>OZ002740.1:117279447-117914447 GCA_963924295.1 Dioctria rufipes
TAGCTGTTGTAGTTACGTTCTGCTGCTGAAGTTTTCTTGCTATAATAGTACACCGGGTGAAATGATCTATCCTCGGTATCCAGCTGTAGCATTACTGCACCATATCCACATTTAGAAGCATCGGTGTGTAGTTCTGTTGTCGCGTCCGGGTTATAAATTTTTAATACAGGTCTGCTTGCAAGAAGTACTTTAAGTTGTTCGAAAGCTGCCTTTTGCTTTTCTCCAAAGTAAAACGGTGTGTCCTTCTTGAGTAAATCAGTCAACGGTTGTGATATTCGGGCATAATTTGGCACGAATTTCCGGAAGTAATTCGTCAGTCCAAGAAAACTTTGAATTTTTTTGATTGATTTAGGCTCAGGAAACTTAGTAACGGCTTTTGTCTTCAGATTCGATGGTTTCGTTTGACCAGCTGATATCTCGTATCCCAAATACTCAATAGTGTTGCAAAGGAACTGACACTTTTTCCATTTTATTTTGAGTCCGTTTTCCTGAGCTATTTTTAGTACCCTTCGGAGTCGTTCGATGCTTTCCTCTACAGTATCAGCTAAGATGACGATATCGTCTAGATAAGTTAGAATGACACCTTCCTGTAGTAGATCTCTGAAAACATGGTTTACGAATTTTTGAAACACAGCCGGAGATGTGCATAACCCAAAGGGAACTCTCAAAATTCGTAATGTCCGGTTGGCGTCACGAAAGCTGTATAGTGTCTGGACTCTTCAGTAACTTTCACATGTAGGAAGCCATTTTCCAAGTCCAGAGTGCTGAATATTTAGCGTTTTGTAATCTATCCACTTGTTCTTCTATGTTCGGAAGTGGGTACCTGTCCTTAACAATTTCCTTATTCAGCCTTCTAAAATCGATGCACAACCTCTTAGAACCGTCCTTCTTGTTTGCAAGAACTATTGGGCTTGCATACTCTGAACAACTTGGTCGAATAATCTTCTTGTCTAACCACTCAGCAATTTGGTAATCAACTAATTTTTTCTCTAAGGGTGAGAGACGTCGCGGTGTTTGAGCGATGGGTGTATCATCCTTTACAATTATTTTCATCTCAACTGTCGACACTACATCTTCTTTTGGCTGATAGTTTTCGATGATCTCTTCTATCGCGTTTCTGTACAAAGGGTTTCCCACATTGATTAATTCCTCAGGCAATGCTGTAACGTTATAGCATGATGCAAGTATCTCGTTCATTCGTCTGACCTGGATATTTCCATTTGTAATGGAAATGTTTACATGATTCAGAACATCTGTCCCTATGATCATTACAGCTTCCATACACTCTTGTGGAATTAAGTGTATCTTGACCGCATAGCTTTCATCATCTAATTTTATCCTGCTATGAAAATATCCTAATGTTGCTATTGATTTGTCCGACAATCCTTTAATGGTTATTGGTGGGCCGTTAAGACTGGGTGAACCTATCCGTTTGTATTCATCGGCACGCATTGCAGTGACATCACTGCCTGTATCGATAAGTGCATTTACACAATGATTATTCACTATCACTTCTTTTGCACAATTCCCTATGGTGCTAGATGAGAGTGCAAAATATGACGATTTGCCCTTAGGACAATCGGGTGCCTTATGTCCAAACTCGAAGCACTTAAAACACTTTGGACCTTTCTTCTTGTTTTCACAATTAACACTCTTATGTCCCTTGTTGCCGCAATTGTAGCATGATATGGCTATGTTCTTAATTCGATTATCTTGAGGTTTTACAACAGCCGTATCCATTCGAGCTTTATATTCGCAATAGCTTTCCAGTTTCATCTTAAATTCTTTTATGCTCTGTGCACCATATAGCAAAATCTTGTTATGCTGAGAATCTTTTATCCAATCCCATCCACAACATATTTAATTAATGTAATATCGTCTATTTTTCCCTTTGCTGCCAGCTCTCTCATCTTAAGCAAATATTCCTGTACGCTCTCGTCTTTATTTTGCTTTCTCGTCATCAATCTTCTATGGATATCTGCTGCACACGAATGATCATCAAATTCTTCCTCTAGGACATGCTTCATGGATGCCCACGTATTTAAATTTGTATGTGTTCTTATAGCCAGTCTCGCGGAACCTTTCAGAAGACGTCTGGCATATATCAACGTTTCGAGGTCAGTCCAGTTCATGAGGTGTGCTGTGCTCTCTATTTCGTTAATCCAATTAACAACATCATAATTATCGTCTCCGCTAAATTCAGACAGCGCACTTTCTATATCACGGAATGAGAAACTACTGGTACTCCGTACTTGAGGTGAAGTCGTGCTATATAATCTTTTAATATCTTCTTCCATTCTTTTTTTATCGTCTTGTAAATTCTTCAAAATATCATTATTTAAGTATATGGACTGAGATATTGACCTCTGAATGGTTTCATCCAATTGCTCTTTTGTAATTATTGAGCTTTGTAGTTTCTCATCACACCCTTCAAGTAAATGTTTCATTTCTTTTGTAAATTTTCAAACTTCTCTTCAGTCATTTTATTTTGACTATTGTCAATTACTGCAAGGAATTATAATAGTGCCTAAGAGTATGCAATTAAACGTTCAATATAAAAATGCAAGCTTAAAATGAGCTTTTTTGTTGTTTTTACGGCTGATGCAATAATTGTGAAATTGCACTTAAATGTATAATTTTCTTCCACTTATCAATTGTTCGTTAACACTGCACTTTTAACACTTCACCACTTAACCTGAATATCCTCCTCCCCGTAGAAAATGAGATATTGCTGGAACTTGATGAAATGTTTCGTCGATCAATTTTGTGTTTGGTTGAGCCCCCAATTGTAGGATTTTATGTTAATTAAAAGAACAACCCTTACCTTATAACTCGTTTATTTTGTAGCAATAGATTATTTAATATAAGTAAACTTCCACTTAACTAGCTTTCTTTCTTGATCAAAAACAAAACACAGCCGGCGGCAAGCAAAGATGTCGTCGTATCATCCTATCTTCTTCTTGTTCTGTCAAAAACCTTCTTTATCTTCCAAGTTGCGGGCTCGTTCCGATATTTTAAGTGCGTTCTACATACATACATACATGTTGGAACATGATCAAAAACATTTGAAGAAAGCGAATCAGTTCTTAAAATTCCAAAAAAAAAAGAACCCTAAAATTTAAAAAAATATTAAAATATTCCAAATCCATATAAATTTTCAATAAGCTAATCATGCTCAAAAACATGATTAGCTTATCTACTCGATCAGTGAAGAAAATTGCGTCAGCAATTTTCTTCACATTTCATAGAGTTAAAACAAAATTATTCCCATGGCAAACTTTGCCTTCAGCAAAATTTGCCAGTAGAAATATTTAATTTGAAAAATAAAATAAAAGACAAATCGTACCTTCAGTACGATTTGTCGTGGAAATTGCAATATGTATGTACGAACGTACATACATATCACCAAAAAGCTTTCGCGATAAGAAGAGCGCGCCGCGAAAATACATTGTATGTATACGCGCGCGGCAATTCTAATCGTCGTGACGGTGGCTGATGTTTATAAAAGCGTCAAATTTCAAGCCTCCGTCCAACGAAAAATATTCTGGACTTGTTTAATCAAGTCCAGAATAAAATGAAAATTTTCTCAGGGTGAAAATGCAACTATGCATTTTCTACCCTGAACGAAGGCTCTTGATCGCGACAAAAGTGATCAAGAGCCGAGTTGGTTTTTAAATCTGTTAATCGACGGTTCGGCGGTGGAAAGTAGCGAGTTGGATTTTGCACTTTTAAAACGGCGGTTAACAGGCGAATTCTTGAAAAAACAAAATCAAGTGGAAAATCAAAAAAATCTTATCCGCGGCGGTTCGACGAAAAGAGCATTATAAAAAAAAAGAGTTGATTGGTTTTTTTTTTAAAAATAGGTCGCGGCGGTTTTGGTTCTAAGCGTAAAAAGGAAAAAGAATATAAGGATTTACAAGTGTAAAAAAAAAAGAAAAATATAAAGAGGAATAAGAGTGATATAATCACAAAGGAAAGTGTAAAAAGAATAAGAAGAATAGAATTGCAAAGAAAAGGTTGTAGTTGTAAAGAAAATAAGTAAATTGATCTTGTTGTGAGAAAGAAGTTTAAAATTTGTCTGGTGTAAAAATAATGTTAAAATAAAAAGAAAAGAATTAACAAGGAAGAGAGTGTTATTAAAGCCTTCATCAAGGGAGAACTGGATACGGCACGCGCTTGCCCCCACAAACAGGTACTTAACAATTGGCGCAGCCGGTAGGATAGAGGAAGCCTACTTTGAAAAACAAAAAAAAGTATAAGCGCTCGAAAACCCTCTATCCTACGAATCTAAAAGGAGTTTAGGACGAGATCGAATACTGGGCAAGACACCCTACCCTCCGCCTGAAGTTGAGTCTGGCTTCAGGAGTTTTTCGATCTTGTCGGCTCCCAACGCTCGGGGTCGGACAGCTTTAACTGCCTCTGTTTGCAAAACACGCAGCCACCCCCTCATCAAAGCACAAAGTGCCAACGTGGGACAATAGCGGGCTTCATCCCAGCCCAGGATAAAAAAGTCCACAACCCAAAATTTCGAAATTTACACTTGAAGGAAGGAAGTTTGGAAACCATCCGCTATCTGCGATCCGGAGCTGAAAGGGACTTCGAAGTAGGCAACGCGCCCCCCTTTCAGCTTTTATCCAGGGGAATTTAAGTAGGCCACGGGCCCCCCCGGCAGCAAAAGAACTTCAAGAAACCGAACCAACGATCCTGAATTGAGAGGGACCTCGAAGAAGGCAATAAGCCCCCCTCTCAATTTGAACCAAGGGAATTAAGACGGCAGAAGCCCCCCTAGCTGCAAATTTCACACACGGTGGTCCATGAGCGAGGAAAGCTCCCACCAAGAAATACCGCCGGAAATCCAACTTCCATCAACTCCTCAACAATCTTCCTCGCCGGGCGACGCACAGGAAGATCCGTCCCGGTACGAAGGAGGCAACGCGGGAGCAACATCCGCAACAGAGGGTGCTACTCAAACACCCCCAACAAATTCAACAAAAAAAAGGGGTAACACTCAGGAGTGGGACAATCCTTACAGGTCCCCAACAAGTAAGACCTTCTACTTTAAATTTAGAAAATTATTTAAAATATCTAGAGGGGAAAGTGCGAGACTCCTCCGAACTTTCTATTATACAGTGCGATTCTATCGATAAACAGCTCAAAAAGTCCCGTGAACGGCGGCTTGAGCAAATCGCGCAATTCAAAGAAAGTACGGAAAAATTTAAAGAAAGCTTAAAGCAGTTTGGAGAACTCTCGCACTCTCTCGAAACAGAAATTACAAATAATAGTGTAGAATTAAGAGAAGGTGCCATTGAAGACAGTGTCAGTGATTCCACCGTGAGTGAAATCATATTGAATTGGCTGGGCGACTCCCTTTTGGAAACCAGCGTAGAAGAAACTAGCTCCCCAAAAGTGTCAAACTCTAGCTTCAGAA
This sequence comes from Dioctria rufipes, assembly GCA_963924295.1. Classification (NCBI taxonomy): domain Eukaryota; kingdom Metazoa; phylum Arthropoda; class Insecta; order Diptera; family Asilidae; genus Dioctria; species Dioctria rufipes. Next base: position 117,284,876 of record OZ002740.1, read on the forward strand.
TCCCCAATATAAACATGGCAGATTACGCGAAAATCGCCAAGTTAACTGCCCAGCTCGTACCCTTATTCTCGGGAGAGCAGCACCCAAAATTGAGCCTTGAGCTCCAAACGTTCCTAGGATGCTGCAGGCAGGTAATCCAGTGCATTTCGGTGGATGAACTAACAGCATTTCTGCAAATCTTCCCCACCAGGCTTCGAGGCGAAGCTTATCAGCTTTTTGCCTCAAATATGCCCACTACTTTCAAAGAAGTAGAAGAACGGCTAAATCGCACATACCTGCCTAGAGAAACTTACCAGGAACTGGTAAATAAATTAATCACTACAAGGCAGTATCCTTTAGAGAATCTCACAGCCTTCACGGCACGAGTAAAACAAATGCTGGCACTCTGCAATGAAGCAGCAGAATCCAAATACGGAGCCACAGCAGCACCAGCTGTCAAAACGCAGTTGGAAGATTTCGCGAAAAACGCACTGAAAACAGGCGTAAATAACCCATATATGTGCCAATACCTTCTGACCATGACAGACGGCACGGTGGATGACCTCGTACAAAGAGCACTTGACATGGAACGTCTCCAGCAAAGTGCTCTATTCCTGCAACCTCCAGGACAGTTCCAAACAAATATGATGCAGAATACATTGCCAAATTCTGCCTGTACTAGTGTACCCAGTAACACACATTTAACTCCAGGCAGTACCCTAGTAAATCAAAGCGTATACAATCCTGGCATCATCTCATACTCACAGGCCCCCCTCCAAAACAATATGCCCATTAGCCCAAGCAGTCACATACCAACGTCACAGTTCACACAGGCCGGCACAGCATATATTAAACAGGAACCAAGATCGCCAGATAAAAATTATAATGTAAAAAATAAAAATAATTATTTAAATAAAATTACTTGTAGTTTTTGTAATTTAAGAGGCCACACATACGCAGATTGCCTCAAACGTAAAAATACTCCGTACTGTGTGAACTGCAAAATATACAACCACGATATACGTGACTGCAGGAGGAACAACAACAATATTCAAAGATCAAGCAACAATGGTGGACCATCGAATCAACGCCCTAGAGAGCCGCAGAATCCCAATAACAATTCCAGAGTCTATAACGTGCGTAAAAAGTGCGAATTTTGTGGTCGTTCTGGACATGCAGTAAATAACTGCCAACAAAAACGTAAATGGGAAGCCCGGAGTCAGGGAAACGACGTACAGTCGACCCAAAACTCCCCGGCTCGACTATAAATCTCCCATCTAATAAATTAGGGTCCCCTCAGCAGCCCGACTCCAGTGTCGCTACAGTAAAACTTCCTTTAGACATAGGCCTGAATGGCCAGACTAAACTAGTAGTAGACACAGGCGCTGAGGTTAGTATAATAAAGAAAAGGTCATTAAAAGACCTCAAAGAAATTAACCACAATGAGGCATGTACACTTCAGACCCCATTTGGTACCGGAAAGACGCTGGGAAATTGCCAGGGAAACTTCGTTTTCAAAAACAAAATTCCCTGCAAGTTTCAAGTCGTAAAGAACTTGCCTGGCCTTTCCGATGATGGACTTCTAGGAAATGATTTCCTAGCAAAAAACTGTAACGTTGAGGGCCCTAATAAGGAACTAAGGTTTCCTCGCACGGAAACTAATCCAGACGAATTTGCTTTGCCATTAGAGTTTGAAACGGACAAGCTACATTCTGAAAAAGCAGTCGAAGTAAGAACACTTGCAGAAGAGGTAGAGTCTAAACAGGCTGAACTATCCACCTGCAGTGTCTTCAAGGCTTCTCAAACGAGAAAAGCTGGCTGCCAAGCTCCAAAAGAGCCCAAGGAATGTGAAAAAGGCTGTCTGGGCGAACAAGAGACCGATGAAATCAGGCAGCAATTGGTTACCTTTAAGGAACCAATCTGCATACCTGCGCGCTCTCAAATTGTTGCCCAAGTCCCGTTACAAACCCAAGAAGAAATGCTCTGTTTATCACAAGAAATAAGCGATGGAGTCTTCTTGGCAAACAGTTTGCTGTCATCTGGAGAAGAATTAGTGCTGGTTAGTATTCTCAACGCTAACAGTCATCAAGTAGTCATACATAGCTTAAAGTTACAGCTATTTCCAATAAACGACTACATCATAGTCCCATTAACACACACAAAAGTCCACAAAAGAACTCACATTCCACTACCAAATTTAGAGGCAATATCAAACAACACAAGAGACGGAACTGAGTGTCTAAAGCCTGCCAAAAAGGTGCATATAGCTCTTCCGTCCAAAATCCCGAGGCATAAGTCACTATTAATCAATCAACGGCTATATAAGAACGGTAGCGAGTCGCTAAAGCCTATACTAAAGGTGCATATTACTCCACCATCTTCTAGTATAAAAAATCCTACATGGCCAAAAAATACTAGCATCGGCGCGCATGAGTATTCCACACAACCTAAGGCAAAGACCGCACAGGTGTATCAAACTCAGCCGTCGGCGAAGCAGGAAGCAAGTACCCTGCTACATGCTAAATACAACAAAATAAAGCCTCATAAGGAATTCATTAAATCCAATCCAATTTCAGGACACAAATTTACAAGGAATAGTAAGTCAAACCAAGGTTCAGCTGAAAAATCAGCAATTTTCCAACATGTACGATATCTATACCCGGATAATGAGACTCCGGACGACTCAAAACAATACCCGCGTATTGCTAGGCTAGAGCAAGAACTCAGCCTAGACCCCAATTTGACCGCGGAAGAAAAAATTTCGATATCAGAACTCTGCGAAGAGTATAACGATATCTTCTTCCTCAAAGGTGACAAACTCACCTATACAAATGCGATAACGCATATTATTCCATTGGTGCAAGATCAAGCACCAATCAATCAAAAAATGTACCGCCTACCTGAAACACAGCGGAAAGTCATTAACGAGCAGCTAAAAGAAATGCTAGACAGCGGGATAGTCCAGTCTAGTAAAAGCCCTTGGAATTCACCTCTACTAGTTGTCCCCAAGAAAGCGGGACCTGACGGTGAAAAAAGGTGGCGCGTCGTTGTCGATTTTCGTAAATTAAACGAAAAGACAATTGGAGATGCATTCCCGCTACCCCGAATCGAGGATATTCTCGACCAACTAGGTCACGCAAGGTATTTCACCACACTCGATTTGGCCAACGGCTATCACCAAGTTCTTGTCGACAAAAAAGATCGACATAAAACTGCTTTCAGCACAAGTTATGGGCACTACGAGTTCAAGCGTATGCCATTCGGGCTCAAAGGAGCCCCCGCCACATTTCAACGCCTAATGAATTTCGTCTTAACAGGCCTACAAGGCCTCGAATGTTTTGTCTACCTAGATGACATTGTCATCTATGGAAAAAATTTAAATGACCACAACGAAAAGTTGAGAAAAGTCTTCGATAAGTTGAGAGAAAACAACTTGAAACTGCAGCCAGAGAAGTGCCAGTTTCTACGAAGAGAAGTTGTTTACCTAGGACATAAATGTTCTAGCGAAGGAGCCCTACCAGACCCAAGTAAGACGGCCTGCGTCCAAACATTTCCTGTTCCAAGAACAGTAAGGCAAGTTCAGTCATTTTTAGGACTTGCCAATTACTACAGGAAATTCATTCCAGACTTCTCCAAAATTGTACGTCCAATCACGAATTTACTCCGAAAGGATGTAAAGTTCACTTGGACAGAGAAATGCCAAGAAGCATTTCAAAGCATAAAAAATGCTTTAATTTCTCCACCACTTTTGATTTACCCCGATTTTACAAAATCTTTTAATCTTACTACGGACGCAAGTAACGAGGCTCTAGGAGCTGTTCTTTCTCAAGGAGAAGTCGGAAAGGACCAGCCCATTGCCTACGCAAGCCGCACATTAAACAAAGCCGAAAGAAATTACTCTACTATAGAGAAAGAGTTATTGGCTATTGTCTGGGCTACGAAGAATTTCAGGTGCTATCTTCAAGGCCGAAAATTCACGGTCTATACTGACCATAAACCTCTCAAAGGTGTCTTCAATGTGAAAGACCCTACTTCCCGTTTGGTGAGATTTCACCACAAATTATCTGAATTCGATTACAACATCGAATATAAACCAGGGAAGTACAACACTAATGCCGATACACTAAGTCGCATCCCTCAAGCATTAAAGGAAGACAGTTTAGGCAATACCTTAACGGTAAAAACCCTAGTCCACCACACGATGGACTCAGATGTGGAGGAAGACAATTCCACAAATAATAAGAGAAAGAAGAAATCCGCTCATTGTTTCGTCGTGACTCGAGCTCAGAAGCAAAAGGCTCAAGAGACAATAAATAGCTCCAGTGTGGAGACAGAAGAGCACACGAAAGCGGACCAAAACGAAATTCAACTCACAGAGGCGGTAACACTAAACCCAGCATCGCTTGAGCAAAAAGTAAGTACTGATAAGACACCCGAAGTTATTACGAGCCCCACGGAGATCCAAACAATCTTAAAAGATTATCACGATTCTCCATTTGGTGGCCATCAAGGTGTCATAAAAACTTACAAACGTATAAGACGCAAGTATTGGTGGAGACACATGCTTAGCGACATCAAGAAATACATAAAAAAATGCCCAAAGTGCCAGACGATGAAAGCTTCTCCACAATATAAAATGCCAATGGTTATCACGGACATCGCAGAACAACCGTTCGACAAAGTTTACCTTGATATTGTAGGTCCATTAGAAGAGACGACATCAGGTAACAAATATATCTTGACCTTCCAGGATAATCTAACAAAATTTGTCGACTGGTATGCAATACCTAATGCCGAAGCAGTCACAGTAGCGCAAGTTTTCTTTGATGAAATCGTTACGCGCTATCGCATACCCAAAAGAATACTCACCGATCAGGGAACAAATTTCCTGAGTGAATTATTCAAAAGAGTATGTAAGCTTCTAAAGGTAAAGAAGTTACAGACTTCAGCATACCACCCACAGTCTAATGGAGCACTAGAGCGTGCTCATAGACCCCTAATAGAATACATGCGAACAATCGTAGATGAAAATCCCAAAACATGGGACCAATACCTACGAACCGCTGCATTCGTGTATAACAACAGTGTACACGAGGGTACTAAACTTACCCCGATGGACTGCCTATACGGCTTCACAGCGGATGTCCCATCAAATTTAAAACGGGATCCCGAACCCGTTTACAATCATGAGAGCTATTATCATATACTGAAGTATAAGCTCCAAAAATCATATGCCACGGCAAGAAAGAACTTATTGGCAAGTAAACAGCGCTCAAAGGTGTACTACGATAAGACAGTACGGCCCCTAACTTTCCATGTAGGAGACAAGGTCCTCATCAAGAATGAAAGCAGAAAACATAAGCTTTCTCAAATCTGGGTAGGACCTTATCAGGTAATAGCAATACCAAGTGATGTGAATACCACAATCAAAATTGGTAAGCGAATGGCGACGGTACATAATAATCGTTTAAAACCATATTTCGAATAAAAGCAGGTTGTACAAAAATGAACCAGGTTGACTTGAAATTCCTACTTCAATGTCCATTAAACGTCATTTCAATACCTCCCCAGAAACATTTGCGGTGGAGTCACTCCACTGCCCAGTTTAAAACGGCACAATGCAAGTACAAATATACTTAAAGAATCGTTTTCTTCCTCCGAATTGTCCACAGAAATGGCGCTAAAATTCATCGTATTTGCCCTCCTCATCCAATACACAACAGGAGAGATCGCTGACAAACCCTATATAAGGACCCAACTAAATGGCTCGGGCATATTTTTCGAGGACCTAGGAAGCCTCATGGTATATCATGACACCTGGAATGTCCTCACCGAGATAGATTTGGACGAACTAGATACCCAGATAAAGCTAGCGGAATATGCAGAGCACTTAGTGCACAAACTGTGCATAAATATAACAGACCAAGGAGATCTGTGCAACGTGCAGCAGCTACACATTCACGCTATAATAGATAGCATACGAAAGCGCACGGAAACAATAAAGGAACTAGTACCAGGAAAACGCAAGGCCAGATCTTTATTTGACGGAATAGGTGGTGCCATGCATTACTTATTCGGTACCATGGACAGCAATGACGAGAAAGAAATTTACAGCAGGTTAGAAGAAATTGAATCAAACGCACAAGCCCTAGCCGAGCTAGAGAAACAACAAATTAGTGTTGTAAAAACTACCTTGGAAAAGATTCAAAAACCGCTGGCTTTGCTAATGGATCGCCAACAAAAAATAGCACACCAGATAAACGATCTCCACCATGTGGCCGATGACCTAACTAGGAGGCAATTGAGACAAGAGATTATATCAAGCTTATTACTCCAAATCATCGAAGTCGAATATCGACAACAAGCCCTTCTGGATATAATAATGGCTAGTAGAACAAATCACATTCATCTACTGCTCCTATCCCCACAAAACTTGTTACAAATATATCGCAAGACGACTTCGAATTGCCCGAATGACCAAAATTGTCTATCTGTTCTATACCAAACAGCAGGAGCTCAGTCACTCCTTATGCAGAGTAAATTGGTGGTGAGAATTACTCTCCCAATTTTTAATCTGCCAAAAATGAGGCTACAACAGATTCAATGCTATCCTGTACCCAAGTCAGCAACTTACTCATTAATTCCAGACCCTGGTTATTCATACATAGCCAATAGCGAAAAAACTCAGGAATTTCTCTTATTAAAAAGAGAGGACATGAAAATTTTCAAGAAAATAACAAGTAATTTGGAAGAAAACACGTATGTAGGCCGGCTGAACACGCCTATAATCAAAGCGGCAACGTCCAACGAATGTGCCATTAAATTGCTATATAATCCTTTAAATGAAGTGCCCAAATGCAGCACCAGAGTACAAGCTCCCCAAAAGGACATGTTAATTAAACTAAACAAGCCAAATGCAAAATTTAATCAGTCCTTATTGAATTTGAGTCTAGCCGACATTTTACCAGAGTCTCAAAACCAAAACCAAGTTCCAATGGAAATTTTAACGGGAGACGATATCCATAAATCAATTTATACTGGCACGCATTCGTTGGAAGATATCCAACACAAATTAGACCAGTACAGTAAGAAGGTATCGAGTAGAAACTCCCATATCCTCCCCAAAACCAAATCAGTCCAAATCGTTTAAAAAAAAGAACACTGATACTGTCAACATGGATAACAAAATCAATGTCAAATTTAAACAAAATGAGTAGCCCTGGTACACTATATACAAAAAGACTATAGAATTAAAAATAATTAGATTAATAATACTAAAGAAAAACTTTGTTAGAATTAATGCTACTTAAACATAAAATAGGAAAAATAAAGTAGCATACCGTACCTACTCGAACAGTAACAGGTAATCGGAAAAGAAAAATAATTAAAAATCAGGTACATAAAAAAGGCATTAAATTTAATTATTAAATAGTCGGTAAGCTAATAGCTTTAAAAGAAATTAGTTAAATACAACAAATAAATAAATAAAAAAAAATAAAACGAAATTATATTAAAACTAATACTAAATAAATTGTTGAAGATATTAAAGTTCCAAACCAATATTGGCTCTGCCATCTGTTGAACTAATGGAATTACATCAACCTGTAACTTTAAAATTGCTATATTGTCACTCTTGTGTTTATAATTTAGTTAAGTTGTCACACCTTTTCTATGTATTAATAAGCTGTCAATAAAAACTCTAAGTTGAAGTACAGAGCAACCCGGACATATTTTTTGTATCCTTCGCCATCCTTCTCCTAAGGGCATTTCCTTTAACAGGTTATGGGCCCAGACAACGTGAAATACTCGGCACTACAAAAGGAATAAGATATATTTGAGGAATCATTTATAAATAAATAGTTATTTCCAGTAATTATGTCGACCTCCATATCTGGAAGAATTCCTCTATTCAATGGGGAAAATTATGGAACGTGGAAGGTACAAATGGAAGGAATATTGCACAAATTACGGCTGCTGAATATTATAAAAGGAAAAGAAATTAGACCAGCTACCGGGAACGATGATCAGGCAAAATGGGATGATCGTGACATGGATGCACGGAGTGAGTTGCTCATAGCAATGGAACCACCTCAGGTAGCATTAGCGAAAGGTTTTAAGACTTCAAAAGAAGTTTGGGACTTCTTGGAAGAGTCATACGACAGGAAAAGTACAAGGCAGAAGGCAGAAGAATTTAGGAAATTGGTGAATATTAAAATGGATCCCTCTCAGACGATGGATGAGTACCTGCGAGAATTCAGCTCTATTGTATCGCGCTTGACAGAATTAGACTCCAAATTAGACGAGGACCTCCTTGTAACTATTTTGCTCGATAGTCTACCTGAAACGTACAAGGATGTGCAAGCTGCATTTGATGCTGCTAAGGAATTTCCCTCCCTGAAAACGGTTCGAGCCAGACTCATGGAGGTAGGTGACAAGAAGAAGGAAAGTTCTAGTGCTCTTAAGGTAAGACATTTCCGAGTTCATAAATTTAAAAACATATCCACGCAAAACGATAATAATCGTCATGAAGGGAAATTTTTTCCATTTAAATGCCGTCGTTGTGGAAAAAAAGGCCACAAGGCAAAATATTGTAAAAAACAATTTTCAACGGAAAGGGCTAGCAGTACTAATGAACTCGGTTTTATTGCTTATCAGTCACAATCGTTTACAGCTGACAATATCAAAGATGAGGATGAGGGAACAGTAATGAGTTTCTTTTCTGATCAAACTAATGCATTTTGGTGCATAGACAGCGGCGCGACCTCACACATGTGTAACTCAGAATACTTTTTCACTTCATTAAAGAGAAAGATTGGTGGATACGTGCAGTTGGCCAATAGCAATAAAGTGAGAGCCTTAGGTGTAGGAACAGTACAACTCTCGGTGCTCATCGACGGTGAACCAAAGGTGATAAATTTATATGATACGTTATATGTACCAGATCTTCGGGGAAATTTAATCTCAGCAAGTAAAGCAACGGACAATGGTTGCAAAATAATTTTTGATAAAGCGGCGGCAATTATTAAGAGTAATTGCGGTACAATAATAAAAGCAGAAAAGCATAAAGGGCTGTATTTCTTGCGAAATCAGCCGATAAAAGAACAAGTAAGGCTGTCGTCAGGGGAACATGAATTGGAATTAGGGAGGTGGCTAGGGCATTTGAACTTGAAATCACTGAAACAGCTATCAGCTAGTAACATGGTGAAAGGATTACCTAGCTTTAATCAACTTGACATGCAGTGTGATACATGCATTCGTGGAAAGCAAACCCGTCTACCCTTTCCAGTAAAGAGTGAAAAAACAACAACATACATTCGGACATTTGCGGACCTATGAGAACAGAATCTATGGGAAAAGCTTTTTACTTTGTCACCTTTATCGACGATTTTTCTCGTAAAGTTCATGTATACTTTCTTAGAAAAAGAAGCGAATTGCTGGATAAATTTAAAATATTCAAAACTTTTGTGGAAAACCAAACTGGAGAAAGAATTAGGATTCTGAGGTCAGACAACGGGGCGGAATATACAAGCAACGCTTTTAAGGATTTTCTGGAAAGTTTCGGAATTAAGCAAGAGTTAACAACGGAATATACCCCCCAACAAAATGGGATAGCCGAGCGCATGAATCGAACATTGACGGAGATGACAAGGTGCCTTTTACTTCAAGGGAATTATCCTCAGTTTATGTGGGCCGAAATGGTAAACAGTGCCGTATACATTAGAAATAGATGCCCAACATCACTGAACAAAACAAAAACTCCAGAAGAATTGTGGACAGGAAAGAAGCCTTCAGTGCACCACCTGAGAATAATCGGAGCTCGCTGTTTTGTGTTAAACAAAAAGGTGAAGGGCAAGTTTGATCCAAGAAGTGAAGAATACTCCTTAATCGGATACTCTGAGGAATCCAAAGCCTATCGTCTTTGGAAAAGAGGCACTCGGAATGTAATAAAGAGCCGGGATGTAAGAGTTTTAGAAGAAATATCGCAAGTCATTGCAAAAGATAATAATAACGGATTTTATGAGTTTGAAATTGAGCCGAAAAATTGTGAGCCAGTTACACTCCAAGAAGATAAAGATAAAAGGATTGCAGTCTGTAACAATGAAGCTGATGTTACCCTAAAAACAACGGAAAGTAAGCGCATCGACATCAGCTCTGACTTATCGATGGAGATTGGCGAAAAATCCGAGTATGAAAGTGAAACCTCAAGTGTGTCGGAACAACCCGAAGGATTTACACAAGAAAAAAATAAAGAAAAGGTTTGCAAACTTCACAAAGCACTTTATGGACTAAAACAAGCTGGTCGACAATGGAATCGTAAGCTAGATGACAAGCTTAAGAAACTTGGTTACAATAACTCAAATTATGATCAGTGTGTATATTACAAGAATTCCTCCAACGAATTTACAATAATCACGGTTTATGTGGATGATTTATTAATAGGTACAAACAATTTAGAAAGCGTAAAAGACTTAAAAGAAAGGTTATGCAAGGAATTCGAGATGAGAGAAATAGGTGAACCGAACTTGTGTATTGGTATAGAAATCGAGCATGACAAACCCTCACACACTGTTTCAATATGCCAGCGTCAATACATTCTAAACTTATTAAGAAAATATGATTTTGAGAAAACTAAGCAATGCAAGACACCGATGGAGAATAAATTAAAACTCGAAAGAGATCCTGCCGGAGCTTCAGGACGGAAAGTAAATACGGTTAAGTACCAAGAACTGATAGGATCTTTGATGCACCTAGCTGTCTACACCCGACCAGATATTTGTTACAGCGTAAATATCCTCGCTCAGTTCTCTCAGGATCCTAGGTATCAACATTGGCTTTCAGCTATCAGAATATTAAAATACTTAAACTGTACTCAAGAGGCGCGGTTAACCTATCGTAGAACTGGAATACCCTTGTTTGGATACGTGGACGCCAGTTGGGCAGAGGACATTGATGACAGGAAGTCTCATACTGGGTATGCCTTCGTCTACGCTGGAGCTGCAATATCGTGGGAGTCAAGAAAACAACGCATCGTAACCACATCCAGTGCCGAAGCCGAATATGTAGCCTTGACAAGTGGTGCCAAAGAAGCTTCTTACCTAAGGTATTTACTAGAAGAGATCGGATTATGTTCTAAAGAGCCTACAGTTATCTTCAATGACAGTCAAAGTGCACAAAGTATGGCTGTGTTTCAAGGTCGTCATACACGGACCAAGCACATACATTACCGGTATCACTTCATACGTGAAGCTATTTCCAACAACGTTGTTCAGCTGAAGTATCTTCCTACTGATGTAATGCCAGCCGATGCTTTGACCAAAAGTCTACCAATAGCACGACATGAAACGAGCTTTGAGAAATTAGGAGTTCTTAAATTTAATTAACTATTCACAGAGCTAATATTGAGGTGGCGTGTTGAAGATATTAAAGTTCCAAACCAATATTGGCTCTGCCATCTGTTGAACTAATGGAATTACATCAACCTGTAACTTTAAAATTGCTATATTGTCACTCTTGTGTTTATAATTTAGTTAAGTTGTCACACCTTTTCTATGTATTAATAAGCTGTCAATAAAAACTCTAAGTTGAAGTACAGAGCAACCCGGACATATTTTTTGTATCCTTCGCCATCCTTCTCCTAAGGGCATTTCCTTTAACATAAATAACAAATTAAATTGTAGCAGAACTAAGAGTAAATAAAGACCTGAAGGGTCAAAGCGGAAAAACAAAAACGTGTATTAAAAATACATAAGAGGATTAGTTAACATAAAAAAAAAAAAAAGGGGGCAAAGAGAAATAGAATAGAAATAAAATTATAAGTCGTACAAAATAAATACAAAAATTGGCGCAACCAATATATATAACAGTAGAAATAAATCAAACATAAAGCATTGTAACTACTTGAACAGTAGAAGAAACAACAACAAAAGGATTACCGGGCTACTTACGGTAACACAAAAAATTTTGTTTTTTTTTGAAAACTTAAATTTAGACAATAAAATAATAAATAATAGTAACTAAAATTAGAGACCAAATCTAACCTAGCCAATAAAATAAAACAAAAACGACACTAACACTAGGATAAAGAATACAATAGTCCTAAACTAGGGTAAAATTAAAAGAAAAAATTTTTGTAAACTCGACCGAAACCGCCCGAACAAGTCAACCTAGCCAAGCATAACACAAAAAAAAAAATGGTTAATTAACTAGGCCAGAAAAATTAAATTTATTATCGTATAAATAATTTCATATTCAAGCAACTCAAAATTTTCTCAGGGTAGTAGTTCCAAAGTCAAGAATTTATCGAAACAGATCCGGGGCAAACTCGAATTCACACGAAGGGCAATACGGTCAAAATGACACGGTAGATTATGAATATTCATTATCATCATTTATTTATTGAATCAGCTAACTCGTCACCGTAGATTGCTAGTGCAATATTTTCCTCATCACTGTCCGCCCCAGGTTTTTCCTGATGAGAATGAAGATGAAGTTATGAAAGCGCTTGCCCAATCAAAAGAATTGTGTGAACTAAATCAGAAAGAGACCCATAAAAACCAAATAAAAGAGAGACAAAAGGAGAAAAACCAAAAACCAGCCAAAACTTGAGCCGCCAAAAAACCTAAAAGGGAAAGGAAAATATGTAAAAAGCAGGAGAAGTGAAAGTTAATTTTTTGTTGTTGTGATTTTTTTTTTTTTGAATAATTATTTATTTTTTTTATTTTTTTTTTACAATGGGCAAAAGGAAAAGAGAAGAAAGACAGAAAAGGAATAAGCACAATAAAAAGAAAACGGGATGCTCTTAATTCTCCCAGTCCTCGTCGGACTCCTCTTCAACCCCGATGGTGGGGGGGGGGGGGGGGGAGTGGCCATCAGTGTGCGGAGGATGTGCGTGACGGCTGTCTCAAAAACAGGGTGGCAACAGGCGCAAAGTCCATGCCTGCCTGTTATGTTAAGAGTTCCACCTGGAAAGAAGAAAACAAAAGGTGAACATAAGTGACCTAGGCGCAAAAAAAAAGGAAATAAAAGTACTCACCTCGCACAACCCAGGCCTGTCCTTGGTGGGGATACAAGGGCAAATCCACCCAATAGGTGCGGCCAGCAACAGCATCCTCCCCCCACATGGTAAAGGGGCGCTCGCCCCGCCTCAGCAGCACCAGGCGGATTGGTCCCCGCCACCCGGGGATCACGTGGACCACAAAAATAGTGCTGGCCACAGTACTAAGGCCCACCGGATATCGCCAGGGTACGTTGCTCACTTTAACTGAAAGCAACATTTTAACACTGTTCGGGATATAAAACAAAACGGAGTTCTTGATGGGTGACCAATAAACAATAGGAAGTAGGTAAATGACCACAGTCACTCGCGAGAACTGAAACACAAGTGATCCATGAACAAAAATCTCGCAAGCAAGCCCTCACAATTATAAAAACAAAAAAGTCACAGACCAGCAAAAATAATCAAATACCTCAGATAAGAACGCCAAAATAACACCCACAACAACTTCCCCTGAGAATTATTCCTCTTCAAAGAATAATTCTCTTTTTTCTCAGGGGGAAGGATTGTTATGTGCGTAAATTATACCCTAGGAAAGTATAAAAAGGGAATAATTTTACATACATACATACATGTTGGAACATGATCAAAAACATTTAAAGAAAGCGAATCAGTTCTTAAAATTCAAAAAAAAAGAACCCTAAAATTTAAAAAAATATTAAAATATTCCAAATCCATATAAATTTTCAATAAGCTAATCATGCTCAAAAACATGATTAGCTTATCTACTCGATCAGTGAAGAAAATTGCGTCAGCAATTTTCTTCACATTTCATAGAGTTAAAACAAAATTATTCCCATGGCAAACTTTGCCTTCAGCAAAATTTGCCAGTAGAAATATTTAATTTGAAAAATAAAATAAAAGACAAATCGTACCTTCAGTACGATTTGTCGTGGAAATTGCAATATGTATGTACGAACGTACATACATATCACCAAAAAGCTTTCGCGATAAGAAGAGCGCGCCGCGAAAATACATTGTATGTATACGCGCGCGGCAATTCTAATCGTCGTGACGGTGGCTGATGTTTATAAAAGCGTCAAATTTCAAGCCTCCGTCCAACGAAAAATATTCTGGACTTGTTTAATCAAGTCCAGAATAAAATGAAAATTTTCTCAGGGTGAAAATGCAACTATGCATTTTCTACCCTGAACGAAGGCTCTTGATCGCGACAAAAGTGATCAAGAGCCGAGTTGGTTTTTAAATCTGTTAATCGACGGTTCGGCGGTGGAAAGTAGCGAGTTGGATTTTGCACTTTTAAAACGGCGGTTAACAGGCGAATTCTTGAAAAAACAAAATCAAGTGGAAAATCAAAAAAATCTTATCCGCGGCGGTTCGACGAAAAGAGCATTATAAAAAAAAAGAGTTGATTGGTTTTTTTTTTGAAAAATAGGTCGCGGCGGTTTTGGTTCTAAGCGTAAAAAGGAAAAAGAATATAAGGATTTACAAGTGTAAAAAAAAAAGAAAAATATAAAGAGGAATAAGAGTGATATAATCACAAAGGAAAGTGTAAAAAGAATAAGAAGAATAGAATTGCAAAGAAAAGGTTGTAGTTGTAAAGAAAATAAGTAAATTGATCTTGTTGTGAGAAAGAAGTTTAAAATTTGTCTGGTGTAAAAATAATGTTAAAATAAAAAGAAAAGAATTAACAAGGAAGAGAGTGTTATTAAAGCCTTCATCAAGGGAGAACTGGATACGGCACGCGCTTGCCCCCACAAACAGGTACTTAACAACACCATTTACTGCAGTCTCTTAGAGAATCCCATAAACTCTTAAATACATAGAAAAATTAAAAGGAAACTGGCCGTTATGAATCTGTTTCGATCAGATGTTTACCCACTAGTTGAATTTTAAAACTTGACTAGGGCAATTCACTAAGCCCCATTTTTCTTGTTAATTTATTATTAGTGTTATGTTTTGTGATTTATATTCATCTTTGTGTTAAAAACATTAATGTTTCAACAGATGTAAGCTAAAACAGCCCGTAAGTAAACAATAGACGCAGCATTTACATTATAATAGCATAGTTAATATACATAGGTACTTGTATAGATTTATGACGGTGCTTCTGAGGACGGCAACGATATTTGCCGAAACGTTAGGCCAATAAAAGGACTACACATGATTAATTAGTTTTTTATTAATCGTTGACCGCTACACCCGAGAAACTAAAAAACATCAGTTTATATAAAACACAACAGTCGAGTATCACAAGAATCATTATGATCTAAGATCAGAGATAACCATACCGATGAAACCTCTCTGATCGCTGGGTCGAAAAGTTCAATCATTGTTTTGCACTTAAATGCATTTTTGTAAATTTATTGAAATTATTTTCAATAAATTTCAGTCTGTTAGACGAGAAATTTTCTTCGTTAAATTGCATTGTCGTTGTTCTCTACAACCTGAAATATTTTGACAATAGCAGTATTTAATGACTTACGTGGACG
Source organism: Dioctria rufipes (assembly GCA_963924295.1). NCBI lineage: Eukaryota > Metazoa > Arthropoda > Insecta > Diptera > Asilidae > Dioctria > Dioctria rufipes. The sequence continues at coordinate 117,300,359 of OZ002740.1, forward strand.
ATAATGTTTGATAGTGTTATCCGTTGGGTGCCGTGCTCTAGGACGAGAGCACCTAACGTTCGAAATTAATGTTTAATAAAAATCAAAGAAAATCAAATGTTGAAATTGCTGTTTATTTAGGTTCTCTTATGTTTTTTCACAGATTCTTTCACTATTCAACTGGGCACTTTAGAAATAATTTTTACAAAATTAATACAAATTATCACATAAATATTCAGATAGGTCACTTTAGCAGAAAAAAAATCTTAATTGGAAAACTCCCGAACTTGTTGCGAGGCGATTCAAAACCAAACTCCCCGAGGTTCGGGCTAGCTGCCCCCAGGTACCCATCAGAAACTTCAAAGCTCTTCTTTTTGTTCTTGTTACTTTTCCACGACTTTGAAAATCGTACGTGAGAAAGTACAAAAAGTTTAGACACAGTGCATATGCATGTAATCTGATATGCACTTGTGTCTTGAAAAAGTAATATTTTTAGGTGATAAGAATAATTATGTGTATGTATGTGTATGTACATACGATTACGTTTGATGGATGTTAGGAAAAGAAACTGTACGTATGTATAGTACATGCAGATAATTTAGCGAAAAAACTGTATGTAGGAAGGAACATGGTACTGCAGGTAGGTAGGTATACATGCCGTGTGAACGGAATGTACGACTGATAACAAAATGCAATTTATGCTAAATTGCATTTTGTTTCAGTATGAAAATACATTTTTAAATGCATTTAGGATTTATATGAACTTTTTTTAAATTAGAAGGTTTTTAATTTTTCAGGGTCAAATCTGTATCACATTGATATATTGCATAGGGCTATATATCGATCCACCGCAGAGGTGCCTTCGTAGATGTCCTGTTTCCCCATTGATCATCGGTATATAAATTATTGGAAGAAAGAATTTAATTTAGCCTATCCACAACTAATTTATAACACCACTTCCCCGTTGCTTATCTTCTATTTCCTATGTGGACTGATGATTAAAATATTTGCTGGACATATCGATCTATTACGACGTTAACTCCTTAGTTGGTTTGCTTTTATTCTTTCCATCTACGATTTTCACGATAACAGGTATGAATAGATAATCTAGTAACGTTTTCATCTGGATGAGCCCTGTTTTATTTGTGCAGATCCAGATTCCAATTTGACTCGCGGGGTTGATCTTGTGCCTATGCATGATTATGGGGAGGATCCCAGCTCACTCAGCGCAACGAGAGTAATAGCACCTCAAGATAAAGTCACATGTATGGAGACGAATAACACATTATTGCAAGAAGTAAAATCCTCTTGTTCTAGCTTCCCTGACAGAGACTTCACCATGCATCAGAGGTATTAAATACCTAATATGTCTCCCGAAGTGAGATATAGGAACGATGCTGGATAGTCCGTTGACGGTGCAAAAGTTTCTTCTAATCAGTAGATGATAAAAGTCCTTCAGAAATATAAAAAGTAACTCGCCAGCTCGTCTTCTGTGAAAAGGACCTGATTCCGAATAAAATTACCTTTTTCGCCTTTTTCTGCACAAAAATTTCTTGGCCGAGGAGCAGTGGTCTTTTCCTTTATTTACTTACTCCTTAAATTCCTCGATATTCGTTTATCGCCACGATTTTCTGGATTACCGATCTATCTTTTTTTTCGGATTCGTTTTTCCTTAACAAGCCTGCCTTTTACAGGCTATTCTTGACTTTTGCTTATCGCGGTTCACGTGGGTTAAATATTTAAGGAAAAATGAATATTTTCTGAAATTATTGAACACTGCTAAAAACGTGTATGTTTGACGTCTCTTCTCCATTTTTCCTTTTCTCAAAGTCGTTCTATCTGGAAGCGCTGATGTCCTTTAGGTCGCGTTCGGTGCGTACAGCCGCTCCGTCCACACAGACAGCAGTCCGCGCTTACATGATGCAGCTAGTCTCAGTGTAGCATACTGCTGCCGGCACTATGCTACGACCATAACAACCTCGAACAAACTCTCGCAGCGGTAACTTCTGGCATTGCTTTCAGCAGCACAAATTTGGTGAGGTGGTAAAGGGTGATAAATATATACCTGCTCACTTTCTTGATGCGCGGGTAGAGACCCAAGAAGTCGCAGAATACGCGCTGCCAGGGTAGCTCTGTGTTACGCCTCTCTAATAAAGGATGTCTGAGAGAGAAGTTGCAGGGCTTCACGCACCCAGAGCTTCCATGAGACTTGACTTGCTCCAACGATATTCTTGGGAGAAGCAAATGATATATGCACCCTGCCATTTATGACTCGGAAGTTATCAACAGCGTTGGGGCTAGAGGCTATTCGCTGAACTCGCTCAACGTAAGAGGACTCAAGACATATCGGTGAGTCTAGAACGATTATTCGATGGCGGGTGAACAAGCGTCCTTCCCAGTAAGAGGACTTCACAACTCTTGTGCAAAGCAGCGGGGAAAAGCGATAGTCACCACGTTTTCCTTGCCTTTCCGATATCCTCTGTTGAAGGTGAAGGTTTCGAGGTTCAGACTCCACCGTGCTAGCCTACCACATAGATCTCTCTATCTATCAATATGTGGTCGGAAGCGTTTGATACTCAGTACTGCCGACAGCCACTCTAACTCGGTGATGCTGTAGTTCTTTTGTACAGCATTCAACTTTTGCGACATAAACCGATAGGGTCTTCAGCTCCATCAGCAGATCGCTGGAATAACACTCGCGTCGTGCTTGCATCACATTATATGAAGAACGGCCGAGAGGAATCTGGAAGAGCACACACCCCTCCTGCCGTGTGAAACCTTGTACTACCTACTCGTTCCACAAAAATTTGACGTTCTTTCTCAGCAGGTCTGTGAGAAGGCTGGCTATTGTAGCGAACGACGGAATGAAACGCCGCATCCAGCCACAGACTCCCAGAAAACTTCGGACTTTTTTGACGGTGTTTGGTCCGGGAAAGCTCTGAACGGCAGTCACTTTCTCTGAGTCTGCCCTCATGCAGCCATTTCCAACCACAAAATCAAGGTACCTGACTTCTCGCATGCAGAATTTACTCTTCTCCACGTTGATGGTTAAGCCGGCCTTACGCAACAGCTTGACGACTGTACTTAGCAGCTTGAGATGTTCATCAAACGTGGATGAGGTAATGAGCAAGTCGTCTAAGTAGACAGATGTGGTCGTGCAAGTGGTGTGGAATGACCTTACACATTAAGTTGCACATCTCCTGAGGAGCGTTACATAGGTCGAAGGGGAGAATTGTGAACTGGTATAGCGGCCGCCCTGGAACGGCGAATGCAGTGTTATCGCGGGAAGATTTTGCTAGGGGAACTTGCCAGAAGGCTTCTTTCTGGTCGATGGCTGCAATGAACTGAGTCTCTTGTAGTCGACTCAGGAGCCCATCGATGAAAGGTAGAGGAAATGCATCTGGAACAATCACAGAGTGTACCTTGCGAGCGTCTAGATATAGTCGAACCTTCCCATTTGGTTTCTTCACCAAGGTGAAGGGAGAGAACATGAGCTCTACGATCGAGCTCATCGTACATTGCTTTCTGTATCACTGGGGACACAGCGTAGTACCGTTGTTTGATGGGCTTTGCAGCACCGACATCTATTTCATGCTCGACGTAAGATGTGCGACCAAGGCCGTGTTTACTAAAGGGTGGAAAGGATTCAACTACTGTCTGCAAGCGTTGGTTATCCGCAACCGACAGATCATGTTTCTGAGAGTACATGGGTGGGAGCTAAGGTAAAGAATATAGTTCACTAACCATGACTGGATCTAACCAAAAGATCTCTAAAAATATATTCCCAAATACAGGTGTTCAATAGGATCAAGTTATTGATTTCAAAAAATAAAAGGACACCACTGATTCTGTTTTTAAACGTTATAATTTCATTTGCTTGTTATTATACACAGATTCAAATTACAGATTCAATTTCAATTTCATTTGCTTGTTATTATACACAGATTCAAATTACAGATTCAATGTAATATCTTCAAAATCAAAAAAAATATTTCCAGACTTTTCAAAATATCAAAACCACACCGATCGAGTTCAAAAAGAATGTGTCTCAACGGTATCAATACGTGCATATTCAACCCAAAACTTAACGTTTTATTATTGAACCGCTTAAAATATATCTATCTCATATGTGCAATGAGCGAGAGACAAAATAAATTATTTTCGAAATTTAAGAGTAACCGCTGTAATGAGAAATTACATGAAACCGAATGAATGTGAATGTCAAGTGACATTGTGTTAAATTCAGTGATGAAGTGAAGAAAGCTGATTGTAATATGTAAATAGTTTTCTAATGTTTCTAATCATAATTTTCTTTAAGTATTATGTACTAAATGGTGCTGTTGTGGCATTGACTTTTAAATCTGGGTTCGTGTGTATACAAATCGGTGTAGTTTCGTTACCTGTTCTCTTACTAAGTTTTGTTTACATTTGTTTATGCTCAAATATTTTACAATATTTCTTTTAATTACAGTATTAGTTCTGGTCGATAAAACGTCATGGATAGTAACGAGATACTGAGGTGTGAAGACCGCTGAATATTAGATAAGTACCCTTGTAATTTAATATTGATGATCTAAAATTCTTTGAGGTTATGTTTTCGTTTTTAGATGGGATACTAAACGTGATGCTGCACCATTTATCTTTTCTCTCCACACTTCATTAGCACACGAATATGACCCAGCATCTGTTGCCTCTGACCGTCTGCAGTCGATATAATAGATGGCATGGAATGGAAATGGATCCCTGCTCTTCTAAAAATAAAATTCGCCTCCGAAGCCTAGTACGCTTACCCTGGCGCGAGTGTCTAACAGGCCCTTATTCGCAGGCCTTGAAAGAAGACGGGGTTGTAAAGCCGAACGTCTGTAATACTTGGGAGGATACAAATTTGCGCCGATAAAGGAGAGCGGTTCTTCACTGGAATAACTGCCCGAGTCGGTGGCGAAATCTGCTGATGCATTTTCGGAGGACGTACAACTACAAAACTCTGCGTGCCATGGTTCCTCCTTTGGGAAAGTCTGGGTGGCTTGAACACCCACATTGCATGTGGTTGTTGATGACGTGAAGGAAGGTGCAGGTTTGGTAAGATCTGGGATAAATACTGAGAGCGGTTTATGCTCAGGTAAATCCGGGAATTTTGTTGGCCTGTCTTTGGGCGGGGAACGCTCATCACCCCAAGCAGCTGGTTTGGCCTTAATGCCCTGGTTCGGTATTGGTCGTCACTTCGCTTGTGGGACCGGAGTCAGAATGCGCGCAGTTCAAGCTGAATTCTGACTCAGTGTCAGGTTTCCCAGCGAGCAAGTTAGGCATCTACTTTTCACAACACCTGCTGCGCCACAACCGTAGCAGAACATTCGCCGTGGTTGCAACTAACAGGCGTGTTGCGTGAGTCCCTCCGCGGCACAGTTCCAATAGATGAGTCTTGCTCTGGGTTTTATCTGATATTCTCTCTATGGCACAGCTTCAAAGCTGCTACCAGATCATATGTTTCAACTTCCAGGTGATCCGACAGATACTGGCTATCCAAATATAGTTCATGGACAGATCGAGGTGGCGGTAACTCGCCAGACTGTGGCTTGATCTGTGACCAAAGCTTTTCAAACTTGCACCACAAGTCCCTCAGATCGAGAACATTCTCCGTGTGGTGTAAGAGCAGTGCCTCTCGTAGAGCCGATTTCATATTCCGCCTTAAGATCTCCACGAGCTCTTCTTATGGAATCGGGCGAGACATTTTAGAGACCAGTGCATGAACTGCCAAGCGGTAGTCACTGAAAGATTCTCGAGGACCTTGCGTTCGAGCCTGTACTAATTTGCGGATTTCATAGTCTGCCTCTTGATTTCTAAACTCTCGAAGAAGTGTCACTCATAGTTCCGTCCAGGAATGAAAACGGCAACCCCGCAGGTACCGCCAGTACCAACTAGCGGCTTTCCGAGTGGCTAGCGATTGCAAACCTGCGCAGAGCTCGGAATAAGGCATTGTTCTAACAGGTCTAATGACTCCACACGAAAAACAATCTCCGTCACATCTGGACCTAAGATACCATCGAAGTATAGTTTCCATCTAAAGACAAGACTACTACTTATGCTACCGCGGTCTCTGACACTACCCTGCCGATGGTATGCTGACGCGTTCAGAGATGAGACGGCCAACCCTGACGGCCGCGTGTTCCTGAATCGAAATAGTCATGTCTCGCTGGGGATCTACACCTGTACCACGAGTTGGTCCAGCGTGCAAGTTTTGTAAACGGTCGTTCACTTAATGGAGGCGTGGTCTACCCTCAAGAAAGGCAGTCTGCGACCGCTGCGCGGTGTGAGTGCTGGCAGGATTCTTTGAGCACGCCTCTAGTCTGGAACTCGAAAATTAGGACAAGGCATATGTTTAGGATGCCAGAGTTGATTTAATATGAATTGTTTCCCCTAAGTGTTTTTTCTTTCACCTTCCAAATTCCGCCGATTAATAACACTCGTGGTCGATGTTGATTTGTTTAATCGAAATTTCAAACTACAATAATTTCAAACTTAACTAAATTAACTAAATTTCAACTATAATAGAATTCAGAAGAAATGTATATTTTTAATTATTATTGGAGACTGTAATCAGTACTCTGATTTTAATATTTTTTTATATGGTCCATTTGCACTTAACTGCAAGCGTCTAGTTAGGCGCCACTTTATAACAACTGGAATTAAAAAAAGTAAAACTCGCCATCTCAATGTTAAAATCTTTAGAAAAGTAAATAAATGTTATGTACAAAAGGTACATAACCAAGTTGGTAGTTCGTAGTCAGTGATGTTCAGCATTCTCCAGTGGTGGCGTTACAGTAGTGTATATTCTTTTTGACCTTTTTAGGAATTGTGTAACGTTTAGTGTATATCCCAGGTTGTAGTCCAGTGCATGAAATAGAGACCAGCTTCCGTCAAAGAAAGAAGTTATAGAGCCCCAAAAGATTTTTATATTAGCTCTTAATTCCTAATAAACTAAAAAAACTGCGTGCCTAAAAACACCACATATATAAACATTTGGATCGTTTATTGACTTCAAGCATATTAGGCTGTATTGATCAGCCTGGAGAATTTTGAAGCGCAGCGGTTGTATGCATAACTGCTTCATAACAAACAGAAAATATAAAAGCGTAGAAGCGGTCATGCACCGATCTCTGTTCAATTCAAAGTTGTTTTGGTCGGTTGATATTTCGCCGTTAAGTCCTCCATTCGCTAGATTTGAATTCCGCGCCACATCAATAACTCAAATCGTACGATTTGATCTCCCGTCTAGATAATTTGCCTATGTATGTTGAAAATTTGGACGATTTCATTGTGAACTAGTTTTGTTCAAGAAGGAATTTTTTGGGATATCTCCGGTATATAGCAAAAGCTAAAAAATGTTCTAATTTGTTATTTCATCACACAACCCATTAATTTTCGGTGACAAGTTTCAAGTCTTGGTTTGACTCATCAACAGGTCCCAAATAGCGAAATTGGGTGATTTGAAAAACAAATGAAAAAATGAAAAAAGAAGAAAGAAATGCTATATACAGGAGATATCCCAGAAAATTCCTTCTTGAACAAAATTAAGTTTAACCCGGTAAAAAGTCCAAAAAGAGTAATCTTTTTATTTTATTTTTCCTCTTGGGTTTGTATAAGAGTGTTTTTTCCTCATATAATTCACACCCATGATTTATTCTGAGTTTATATGAGAAGAGATCAGTTTGATCTATTTTCAAGCGTCTGCAGCAGGCAGGAAACCAAGCTGCACCGATGACTGTAAGGTTTTCTGCTGACACGAAAGTCTTCTTCTTCTTCCTTTTCTTCTTTATTTTTCAGCCCACTGCGTGGCGTATACAGGTTCGATTCGCTTCGAATGAATCTGTTTCTTTAAATAAAAATTTAAAATTTTTTTAATAAATAAAAAAATTGTTTTTCTATTTTTCTCAAACTTTTCATTTCTTTCTTCTTTTTTCATTTTTTCATTTGTTTTTCAAATCACCCAATTTCGCTATTTGGGACCTGTTGATGAGTCAAACCCAGACTTGAAACTTGTCACCGAAAATTAATGGGTTGTGTGATGAAATAACAAATTAGAACATTTTTTAGATTTTTCTATATACCAGAGATATCCCAAAAAATTCGTTCTTGAACAAAATTAAGTTTAATCCGGTAAAAAGTCCAAAAAGAGTAATGTTTTTATTTTATTGTCTGCTAGATCAGAAGTCCATGAACTGCAGACTGTAGATCTGTAGGTAAATACACCACACACATGTGTTTCAGATAATTGGACAGCAGATTTGTAAATTGCACACAAAATGTGCAATTTCATCGTCAATCATTATTTTGAGTTCAGCTTGATATGTTCGTCAAATAATTGTGGTTTCTCAACGTTCCCAATATGGATCGAAGTACAATATTTACTTCAAAATTCATTGAAGTGTACAGGAAACGTGGAAATAAAAATATGATTCTTATTCGGACAGAAAGTTGAAAGCAAAACGGTTATATGGAATTAGTAGAGCGTTATTTTAAAATAATGAACCTGGTGTGAGAAAAACTTTCTATACGTGAACATAAACAAATGTAAATACGTCTCATTTTCTAGAAAACAAAAAAAGGACCATTTGTAATTATAAATTGGGTAGCTCCCCTATAGAGAGAGTTTTCGAAATAAAAGACTTGGCTGTAATCTTCGATGAAAACCCCTGTTTGATTCTCATGTTAGTTATATAACCAGTAAAGCATTTAAAATACTTGGATTTATCATTAGATGTACTAAGTCGTTCAAAAATTTATTTACACTTAAAACGAAGTCTACTTGAGAGCTCTCAGTCATTTGCTACCTATACTGATGCGTGTAGGCCGGCCTCGTTAAATAAGAACGAAAACCAGACGTACCCCGACGAAGCAATGTGTCGTCAACCGCAGCATGACATGCTGAAGTGACAAAGAAGAAGAAGAATTCGAGCGGACGACATTATAAGACCTCTTCTTGGTAGAAAGTTGTCAATACAGGACACGCGACTGATTAACGGAAGTGAATATTCGCAAATTTTCTTACTTTATCACACCCCCCGAAAAAGGAGTAACATTAATAGTGCCAAAGCAAGAAGTTAGGAATTTAATTGGAAAAGCGGCAGGGTGTTGGGATTAATCTCGGCCACCTTGCTTATAAAACGATACGGAAGGAAATAAAATTCACGCTAGCGTGCCACATGTAAAGAAGAGATATAGATCGCTTATATCGCCGACACCCTGCGGAGTGTTGCAGAGAGATAAGCCTGTTCAGACAGGAAATGAATGGAATACCACTCACAAGACTATAAGGAGGTATATGTATTTTAAGAAATTTTGAAACAAAAAGAGAATGAATTAATGTGCGGGATTTGAAATTCCATTACTCTGGAGCTACGGTTAAGTAATTAAAAGTGAGGCCAATGCCCAGAGGTTTATACAACGGATTTTGGCGCTGTTTTTGAGACAGAATTTTATACCAGCAGCAGCATAGTGAGCGTTAATAATATAAAGCAAGGAAGATAACTTGCGTTAAAATTTCATTCCTGGTAACCTATATCAAGACAATATATAAAAAAAAATTAATTACTTTTATCAAAAATTATAAACATGTGCAAAAAAATATATAAATGTAAATATATAGGGTAGGCACTAAGGTAGATTTTACTACCGAACATGAACAACGGTGACGTCTAGGGTAAATGTAGACAGGGGTGTAACCATATGTTAGGAAGTAGGACAAATGTATTTCTGAAGATTGTGACAATAATCTCTTATTTCCTTCCATTCTGAATTATAGCGAGTAAGTTTAGATATTTTATCACTTTTTAATTAAATGAAACCTGTAGGTACGTGCAATTAAATAGTATAGACACTAACAAAATAAACAAAAAATGAACCTGTAACATGAAATGAAGACAGATGACAGATTGAAGACCACGGGGTCGTAAAACGAGTTTCGATTTTGTCTAGCAGAAGATTTAGAGTTGAACCAACAAGTTTAGTCCCGCCACAATCTAAAGTAGTAATGTAACAGCGTAAACACTAATACGCGGCATAGTGGTGTATATCAAATAACATAAAAGAAATTTTTGTTCCATACAGATTGTCTAAACATAATTGCACTCCAAGGAGCTCCTTCGAGAGACATGATAACGTGGACATAAAGTAGTAAGTTATTTAAATAAATTTTTATTTCAACATATTTCCTATAATTCTATATGTATGTAACGAGCTTTACTTACTATATATAAATATATATATAATTACATTTAAGAATATATACATAGATTCACTTATATGATTTAAATTATTGAATTGAAATGGGGAGGTGCTCCCATAAGAATTAGATGACGCACGGTAAGGCATCTCGCGATCGCTTCTGATCTTTTAGTTAATGAATTCCTAACGTCAGTTGAACTCGTCCTTTTTCTAACATCGTGTGTTTTCCACTATGTAAGTAGTCAGTTACTCGTGATTAAAATTTTTATTTAAGTTGAATTCGGGAGTTTATACGGTGGTCAGAATGCCGCAACATTAAACTTTTCTCGATGTCTTCTACACGTCGTCGTCATTCGTTTCGTGCCTCATCCAAAGACAAGTAACGAAGAGGTTTGTACGAGTGGCCCATGTAAAAACAGGTCAACTCTTAGGATATAGAAGTAAGATAGCAGAGAAAGAATTTTTTGTGTGTGTTAAGTATAGAGCGTTGGAAAATGTAACCCAACACGTAGTGGAATGATTTTTAAGTCAGGAGATAGGTTAGATAACGCTAAGTGTATTCAGTTCGAAATTAAGAATTTTATTCCAGTGTTACGTGCAAGATATACTAGGCTCGTAATATAATCAAACGAGGACATATATGAATGCATGTCGATGAGTTAAGCAAACATTAAAACGTTTATAATGAAACGCTAGGAACTTTTACTTCTCCTTTCACATCCTGGAGCCCTCCCGAATAACATAGAGGTTGTCTATGTCCTCCTAGTCCTTCTCTCTCGTCCACAGGTCAGCCCACTTGGAAATAGTGGCCCCCAAGTCAAAGGGAGGATGGGGCAAGGCCAGGAAGGCAGAACATCTGCGCCTTCAACAGGAAGTGGGTAAGAGACGTAAGGGTCCCTTCAGGACCGAGTGTGTGCCGGCTTTTTTTTGTAGGTAGGCATGATTTTTTTTGATTATGGGTGATGACAGTGGCAGGTATTTTCGGGAACTCCCCCCACTCTCCGCCAACCTTAGCCGAGGTGCTAGCATGCCGCCCTGTGCTATCGCTGTCATCGAGTGATCTGTCAGCTCATGCTGACAGTCTGGACTTAACGTCCTGAACAATCACTCTCGCAACATACTTCCATAACAAAATGGCGCCCAACGTGGGGCCACCTCAGTTAGACTTCGGTGGTCTAAGTATGACTTTTGCTGAGGACTGGGATTACTTCGAGATATGGACATTTGGCTGGCTTGTAGCTAAATTGTCTGACTCGGCAATCTCACAATCAGTGGAAGTTATATGTGGACCTGAGTCTAATTGTTTGTTATTTGGCATTTTTTGAGTAACGTAACGTTTTAAAGTTTCTGAAAGTAAAGTAAAGTTTTTGAGATTTTGATTTTTTTGTAACGATTAAAGTAAAGTAAAGTTTGTTTTGTTTTTTTGAAAGTTCTCTTGAATTGAAGTTCGACTCTAGGTTTGACTTTGGTCAAGCCTCGAGTCTGAACAGGTGTCTAGTTTTTTATTTTTTTTGAAGCCTTTTGAATTTTTTTTTGAACGATCTTTCCCGCTGGCCTTCTGCCATGGAAATGGTAGGTGGCCTCACGAAATTTTTCGTTTGCGCTCTCGCGGAGACGTGTCTCTGTTGGGCAACTGGCTGGACAGACTTGGGAATCTGCGAGACGACTGGTTGGCTTCCAGCTAATTAGTTGACCAGATTCATGACTCTGCCCGGCTAGCAAACTGACTGGACACGATCATTCGGTGAAGGAGAAGAGAACGAGTGCTCAGAGGATGGGATTGATACTGGAGATCTTCAGTAATCAGGAGCTGGCATACTGCTAACTGCCTGGCTGAAGAAGCTCTAGTAGCATTCTTAGTCTTTGATACCTCCGACTTTGCCCTTCCCAGATTTCTGCAAGAGCTCAAACTTTTTCATGCACACACTCACGTCACCTACTTATATCTGTATTATGACCTTGGAAGAGAGAGAGCGACCTGATCTTATGTGGCGACCTGATACCTTGTGTTGGGAGAGCTCTTGGGAGGTGAGGGGGAACTGTTTGATTTTTTGAAGGAAATTTTTTTTGTGAAACGCTATAATTGTTTTGCGTTATTACAATTTTTTTAGCAAATTCTTTGGACGTTTGGAAAGATATTTTTCTGAATGACAGATCTTGTCCCAACTTGCAAACTTTTAATTTAGTAAGTGTATGAGATAGAGCGAAAGTCTCTTTATGGTATGTAGAAGTTTCCTCTTCTATTTATGGTAATTATCTAAAGGATAAAGACTATATATTTATGAGAATATTTTGAATTTTGGTAGTTAATGAAAAATTTTTCTAGTATTTATAGATCCAGTAGTTCGTTTTTGTAGGAATATACAATATCTTCCTACATCCGAAGGCTTTTTGTTGCTTATCGCATATACACATGTTATATACCAAGGATTTTTATATTACGAGTATGTAACTGGTGTATATAATGTTTTAGTGATAATAATTATCCACTGGAATTTAGTTAGCTACTTTTGGTTATTTTTATTTACATAGTACGCGCTAATAAATTTAGTAGCTCGTTAGCTTCGATCTTGTTTGAGCCTGTTGATTTCGATTGTTGACTTTTTAAATTTCTCTGACATTCTTCTTCGAACCTTTGGTTTGCAAAACGTTTTCAATTTTGCTACTCACTATGGCTACAGTAAGAACGCCACCACCTGCTACAAACAGTATGTCAATGCTACCTGAACCATGCTCCATCTGTCGTGATGCAAGCTGGTCGGCCGAAAGGAAGCCTGTAATAACCGTATGTGAGCACATTTTTCACCAAGCATGCCTGCAGCATTGGATAGGTGAACATGCTAGTTGTCCTAACTGCCGATGTCATATTACACAACAGGACTTCAGAGAATATAATGGTGCAATACCGAAGAAGGTGAAGCCGGTGAAGTCTACTAAGCACGATGTGCCGAACTTAGATTTGCCTAGGTTCGACCTACCACCACCTAATAGACGCTCGTTATCTCCAGGAATGGGCGATTTGCATTCCCGGACGTTCACTAATCACAACTCACGGCAAGACAGTTCATTACCCCCAGCTCAAGGCCACACCTCAGCTGCTACGGATGCGCTGTTGGCAGGCTTACGCTTACAAATGCAGGACTTGGTACGTGAAGGTCTCGAACAGAGCCTCAGTGCATTACGGTCTGAGTTAGTAGATAGTGTCCGTTAGCAAGTAGCAGCCACAGTGCCACCAATAAATTTTTCACGTCCTCCTCCGGCTAGGGGAAATCCCAGACCATCTGACGATTTTCCCAATTTGCATAGACAATCCTTTAATCGACCTCCATCCGCTTTTGGTCAGCCTCTAAATCAGCCCGCACCAAACCCTGTACCACCACCACCACCTATTCGTGTTCCTGCAGGCATAGGACAGCGACGTTCTGGCAGCCCTATCCGCAGGTGGAATATCTCCTACAGCGCTGACAGTTCTCGGCTCACAGTCGATGAATTTGTATTCCGAGTAGAAGCCTTGACTTATGCGGCTTTGGAGGGAGACTTCGACTTACTGGTACGACATATGACGACTCTGCTTTCAGGATCAGCAATGGACTGGTACTGGTCTCTCCTGAGGCAAAATTCCACGCCGTCATGGGAGTATGTGAAAGCAGCTCTATTAGCTGAATGGGGAGTACCCAAAGACGACCTTAAGGTCAAAGTCCAGCTTATGCTGCGCAAGCAGAAAGAAGGAGAGTCATTTGCCACTTACTACCAGCATCTAGTACAGTTACGAGACCAACTGCAGAATCCGTTGCCAGACGTCGAATTTTTGGAAATCGTTAAGGCAAACTTACTGCCAGAAATACAAAATAAAATTTGTTTGCATCCGACAAACACCATCCACCAGCTCAGGATTCTGGTGAATCAAATTCAAGCGACGCAGCTGCGCATCACAACAGCAAGTAGTTGGAACGCTTATCGCCGACAAAGAGTCAGTGAAGTGGACGGATATCATTCGACCGAGGCTGACTTGAATATATCACCTGAGCGCAGAGAGGAAGTCTCACTATCTGCCATTTCAACCCCTAAGAATGTAACCTGCTGGAATTGTGACCAGTCCGGTCACTTCTACCAAGATTGCCGGCAGGAACGACAAACTGTATTCTGTTACGGATGTGGAAGGAAGAACACCTTCAAGCCAGATTGCATTCAATGTCAACAGAAAAACTTCAGACGGGTCGGGAATACCAACACCTCTTTCCGACCAGCGTCGACATTACGAGCAATCAATGCATCGAACACTCCAGTTCAAGCTTTGAGCAAGGAGGAAGGTCCGCTCCATTGACAGACACTAGCGAGAACTCCCTGATATGTCCTCTGATATCATTCAGTGACTCTGATGGTATCAGTAAAACACCTGTGTTGAGTCGTATACGAAATTACATTAAAATTAAAACACAAAAACATAAATTCATAATTTAAGTCTGTGAATTCTCAAATATAGTAGAACAATAGGTTTTTTTATTATCAGTCATATTTGCTAGTACGAGTATATACATATGTACATCGATCTGTCCAGTACCTAGAAGCAGCAAATTGTAACTACATTTTTTATATGCAGATCAGATATTACGTACATACATACATATATATTAATTCAGTAGATTGTACATTACAGGGAATTAGGTCCAGTTATCGTTGTGAGCAGACAAGAAAATGAAATTGTTTTGCTAGGGATCAGTTAGTTCGATTTGTGCATTTGCTGAAGAACAATAATATTAGAATCTGCATTCGGATAGCAGACAAAATAACGGAGTTTGTGCAATTAATTGAATTTAATAAAATGTTTAAAGTTTTTTAATAAATGATAACTCGTGTTTTTCATTTGCAATAGTCCACTACATTACATTTTGGTCATTTCGAGCCGGATATTTTTTCGAACATTGGTTGGCACTGGACTCGGTTCACGTAGACTTTGGTGCATTTTTGTGAGTGAAATTGTGCTATTTTTTGTGATCGCGAAACATAATCGATCGTTGTTTTGTGTAATCACTGAAATTCCGTCAAGATAAATATCGTTTTATCATAAAGGCAAGTACCATCATCAGTAGAATCGCATGGCGCGTGTGGTGTGCCTTGAAAACTCATAAGTCTCGATCAGTAGTGCTTTCGCATCGGTCGTAATAATTAAAATCGGTATCGAATCGAATCTTATCTCGCGTAAAATAAATCACCTTAGGGAACTGAATTCAATAAACAGTTAATCGTGTGCAGTTTGTGAGTAGACTGATTGCGATTTTAATGAACAGTTATTATGGTATATGAAATACTTCGTGAATAAAGGACTGAATTGAGTGTCGCTGCACTAGGAGTTACAGCGGCTTTTATTTATTTTTTATTTTTTGTAAATAGAGGTTATAAGATAGCATTGAATCACGTGCTAAATCCAGGTAAAATTGTTTCAATTTCATTCTTACAATTAATAGAGCAATGGCGGATTTAACTAAACGGCGATCAACGCTACAAGGTTCCATAACAAAAATAAAAAATTTTCTTGAAGCAAATAGCGCTAAGTTAAACGTCTATCAGTTACAATGTCGACTAAGTCTATTAGAATCGTATTTTGAGGAAGCCATGTCAATCCAAAGGGAAATTGAAAAGGATGATTCAGAAACAGATTTAACGAAATGGAATGTTCTTGAAGACTCCTATTGTACGACCAAGGCTAATATTTTGGAATTAATTGATCAACATTCGAAGCCTTTGACACCTACTAGTATCAATACTCAAACTTCATTTTCCACCACGCCATGTCATTCAGTTAAATTGCCAAAGTTAAAACTTCCAGAGTTTTCGGGTAGGTACACGGAGTGGACAGATTTCATTAATGCCTTCACTACGTTAGTTGATAAAAACAGTGAATTGTCGGACATCGAAAAATTTGCACATTTACGGTCATGCCTAAGTGAACGCCCGTTAAAGGTAATAAAGGCCCTTGAAACCTCTCCTGCTAATTATCATACTGCATTAACGCTCTTGAAGTCGCGCTATGACAATAAAGGCATAATTCTCCAGACTCACATTAGAGAAATTTTTGAACTGCCTACTGTTTCAAAAGGCTCCGGTACGCAACTAAGAAATATTGTAGACTCAGCAAATGCTCATTTACGTGCATTACAGTCACTAGGTAAGACAGAAAATGTGTTAGATGCCATGCTGTTACATTTAATGCTTCTCAAGGTTGATATTGAAACTCGGTCCAAATGGGAAGAACATAAGTCAGCTGATACCTTGCCCAATTGGGATGAATTTTCAAAATTTTTAAACAACAGAAGTACTGTTCTTGAAAGCTCAGGCATTAGCTCGAAGCCTAGCTCTTTCAGTAATTCGTCAAATAAACGTTTTTTGCCGGTTCCGTCGTCTTCGAAGACACATTCATCTTTAGTGTCCTCGTCTAGTTCAAGGCAATGTCTTTGCTGTAACAGTGGCGAACACAGCATCCTCCAATGCTCAAGATTTGTAAAGATGTCACCAGTAGAAAGATATTATGAAGCAAAACGGCTTAGGTTATGTCTAACTTGTCTGTGTCGTGGGCACCCGGTAAAAAAGTGTTCTGAAAAAAAATGCTCATCTTGCGGGGGCATGCATCATATATTGCTCCATCGTCCTACAGTTCGTCCAACTAGTGAAAGCTTTGCTAATTCAAGCGCTGTCGTGTCAGCACAGAACTTCTCGGCATCTAACGAAAACAAAGTTGAGTCATTGTCATCAGTTAATAATATCAGTTCACTGAAGGTCTCACTTCGTTCAAACTCAGATTCCCTTGAAACGAGCAATTCTGTGGGGCAGGTGACCCAAATCCTTTTAGCTACCGCTACCGTCCTTGTCAGAGACAATTGTGGCACATTTTTGCCTTGTAGAGCTCTTCTTGACTCGGCCTCTCAGGTAAATTTCGTAACCGAACGGTTAGTTCAGCGGTTGCAGTTAAAACGATTGAAAGTATTCGGTGATATCAGCGGTATCGGAGATACAAGTGCACGTGTAAGGCATAAGGTGGCGACATCTATTAGATCAAGGGTTTCTGATTTTTCTGTGGATTTGGAATTTTGGACACTGTCAACCATTACTGATCTACACCCCAAGGTTACGTTTGAAAAAGCAGATCTGAATATTCCCAATGAATTAAAGCTGGCAGACCCCATGTTTAACAAGCCTCAAAAGGTTGACATTCTTCTTGGAGCTGAGGTATTTTTTGAGCTTCTTGAATCGGGTCAGATAAAGCTTGGAAGTAACTCCCCTATCCTTCAAGAGACTAAATTGGGATGGATTGTGTCTGGTGTTTGCACTCAAATGTCTGGTCATACTTCATTGTGTAGTTCACTAAAAAGGATTGCAGAAGGTGATAACGAAGGAAACATTTGTTCTATAAGCAAGTTGCTCGACAGGTTTTGGGTCATCGAAAGCATAAATCAACCATTGAGATATCTAAAAAAAGAACAACAAGAATGTGAAGATCATTTTTTAAAACATATTTTGCAATCGTCATCTGGTCAACTCATCGTTAGTCTTCCCTTTCGTAAAGATCCTTCGTGCCTAGGATTATCTTCTCACATCGCTTATAGAAGATTTCTTAACTTGGAAAAGAGATTAGAAAGGATGCCAGATATTAAGTCTCAATATTCAGAATTTATGTTAGAATACGAAAATTTGGACCACATGGAAGAGGTGAAAGGTTCCATTCTTTCCTCTCCTCACTATATCATGCCACATCACTGCATCCTCCGCCCAGAAAGCTCCACCACTAAGCTTAGAGTAGTTTTTGACGCATCTTGTCGTACAAACAATAACGTGTCCCTGAATGAAATCATGATGGTCGGTCCGACTGTACAGCCTGAGTTGTTCGAGATTGTTTTCAGATTTCGTCTTAAGAAATATGCATTGACAGCAGACGTTTCCAAAATGTACCGCCAGATCCTATTGGCTTCAGAGGATCGAAATTTTCAGTGCATCTATTGGAGAAACAATCCTCAGGACCCTTTAAGAATATATCGTTTGAAAACAGTAACATATGGTACAGCAGCAGCTCCATATTTAGCTACTAGATGCCTGAATTACTTAGCAGACTCTGAAAATGCGGTAAAACCTACTGGAGCAAAGGTAATAAAATCTGATTTTTACGTAGACGATATGCTGACAGGAGCAAACACAATTGAAGAAGCGCAACAAATCATAGCTGAAGTCACCTCCATTCTCGCTTGCGGAAAACTAGAATTGAGGAAGTGGTGTTCGAATGAGCCAAGGTTGTTGGAAGGCATTTCGGAAGAAAACAGAGAAAAGATGCTGAGATTAATCAATTCGGATTTCACGAAGGCACTGGGGATTGCTTGGAATCCCATTGATGATATTTTTCAATTTTTTGTTTCGGATATTAAAATTTCATCTCCTGTAACCAAACGCCAGGTATTGTCCATCATAGCCCGTATCTTCGATCCTCTTGGCCTTATCAATCCAATCACGGTCCTAGCTAAAGTATTTATGCAAGAGCTTTGGATCTTAAAAACAGATTGGGATGAGCCACTTCCTCAAGAAAAACACACGAAATTCGAAGAATTCTGTCATCAATTGCACTTCATCAATCAATTTAAAATTCCCCGATTTGTATCATTGGACAAAGACATCGTTAGTATGCAGCTGCATGGATTTTGTGATGCATCGGAGAGAGCATATGGTTGCTGTATTTATCTTCGCACAGTGAATTGTTCAGGGCAGACTTTAGTAAAACTGTTATGTGCCAAATCACGCGTAGCGCCGATCAAGACAATTTCTTTACCTCGCTTGGAGCTTTGTGGAGCGCAATTGCTGGCTCAACTTCTTCATCGAATCGTTAATAATTTTGGATCGAAGGTTAGTAAAACTATTTGTTGGACAGATTCGAAGATCGTTCTGGAGTGGCTGGCTGAGCACCCATCACAGTGGACCACTTTCGTGGCAAATCGTGTGTCATTGATACAGCAATTATCGGCAAACACTTGCTGGAATCATGTGCCTTCAGGGGAAAATCCTGCCGACCTCGTCTCACGTGGCGTCCTACCACAACACCTTCTAAACTCAAATCTTTGGTTCAATGGTCCAAATTTTCTTGCTCTCTCGGAATCGAATTGGCCAAAGGCAACATTCCTCAAGACTGTCACTCCGGAAAAAAGGAATAGGAAGTCCTGTTTAGTTATTTCAAGTGTACATCCTGTTGAAGATATCATCAAGAATATAAAGTATGTGAACTCGTTTAAAACTCTTCAAAGAACAATAGCGTTCGTGCTTCGATTTATCAACAATTCAAAAAAAACAAAGGATCAGCGTATTACTGGTGAGCTGACAACTGGAGAACTAGAAGATTCTCTGAGAACAATGATTTGGAATTTGCAGCAAATAGAATTTAAGGAAGATTATCTTCAATTACAACGAAATTTATCCGTCAGTCTGAAGAGCCCCATCAAAAGTTTAAATGCTTTCCTCGATGAATGTTCGAAAAAGAGACTGATTAGAGTAGGAGGGCGACTGCAGAAAGCAGATCACCTACCTGTTGCTACGAAATTTCCCATTCTTCTTCCGAAAAAACATCCTTTTACGTCCTCGCTTATCGCTTACTTACACCTTAAAAATTTTCACGCAGGGCCGCAAGCACTAGTAGCAATTCTCAGGCAGAGGTTTTGGATCGTGAATGCTCGAGATGTTGTTCGGAAAGAAGTGCATCGTTGTCTACGCTGTTTTCGCTCCAAACCACTAGTGATGAATCAACTTATGGGTAACTTACCAGCGCATCGCATTGAACCTGCTAGACCATTTATTAATGCAGGAGTAGATTTTGCTGGACCGATATGGATACATTTTAAGGTTCGTGGAAAGCGCCCCGAAAAGGCATATATCTCTCTTTTTATTTGCTTCAGTACCAAGGCCATACATCTCGAAGTCGTTTCCAATTTAACGGCAGAAGCGTTTATAGCGGCACTTAAAAGGTTTATCGCTCGACGTGGACGTTGCCAAACCATCTATTGCGATAACGCCACTAACTTTATTGGTGCCAATCGTCAGTTAAAAGAGCTGCATAAGATGTTCCATTTGCAACAGAATCAAGATCTGATACGAAGGATGTGTGCAGAAGATGGCATAACTTTTCGACCGATTCCACCCAGATCGCCTCATTTTGGTGGCCTTTGGGAAGCTGCGATTAAATCTGCTAAGTCTCACCTCTACAAAACTGTCAATAGTTCCTCGCTAACGTTTGAAGAATTAGCAACAGTAGCAGCCCAAATTGAAGCTATTTTAAATTCGCGGCCCATTACAGCGTTGTCTAGCGACCCATCCGATTTAGAAGCCCTTACTCCGGGCCACTTTTTAATAGGGGAACCTTTAACGTTAATCGTAGAGCCGGACATTACAAATCTGACTTTATCTCGGCTGTCTCGATGGCAGCGCATTTGCGCTTTGAGTCAACAGTTCTGGAAGCGTTGGTCCAGCGAATATGTGGTGCAACTTCAACAACGAGCAAAATGGAAATCTAGTGCTCCCAATGTTGCTATTAATACTTTGGTTCTCATCGCAGATGATGATTTGCCTCCGCAAAAATGGTTGCTAGGAAGAATCGTTGAAGTGTTCAAAGGACCTGATGGAAAAGTTCGAGTGGTATCAATCAAAACAAAAAATGGGATTTTCAAGCGAGCTATACACCGCGTCTGTGCTCTGCCGATTGAGACTCAAGGCCAATAGTGATTGAAGGCAGACTCTTCAAGGTGGGCGGAATGTTGAGTCGTATACGAAATTACATTAAAATTAAAACACAAAAACATAAATTCATAATTTAAGTCTGTGAATTCTCAAATATAGTAGAACAATAGGTTTTTTTATTATCAGTCATATTTGCTAGTACGAGTATATACATATGTACATCGATCTGTCCAGTACCTAGAAGCAGCAAATTGTAACTACATTTTTTATATGCAGATCAGATATTACGTACATACATACATATATATTAATTCAGTAGATTGTACATTACAGGGAATTAGGTCCAGTTATCGTTGTGAGCAGACAAGAAAATGAAATTGTTTTGCTAGGGATCAGTTAGTTCGATTTGTGCATTTGCTGAAGAACAATAATATTAGAATCTGCATTCGGATAGCAGACAAAATAACGGAGTTTGTGCAATTAATTGAATTTAATAAAATGTTTAAAGTTTTTTAATAAATGATAACTCGTGTTTTTCATTTGCAATAGTCCACTACATTACAACCTGATTATACGACTACGTCTTTGATAGAGGCGGAGAACCTGATGGATTTCTCTGCAGACCTCCAAGCTCCCATTTCCACTTCTGGGGAGCCCATGACCTTATTACACACTTCTTTAGAAGAGTCTTTAATCTTCGATGTCCCATTGACACCTATCGCACGTGTAGCCGACAAAGTTACTGAGCAGGAGATTTGGCCTCCTGCCATTTCTGTTTTAAAACGGCCACCAAGCTCTGATATGACGAGTGGGCGTGAGCCAGTTTTATATCGGCTGACGCCGTATCATACGAGTCTGCAGAAATATAACGCAGCAAGAGACCGAATCTTCTCCTCAGTAGCGGAGTTAGCTGACATTATGTTTCCTGACCGGGATATGCGACCGAAAAAGAAACGATCAACCGTTCGTTGGCGGGAATACTGTCGACGGATGAAACAAGAAAGGAAAAATTTGGCACAGATTTCCGTGTCGATGCCAGACGACATTCGACCGTACGCCGAAGTAAAGCTGCTCGGGCGAACTGAGAATGGATTACTTGATAGTGGTGCCACTGTCAGTATCCTAGGCCAGGGAGCTCTAGAGAAGCTTGTGGAAGCAGATGTCGAATGGAAGAGGTATCGAACACAGGTCCAAGTAGCAAATGGTGCCATGACGACTGTTCATGGTCATGTGAACTTGGACGTCACTTTCCGTGGTAAGACCCATAACGTGCGTTTTTACGTGGTTCCTGGGCTCACACAGGCACTATATCTGGGAATAGACTTCTGGCGTCTATTTGGGTTGGCTCCAGATGTCCTGGGTATAGTCGCAGAAGTGAATCCAAGTGGGATAGCTACCTCTGACACCGACTGCCACGTCCTTTCTAGTTTCGATCAGCAACGCTTGGAAGCCACAAAACAGCTTTTCCCCTCTTTCGTCTCTTTAGGCCTTGGGAAAACATCATTGGTCACTCACAAGATTGAAACGAATGACGCCGCCCCGATAAAACAGCGATTTTATCCGATTTCGCCGGCAGTACAAAGTTTAATGGATACTGAATTAGAGCGAATGCTATCGCTGGGTGTGATAGAGGAGAGCCAGAGTCCTTGGAGCTCTCCAGTTGTTCTGGTAATGAAGCCTGGAAATGTCCGGCTTTTTTTTGACGCCAGGAAGGTCAACTCTGTTACGAAGAAGGATGCCTATCCGCTACCGCAGATAGACGCACTTCTTAGTCGACTTCCTCCGGCAAATTACATAACAAGCCTGGACCTGAAAGACGCATTCTGGCAGATCCCACTGGACGCTGATTCCAGAGAGAAGACCGCTTTCACAGTACCTGGTCATCCTCTCTATCAGTACACGGTGATGCCATTCGGCCTATGCAATGCTCCACAAACTATGTGCCGCCTCATGGATAAAGTCATTCCTTTCGATCTTCGTGAGAACGTTCTCGTCTATCTAGACGATTTATTAATTCTGTCTTCAGACTTCGATACTCATCTCACACTGCTAGCCCGTGTAGCGGATTGTTTGAGGAAAGCTGGCCTCACTATCAACGTCGAGAAGAGTAAGTTTTGCATTAAAGAGACTAAATACTTGGGATTCATTGTAGGAAAGGGAGGTATGAGAACTGACCCTGACAAAATTTCAGCCATAGTTGACTATCCGTCACCTAAAACTGTTCGGCAAGCTCGACGCCTACTAGGTATGGCGGGATGGTATAGACGGTTCATCCCGAACTATGCTGATTTGACTGCCTCCATTACAGACACTTTGAAAAACCCCAGTCAGTTCAAATGGACGCCTGAAGCCCAGACGTCTCTTGATCTTTTAAAGAAAAAACTTACTTCTGCTCCGTTGCTAGTGAGTCCAGACTTCACCAAACCGTTCGTTATACAGTGCGATGCGAGCAAACAAGGTATTGGAGGAGTGCTGCTTCAACTAGATGACGAGGGCCACGAGAAGCCAATAGCCTACGTCTCGAAGAAGTTGAACTCAGCACAAAGAAATTACACCGTCACAGAGCAAGAATGCTTAGCTGCACTCTTGAGCGTGTAGAAGTTCCGGCCCTTCATAGAACTTATGCCGTTTAAGATAGTGACGGATCATGCGAGCTTGAAATGGCTGATGTCTCAAAAGGACCTCAGCGGAAGACTTGCACGGTGGAGTTTGAAGCTTCAAGGCTTCGACTTCACTATTGAGCACAGGAAGGGAAGCCTGAACGTCGTCCCTGATGCGCTGTCACGCATTCATTGTGACAGCTTGAACACAAACGAAGATCCTGGCCCGGAAGTTGACCTTAGTTCGCCATATTTCAATTCGTTGGAATATGAGGAACTGAGGCATCAGGTTAAAACGACTTCTGGCAAACTACCAGATCTTTGCGTCAGGGATGACTTCGTTTATATCCGGACTGTTCCGAGAACAGGCGATCCTATTCAGGAGGAAGAAGCTTGGAAGCTTTGGATTCCACGAGGGCTCGTCACCGACGTCATTTCAAGGGCGCATGATCCGCCACTAGCTTCACACGGAGGTATAGGGAAAACACTGGAACGTCTGCGAAGACATCTGTACTGGCCACGAATGACAGTTGATGTCAGAAATTACGTAGGCGCCTGTGACGTGTGTAAAGAAACGAAGGCTCCTAATACTATTTTACGACCACCTATGAGAGTCCAGTCTGAGACAGAACGACCATGGCAAAAGCTGTACATTGATTTTCTAGGTCCATATCCTCGGTCAGTAAGAGGAAACGTCTGCATCTTCATAGTTCTTGACCACTTTTCTAAATTTCCACTTCTCAAACCTATGAGAAAAGCGTCTACGCTCAATGTATGCCAATTCATTGAGACGGAAGTGTTCCACGTGTTCGAAGTTCCGGAAACGATAGTCTCTGACAATGGAGTCCAGTTTTGCTCGGCCCAGTTTACCAGATTACTGGATAAGTATGGGGTGAAGCACTTGCGAACGGCAGTTTACTCGCCGCAAGCAAACGCCTCAGAGCGAGTGAACAGGTCTCTATTGTCAGGGATTAGGGCGTACATCCGGAAGGAACATACGAAGTGGGATGAGAAGCTGAGCCAGGTAGCTAGTTCTCTCAGGAGCTCTTTCCATCAAGCTACTGGTTTCTCTCCCTATCGAACACTCTTCGGTCAACAAATGATTGAACATGGCAGCTCCTATCCCATCTTGAGGAGCCTTGGAACTCTTAATGAGCCATTGAGAGTGGACGCAGAAGACAAAATGAGATTGATCCGTGCGAGAGTGCAGGAAAACTTACAACACGCATTCGAGCAGGGTTCACGAGCCTATAATCTCAGGGCGAAGCCTGTTGATTTCAAAGTGGGTCAAGAGGTATTCAGACGGAATTTTGCCCAAAGCAATTTCCAGCAGCAGACCAGTGCAAAACTGGGACCGAAATTTGTCAAATGTCGAGTCAGAGCCAAGAAAGGAAATTCCCTATACGAGTTTGAGGATCTGCAGGGAAAGCTGTTAGGTGTCTATCACGCTAAAGACATCAAGCAGTGATCATCATTATGAAAACATCGTCGATACTTATTGTCGTTTATTCCTGGTAGCCCTAAGAAGGCATCCAGCCAGCTTAACTGGTAAACTATAGGATATCACGAAGCCCTCCTATTGCCCCGTCAATGGTGGGTGATATACCTGTTGGAATCCATTCCCATATTCGGCTGTCAACATGTCACTACTTCGACGACGCCTTGGAGACACACCCTTGAACAATCGCCAGTCTGAGATCAGGGTGAAATATTGCGCCGGGAAAGCCTAGTGATCAGTTCTTTGGGTTGCTGATCGCAAAGCTTCCTCAGCATTTCGGTGAAGGAGGGCAGAGAGGCATCGACGGTCTGGATTCTTTAGGTTACCAGCTTGTCGATGTACCTCTGGCTTCCCACACGGGGAAGGATGTCGAAGTTTGATCAAGGACTGACGAGACTTCAAGGATGTGTCCCCGACGCGTCATCGGCAGTAGAGTTCGAGTGATGAGGAAAGCATTGGGTCGTGGGTCGAGACACACATTGAGCGCCCGCAGTGATGAGGCCTATGTGAAAGACCGGCTAGCTCAGTCGACCATTTTTCAGAGTTGTCTGAACCACGGGTGGTGTAGACCACTCTGCCCTGTTATGGTCGTAGCAGATTGCACATAGCAATATGCTACCTATACTGATGCGTGTAGGCCGGCCTCGTTAAATAAGAACGAAAACCAGACGTACCCCGACGAAGCAATGTGTCGTCAACCTCAGCATGACATGCTGAAGTGACAAAGAAGAAGAAGAATTCGAGCGGACGACAAGATAAGACCTCTTCTTGGTAGAAAGTTGTCAATACAGGACACGCGACTGATTAACGGAAGTGAATATTCGCAAATTTTCTTACTTTATCACACCCCCCGAAAAAGGAGTAACATTAATAGTGCCAAAGCATGAAGTTAGGAATTTAATTGGAAAAGCGGCAGGGTGTTGGGATTAATCTCGGCCACCTTGCTTATAAAACGATACGGAAGGAAATAAAATTCACGCTAGCGTGCCACATGTAAAGAAGAGATATAGATCGCTTATATCGCCGACACCCTGCGGAGTGTTGCAGAGAGATAAGCCTGTTCAGACAGGAAATGAATGGAATACCACACACAAGACTATAAGGAGGTATATGTATTTTAAGAAATTTTGAAACAAAAAGAGAATGAATTAATGTGCGGGATTTGAAATTCCATTACTCTGGAGCTACGGTTAAGTAATTAAAAGTGAGGCCAATGCCCAGAGGTTTATACAACGGATTTTGGCGCTGTTTTTGAGACAGAATTTTATACCAGCAGCAGCATAGTGAGCGTTAATAATATAAAGCAAGGAAGATAACTTGCGTTAAAATTTCATTCCTGGTAACCTATATCAAGACAATATATAAAAAAAAATTAATTACTTTTATCAAAAATTATAAACATGTGCAAAAAAATATATAAATGTAAATATATAGGGTAGGCACTAAGGTAGATTTTACTACCGAACATGAACAACGGTGACGTCTAGGGTAAATGTAGACAGGGGTGTAACCATATGTTAGGAAGTAGGACAAATGTATTTCTGAAGATTGTGACAATAATCTCTTATTTCCTTCCATTCTGAATTATAGCGAGTAACTTTAGATATTTTATCACTTTTTAATTAAATGAAAGCTGTAGGTACGTGCAATTAAATAGTATAGACACTAAAAAAATAAACAAAAAATGAACCTGTAACATGAAATGAAGACAGACGACAGATTGAAGACCACGGGGTCGTAAAACGAGTTTCGATTTTGTCTAGCAGAAGATTTAGAGTTGAACCAACAAGTTTAGTCCCGCCACACTCTAAAGTAGCAATGTAACAGCGTAAACACTAATACGCGGCATAGTGGTGTATATCAAATAACATAAAAGAAATTTTTTGTTCCATACAGATTGTCTAAACATAATTGCACTCCAAGGAGCTCCTTCGAGGGACATGATAACGTGGACATAAAGTAGTAAGTTATTTAAATAAATTTTTATTTCAACATATTTCCTATAATTCTATATGTATGTACCGAGCTTTACTTACTATATATATATATATAATTACATTTAAAATATATACATAGATTCACTTATATGATTTAAATTATTGAATTGAAATGGGGAGGTGCTCCCATAAGAATTAGATGACGCACGGTAAGGCATCTCGCGATCGCTTCTGATCTTTTAGTTAATGAATTCCTAACGTCAGTTGAACTCGTCCTTTTTCTAACATCGTGTGTTTTCCACTATGTAAGTAGTCAGTTACTCGTGATTAAAATTTTTATTTAAGTTGAATTCGGGAGTTTATACGGTGGTCAGAATGCCGCAACATTAAACTTTTCTCGATGTCTTCTACACTTCGTCGTCATTCGTTTCGTGCCTCATCCAAAGACAAGTAACGAAGAGGTTTGTACGAGTGGCCCATGTAAAAACAGGTCAACTCTTAGGATATAGAAGTAAGATAGCAGAGAAAGAATTTTTTGTGTGTGTTAAGTATAGAGCGTTGGAAAATGTAACCCAACACGTAGTGGAATGATTTTTAAGTCAGGAGATAGGTTAGATAACGCTAAGTGTATTCAGTTCGAAATTAAGAATTTTATTCCAGTATTACGTGCAAGATATACTAGGCTCGTAATATAATCAAACGAGGACATATATGAATGCATGTCGATGAGTTAAGCAAACATTAAAACATTTATAATGAAACGCTAGGAACTTTTACTTCTCCTTTCACATCCTGGAGCCCTCCCGAATAACATAGAGGTTGTCTAGGTCCTCCTAGTCCTTCTCTCTCATCCACAGGTCAGCTAAGGGACTTGGAAATAGTGGCCCCCAAGTCAAAGGGAGGATGGGGCAAGGCCATGAAGGCAGAACATCTGCGCCTTCAACAGGAAGTGGGTAAGTGACGTAAGGGTCCCTTCAGGACCGAGTGTGTGCCGCCTTTTTTTTGTAGGTAGGCATGATTTTTTTTGATTATGGGTGATGACAGTGGCAGGTATTTTCGGGAACTCCCCAACACTCTCCGCCAACCTTAGCCGAGGTGCTAGCATGCCGCCCTGTGCTATCGCTGTCATCGAGTGATCTGTCAGCTCATGCTGACAGTCTGGACTTAACGTCCTGAACAATCACTCTCGCAACATACTTCCATAACAGTTCAGAAACGATTTACACGTTTTCTACTTTTCAAAACAGATGGAGTTAATAGAAGCTCAAAATAATATGGAAAGACTACGGTACTCAATGCTTTCATTGGAAGCCCTTCGTGGTTATATTGATGAAATATTTTTATATACATTTTTAACATTGTAAACAATCTAATTAATAGTCCAACAATCCTTAATAAAATCCATCGAGTAACACGAGAGAAGTTTTATTTTTTAGGCCTCAATTAGGAAGAACAGATCTAATGAAAGTACCTTTATAATATAAGAATCCAAAAAAACATAATCTAAGTTTTATTATGAAATTGACCTCATTACAGATAGCCACTCCTCTCTTCGAAGCACTGTTTTGAACCAAAGTAATTTTAATAAGGTCTTCCAATCCCCGGATAATTACAACCCACTTATTGCCAAAATCCTTTTATTATCATATATTGTCGAAGCCCGGAACATTTTCCTAGTAATTTTGAATACTTTTAATCTGTTAATAGCAACCCCGCCTATTTTATTAAAAATACCCCCTCTATAACCTTTAATAACGCATCTTAAATTTTTTATTTTGAAAGTAAATTACCCCGCATATTGTAACAGTCAAGTTCAATTTTTCTGTTGAGCCCAAAAAGGTATGGATTTGCAAAAGTGTTAAAATATCTGAATACTTCAGAATATGATGGCTAATGTAATGCTAAATTTCTATGCAAAATTTCAGTGCAATTCATTAAGTGTTTATAGGTCGTTCAAATTGAAAATAATATTTTTTTAGTTGGTTTCGATTTTCAGGAAAACTCTTTCAACATTTTCTGTTATGATAACTTTTTAATTTGACTATAGTTTTCCTTGATTATTTTTTACAATTTATGGAAACTTAGTTATATAAGCTTATTGAAGTGAAAGACGTTTTAGAAAATTAAATTTTTATATTTTTTATAAATTTTTTAAAATGAAAATTCGGCTCGGAACTCCAATTGTTTGACTTAGCGAAAATTTGTTCGAAGGTGAAATTTGTAATTTTGTACGATATCGACTTTGCTGATTTCCTTCCACACTTTTTCCTTAACGTGGATATTTCTGAACTGAAGCTGGCAGCAGCCGACACTAACTTTGTAATTTGAGCAAAGTTCAGTTTCAGTCGAACTCCCAGGTGAAGTCGAAGTTGCAATTTAATCTTGTCACATGCATTTATCATTTGGGCTAAGTCGAAGTAGACTGAGAAGCCGTGTAATTCGGGCCTAAAGGGAGTCATGTATTATATGAACTGTTCTCAAATTGCGATTTTCAAAGGTTATAGAATTGCGTACAGAAGATAAGGAGTTTAACGAGCAGCTAAAATGTGATGACAATTTGGAATGTTTTGGAAAATTAACAAACAAAGAGTAGATGATCCTTGAAGGAGATCGTCCACACAGTGATGAAGAAATATTGGACGTTCTTGAAAGTGATGCTTCTACTAATAAGGTATCAAGCCGGAAGGATGCGATTTTTTCGCTGGACGTTGTGCAGAAATACTAACTTGCAAATGCACTTGAATTAAAAAAACCTAAATTTACACAAAGAATAATCTATAGAAAATTCCATAAAGTCAAAGGCACAAAAAAGAGATTTCTGATTATTTTAAATGAATTTAGTGGTATATAGGTACATTTTGTCATATACATTATATACAGAGTGTCCCAGGTAAAGTTTCAAGCGGATGTCTAGAGGTAGAGCACTCCCACGTGTACCCGAATCATCACATGTATATTCTGCGATCTTTGTAGTTTACGAGTTATGATATTTTTTCGCGATTTTTTACCAAACGACTAATTCGAAGACATTTTTGGTAATAGTGACTTGAATAATTCAGACAAATTGCTAAATTTTTTTTCCCAATTTAGATGAGTGTTATGCCCAATCAATGCAAAAAGATGTGATTCCATAGCTCATACCATTGCGCAAACAAAAAATTTTAAATTACATAAAATTCGAAATAATAAAATGTGCCAAAATCTTTGAGGCCGATTAAAAAAAAAAGTTAAGTAATTTTTTTCCTCCCAAACTTATTTTAAAAACTTCATTTCATATGGCATCGTTTAGGTATGAAGTATCCAGAGAAAAAAAACCTTCTGCGAATTGCAACTGATAATGAGCTGAGGTGAACAATAAAACCCGTTTTCCGATCGAACATACCCTACCGAGTTAGACTCAATCTAAGGTGTGAAAAATCTATCACTGCAGTTTGAATAGATTTAAGACTTAGTACGTTTTGAATATAATTTTAGCTATGATGCCAAAGAGATATCTCAATAAAATTTACACGGTAAATACCGAATGAAATGGGGAGTTTTTAAAATTATTTTTGAGTGAAAAATTTATGTGACTGTTTTTTTAAATTGCCCTCAAAGATTTTAGCATATTTTATTATTTTGAACTTATATATATGGAATTTAAAAATTTCTTTTGGCGGCGCAATATTATGAGCTACGGAATCAAATTTTTTGCATTGGTATTGGAAAAGATCAGTAATTTGTCTCAATTATTCACTTTAGTAGACCTAAAATGTATTCGAATTATTAGTTTGGTAAAAACGCATAACTCGTAAACTACAAAATATCGCAGAACAGACATGGGGTTATTCGGGTACCCCTGAGGGTGCTCTACCTATAGACATCAGCTTGACACTATTCCTGAAATACCATGTATTTACATTATTCTCGAATAACAGTATTTCGTGACAAATTTATGTCATTTTTTTCAAATTTAGGTATAAGAAAGCTACTCTATAAGATATAGTTCGTTTGTTGTATCTTAAATCGCGAACTTTTTATAATAGCATATATATCGCTTTCTAGCAAAAATTCGATTATTTTGTGCTTTTATTCTGGGATTTTTATAAGAGCACATTTTGCGTTTATAATCGGGCTATTGGTTATAAGCAACACCCACTTAAAATCGCAAAAAATTGGGCCCTTGTTCATGTGCTTTTATGCGGTGATTACTGTATTTGACTAATTTCTGACAATCTTGGCTTTATGATATTCATTTTCCTTTCAAAAGGTATATAGTATCCTTCACCTTTTAGGAAACATTTTTCGCTTCCTTCATAATTTTTATTTTATTTTTTCCTTTTAATATGTAGGTATGCATAGTCGTTAGTAGTTTACACAGTTTAGTTTAGATTAAGTAGGTTAGGTTTGTATCTTTGTGTAAATTGCCGTGAGTAGAAGCTATATCTCACACCTAAAGTTTAGATTTAACTTTTTTTTATAATGGATTGACGTCTCTAAAATTAGTTTTGACTGCATTATGCTATCTTTATAATAATCGTTTCTTCTTAAAAGTAGAATTTAAGCTTTTTGTTTTCAAACTTGTTTAACCGGTAGTACTTTAGTGGAATTTTCTGTTTGCTATGCATGAATTTCTTTAATAAGTATATAAATAAAAATAAATTATACAGCTATTACTGACCCTGTTTAAAAAAAATTATTAACCACATATGTGAGATGCTTTGTCTGTGATGCAACCAATCTTCAATAATCAGTAGTTTTCTGTCTGTCAAATTTCAAACTTAAGGCGTGAACTGATACACGTGGGTGAACGAATACAGATTTGGACTGAAAGATGCCATTTACAGTTTGAAACTGCAGATAATCTTGAAATTCATATTTTAAATTAAAAAAGTTTTTAAAAAGACAAGAAATGTCAGTGCATCCATCCCTGTATCTTTTGTGTTATTTTGTGTCATGTTACCATTTCTTTGGTTTTTTGCTCCTCTACTTCTCAAAATATTTTCGGCCTGAGAGTAACGTTCCGTGATATTTTTTATCTCGGCCTGCGCGAATGTGGAACAATACCATCTTCTCTCTTTCCTTGAGCTTACAATCTTCGAAGGTCCAAGACTGACATACATACATCAGCACGTTTGCTCATGTTCCCCAATCCTTTCCCTATCTCCTATTTACCATGGTGTGCTTTTCATATTGCATCATCATCCCTTGAGCTTGGCTTAAAGAATAAAATTACTCTAAAATAGAAGTTGAGTGAGGAAAAAGAACCACCGATTTCGTCGTACTATGGGCTAACGAATCCCACTCGTCCGGGTAAAAAAATCACACTCTCTATACACAGACAATGAATTTTATGACGGTCTAGCCAAAAGAGGGGCGGAAACTCCATTTGTCTCTGGTGCGAACCTATTTTGACCTTCTAAATATTACTTCAGCTATCCACAATAACTACGAAAAAAAAAACCTATTAATGAAATGGTCCACAAGTACTTCGCTAGGTAACAATTTTTATCGTAACCCCCGGTAAAATACAAACGAACTTCCTCTTCGTATGCATTCTCTCTACCAAACCATGTTCGAAACTTCTAAACCAGAAATGCTCTAGACTTTATCAACAGCTTTAACCTGGAATTGGAATAATCTAAAACGAGGATTTAGAATAGATGTATCTGGTCGCACCTCTAACCGCAAAATGATTGGAACTTGTTAAAAGCAGCGTGTAAACGTGATAACCATTTGCCGATGTTATTAATTTCTTTTCTTTCATACCGATCCTGGTTATACTAAGATGGGGTCACACAATGACGAAATCCGTAATGACAGCCGGTATCTTTAATAGTCCCGGTTTTACGATCTAATAATTTTAGTGCCAGTACAATACAAATTTTGTTGGATGTCGAGCTTACGAAACCTTCTAGCAGGTCACCATACAGAGCGCAAAATAAGCGAGATTCCACACCAGATCTAACATGTGGACCAGTTAAGTGTTGCATTTAGATACTTAAAGAATGTACAACATTGCAAACGATTTTAACTTTCTTAGAACTGAAAAGCCATACTGGCCAAGAAATGGCAAATCAGGTCTTACATTATGTTTAAATTCGGGTAAAATTGTTTTACCTTCCCGTTAACGACGTAGGCCTTTGGTTCTTGTACCAAGACTTCTGATGGGGGAGCACAAGCGCATTAACTTGTACACCAAAATGTATTTGTCCGGAAAATGGATTTGCTGAAACTTGTTGATAGGATACAAAAGATTACAACCGTTCGCCTTGCGTTTTTGAACAAAACTAAACTTTATTCAGAACTAAAATTAATTAACATAAATTTCACCTCAAGTGAAGACGTGCACTTCACCGTGTGAACAACTTACTCAGCACATTATCTTATCAGCATGAAGCTCTCGCAAGTAAAGACAATTCAAGCCGTAGACATGATACTCAAGTTACCACGGAATGTGATAAACAAAAATGCAATGTACGAAATGCTGATGAGTATAATTGCGACAAATGCATGCCGATAAGCTAATGTGAGATCTTTAAAATATTATTACGCGGCTGGATCTTAACATTCTCCCCGCCGTTGAACTCCTGGTTCAACCTACGCTTCATTCGATGTTGACTACGAAATCTTCATGGCGCTGCTGTTGTCTCGGTAAGGGCTTCGGTTTGCCCCGCAGGCATTTTTGCATGTCTTCTCGATGCTTGTAGAGCAGTCCCAGTAGGATAGTTATGACCAAAAAAACTCCTGTATATCCGATCGCCAGACCATGGGTGGTACGTGTATGAATGTCAGTGGGTAGGTCGAATTTCTGCTTCTTGATGATCTCTTGTAATTCTTCAAGCTCCTTCAATTGCGGATGGTAATGGCCTTTTTCTTGCAGGATTGCGGATAGGTGTTCAGGTGTAGTGATGTTGAGGAGCTCACTTAATTTGGTATATGATCTCCGTGATTCACTCGAGTAGATGTAATGGCCTTGAAGCGTTAGCAACTCGTGCTTTATAGAGCAATCGGGCTGTAGTTTCAAAAGCCCTGAGCCATTTATCGATGTCGTTATTGTGACATTACTACAGGCAACATTTATTGAGGTTGTTCCCTTTAATGCATAGATCCACTGGTTCTCATGAGTTAGTTGTAACCATATGGAATCTTCCTCTATTTTCAATACATTGCATGACTGTGTATATGGAATTCCATTCAAACGATCGGATTCACAAGAACACACGTTGGCTCTTCTGCGATAAACGGGGTGAAGCTGCTTACATAGATATACCCTTTCTTCTACTGATTTGCACCCCGCCAATTCTTGGTCAGTCAACGGGTAATGTTGATCTCTGTGGGACGTAACGGCCAAGTTCGATGCACATGATCGTATTGAGATGAATGTCTCATTTACATAGACCGGAATTGGCCATGTCTTGAACAAATCGAACTTCTCCAAGTTGATTAGCGGTATCACGAGCTTGAATATGACATAATTCTCGACGGCTCGGCCTTCGACACTTATTAATTTGTACAGCGGTAAGATGCTCCCTTGACTTGTTGGCAAACTTAAGGATGTTGGTAAGTGGCTTTG
The DNA here is from genome assembly GCA_963924295.1 of Dioctria rufipes. Lineage (NCBI taxonomy): Eukaryota > Metazoa > Arthropoda > Insecta > Diptera > Asilidae > Dioctria > Dioctria rufipes. The sequence continues at coordinate 117,334,850 of OZ002740.1, forward strand.
GATGAGTAGTACTTCCTCTCTCAATTGAGCTGGTGATAGAAGTCGTGGGCTTATTTGGCCGTGATGAGAATCCGTTAAGGCATCGATGATGGATAAATGGAATCGTTGAATATCACTCGCAATTAAGGTCATCTGGATGGACAGTGATGAGAATAACTGCATCACCTTAAATTGCTGAGTCTCTTCACCTGTATCAGAAATGCGGTTGATAATCTGTGTCATTTGCTCTTCTAATGCCATGAATTTTTTATTAGTAGCTTCTTGGTCTCGTTTTACTATGTTAACAGTGGAATCAATAATGGATGTTTGATTCTTGATTAATTCTAGGAGATGTAATTCATTTCCTTTGACGGCCTCGATAGTTTTCGCCATGTCTTCAGCGTATTGGGAGTCTAACAGCCCAAATAATGAGTTAGCGATATTGCCTACAATGTCAATAGCCCCTCTTTTCTCTCTTATGCTTGAGTTTTGTGTGGGAAGTAGGTCGACGATAAGTTCCTCTTGAATGTGTTGAAATTGCGTGATGACTGGTATGCAGGAACTCTTGTGTTTTAGTTGATTGCAGAGGTGCTCTAGCGTCTTTATACCCCTTTTCAATGTGTTGAACTCCATTCGGTATGGCCTGAGATTGTAATATGTCACCAAATTCCATTCGGTAGAGATCAGTTTCGCTGTTCCCAAGTGTTCGAAATGTATGCCAGGCCGTGAGTTGAATGTGGTTACTTCTACAGGATCTCCCTTTAGAGCTGGAAGAAATAGGCAGACTAACCAAGTTGATACAATTAGGGATCCAAGTGATGTTCGTGCCTTTTTCCGGGGGGAGCGATTTGCAGTGTCACTTGTCGAGAGGCGTGGGTCCGCTCCATTGGTAACTCGAGGGATTTTCTTATGTTGGTCATCTTGTGTCTTGAGAGCTGATTCACTCTTAGTGACCTGTTCTGCACTTGTGAAGGTATGTTGGGCATCATTCGCTTCTATGGGTAAGGGCGAAAGTTTGTGAATTGGCCTACGGAAGACGCCCGTGACTGTTCGAACATCCGCTACTCTTGCGTAACCATCAGTACCCTTGTGCAGTTGAACTATGCGTCCCAGTGGCCACTTCGTGACAGGCGTATTTTCTTCTTTTAAGATGACTATGGTTCCTGGTTCTACGTTTTGGCAGCGTTGCTTCCATTTGTAGCGGTGTTGAAGCTCATTCAAATATTCACGCGACCAGCGCCGCCAGAAGTCATGCTTGATGTGGGACACTAATTTCCATCGTTTCAGGAGGCTAGCTTTACACGGTTCTGAAAATGCATCTATGGATGCAGTAAGCGGCTCTCTAATAAGCAAATGGCCAGGAGTTAGAGCTGTTAGGTCATTAGGATCAGCCGACATTGGAGTCAGCGGCCTGGAATTTAATATGGCTTCGATTTCCACCATTACCCTCTCCAGCTCTTCATATGTTAGCGATGCTGAAGTTACGCTTCTTAGAAGCAGGTGTTTTGCCGATTTCACTGCGGCCTCCCACAAGCCACCGAAATGAGGCGCTCGAGGGGGGATAAAGTGGAAATCAATTCCGCGTGCGTTGCAAGACGAAGCTATTTTCGCTTGAGCGTCATCAGAGTAAATGGTCTCACTTAGCTTGTGTAGTTGGTTCCGAGCCCCAACGAAATTCGTCGCATTATCACAATACAAATTTTTGCAGTGACCTCTTCGTCCCGTGAATCTTCTTAGAGCTGCTAAAAAGGCTTCTGTTGTCAAGTCACTCACGACCTCTAAGTGAACTGCCTTCGTGGCAAAGCAGCAGAACACCGCCACATAGGCCTTGTGAGGTTGTTTGCCTCTGACTCGGTAGTGTATGAAAATTGGGCCGCAAAAATCAACCCCGGAATTGATGAAAGGTCTGGCGGGCTGTACTCTGGTAGATGGAAAATTTCCCATTATTTGGGATAACAGCTTGGGCTTGGCCTTCGCACAACGCACGCAGTGTTGAACTATCGATCTGGCCAAAATTATGCCCTTAATGGGCCAAAAGCGCTGTCGCGTGGTGGCTAATAGTGTCTGTGGTGCACAGTGCAAATTTTCATTGTGCAGATCTGTCATCAACAGTTTTGTCCATGGATGCGAATATGGAAGCAGCATGGGATGTTTGCTATCGTATGAAAGATTTGATTCTTCCAAACGTCCTCCTACGCGAATTATGTCATTTTCGTCTAAAAATTGTGCAAAGTCGCTTGTTCACTTCTTTGTAGTGGCGAAGTTGATTAATTTCTTCGTGAAACTCCGACTGCTGCATTAGCTTTATGAGCACATATAGTGCAGAGTCTAGTTCCTTTACCATTAGAGTTGCATCCTTTGATGAGGGTGATACCTTCGAGCCTTTCACCTTGTTGATAAATTTAATTAAATAAGCGGTAATTCGTTGCAGCCGTCTGAAGGAATTTCCATGCTGAATGTTGCATATAGGATTGGATGAAAGATTATTAGCATTGAGTGCTGTGGCTACGGGCAGTGAAGCCCGTTTCCGTTCTAGTTCACAAGGAATCTGCAGATTTTTGTTGTATATCGAAGGCCACATTGCTTCTTCGCCATGTAAAAACGGGGGACTGTAAAACCAGAGATTATGTGCCTTCAGCTTTTCAGGTGTAGTTCCCCTTGATAGAACATCAGCTGGGTTCTCCTTCGAACTGACGTGGCGCCATTGCTGCGTATTTGTGAGTCCTTGAATTGTCGCTATGCGATTTGCAACAAAGACTTGAAATGATGATGAAGTGGAATTAATCCACGCCAGAACAATCTCGGAGTCTGTCCAAAAGTGTGTGGGGCTGTTTTCCAGTTTTAAGTCTCTCTTAACACGGCTTGCTAGTTCCGCAGCTAATTTGGCAGCGCAGAGCTCGAGTCTGGGCAGTGTGACTTGTTTGATGGGAGCTACTCTGGATTTGGAGCAAATAAGTCGGACAAGAATTCTCCCATCAGATGTGGTTGATCGAATGTACATAGCGGCGCCGTACGCCCTTTCGGATGCATCCGCAAATGCATGAAACTGTACTGTTTTTGGAACGTCGCCTCCGAATACGTGTCTAGGAAACTGTATGTTTTCCATGAATTCCAATTCTTCGTGAAATTTAACCCACCTTGTATGTAGCTCCATTGGAAGGGACGCGTCCCAGTCTAACTTAAGTTGCCACAGTCTCTGCAGAAATATTTTAGCAGTGACGACGATTGGTGATATTATCCCGAGTGGATCAAATAAACGAGCTATCAGCGATGCGACATTGCGTTTCGTGACTCGTGATTTGTCAATACAACAGGTTTTCACACAAAATTGGTCCGATTTTGGCAACCATATAAGGCCTAGGGTTTTTAAGCTTTCGTCCATTTCCTCACTGAAGTCTAGTTGTATTGCCTGATCTTCCGGTGGTATGTTTTTTTAGTAATCGGGAGTTATTTGAGCACCATTTCCTGAGTTTAAATCCCCCTTCAGTTAGCAATGACATGAGTTGCGACTGTGTCTGTATCGCTTCATTGAGACTATCGCTGCCAGTTATTACATCATCTACGTAGCAATTTTCTAGTATGGATTTTGACACCAAAGGAAGTCTTCCACTTCTGTCATGGGCTAATTCGTGCAGGCACTTTGTTGCCAAATATGGGGCTGATGTTGTGCCATATGTGACTGTATTTAATTGGTAACACCTTAATGGTTCTTGCGGGTCACTCCTCCAGAGGATCAGCTGATATTTTCGATCATCTTGATGAATCAGCACCTGACGGTACATTTTTTCGATATCTGCCGAGAAAACAAATCGCGGCATTCGAAATCGCAATAAAATCGAAAATAGGTCATCTTGTATCGTGGGTCCCGCATGCAAAACATCATTTAAAGATAGATTAGTGGATGTTTTTGCCGATGCGTCGAAGACTACCCTAAGTTTAGTAGAAGTGCTTTCCGGTTTGTGAACACCATGGTGTGGCAGGAAGTAGTATGGAGTCGTTAATTTCTCCATGTCAATTTCCTCCATATGACCCAAACGATCATATTCCTCCATGAATCCCACATAGTGTTGCCTAAGTACGTTGTTTGTAGCTAACTTTCTCTCCAGAGATAAAAATCGATGTAGTGCTATATTCTTCGATTCGCCTAATTGTGTGGGATCACTCGCAAATGGTAGTTTGACCAAGAAGCGTCCTTCATAGTCTCTTTGAGTTGTTTGGTTGAAGTAGACTTCACAACGGCTTTCCGCTGGTGTTAAGCGAGATTTGGGTTCTTCGACCTCTTCCATTTTCCAGAATTTTTCGATGACATTGTTGAGGTCTTCGTCGGTGCATATTGCACACGCGGCTGTAGTTAGAGGTGCTCTTTCCACCCTTCCCGCAATGATCCAGCCCAGCATGGTGTTCTGCAAAATTGGTAGGTCTTCTGATAACTTTATCTGCCCGATGGACAATAATTGATGGTAGAATTCAGCTCCTAGCAGGATGTCAACTTGGTCTGGACGATTGAAAGCGGGGTCTGCTAATTTTATGTTGTTTGGTATGGCCCACGAAGAGATATCCAACTGTCGTGTTGGCTGAGGAGAAATGATACTCCGAAGTATGAAAGCCTCGACTCTGGTAAAGTATCCGTTCAACCTTGACTGGAGTAGCACATTTACTCTTTGATGCGATTGCCGCTTTCCTTGCCCAATGCCCTCTATGACTAAAGAGTCGGAAGTGGGCGCGAGACCAAGCTTTTTAACAATCCTTTGGCTGATGATATTTATTTGGGAGCCCGAATCTAAGATGGCTCGACATTCTAAGCTGCTTCCATTGCTGCTAGTTAGTATGACTCGTGCTGTACTTAACAATACAAAACCACGATTTTGTTTGCTACTCAGGGCTGTAACACTGGACGACGAGTCAATTGGTTGGTCGACTGTTGAAAACGAAGACCGTGGTGGGGTTGCACGGCATGCCACTTGTCTTGGAGCTAAGGTAGTAGAAGCTTGTTGTGATTGCAATCCTTCACAGTCGTTCAGATGCACTAGCGTGTTATGCATCTTGTTGCATTTAGTGCATCCACCTGATTTGCACTTGACTGTAGTATGTCCTGATCTCATACAATTGACGCACAAGTTATTCCCCCTCAGCACCTTTAAGCGATTTGATGGCGTTAATTGCAAAAATGTGGTGCATTGGTAAAGCTGATGGTTGCCCCTGCATGATACGCAAGCTGGTGGTGTAATGGCAACGGAAGCCATTGATTTGGATGTGTTAATCTTTCGCTGCTCATCCACATTTTTGCTCTTGTGGCCTAAAGCCTCCAGCGATTGGAACCTACCCTCTAAGAATGACAAGAAACCTTTCATGGTTTGCAGTCCTCTTGGATTTGGCAACGATTGCTCATATAATGTGTGGCTAGCCTTGTCTAGCTTTTTAACCAGGATATGGAGAAGTAAGGGATCCCAATTTGTAGTTGAAACCTCTAAATTCTCCAATGCTAATAAGCATTCTTGTGTAGTATCGTGTAACATTTTCACAGCGCTAGCTGACACGTTGTCGAATGCGTGGGAAGCTTGTCCTAAGAGTTTGTTGATCAGGCCGGCTACTAAGATGCGCATATTGTTGTAACGATCTTGCAGCAACTTCCAGGCCGTTGTGTAATTTTCCTCGCTCAGTGGAAGATGTCTGATGAATTTCTCTGCCTCACCCACCAAGTTTGTCTTTAAGTACCACATCTTCTGACAATTCGGTAGTGGTTGATTATGAACCATTTGCGAGAAGAGATCGTAAAATTGGCGCCATTTAAGATAATCTCCGTCAAATTTGGGCAAAGTCATCCTTGGAAGTTGCAATGCAGTACCTTGTTGCACCAAATTTGGTGTGGGCGCCACATCGATCCTTGTAGAAAGCTGTACTAGTGTATTTTGTACTCTTTCTTCCAAGGCGATGTACTCATTGACATCATAACCCATTGTGGCGGGATCATCGATCATTTCCCACAGTGAATAGTTCTGATTCTCAATTTGACACCAATGTTGACTGATGGTTTCAGCCTTGATTTTATAATATTGCCGTGGATGAGCGTCGTCGTATTGAACCCCTTCGAGCACTCTCCGCAGCGATTGGATAATGCCTCTTTGTCGACGTATTATTTTATTAATTTCAACCGACTGAAGATTGCTCTGTGCCATGTCAGCCTTTCCTTCAGGTTGAAATGGCTTTGGCATTGCTTGTTTTGGAGGTGACCTTAAAGGTACGTCTTGAGTTTCTGAGCCCTTGTCGGGCTGTTGAAGTGGGTCTTGTTCTTCTTTGTCGAAGGAGTCGATCTTTTCGTTGAAATGCTCTCGGTATTGCTCGTAGAGCGTCCGTATCGAGTTGTAGTAGTCCTTCACGAAGTATGGGTGGTCAAGAGGTAGCTCGGGTAGTGATCTAAGTCCATTGTCGGTTAGTTCAAACCTTGACCATGCCTCTTCCAATCTCCTCGCTCTTTCTATATAGTACTCTGCTTTGGTTTTCCTGTCTTTCGGATCCTTTTTGTAGTTGTCTATAATGTTTTCTAGCGCCTTGCCTAGGTCAGCCTGTCGTTCTCCAAACTGCTCCATGATGTAGAATAATGTCACACTCCTGAGACAACAATGAGTTTCGCTTGTGACGTGAAATCACGTCCGGGTCACCAAATGTTTAAATTCGGGTAAAATTGTTTTACCTTCCCGTTAACGACGTAGGCCTTTGGTTCTTGTACCAAGACCTCTGATGGGGGAGCACAAGCGCATTAACTTGTACACCAAAATGTATTTGTCCGGAAAATGGATTTGCTGAAACTTGTTGATAGGATACAAAAGATTACAACCGTTCGCCTTGCGTTTTGAACAAAACTAAACTTTATTCAGAACTAAAATTAATTAACATAAATTTCACCTCAAGTGAAGACGTGCACTTCACCGTGTGAACAACTTACTCAGCACATTATCTTATCAGCATGAATATGCCGGCATGAAGCTCTCGCAAGTAAAGACAATTCAAGCCGTAGACACGATACTCAAGTTACCACGCAATGTGATAAACAAAAATGCAATGTACGAAATGCTGATGAGTATAATTGCGACAAATGCATGCCGATAAGCTAATGTGAGATCTTTAAAATATTATTACGCGGCTGGATCTTAACACATTACTTACGCGAAGATTGTAAGCTAAACTTCTCGAAATGAAGAAGTCAATCTTACGATATCGTTCCTAACATGGCTGGGCGTTATAAGAGGATGTAACATGTGCAGGACGTTCATTGAATCTAATAGGTCTAAGTGTTGTGGACAGCAACCAAGAGGCAATTAATTTCTTCTCTATGGTCCAGTTGTTATATAATTATCTTTCAGCATCAACCAGCCTGTGGAAAATCCTTAAAGGTTGTATTTGAAACGAAACTGGCTTAACATCCCTCTCTGACACCAGATGGGCAGCACATGCTTTGGCTACAGAAACAATAATGAAATGTTTTCCTAAAATTTTAGAAGCACTTGATTGTATAGCTGAAGACCAGTATCAAAAGGGAGACACTAGAAGAGAAGCATATAATATAGCCAATAAGACGCAAGAATTAGAATTCGTCTTCATGTTGAATTTCTGGAACGAGATTTTACAAAAGTTTTATAAAGTAAGCTAATTCCTACAGAATGAGGACGTGAATTTAAAAACATGTGCAGATCTGTATGAATCATTGGCTGATCAACTGTGTACTTCATGAAATCAATTCGAAAAATGTAAAGCAGCTACAAAAGAAATGATACCAGGTGGGCATTACAAGTTAAATAACACTGGAAGGATGGTATCCAATGACGGTGATGCGCCAGAATTATACCTAAATTCGGGAGATAAATTTCGCATAAATACCTTTTATACAATTATAGATACACTACAAACAGAGATGAGAAGAAGAGTAGAGGTATATAAAGTAATTTGAGAGAGGCATAAATTTTAAATTTTACAGCTGAGCGTTCCTTTTCTCAGTTAAAGTACATAAAAAATTTCAACAGAACAATTATGCAACAAGGCAGGCTTGATGCTGAATCTCTACTAAGTATAGAAGCGGATGTGTTACGGAAAATTAGTTTTGACGATATTGTCAAAGAGTTTGCCACTAGAAAAAGTAGAAGAAAACTTTTGTTTAAATAAATTAATTGGAGATTTAAAAATATAAACATTGTTTCTATCTTGAGTGTAAGATATGTTTAGAAAAAAAAATTTTATTTTACGGTTTATATTTGTTACTATTTTCAATATTAAGTTAGATATAATATGGGGGCACCAAAATCGTTTCAGTGCTTAAGGCCTCTAAGAGCTTTAATCCGGCCCTGAGAAGAAGCATTACCAAAATACCGTAATTGAGAATATTAGAATCACCAAGACATAGTGTCATGTTCCAACTGTATTACCCTATCTTTTATCGTAATCAAGATGTACTCAAGGAGCAGTGTTCATGGCTTAAGTTTAACAAGGGCTCCTCATTTATCACTGTTTAAGCACATTTAAAATTTTTGCCAATTCAGCTCTACAACGCACACAAAGAATAGGGTAACAAAACTCTCAATATTATTATGTCCAAGACTTGTCACATCAGTAAAGTATATGAATCAGGCAAATAAATTTGAAAAAAACAAACGCTGTCTATAGGTAGTGTAGATTATTATTCAGTCTATTGTCTGAGTAATCTTTCGGTTATCTCGAGAATGATAAGAAAGAAATTATACATATGTTGGGTTCAAGCTCTTAGGAGGTTCTACAATTCCCGACATAAGAGTCACTTAATAGTATTTGTTCTTACTTTGCTATTACTTCTAATTTTGCAACGGCTTGTGGTAGAGAATATCTGCTACTGAACAAATCTGCATTAGCTTAGGGCCATTTCACGCTTCAGCCTACTTTCGGAAGCGAATCACCGATTTGAATAAAAGTCTGTCAGCTTATCGCCTTATATAAATTATTAATACGCTTTAAATATTTTGCCAAAATGCCCCTTATTGAGAAAGTTACAGCTCTTTGAAAATCACAAATATTATCAATTTTTCTCCTTTTGACCGAAGTTCAAAAATTCATATCTCCGGACATGCTAAGCCGATTTTAAAGTTCTAAAGCATTTTGGAAAGGATACGTTCATGCATTTTAGGCTTTGTATGAAAAACAGAATATTAGAGGTTGTCCTTTCTACTTGAAAAAATCTTTATTGAACATGTGGCGATTTTCGGTTCTCTTTGTCGTGTCCGAAAAGCAATCCAACAAATAAACCAATTAAAGACCAATAAGTTTTATAAAAACACTCGAATTTCTAACATATGTATAAATCTTTATTTCACGCAAAACTTGCCTATCTTAACAATACGGCAATTACTCCGAACCGAACTGAAACATGATATTCTTATAACAAAGTCGCGACTGAATACTTCACGGTACTCGCCAGACCAGTCATTGGTCTTTATGCTCCAATATTCGGAAGTATGCTGTCTTTGCTCACCACGCGGATGTAAACAAACGACAACAACCTTGTCGTTTGTTCTACCGGTTGCAGCACCTGAATCGCTTAGTACTAAACAATCGCTTTACATAGCAATTACCATGCGAGTTTAATTGTTATCGTAATCGTCGTTTGCTCCACTAAGCGCTCATCGTAGCCAGCTATTGAGCTAATCAGCGAAATAACCATCAGTTGCAGAACAGTACCATGCGAGGTTACTGTTTAGCAATTGCAAATTATTTCTCTCAAATGCGACCTTGGCTACATGAAGAATCTTCCTCATATTGGGCCATAACATCCCTCCCCCTTGGAAAAACTAGTTTCCGCAGAGCGAGTGCAATCCATTAAATAAACTAAAAATATCTTAATCCTCGTTCGGTTCAGATTTTTTATAGTATATCATTACATTTCTGTAGAAATTTTCTTATATTCTTTTTCCAATATTGTTTGATTTTACATCATTTCACATTTCTCTTTTCATATTTAATTTCTCTTTCACCATTTATTTCTTCCTTAATATTCTTTCCTATGTTCTTTTCACCTTACATTTTTTTTTTGCTTTCTGTATTTTATGTTTTTATTTTTCCACATTTTACTTTCTCTTATTGCTTCTCACATTCAATTTTATTGTCGTCTTACAGTATTTCTATACTTCTTTAATTTATTGAACATTTTTTCTTTCCTGTATTTCTTACATTCGTTTTCTTAGTTTTTTTTTACGTTTCTCTTATTTTAACATTTGCGTTTTTTTTTTTACAATATAACTTCTTCAAACATCTCACAAAATTAAAAATTAAAAAAAAAAAACATGTTTCTACATTTTTATCTATTCTACCTCTCTTTCTGTTACAATAAACTATAAGCCTGATATATCTTAAATAAGTAGGTACTCTAATTTTTAATAATTCCGTCGCCTATAATCTTTTCTCTAATAATCTTTTTGTTTTCCTTTAATTTTTACCTTATTACAATTTTAAAAGTATTGTCCAAATCATAAAAAAAAAACAACAACCTTAGCCTGAACATTCTATTTTCTGTGGGTGCCCAACATTTCCCTATTTACATTACTACAATAAAATATCTACTCTATTATTCTAATTGTACCAGCTGTTTCCCGACGACGACGGTAGGTAAATTGTTGTTGGCAGGTTTGCTGTTGTTGGAATGATGACTTCTATACTGGATTCTGCATGCTTGAATACCCTCGATTATATTGGCCCCGTAAAAGGTTTGCTGATGATCGTTCGAGTCTGTTCTATTTTTTGTCACTTTATATGGCACACTACTCCTGCTAGTACTGCTAAGGTGAAGATACATAAACACCCAGTAGCTGATGTAGCTGCTAAGTGGACGTGATGTGCCATAAGTTGTCTGCTAGTCTCTTCGTTCTTAATGTCTTCCTGTACTCGCTTTATATCGGCCTCATTTTCTTTCCATGCTTGGTTGCAGTTCTTGGCTCTCAACAGTCTTATCCCACTCTCTTTACTCTCTATAATTTCCGCTTTCTGCTTATTTGATTTAGCTATGTCTACGTCATTCTAGGCTGGCAACTCCAAACGATTTGGCTGCCAAATTGAGATATTTTTCTGGCTGTCGTCTTCTGCTATCCGTAGGTTTCCAATCTGTAATTGGCAGTGTTCTTCAATTGATAACACCCCTGTAGATGATAGTTCTCCAATTGTAGTTGGTGAATTTTAACAGTTCACCTGTAATTTTGTTTTTTCGGATACCACAAATAGCCAATGGTTCCATTTCGGTATAACTCGATCTTTACATGCTCTCGAGTTCACATTGAAGCTTCGGAAAATGTTTAATACGCAATTTTCTCCAATTGCTGTGAAGGTCGGGCCGAACTGTGGACAAAGGAACTGTGGCTGATCAGCGGTGGTCGAAAGCTGCTGGCACCCTTGATACTGCTGATAACTCATTAGGACATACTGCTGTTCACGGTTGTTAACGGCTACAAATTCGGCATCCAGATCATATCTGTGATACCCGTCTATTGTAACAGGAATTGTATATAACTTGTGCATATCGAACGCAACTCTTTGTGGCTGTGGAGCTTCAATCTGGATCAATATCCCTTGATTTACTTGAAGGAATTTCACTTTTGCAATCTGCATCAACAACTGGAAGTTCTGGAATTTCTCATCTAAATCCAATTGACGAGTGGCGTTGATCATTATTTCACTCATTTCCCGAGCGTGAATAATCAATGGATGTAGCTTTCCGACACTCAGAGTGACCAACATACTGATTATATTTTCCTGCATCTCACTGATTTCTCGTAGATGAAGGGTCATCAGTGTAATTACTTCGCTCATTTCTAATCTGAGCTGCAATGTCAACAATTCACGATATTAACCCTGTTGTGCTTTTATTAATGCCGAGATTTTGTTACCTAGCTCCTCTCGTTCTGCTGCCGCTTGTACTCTGGTAGCGTTGAATACGTCGAATGTAGACTTAATGACCGTTATTTGGTCCTTTAACAGAGTGAAAGTTCGGTTCTCTTTTCCGCGAAGATCATCTAGGGCTGCATGGATCTCTTCTGAGTCTGCATGATCCATTGTCCCGAAAAGGTATTTGAAGGCTGATCCTAATCCATAAAAAATTGAACGTCTGCTACGTCGTGGTGATTCACTCTGGATATGGTGTAGCAGTACCTCGTTTTGTCTCTTAATTTTCGAGACCCAACTTCTTATCTCCTTGGCCGCTATCGTGCACCTGGATACTATTCCGTCATGTGTCACCTCCAAACATAACATAATTAGGTTAGTGCAATTATTTACAAATTCCATGTCATTTGTTAGATCCGGCATTTCCATCTTGGACAGGATAGTCCAGTGCTTGTTGTAGAAATTGACTTTGCCAAGGTGCTCGAACAACACTCCTGTATGGGGTATCGGTGGGATATTATAGCCTGTTTCCTCTGCCTTCAGCAAGGTGATGAGTGCAAATAGTACCGTTATAACTACTTTCATGTTGATATGGCAACCCTTATTCTTATTTTTTCTATATATATATATATATACTATATACTTTATATTTATCTCTTTAAATTTTGGTTCTTTGACTTCTCTTTTAAATATCTTACTTCTTTTGCAAATTGATCCTCTAAATCTATTATTTTTTTTTTCAAATTTCTTATTTAAATTGTCTTTATCTCTTTCTCTCTTTTTTTATTACTTATTTTTAATTTCAATTTTAATTCCTTCTCAACCTTTCTTATATTTTTGTTTTCACTATACTTACTATTCCTTTAGATCGACTGCCTTACCTTCTCGCCCTTCGTAGCTTAATCTTCTTTATGAAACCGTGTTGGACTTGTACGTGTTTATATTCTGTAATAAAAGAAACAAACTAAGATGAAGAAGAGAAAAAAAAATAATTAAATAAATTAATCAATCCAATTCCGCCAATTTCAAAATTATTGCTTCGTGCTGCACTCCGTTTAGGCTTCCGTCTTTCTGGAATGATCAAATTTTATGCTGAAACTATTCATTATATTTCTTTAATTGTTTCGTCTGAATCTTCTTGAGCTTTTTTCCTTGAAGGATAGTAACGTTCTCAGGACTGTGAATGTAAATTACTTCGTAAGGGCCCTTGAAAATTTAAGATAACTTCCCCACTCGAGCTAAATTTTTCAAAAGAACTTTATCCACCACATATACGGCTTCTGGCCTGGCTGTCTTATCATAATACCTTTTCGCAGATAGATTGCTTTTGAGTAAGTATACCTTGTCGAATGGTTTTTCTGAAATTTCTGTTACCACTGACTGCATTTTAATCGCCCTGGAGTGCTTATTTCTCTGGCATTTCGCACAACACCCGACATGTTTGGTGATGTCCTTCTTCATGCCCTTCCAACGATAGAACATTTTTATTCTTTCCAAGGTTTTATTTTGCCCTCCGAATCGCGAGTCATGAAAATGTTTCAGTATTACCTCGATATCTTTTGGGTCAGTGATATTCTGTGGCTTTGAGCTTTTTTGTAGCCTTACTTCCTTATTCTCAGTCTCCTCTATTGTTTCCCATTCATCTTCGAATTCCGGAGAAGAGTCTTGTTTCCTCTTTCCGTCATTTGTATCTATCTTAGTCTGTGCTCGAGTAACTGCACAATATGGATATTCCTTACCACACTTTTCCTCCGCTTGTTATGTATCTCTGGGAATTCTGCTAAGAGTATCCGCATTGCAATTTTCCCTACCTTTCTTTTAAACAATTTCAAAATCAAACTCCGAAAGTTTTTGGTGGAACCTTACCATGCGAGATGTGGTGTCCTTAACCTTAAAACCCCCCGGAGAGGCGCTGATGATCAGTTATGATTTTAAAATATCTTCCCAATAAGTAGCATTATTAATTGCGTACAGCCCATGCAATGGCTAACAGTTTCCGTTCCGTGGTAGAATAGTTTTTCCCAGCTTGGTTCAGAGTGCGGCTGTCATAACTAACTGGCCTACCTTCCTGTTCTAGGACTGCTCCTAGAGATTCCCCGCTCGTATCCGTGATGAGAGTAAACTCCTTATTAAAATTTGGTTAAATTAATACTGGCGGGGAAGTGAGAGCTTCGTTAATGACCTTCAAGGAGTTCTCGCATCCTGACCCCCAATTGAACTTCACCTTTTTCCTCAAAAGGTTATTAATTGGAGCCAGAATTTTTGAAAAATTGGGAACAAATTTACGATAGTAGTGTTATGGCCCGATATACGGAAGATTCTTCCAGCAGCCAAAGGCATTACAGAGAAATAATCAGCAATTGCTAAACAATAACCTCGTAAGGTATTGTTCTGCAACTGTCGGTTGTTTTGCTGATTAGCCCAACAGCTGGCTGCGATGAGCGCTTAGTGGAGCAATCGACATTTACAATAATAATTCACCTCGCATGGTAATTATTATGTAAAGCGATTGTTTACAACTAAGCGACTCAGGTGCTGCAACCGGTAGAACAAACGACAAGGTTGTTGTCGTTTGTTTACATCCGCGTTGTGAGCAAAGAAAGTTTACTTCCGAGTATCGGACATAAAAAGACTAATGACTGGTCTGGCGAGTGCCGTATTATTATCAGTCATCGCAGTAACAAGTTTCGGTTCGGTTCAGATTACCTAAGCACTAGATAGCTTAGGGTAACGTAAGGCAGGTCAGTGCTGCAATAAAGAAATTGTTTTAAAGTACTTCGTGCGTTTTTTATGTTGAAGATTTTATTGTTCTGCTTTTTAAATTCGCTAGTTTTATTCACTGATTGCTCAGGGGGCACGACAATTGGCGACGTAGTAATATTTGCGAAAAATTTGGATGAGCATAATGAAAAGCTACGGGAAGTATTTCAACGTTTTAGAGAACATAACTTGAAACTACAACCTACAAAATGTCAATTCCTGAAAAAGGAGGTAGTATACCTTGTGCATGTTTGCTCAGAGAAGGGTGTACAACCTGACAAACGGTTAGTAGAAGTGATACAAAACTTCCCACGACCAAAAACAGTGAGACAGGTCCAGTCTTTCTTGGGGCTGGTAAATTACTACCGTAAATTCGTTCCTAATTTTTCAAAGATTTTGGCCCCAATTAATAATCTTTTGAGGAAAAAGGTGAAGTTCAATTGGGGGCCAGAATGTGAGAATTCCTTTAAGGTGATTAAAGATGCTGTAACATCACCACCAGTATTAACTTACCCGAATTTTGAAAAGGAATTCACAGTCATCACGGATGCAAGTGGGGAGTCACTCGGAGCGGTCTTGGAACAAGAAGGTCGGCCGGTGAGTTATGCCAGCCGCACGTTGAACCAAGCCGAAAAAAATTACTCCACCACGGAACGGGAATTGCTAGCCATTGTATGGGCAGTACGTAATTACAAATGCTACCTGCTTGGAAGACATTTTAAAATTATAACCGACCATCAACCTCTCCGAGGAATTTTTAAGGTTAAGGACACCTCATCTCGCATGGTGAGGTTCCACCAAAAACTATCGGAGTATGATTTTGAGATTGTCTACAAGAAGGGAAAAGAAAATGGCAATGCAGATGCACTTAGCAGAATTCCACACGGTAGAGACCAAGATGAAGACAAGTGTGATAGGGAGTACCCGTGCTTCGCAATTACCCGAGCGCAAGCTGGAAGGAAGAAAGACCAAGAAAACCAGAAAAAACAGCCTTCTCGAGAATCCGAAGAGGAATGGGATGACATAGATGAGTCTGAAATAAAAGAAATAAGGCCCCAGAAAAACACAAGACCCAAGTATATAACGGACCCAAGGGACATAGGGATTATATTGAGAGATTTTCATGACTCACGGTTCGGGGGACACTTCAGAAGGAGCAAAACTCTGGAAAGGGTAAAGCGTTTCTTTCATAGGAGGGGAATGAAGAATGTTATCTCTACACATGTTCGACGCTGTACGAAATGTCAGAGAAATAAACATTCTAAGACCAATAAAATGCCGTTAGTAATAATAAAAATTTCGGAGAAGCCTTTCGATAAAGTATACGTTGATCTAGTTGGCCCGCTGCCGACAAGTCACAACGGAAATAAGTATATTTTGTCCATGATGGATGATCTCACTAGGTTCGTCGATTTTGTAGCAATACCAGATCAAGAGGCGAATACCGTGGCCCAGGCCTTATTCGAACAAATACTTAGTAGATACACCTTACCCAAAGAGCTTGTAACAGATCAGGGTGCAAACTTTATGGGCGAAGTCATGAAAGCATTGTGCAAAATACTAAAGATTAAGAAACTGCGAACTACCGCTTATCATCGTCAGTCAAATGCAGTAGAAAGACATCATTCGACACTTGCCAATTATCTGAGGAGTTTTGTCGATGAGGAACCTAGAAACTGGGACGAATTTTTGAGGACGGCAGCGCATGCTTATAATAACACAATGCATATGGGTACTAAACTGACGCCAATGGAAACCTTGTTCGGGTTTGTATCCGAAGTTCCTAGTACTTTGCAACGTAAAGCAGAGCCAGTGTACAATGCCGACAGGTATCATGCTGTCCTGCGGTTTAAATTACAGAGAGCTTTCGAAATAGCTCGGAAGAATTTACAGAAAAGTAAACTCACGGCAAAAAGGTACTACGACAGATCAACTAGGATAGAACTCCTCCATGTAGGAGACAAGGTTTTGGTCAAAGATTTAGCGCGGACTGGAAAACTAACATCAATTTTTAAGGGACCCTACGAGATAATATACATACACAACCCGGAGAATATAACAATACTCCAGGGCAGAAAACTCAAGCGGGTACACGCGAATCGCTTGAAAAAATTTCGAGATTAATTTTAATTTCCTTTTAATTTGACATCCAATTTGCTTTTATTGCTGACTAATCAATTTAAATTTTCCAGAAATAACATCCCACAAACCCAGAGACGCAATAGGAACTGAGGGTCGCAGCAGTTTTTGTTTCTATCCGTCTAGGTTGAGCCAATACCAGCACGAGAACCTTTTTGTGTTGTTATGAGAATAAAAGGTGAAAGAGGTGGAATAAGTTAAAAAAAAAAAAAGAAAGTAAAGAGGTCCTGGGAAAATATATGTATACCTAAGAATTAGTAGCGTTCAAATACAATAATAAAAAAAAAAATAATAACACACTTTGCGAATAAGAAAATAAGATAAGGAGGTTGCCAGTAGTTTACAGTAGAGATAAGTTTCAGTAGTAATCGGGAACTCCAACACCATGAAGACGGTAATTGTGGTAATCGTGGCATATATAGCGGTCATAAATGCAGAGAATGTGTGAGTAGTATATGGACACTATAGACCTAAAATAACATTACGTCTGTAAGGGACAGGTAACCCCTGTCCCACTATAGAGCAAATCATATGAGATATGGGCGTATGCACGGGAAAGTGAAAGTTGATGAGACTAAAGTTGCTTTTTGTACCGCTTGTGTGTAAAGTAAACGGCGGAATTGGAAACAACTTCCAGAATATGGAGGTGTGTTTATACTGTGTGACACTATAGATCTGAAAAAATGAGAGTAGAGTTGATATGTTCGGACATATGTGAATTCATGCAGTGTACCTGCTCAAGAGGAGGGTTTATATTTTTTGCGTTCGATTCGCGAATGGAACCTGTTCTTCATGGTATATTCGGACACATGTGAATTTATGCAGTGTACCTGCTCAAGAGGACGGGTTATTTTACGCGTTTGGATCGCAAATCGAACTTGTTTTTCGCACGTGACCGAGGTTTTGTTGACACTTCGTCTTATTGGGGGGCTCATGGGGGGATGGGGGCCCATGGGGGGCAAAGTTTGTTGTTTATATTTTTTGTGTTGAAAGCGAAAGTGGTTGGTTATAGAGAAGCGGTGTATAAATGTTGGGTAAGGTAAGTTTTTGCGTCGTTCCGAATTAATGCGATGATCTGAAAAAAGGTCAGGCGAAGAAATAAAAGACGTGTTTAATAGCAGTCAAGTATTTTTATTACAATCGATTAACATTTTTTCATAGCTTCTGTTTGAAGAAGTTGTAAAAATAATAAATTTCACAAAACAGCCCAAGAACAAGTATAGCACCCACTAAAAACTTCAAAGTGTTGAAAGCATAAATTAAAGTCTTTGATGGAGCCGGCCTGGTGAGCGGTTTATTGTATAGTCCACAGACATCTCGACCATTGGCGTACGTGCAGTTTGGAGATCGATGAATGTGTTCTGCTTCAACGTCTTCTGGACAGTTCATAGCATACATTTCCAGGGAGCAAAAGTAACATTTTATTTTATCTTTAAGATTTGTGTAAAAGAAACCACTTCTTGCTAGTTTGCAACACTTTCTGTCATCTAAAGGAAGATTATGGAAAGTTTTTAAGCGGTCAGATTCTCTTTTCAAGAGTAGCATGATGACTGTGTTTTAAAAATATTACACGACGTCTTTTATATCAATCCAGGTGTTCTTCTTAGGTGAAAAACCTAACCATTTAACTAATACTTTATTTCCGCGTCTTTTTAAAACTTTTTCTACAAGATAAAGATCAGGATGTTTAACTGGAGCCAACTCAAGCTCATAAAACTTTCCCTGAATCACATTTTGTTCATAATCCTCGAGAACATAGGTCGTTGGAAATGTCCTCTTGACTTTATTTATAACAAATATTTCGGTAGACCAATTAGGGGTATAGCTTTTTTCAAATATATGCTTATGCTTACTTATACGAACAAAATCACCTACTTTATATTTCGGTTTGGATTTTACCTTTGGATATTTATACACAGTCGACAATAAACGTTTCTCGTTGCGTGGGCCAACATCTACAGGCTGCATTTTAATAGTGCGATGCTTTGTTGAATTATACGCTTCTGTTAACTTAGTTAACATACTAATCCAGTGATAATTTCCATTCATACTGAATTCTTTCCACATCATGCTTTTTAACGTTCTGTTAAATCTTTCTACAATTGAAGCTTTTAAAGCACTGTAAGTGGAATAATGGTTAATATCATAACGATTCATAAGCTGTCGAAACGGTTTATTAAAAAACTCCTTTCCATCATCTGTTTGTAAATTTCTTGGAATGCGACCTTGATTAAAAAGAGACTGCATCGCTTTAACAACTTCTGATGCCATTTTGCTTTTAATTGGCGAGGCCCATGCATATTTTGAAAACGTATCAATTACAGTGAGAAGAAAACGAAAGCCTTGGTTTTCTGAAGAGCACGAACCCATATCTACCAAGTCTGCCTACCACAAATCATCAATACCCTTGATAGTAACACTCTGTCGCTTAAAGTTTTTGCGAGCTGGTTTATGCAGTTCGTTAACGACTTGTCTTCTACTCATTTTACCGAATGTATAAATACATCCCAATGAATATCAGTTTTATATAAATTATGTTAAAAAACTGCAATGATCAAGTTTAATCATCCGTTTACAATGATGGTTGCTGGACCTTCAGGCTGTGGGAAAACAACATTTATAAAAAACCTTCTCAATAATGTATTTTTAACAAGGCCGCAAATAACAAGAGTTATATGGTGTAATACAGAACATGGAGCTTTGCCGTCAGATACCACATTCACTAATATCGAATTTATTGATAGTATCCCTGAAGAGTTTGTAAATTATTCACAGGAACCTACATTAATTGTATTGGACGATATGATGTTAAATGCTTTTAGCAGACAAGTATGTGAACTCTTTACAAAGGATCACACCATCGCAATCTTTCAGTCATCCTTGTAACACAAAATGTATTTCATCAGGGAAAGTTTTGCCGAGACATATCACTTAACTGTAAATACCTCGTTGTGTTTAAAAACCCTCGAGATAAGAGCCAGTTTATTCATTTAGCGAGGCAGATATATCCGGAAAATAGTTCAGAGCTGCTAAAAATATATAAAGAGATAACACAGGTGCCGCATGGATATTTACTGATAGATTCCACTCAAGATATCAACGAGGTGTTAAGATTCCGTACTGATATTTTTAACAAGACATTTACAACTTGTTTCTGTCCGCCTTTAATCAGTAAAAATGGTGTCACGAATGAATCGATTAAGGGACAACAAGCATATGCTATATGTTCTTAGAACAGCGAGACCAAAATTAAGGCAAGCCATTATTAAAAATGCTGAACCCGAAGTCATAAAAACTCTTTGTGAAATTACTCTTAATACTTTGAAGGGAAACCATATCCCTCGCGGAAAGATATATAATTCGCTCTGTAAGTATAAAAAGGATTTACGAAAACTAGTTGTTGCAAAAAGATCTGTACCCAGACAACGTAAAATACTGATACAGCGTGGAGGCTTTTTACCAGTGCTGTTAGGAAGTGTATTATCAGGTGTAATTGGATCATTAATCGAGAAATATGCTTAGAAATAATAATCTTAATAAAATGTTACTTCTTTCACCAGAAGTTTACGAAAAATTGAAAAACGTGATTGAGGATTCCCTGAATCAATCTAGGTTCGATAAGACTATGGATAAAATATTAAAAAACAAGAATTTATCTGATAGGGAAAAATGGTATAATTACCGAAATGAATTAATAGAATTTTCAAACTTAAGACGAAAAGCTACGCGAGTGACAGATGAAAAAACAAATAATCGCATGCTACCAGAAAAGCCTATGAAACAGAAAAGCTTGCGGGATAGCGCTACTCAAACTAAATTTATTTTTAAAGATGAAATATCAACACAAACATCACCGTTAAAAGAAAATACACCTGAAAGAATGGAAGAGGATTTCTTCGAGCTGGCTGAAATATCACCACCAAGACAACCGTTATCACCTGCCTCCAAACGCCGCTTATCAGCCAGTGGTATAGGGAAAAGTCTGAAATCACCTTCAAAAATACCTAAGACGGCTTCTAAAGATAAGTCTCGCGATAAAGATTATAAAGTGATCACGGCTGAGGGTGGTATAACGCAGTACACTGTACCTGTAGACATGAGTATAGATGAAGCCGCGAACATATTAGAAGTATTCGATACGGAAAGTACTGCGGGCGACAAAGGTGGAAAACCATCCAAAAAACAATCTATATTAAAGCCGTCTCTGCTAGATCCGAGTCAATATATGCTTTCGTTGCCAGTTAAGAAAGTTGTCCGACAAAGTGACCGCCTAATAAACGCAGCAAAAGCCAGAAGTGCTAGCGTACCAGCAATTGCTTGGGAAAGCCTGTAAAAATAATAAGTCTACTGAGCGTTGATTGGAAAAGAATTTAATAATAATAGCTAGACCGTGCAAGTTTACTGATGACTGGTGTGTTGGAATAACTGAAATTTCATTGCCCTACCAGGCCATAAAAGGAGGAGCGAAGCGAAATACAACTGAAGAAGTAAATCAGAGTAATGTTAAAAGGGTAAGGCGTGATGCGTCTGATCCGTTGAAAGAAATAAGAGAGCAGCATAGAAACGAAATCAAATCACTTAGCATCAAAATAAATGAAACCGTTAAACTTGAGTGGACTAAAGAAAGTCTTGTCAAGTAAATTTTTCTGCATTCGTACTAACATTTTATAACGCTATTTCGCCGTCATGGTATACCATGTCCTTGGATGATGTTAAGAAAAAGATGTGGGATCGGTTAGAGGCTGACTTTTTTGATGGAGTTATACCTGAAGTAAGCTACAAACAGGATCCAGACGAGTTTACATTACACATATATCAGGGTAAAAGGGCTTCAGAAAATGTTGTTTTAAAATATAAAAACTATGAGTCAGTTGAAGCCTTTGTTGATGACGTATTTGGACAAATTCCTAGACACAAGAGAAAGATACATACAAGATTCGATAGACAATTACACACATCCAGCACTTAGCATCAAAAGAGCTCGTGAGACGGAAAAAAATACTGGTGGCAAAAGGGTACATGATGTATTTGAACTGCGGTTGGAAGATTTGGGAGTCACAATCAAAATAAAAAAACCACTACCATCTCATCTTAATGTTAGAGATCTTATTACGCTTTTTATATCAAATGTACACTTTGATGATCAAACCCTTAGTGAGCAAGAAAAACAAAAGATAATTATTCAGATTAAGGATACTATTTTTAACATCTTGAATAGATTGAACAAAGATTCGATTAGTGCTAAACCATCCGTAAAGCAAAGTTCCGGTGAATATTTAACTACACCAGTGCCTATTGATACTAATATAGACAACCTGTCCAACTTCTTTACGGATATATTTCTCCAAACACCTGAAAATAAGCGTGAACCTGATGCCATACTGACAGAAATAAAAGAATCTTTTAATACAGCTGGATTACGTCAGGAGCATATGTCAATAATAGACACACTTAATAGATTGGAAAGATCAGTTACGGACTTGGCACTAAGGTTACCGCAAGAGTCTCAGCAATCAGCAAAGGATTGTTATGAAAAATATGTAATTTACGTCTACACTGATATTATTCAGCCAAGAGGTATAGGTGATCATTTAGTGCGATACTTACGTATAATACCTTTAAAAGAATGTGAAAATACAATAAGATTTCAACACGTAGATTACTGTCCTATTGAAAAAACTTTTATCGAAAGTATTTCTATAAAAATAACTAATCAGCAGGGGGAGCTAATTGATTTCAAACCGGGCTATATTCCGACATATATAATGCTCCATTTTAAAAGAAAATAAACTATAAATACTCATACAACAGTCAGTTTAACATAGTGCAAAGTTAAGAGCATTTTGTATAGCTTCGAAAATGAGTTCATATTATACTAAATGTTATTCAATTCAAAGTGGCGGTGGTTTAGCGGATATTGGAGAATTATATCGATCTCCTCTTATTTACCAGCGTGGAAGAGGAATTGGTAGTTTTTTCAGCGGACTATTGCGATATTTACAGCCTTTGGTTACATCTGGGGCAAAGGTATTGAAGCAACAAGCCATTAAAACAGGAAAAGCTATTTTAGAAGAAGCAGGTAGTAAACCTTTTACAGATATTTTAAAAGAACAGGGAAAAGCGGCTGCCGAAGAACTATCACAGAAAGGTATAAATAAGCTGTTTGGAACCATGGGTGGTGCAGGAAGTAGCAGTCGCATGCTTATAAAAAGACGCAACCCTTTTGCATCTTTACATTTCGCTCCAGCTGCTAAACGTAAAAAACGTTCAAAATCACAAAAGTCCTCTAAAAGAGGTTCAAAAACAAAAAAGACTGCTAAAAGAGCGTCTATTAAAGTCAAACGTAAGATACGTAAACGTGTGTTAGATATTTTTGATAAATAGACAACATGCCTTCATACAACGAATGCATGAAATCTGAGTTAGACCTTTTCTCTACACCACCTGTACAAAGCAGCATCTTAAAAACTGAAGAAGTATCTTATAAGCCTATAGCTTCTCTAGATAACTCGTCGGTATTGGAATTTGTATCGCTAGGACATGGTGACACATATCGAGACTTATCAAGCATATACCTTCGTTTGATATTACAACTGGTTAAAATCAAGGATGGAAAAGAAGAACTTTACACAGGCGAAGATATCGAAATAACTAAAGCGGATAAAACTAAAGACACTGTTCGTGATGAAGGCCCTGGCCTTGTAAATAACATACTCCATTCACTTTTCCGTCAATGTACAATTTACTTAAATGGAAAACCAATTTCTCAAACTGATAACAATTACAACTATAGAGCATATATTGAGAATTTATTAAATTATGGAAAAGATGCCGCTTCAACACATTTGGAATCGGTTGGCTGGTATCTCGACCAAGATAATATGGAGGTAGTTGAAAGCCCCCAGCTAAATGAAGGTTATTTGGCAAGAAAAAAGCTGTTTGATAAAGGTAGTGTTGTTGAGCTAATGGGAAAGATTCACGGCGATATGTTTAATCAAGATAAATTATTAATGAACGGTGTTGATTTACGGGTAGTTTTATCACTCGAAAAACCCGAATTTTACCTTTGGAGTAAAGACGATGACTATTCCCCACGAGTTAAGATTGTAGAAGCAACTATGTACATGAATCATGTAACTATTAATCCTAACATCTTGTTGGCTCATGAAGCTGTTCTCCAACGATCCAACGCTATATATCCATATAAACGAGTTGAAGTTAAGACTTATACAATACCCGCAAATACATTTACATTATCGTTGGATAATGTGGTTATAGGACAATTACCAAATCTACTAGTCTTTGGCATGGTTGACAATGATGCATATACCGGAAAACGAACAAAAAATTCTTACGACTTCAAGCACAATAACATCACCAGGTTTAACTTATCGGTGAACGGGGTACAGATGCCGAATCAGCTTCTAGAATTTGATTATTCAAAAGAAAACCCTGCTAGTACTCGAGGATATATCACACTGTTTAAAGGAACCGGTATACATTATTTCGACAAAGGTCACCAAATTTCAAAAAAACAACGGGTGTTTTTTACTTGCATTTGATTTAACAACAGATCTCTCTTATAATTCAACATGTGGAAATCTATTGAATCAGGGAACAGTTCGAATTGAAGGAAGGTTTAAGGAAGCACTAAAAACAACCGTGACATGTATTGTATATGCAGAATATGACAGCAGCCTTGATATAGCTAAAGATAAAAATGTGTACACCAGCTTCTAAAAAACTATATAAGGCATATAAAAAACTATATAAGGCATAATGAGCTACTGTTTGGTAATTGTGGAGTACTTCTCCGGAGGTCGCTTAACCTTCTTAAAAAGAGTTTCTTTTGCTGGATTCGCCGCCCAAATTAAGTCTTTTGCGAAAGAAATAGTTTTCAAGTATCCTACATCTAGTTCAGAATGTACTGAACAATTAAGTAAATTTGGCAACCTCGAGCTCAAGCGTTTGGATGAAGATCTAATAAAAACTCTATCAAAATTTAACATCGTATTTGTTCGTGGAGATACAACCAAAGAATTTATAAATAACTACGTTACATCTCACACCAAAGTCATTGACGTGGAAGCCGTCATTTCTGCTGAGCAAGAATGAACACGATTGAGCTTGCAAAGGCGTTAACAAATAACCGCACGACAAACAGATTTTTTAGAGGTGTTTTTCCATGCAATCATCTACCACAAAAAATAAAAAAACCTGCATGTGTTATAGCTAACACGGATCCTGCACATAAAGGTGGAACTCATTGGGTAGCCTTTTATTTCCCAAAACAAGGCCCTGCAGAGTACTTTGACTCTTTTGGAAAGTATCCCACCATCAGGTTTTTTCGAAAATTTTTATTAGCTAATTCAAGCTCTTTTTGTAGTAATAAAAAAAGACTGCAAAGCCAGTTTTCAAACCTGTGGACATTATTGTTGTATATTTCTATATTCTCGATGCAGAGGACGGAGCTTTAAGACTTTTTTAAAACAGTTTGATTCGAACGATCTAACTTTAAACGATAACAAAATTGTTAATTTATACCGCAGCATATATCTAGAAAAAAATCATCCACAATCTGGAGGGGATTTTTGTAGCCAGTTTTGCAAGGCTGAGATCAAAACTATAAAAACCTAAACCCTAGCTGCTTTTGTATTCAGCGTAACAGTGTGTTTTGATTAAGATGGAGCCATCACGTAAAAAACAAAGGACTCCCACAAAAGGTAAAAAGAAGTTGTCCAAAAGTGAAGCATCCGTAAAAGAAAAAAGGAAGTTGTCTAAATATGCAGCAGAAGTAGCCGGTGAAAATCTCTTATTAAACTACACGTACCATTTGGATGAGTGCCATAACCGGAAAGTAATACTTGGGTTTGACCCTTTATCATTCGAAGCGAAAATAGTGTTTCATCGACATGGCCTCTTTCCGATATCAACACCTTATTCCGGCTGGGTAGTAGTTTACGAGAATCTCAAGGATTTAAAAACCAAAATGGAAGAGATGATTCCAGCGAATCAGGTCGAATCAAAAAAAGAATACACGATCCCCGTCAATAGTGGCAGTATTATACTAACACAAGAGGAGCTTTATAAAATATTTGAAATGATGAAATTCTTCAATATTGTCATGTTTCACAATAACAACGCTTCTGAAGCTCTTAAGGAATATTATAAAAAGTATGCTGACAAATGTAAAGAACAAAACGTTTTAAAATTACCATGTGAAGATTTTTTTATTCCCAGTCGAACTTCTTATGTACACTTAAATTATTCCAGACTTTTTTATGAAATACCAATGTATTGTATTGCAAATCTAATTTTTGATGCAATGAATTTCGATTACAAATAAATGAAATAAAATAAATATAAAAAGTATTTTATTTAATTATTTTATTCACTAACAAATATATATAAATATTAATACAATTTTTAACAGCACAACGTACATCAGATAATTTTCCATGAATTTCACAATATACTTGAAATTGTATAAGGTTGTTTAGTTTTGGTATTTCAAGTTGTTTTATTTTAGCTTGAGGAATGTATTGCTGAATAAATTTGTCCTTTTCAAGTCCTTTTACATAAATTGTTGAATTTGATAATTTCGTCAGTATGTCAGGTAGATTGTTGTAATCAATAGTACCAGCGTTCCATCTTAACCCGTTTATTCGGTTGAAATTGTAATCATCCTGCCAACGAGCTTTTGCTGACAATTGATTATACGGGTATGGAGGTTTGAAATAATATACGGCTGGATTAAGCGATCCATGTTGTAAGAACGACAACTCCTTAGCAAACATCTGGCCTTTAACTCCGCTGACAAACTGTATGTCTAAAACAACTCTGTCCGAAGTCATGACTTTTACCACAGAAAGAAAATACCAAACAGATATTTAAATACACATTTTAAGGTCTTATATATGTAGGTTTCTCAAAAAATAGTATAACAATTTGCAACACTATTTAACAAATACAATTACTATCATAATAACAGTTGTCATATTTATGATTATTTTAATTTTTGCATTTACAAAAAATATTTTATTTGCCTAATTGCAATATATTATTCAAATCTTATAAATATTACATTCTGGGGCTCTTAAAACCGTAAGGGTAAGAAAAACCATCTTGCTTAATTACTCTTTTATCAAATGTAAATCTAATTCTTTTTGTTTCCGGTTCAAATACAATCACACCAGGTAATTTTCGTTTAATTTTACATTTATTTTCTATTTTTACAGGCTCGGATTCTTCAAAAACAATTTTTTTCATTTTATCAAAATTTATCATTTGAAAATTTTTAAAGTTTAACGAAACCCCTTTACATTTGGTGACGTACTCAAAACCACTAGTTGTTTTAATTTTCAAACTATAACATTTAGCTCCAATGCTTACAAACTCCGATATGTACGCGTTTTTTCCATAACATTCCAACTCGTTTGTGAGTCCACCCAAAAATTCAGATGTTTCAAAGATTTTTTCATTCGTTTTTTTCAGTGAAAATTACGCTGTCAGTGTCACAGTATAAAACACGATTTTGGATTTTTTCTAGTACTCCATATAATTTCATACGAGCATAAGATGTCGTATATGCCCCTATAGGAATATTCACATGACCAACTACATCTAGATCTTGCTGAATATGAGGCCAGTTAGCCCCTAATGTATCATTATTTATTACATAAATGGCTGATAACTCAATTCCCGGACTTTCAATAAAATCAGAAAGATCTTTAAAACTAGTTACAACAGTTGTTTGCATTTTGTCCTCTCTTTGGGCAAATTTTCCCCACAAAGAATTAAGACATAGTTTTGCTTCGTGTCTTTGCCCAGAATTTTTTTCGATTTTTGTTTTATCTAAAAGAATATTTTCGTATTTTTCATACTGCTGAATATACAGTTCTCTTTCATCTTCAGTATTACAGGTACTAGGCCAACCGCTAGCTTCTTGTTTTAGCTTTAAAAACGTATTAACATATTCGGAGAATAGACCTCCCTCTCCTGTTTCACGAGCATATTGAGTGTAGCTATATTGCCAAACTTCAAAAATATCTCTTATTTCATACCCTTGCTTAACTGCTAGGGCAACTTCAGGAATTACCCAAGTACCTAATAACATTCTTTCAGTTTCAGTGTGTGGGCATTGATGAAGAATATTAAGCTCGCTGCATGTTTTGCAAAGAGGAAAATATAATTTGTTGTTTATTTTAAGAGGTAGAACCGGGATAGTAATATTTTGTGGGGGCAAAATTCTACATTTAACAAACCCATGCATTTTTATCAAATCTTCCGCGGTAGACACATCCCCATGTTTTAATATTTTTGGATGCCCAACAGGATAAGGTGCATATTTATTTACGTACGGATAGAGACTTGTAAAGTCCAAATATTTAATTTTCTCATCAGCCTTTGCTTCATAATAAACAGCAAATAGCTCAGTACGCCCTCCTGTTATAGCTTCCCGCGGGTTAAGGGAAAGTACATGACTTTTTAATTCGTTATCTAAAGACTGGTTTATTTCCGGATTTTCTTTTAAAAACTGATTGAAATAGCACTCCCACATAGTTATTAATTTAAACCCTGCACGTTTGATTAGTTCAATTCTTTTACATGTGCCTTCATATCGATGATCAAGATTCTGGAATTGAAGTTTATTTGAAGTCCGGTTTTTGAAACACACTATACAGCCGTGGAAGAAACATCCAAAAAATTCATAAACAGTATTGGTATCCGGATTAAACCCGTCAACTTTAAAGCCGCATTTTGGTAGTTTTACTTCACCATCATTTTCCACGTGTTTAATTTTCCCCCCAACTTTGCTGTTTTCTAATGTAAGCCATTTTAGACCAATAATTGACTGATTCGATTTTCTAATATACCCGTTTTTAGGCATGATACCTAACAAATTTTCTTTTAAAAAGTTTTTTCTGTATACTAGCATTACTGTTGATGCAATTGTAAGAGCTTCCGTAAACGGATTTATTTGTGTTATTTTTAAAAAATCCTTCATAAAAGTTAAACAACTCTCTCGTAAAATGTTGACGTCGTTTCGACAATAACTTATTAATTCAACCTGATTATTGAAAATTACCTTGGATTTTATTTGGTTGTCGTACCATTTGCAGAAGTTTTCCCTTTCATCTGTCTTCATTGCGTCAATGGCATACATTTCTGTAGATGGAATTTGTCCTACATAGTTCCAATTGTCTAAAGTATTAAAAAAATGAGGGTAATATCCTTTTTTGATGTTTGGAATATTAAAAACTTTGGGTAGTTTTGATAATGCAAACGGTAGAAAATTTAATGAGTCAATAAAAATTAAGCGCCCACAAGAAATTTTCATAATTTTTGACCCATTCATGACTGGTACAACTTTTTCTTTCCTTTTTATCAGTTCTGATATAATAAAGTGTCCGTCGTAAGATTGCAAATTGTGCGCAATACAAATTATTTGTGTTGCAAAAGGTCTATGCAAAAAGCAGTAATCTACAAATTTTTCTACTATATTTTCAGATCCGTTTTGATATTTAAAAATATGTTCGCGTTTGCCGCATTTAATACAATCACCTTCATCTCTAGTATTAGAGTAGATAAGCTATGAGAGTACCAGATCACTGTTTTAGCTTCCAGGATTTCGCCACAGATGGCGCCACCGTCGCTAGGTGGGTTGAGCCCATACTAAGTAGGGTTGTGCCTTGGCTGTATTGGTTTGCGCCTTGGATGCACCATTGTGTCTTGTCTGCACCATTGAGTCTCGACTGCGCCCTAGCGGGATTAATCGGTACTACCGGGATGTACCATTTGGTCTTGACTGCGCCCTGTGGGGTGGGAAGCTTTATTGATGGATTTGGTCTTGACTGCGCCCTAGCGGCATTAGCCGGTACTACGGTTTTCTTGGATAGATATGTGGTGTGCCTAAATGTAGGCTTTTGGTTTTGAACTAATATTAGTAATAATTAAAGTTAACGCTAGGAAATTTTTGTTCATGCCAATGGATTCTAGATGGTGGGGGTGGGGGAAGTTGTAGATATCAGCATCATTCGAATTTCACAACATGGCATCACCATGAACAGATTCTAGAAGATGTCAGTGAGGGTTCTGGGGTATGTGTGTATTGAAAAGTCTTATCTTTTATAAACATTTGTTTTTATTTCCAATAAAATTTCTTATTATAAAAGTATTTCTTATAGCACATTGTCCAATATGAACTTGGCAAGATGGCGCATTTGTGTTAATCTCTATTAGTTTTCCACAGTTGTATTCATCTTCGACATTGATAATGATTTCACTCTCTCCAACTATCTTCTGCATCCATTGAACTTTTTCAGCTCCCTTTACATATATGATTTTATTTCGAAGCAGTGGTTCAACTATAGTGTACAGCTTGTGATACGGTATGTAGCCATCATCCCAGCGGAATCCATGAAAATTGTGTTGAAGCCATTTTACTTGCCTCTTTTTTGCTGAAGTCAAATCTTTGTATCTGAACGGTGGTTGAAATATAAAGTGTTGTATCTGGTTTTCATTGTTTAAAATTGCCAGTTCTTTAGTGATAAATTCATTGAGACTAGTTTTGAATCCTTGAACGTCTACGATGACAGCCATCTTCTTAATTTAACTTTCTAACTTCACTTGTCAGCGGACTGTATTCCACTATTCGATCGTGTAGAAGCAGACAATATGCTGTTGTATTAGCCGGTATATTTTCAGATGTCTTGAATTCTAGCCTTATGTCAACAGGTCCAGTTTTTATTGTTTCATTTTGATGTGAGCAATCAATGACAGCGATCGGAGCATCGGTTTTGAACTTCTCCCATGTGAGGAACGGCTGATACTGATGACCATAGTATGATTGTGTAAACTTTATATACATCTCATACAGCAATGCGTATCTATTCAAATCAAATTTCAAATTCAAATCATCATAGGGATATGATTCTGAGTTCAAATGAACTGTAACATCGGTGAGTTTGCAGTGATCAAACTTGCTTGCATCTTTGGTTTTATCGTTCCTTCGATCCGTTTGTAATGCTAAGATGATAAATCGAGGTTTCTCCAGTTGAGTGGAAGTCTTAACTGACCAGGTTTGATGCGTGGATTCCGGTAGTACTGGATACTCATATATGTCCCAGCTACGGAATGGTATTTGTATCGGGCGACCTCTCCCGATAATTTTAAATAGTTGCAGCTTTTCATCATCGGATACTGTAACATGTGGAATGCTCCATTGAAGTTTGGTAATTTCAATTTTCACCACATCAGTGGGTGATATAATGGCATTATCATCTGTCCTGCTCCGGATCAATATGAGTTCATGTTTGGAATTTATCAGAATTTTCTTGTAATCTTCAGCGAATCCCAATAAATATTTCAGAGGTACACAATAGTTAAACAGTCCATTGGCTGGTATAACGGATGAATCTGGTGACCAACTGCCGTTGAGTAGTATCCTGCTTACATTTGCATTTAGCGATACGTAGTTTTTTAATGTTGTTGCAATCCCAAGATTTCTTGTACGATCGATTTCCACTGCATTCAATTCATAGCGTATTTCCTCAAAAAGAAATGGTAGAGCGTTGTTAGCTAATTTTGCAGTTGCTGAAACGGTTCCATCCAGCTTTGTTAGCGACCCCTCAATGTAAAGAAAACTCCTGCTGGGTAGAAGATTCAAGTCCTGATGTTGTACAGAGATACGGATTTCATCGCTGTTTTTAAATGATGTTAAAAATGGTGAATAGGAGTGATGTTCAAATTTAGTAACACTGTTATCAAAGTGAGCGTCTGGCGCAATATCTAGTATTCCTTTATTCATTGTTTCAGCGTTAAGCCAATTGATTGTAAATATGCTGTATTTGCAGGTGTTAATGTAGGCCTTGATCGCTTCAAGGTTGTCCGCTGACTAATGATCTTGTCTGCTCCGAACTCGTATTTATCATTATTGTATATCAACATGCTGTGGCTTCAAATGTAATCTGATGGTTATAGTCTCTCCTCTGAAGTTGATTAAGTCACCGTCTTGGTCAAGGAGCTTCAATGTTAGAGAACTTATACGTTTGGTGTTCACAGGCAAATAGATTACATTTTTGGGTACCTCCACTATTTTATACCCAGGCCCAACGTTCGGGGAAAACTCGTGGAGAGTGTGTACTTGTGTGTTGTTGAAGAATGATCCTGATATAATATTACATTCGATGCGTATAGTATTTACTTTAATGATGTTGACTGGCAACTCTGATGTATGCACTATATTAGCAGTCAAGTTTCTTTTACTGAATCCTAGCAGAGGAGCTATGGATCTCTGTTTTTCAAAATGTATTTCTTCAGTTGCCTTAACTTCACTCTTCAATGTATTATTGTTAGCCTTTATCGCAACCTTTATCCTTCTCCCTTCTTTATCCAAGTATCCTTGTACATATTTTGCTATATCATCAATCTCATAGGATCCAACAGGTATCTCAACAACCTCATTCCCTACATGAACCAGATTATTGCTCACATCAATATTTGGTATAGAGTTGTATGTTTGAAAATCAATTAATCCACAAACATAATCCGTTGCTAGCTCCAGCGGAGGAAAGTACTCAGCAGTGAGTAGAGATGAATTTCCCGTGAGAGTAAGTGTTAATGACATGGCGGTTGATAATGAACTGTTACAATTTCAATATAGATACATTTATTTATAGATAATAATTAATGGTTATAACAATTATATAAAAACTGTAAACATAAGTGACCGCAAATTACTGCATCATAGTTCTGATAAGAGCTGTAGTTGTACGTAATATTACTACCCAAGTAGTTTATGAGCTCCCTTGGTGGTTGGAGATTGCCAAAGCTATCAAAGTATTCGATGTTATCACCTTTCTTGTAGTACGCTACCCAGTGTGTACCGGCTCCAGTTGAGATGTCCAAGTTAACAATACCGCTTTCTCGCTTCCATGGCTTTTTAGGTAGATTATCACGCATAAATACTCCTCTGAAGTGTGGCAAGTGTGTGGTATACTTGTGAAGATCCAACTCGTTTAGCGGTCTTTTGGGTAGCGTCTTTAATAGTTTTTTGGTTGAGGTTGTAGATAGAGTCCAAGTCCTTTTCTGTACGGCTTCAGGAACAGCCCGTTTCCTTCTTTGCCAACCGCTATAGTTTCCATTGCTTGGTTATGACGTTTGCTTTCTTCCAATTTTGCCTTTGCGGCACTGGCATTATTTACTGCTTTAGCTATGCCTGCTGCACCTCCCGATAGTGCTCCCAATGCTGAAAGCCCAGCAAACAGCGGGATGAGGAACGGAAGTGCTCCACCAACCTTTGGTATAGGTATCACTCGTGGAGTTTTAATTGATTTCTTCTTTCTTTTCACAATATTTTTAGCTGCACTAAGAGCTATTTTTGTAGCTTCCATCAAGTCTTTTGGTTTTCTGACTTTTAAAATTTTACGTGCATTTCGTACTGCTTCTCGGAATGTGGGTTGGCGTTTATTTTTAGCCTTAAGACCCATACCTAGCTTAATTTTAGCCTTCATTGCGTTTGTTATAAGCCAAGCGTTGGCACGTTCACTCAAATTTGCATCCGTAGATTTTGCACGCTGCCAGGCTTTTTCAGCTAATATTTTATCAGCTATATGTCGATCACTTGTATCTTTATGTCGCGAGTATGCTATATCGTGTTCCTTGCAGGCTGCATCCAGTGGATTAATGCCTGGATCTCCTCTCGCCAATCTTTTTTGTAACTTTGTTCCTGGTCCACAGTACTGATATCCCGGTAGATGTAATTCTACAGGTAATTTGTTGATGACTGAATTTAATAGTCCTCTGCCCCCTTTCAAAGATTTTCTGGAGCGTTTCGATTTGTGATCCGGCATCTTATAAGGTTCCGATGATACTGTTGAAATGTAATATAAACAGGTGTATTTATAGGAATCCCGTTAGTCTTCAATATGCGGTTCATTAAACAACAACAAGCTTTTCCTGTTCGAAATGCTGATGTAGGTGTTATGAAGGTGAAAAAGAAGCATGGTCCCCTATTGCCTAATAGTATAAGGAGCATCATTGTTGGACCATCGAATTGTGGAAAAACTAATGTAATGATAAGTTTGCTGGAACATCCCAATGGTCTGAGATATGAAAATATTTACATATATTCAAAATCTTTACATCAACCAAAGTATGAATACTTGAAGCGAGTGATGACGCATATATCAGGATTGGGGTATTATACATTCTCAAACAACTGCGACGTTCTACCTCCAGAAGAAGCCAAATCACATTCAGTGTTTATTTTCGATGATGTAGCATGTGAAAAGCAAAATAATGTACGATCCTATTTTTGCATGGGTCGTCACGAAGATATAGTAAGCTTCTATCTCTGTCAAACATATACGCATATACCAAAGCACTTAATACGTGACAATGCTAATTTAATCATCTTATTCAAGCAAGATGACTTGAATTTGAAACATATCTATAATGATCATGTGAATACAGACATGAAGTTTGATAAATTTCGAAGAGCCTGTGCTGAGTGTTGGAAGGATAAATATGGTTTCTTGTTGATTGATAAGGACAGCTCATTAAACAAGGGGCGCTACCGTAAAGGATTTGATACCTTCATTGTACTATAAAAGGATGAAACATGCGAAATATTCATAAGTCGAAGCTGTAACTCAGACGAAAGCACACCGAATCCTGTGGACCTGCTGAATAGATTAAAGCTGTTCACCTATTATCAGACCTGTTTGAAAAGCTGTTAAACTGTTATCAGAGCTGTTTGAAAAGCTGTTAAGCTGTTATCAGAGCTGTTTGGAAAGCTGTTAAGCTGTTATCAGAGCTGTTTGGAAAGCTGTTAAGCTGTTATCAGAGCTGTTTGAAAAGCTGTTAAGCTGTTATCAGAGCTGTTTAATAGCTGTTAAGCTGTTATCAGAGCTGTTTGAAAAGCTGTTCACCTGTTATCAGACCTGTTTGAAAAGCTGTTAAGCTGTTATCAGAGCTATTTAATAGCTGTTAAGCTGTTATCAGAGCTGTTTGGAAAGCTGTTAAGCTGTTATCAGAGCTGTTTGGAAAGCTGTTAAGCTGTTATCAGAGCTGTTTGAAAAGCTGTTAAGCTGTTATCAGGGCTGTTTGAAAAGCTGTTAAGCTGTTATCAGAGCTGTTTGAAAAGCTGTTAAGCTGTTATCAGAGCTGTTTGAAAAGCTGTTAAGCTGTTATCAGAGCTGTTTGGAAAGCTGTTAAGCTGTTATCGGAGCTGTTTGGAAAGCCGTTATTCAGTTAATATCGAAGATGAATGAAAACCTATTAAAAGAAATCATCAAGACAAGGAATGCAGTGCGAAGGAAATTTAAAGCTCTAAAGACGGGAAGGATTGAAGCAGAAGCTCAACTTGAAGAAACTTTCAAGCCAATCACCAAACCCTTGAAAGAGTTTGTAACAAGAGTCAAAAACGAGCCACCTGTCAAATTGGAACCAAAAGAAGAAAAACAAGAAGAAGAAGAAGAAGACAACGAAATTGTGGAACCTTTTACCCCCCCAAAACGAAAACATGTGAAAATGGAGGCTAGTAGCACACCTATAAATTATGGAGATTATTCCTTAACATCTGAAGAAGAATTCGCAACACCTAAACATTCAAGAACATTGATAGGAAGGTCTCCTGTCAGCTCCCCCGATACGTCTGGATACATAGTTTCAAACTATTTAAAGCTATTCACTGATAATAGCCCTAAAATTGATCCAACCTATGGAGTTTACTATGATAACAACGCGTGGAGAATCGGTAATTCAACGTTTGATGTTGATGATGTAGGAAATATTGTTATTAAGGGGAAGAGCTATAAAACAACTTTGGGGTTATGTGAACTGCTATTTATGAAAGATCCTGTAAAAAGTCTCTATACTAAAGAGGATTTAACTAATTATGGATCTATTTTGAGAGATACTAATGCATATAAACGTGACTATGCTGAAGATGGACAAATAAAAGGTACTAGAGCGGCTAAGTATAAAGCTATAATCAGTAAACTTATACAGCATAAAGGCATGGGTCTAATGCATCTGCCTAAAGAAAACATTGATCACATTTACTGGGATGACCCAAATGAATTAGTGGATAGACTGCGCCTTCTAATGGCATCAAAGCAGGCTGGAAATACCAGTCACAACAATGAAATTATATCTATCCTGGAGGAGTTGCGAGAAGCAGATATTATAGTTTAAATACTACCTCATTACCATACTTCTTCACAATCTACAGATGAGCGTTGATAAGTTTGGACGTTTCTCTAAGCGAGGATATCTTGGGAAACCAGGTGAACGTGGACCAACAGGAGCTCAGGGACCAGCCGGTGAACAAGGAATTCAAGGCCCAGCTGGTAAACAAGGAGCTCAGGGTCCAGCTGGTGAACAAGGAGAGCGGGGTATTGGATTTAATTTAACGATAAACGGAGACTACGATCTGAACTCAAAGTGTATAAAACGACTTGGTGAACCCCTTGAAAATGATGATGCTACAACCAAAGACTATGTTGACAAGAAAATTAAAATAAGTGTGGAAGAAATAAGAAAAACTATTAATATAGAGGTGGCAAATTTAACGCTATATATCAATGGCGAAATCGCAAAGATTGAAAACTATCTGTTTACTTCAGTAATAAATAAGAAAGACTTGTCACCAACAGATGGTGTATATGAGTAAAAACTTTTGAGAAATCTGTTTCATTTATAATTACGATGAGTAAGAGACAAGTGGTAAATGAGCTGCATAAACCAGCGAGAAAAAATTTTAAACGACGTCGTGTGATTATCAAAGGACTAGATGACTTGTGGCAGGCAGACTTGGTTGAAATGGATCCCTACAAGTATGTGAACAAGGGTTACCGCTATCTGCTGACAGTAATTGATGCCTTCTCCAAATATGCATGGGCAATTCCAATTAAAAGAAAAACTGGTGTAGAAGTAAGAGATGACATGCAATCTATATTAAGCGAGGGACGAATACCTAAAAACCTGCAGACTGATGATGGAAAGGAATTCTACAACAGCCTCTTTAAAAATCTAATGCGGAAGCATGCAATTAATCATTACTCTACGTACAGTTTCCTCAAAGCATCAATAGTGGAACGATTTAACCGAACTCTGAAGGATATGATGTGGAAGGAATTCAGCTTTAATGGAACTTATCAGTGGATTGGTATGGTAAAGAAACTGCTCACTGAATACAACTCAAGAATACATCGAACTACGAAAATGAGACCACGTGATATCAACACCACTAATGAGAAACAACTGCTTTCAACTGTATACAGTCATATAAAGATTGTTGTTCCTGCAAAGTATAAAGTTGGAGATTTTGTACGCATCAGCAAATACAAGCATATATTTGAGAAAGGCTATACATCAAACTGGACGGCTGAGATTTTTAAAATTATTAAAGTTCAAAACACAAATCCCATCACATATCGGCTGGAAGATTATCAAGGAAATCCAATCACAGGAGGCTTTTATGAATTGGAGCTGCTGAAAGTTAAACACCCAAACCTATACCTCGTAGAGAAAATCTTAAAGAAGAGTGGAGATAAAGCTTACGTTAAATGGCTTGGATTTTCATCAAAACACAATTCTTGGATTAATAACAAAGATGTTTTATAATATCTTGAAAAACAACTATAACTATAATACAATTACAATACTTTTTTATTTTACAATTATACATGTATTATATATATTATATATATTATAATGCAAATTACTTGAATAAATGAAACTAAAACTATAATAGATTTATTATTTTCACTTGACTTAGATTCTTTCTGCGGCTGCTACTTGTTGATCTGATGAAATGGAGTAATGCCCCCATGGTAGAGTATCCGTCGTTCCGCTCATAATATGTCGCTTATTATCATAAGGACTCAATGCAATCTTCTTTTGACTGACAGTGTACACGCTATGGTTATGGGATCGTATGGAGCTCTGATTGGCAGTTAATATTCGCTCGTTATTCAAGCATTCGACGTAGTCTTTGAAATTGATATGCTTCTGGACTACATTAGCCTTTACTCCTTTCGCTTTTTTTACAGTTTTACCATCGTTTATTCGCAGACTGTACATTTTCGAGCGCAAGCCAACAAATTCGCTCATGATTTTCCCATTCAGCTCATCCTTCATTAGCCCAGGAATCTTTTTATTCATGAGCGGTAAATCGAACTGGTTATCTTCTGGGTAATCACTTGTATCAAATTTGTTTATATTTTCGGCCATGAACTCATACGCATTTTTCTCTTCAAGTTCATATATTAGAGAATCTGTATCAGTATACATGACTTTACATTTATCTCCATACTCACGCTGCATAAAACTGTAGTGAAAATCGTAGAGGCATATTTTCGAAATTTCCATAACTGCCATTCCTATATAGAGCGGCTTATTGAATAATATTTTGAGTCGCCTTAATTCCACAGCAACTAAATTCTCATCAAATATCGTTGCACTGTGGAAGTTGGGTGCCGCAATCCGAGCTTTTGCACCATAGCGACCTTCCCACTTCATGCAAAGCTTGATATCGCTATACTTGCGTACATTTTCCATGGTCTTACCAAAAGCTGCATTATTCATCTTCTTATAGCTGTCCTTCTCATGATCGCTTGTAGCCTGCATCCGTTTGGTGGTATTTAAGTCAATATATGGTTTAAGCCAAGCTGATTGGTCGAATTGAAGTACCCGGTGCACTTTTTTCAGGATGAGTCCATGTGATAAGCATTGCTTCAAGTTTCGGTAGTGTATAACATATTTAGTTTTTGGATGTAATGTTGTCAGAAGCTTTTCTAATTTTGCTCCAGGTGGTGCTGCATGCTCAGAGCAAAACGGTAAGTCCTTATGCTTATCATGCAGATGTTGAGGATAATCCAAATCGACTTCGAATATGTATCCATTTGGAGAATCATCAGGAATTTCGGAAACGTCAATATTGGGAACATCAACCCATTTGAATCCTCCGGTTGGTAAATGCTGTGACATGGCCCATCCATAAAGGTTATTGACATCATAATACATCAAGTATTTCTCTTTCTCCTCAGGCTTAAAATCATCCATATATTTGTTATTGGCTTTACTATATCTGTTTGAACATTGACTTATACCACCTCGAATGCCTCTTTCTATGAATAGCAGTATATCTACGTCGGTTATCAGCTCTAATTTCACATTAGTGTATTTTAGCATAGCATCCCATGTTAGGCCTGGCATGGTGTAATAATGTGCTGGATCTAAATTGTATGTCTTCATGCACACTTCTCGAAAGTTCTCAAACACATCAGCCAATAGGAGAACATCAGTCTTAAGGTATAGATCTGAATATTCACCAAGTGTTTGTATTTCAAATTTTTGCCAGACCTCTTCAGCATGATTGTAGTCCTCAGCAGATATAGCGCTGTCAGTCAGTTTATTGTAGAACGCTTCCTGTGTTGGCAAGTTCCGGAAATCCAATTTATCCCAGTCATCAATAAAATCATATGGGAAGACACCCTTGCGTGTAAGAAGTTTGATAGTGTCATCATCCAATCCCTGCCATACTGATCTTGTAATGTTTAATTTATCCATCGGCAGCAATGATGATAGCTTATCTAAAGATTCAGCCATAAAACGGAAGGAATCGATGAATCTGAATTTTATGTAGCTGCCGTCCATGTGCTTGGTGAACGAGATATATCTTTCCTTGTTTATTGGCAAGAGATCAA
The DNA here is from genome assembly GCA_963924295.1 of Dioctria rufipes. Classification (NCBI taxonomy): domain Eukaryota; kingdom Metazoa; phylum Arthropoda; class Insecta; order Diptera; family Asilidae; genus Dioctria; species Dioctria rufipes. Next base: position 117,374,332 of record OZ002740.1, read on the forward strand.
CATTTCCTGGGAAAGATGTAGCTATATCCTTAATAATGAAGTGAGCATCATATCCAGATAAATTGTGAAAAATGACTGGAACTATGGAGCAATCTTGATACATCAGATTGCATGCATTGTGCGCTGGTCCTCGGTATTTTCCTGTTAAAAGAATTTATGAAAAGAAATGAATTGAATTATGCTTCTCAGTATTTACCTGTTAAGTGGCAATGGTCTCGGACTCGTTCCTCATCGGCTGCAAACGTTTTTTCACATATATGGCAGCAAGTATTTTCCATATGTGAACGTCGTTCCTCTTTAGTCAGGGGTTGCATTGGCCTGATGTTCAGCTTTTCCTGTACAGCTATGGAGGCAATTTTTTGCAATTCTAATGCAAACCATTTTTGGCAGTCTTTGCCTCGATATGCTCTGTAATATGATAGCTTAGCATCATGTTTGCAGTGGAAATAGAATCCTATGCTGTGAACTTCATGTTCCTGGATTCGCTGTGTATTTTGATCGTTTCCCTGAATCGGCTTCAATATTGATTCAAGATCAGCATACACACAAAACGGGACTGGATTCTTATGGTTATAATTCTTATATTCCAACCATTTCTTTTCCTCTGAGGGAAACATAATTCTGCAATCGTTTTGCCTCTCGCATTCGGGAGTGTGTGATGTTAATTTTTCTTCAGAGTAAAAGTAGAGCAAACATCTCTCACATATATACTTTCTACCATTACACTTCGAAGTTTGCTTCGATATGAGACGCGAAAGATCTTTAATCCAGCAGAAATGATATCTGCTGGCATCATCATCATCATCATCATCATCATCATCATCATCCATATGATCTTCATCATCATCAGCTTGGTCATAGTCATCTTGCAACATTAAGAGATTTACATGTCGCTCCATCCTGTGTTTCGTAAGTCTAACTGGAACTGTGGTGAAGAAACGCTCTTTCTCTAGGATGAACACGTTTATTGATAAATCGTTCTGGCCTTCAAATTGCGTTATTTGCTTAAGTGTCATGGGAAATGTTATTCCAGTTAAATTTAGCACAGAAGAATAATGTGGATATGATGAGGTCCTATTGGTGTTAATATTGACAGGATATAGCGCTGATGTTATTGCCCACGCGAAGCATGCTTCATCATTATTTTTCACATTAATGCAAGCTTGCTTTAAAGCAATCTCCTTTGGTAGAGGTATATAAAATGATCCGCGAATCGGTTCAAACTTGTTGATATGCACCGCTAAATGTATTATAGAATGCAGTGCCCAGCCACTGTCTTTTTCCTGGAATTCTTCTAGCTGAGTGTTTATTGGATCCAAAATGTTTGATTTAAACCACTCCTCTAAATTATCATCTGCACTGATTGGAGCAGTTCTCGCTTGGAAATATTTAATGTCTTTTATAATTTCATTGTCAGCATTTTGTTTAATAAATTCGCCGCAAAACGTTGTAGCAACTTTAATATGGTGTTGTTGTTTTAATGTATTTTTAATGCGGCGAGCAAGTAATTTGGAAGCATCTTGCATAAACAGCTTAGGATCTAGGTGGCTTATATTCACGATAACACCTGCCCTAATTCTACCTACGAATGCTGTTTTTATTTCTTCCCACTTAACAAAATCACTTCTTATTAATCGTTGATTAATTCCTCTACCTCGATGGGGAGCTTTTATTAGCACTTTCAACGATTTAATTTGAGCAATACAGCTGTGCAAATGTTGTTTCATAGCATTCTTATTACACTTTCGAAATGCTGCTTGATATTTACGAATGTTTCTGTTGCACTCTTTAACAATATTGTTTTTATTCACAAAATTTGCATCACTTAAACCCTTCAACACATCTTCTCGCAATTTCTTAATTAATGAAAAACTTTCATTTATTACTGTGAAAGACATTTTTAATTTTTTTCTTATTCGGCACTAACACTTTGAATTACTTAGATTGACTGGTGCTCCCCAAGAGTTTGCTTGCGCTTTTATAGCAACGGTTTGTAAACATGAATGATCCTGCTGCTACAATAATCATTGCACAGGATGAATTCCAACGAATTTGCTTACAGGCTGAGATGATATCAAATTACACGATAAGAAAATCACTCAAATTAATTTGATTACTTTATTTTGCTGGTCGAATTTGCAAATAAGATTGTTTACATACATGAAAATGTGAAAATTTGTTTACATTCCAATGAAACGTTTCGATCAGCAAAATTCTTGGATCAATAAAATTTTTGGCTGCCTACAGGAAGTGTGGTATCAAATTACTTGAAAAGAGTAAACATGAATCATTTGCTGATATTGCTTAAATTTGTTTACAACAGGATGTTTACAAATTCCAATGAAACGTTTCGATCAGTAAAATTCTTAGAATTGGGTTGCTTAAAGGAAGTGTGGTTTCAAATTACATGAATCATTCAGCTTAATATGCTGGTATTGCAAATTTGCTTTAAGCAGGATTAAACTTGTTTTGGAACCATGACTATAAATTGAGGAGCTGAATCAGATTTGCAATCAGTTTCATTTTGGAGTTCAAACGATAAACAACCAAGGAGAAAGTAATCTGAAATGGCAAACGCAATGGAGGAACTGAAGAAGCTGGAGCAGTACCCACCTTCTCTAAAGACAGCTGAAATGGAATTTAATAAGGAATACAGGATTCTGGGCGCTAGAAGATGTAAGACTGCATTTGGATCTCGTATCATCCTGGACTTGGAAGACTGTCAACTTTTCGTTCCTGCACGGTACAGCACAATTACTGATGAAACTATACTGGAGATAAATACTGCAGGAGATTTTTATATTATAAATAGAGGTCCTATCGGTCGAACGTTTAAAATAGAGTTTATTCGCCATGATGTTAATTTGCATCCAATTAATTATTATATTCATTAAATAAAAAAATCAATAATGTGAAACTAGTTTTTTTTATTATTAATATTTCTAAATTATTAGTGATAATGAAAGTTACATTTAGTACTAGTGCTCCACAACTTTATATAATTGAATATGAGCCAAGAAAGGGACCTTGGGAGACATATGCTCTGGATCGCTTTCGTTTCCAAGATAGGATTCATAGAACTTCACTTATATTGCTACCAATTTTGAATATAGAACATAGGAAAAAAGTTTATAACTTAAGATTTAGAAATAAATAATTAATTTGATGTGAATAAATATTGAAATTTAATTTTGGTTTGACAACATTATTTTCGGCAAAAGAAATTGTATCAATACACCTCCCAGCAACCATATTTTTACCTTAAACTTGAAGTTTTCTATTAAATATTTACAGCAAGTGGTGATATTACTTAAATTTGTTTATTTTATGAGAATTCCAGTAAAGTGCATCACACCATATTACTAATTCCCAATTAGCTAATTGCCAACCAAGCTGCTAATTGCCAATTAGTAATTATATAATTACCAATTAGCTAATTGTTTGAACAAATGTTGCTAATATCTCGAAAACCAGAGAGGATTTGTGATGAAAATTTCGTTCCCCCTCCCACCCCACACCACCTAGAATCCATTTCCATGAGCAAAAATAACTTGAAATATTAATACGCTAATATCTCGAAAACCAGAGCCCGTAGAGCATTTCTGATGAAAATTTCATTACCCCCCCTCCCTATCTTTATTATTCCCCCCCCCACAAACCACTCCTATAGAATCCATTGGCATGAACAAAAATTTCCTACTATTAACTTTAATTATTAGTTCAAAACCAAAAGCCTACATTTAGGCACTCAAGAAAAATCAATTATTAGTAATATTAATTGAAAACCAGGCGCAACTCTTGAAAACAACAAAAGCCTACATTTAGGCGCACCACACATCCAAAAAAGTGAAGCAAAAAACTTCCCAAAATCGTAGCATGCTGCCACGTGTGGGCAAAAGTGAAGCAAAAAACTTCCCAAAACCGTAGCATGCTGCCACGTGTGGGCCAAAAGTGAAGCAAAAAACTTCCAAGGGAACCGTACCACACATCCAAGAAAGCCGTAGTACCGGAGCATGCTGGTAGCATCGGCTAATGTCTCACTTCTAGAATCTGTTCATGGTGATGTCATGTTGTGAAATTCGAATGATGCTGATATCTACAACTTCCTGAGCAAAAAATAACTTGAATTATTAATACGCTAATATCTCGAAAACCATAGCCCGTAGAGGATTTCTGATAAAAATTTCGTTCCCCCTCAAACCCCCCGCCCCTATAACACCTTCTAGAATCTATTGGCATGAACAAAACTATCCTAGGTAGCTTGAATTATTAATAATATTAACTATATCTGAAAACGTAAAATCGCTAATATCTCGAAAATCAGAGCCCGTAGAGGATTTCTGATGGAAATTTCGTCCCCCTTAGTATCCCCACCCCCACCATCTAGAATCCATTGGCATGAACAAAAATTTCCTAGCGTTAACTTTAATTATTACTAATATTAGTTCAAAACCAAAAGCCTACATTTAGGCGCACCACATATCTATCCAAGAAAACCGTAGTACTGGCTAATGCCGCTAGGGCGCAGTCAAGAGCAAATCCATCAATAAAGCTTCCAACGCTAATATCTCGAAAACCATAGCCCGTAGAGGATTTCTGATAAAAATTTCGTTCCCCCTCTAACCCCCCGCCCCTATAACACCTTCTAGAATCTATTGGCATGAACAAAACTATCCTAGGTAGCTTGAATTATTAATAATATTAACTATATCTGAAAACGTAAAATCGCTAATATCTCGAAAACCAGAGCCCGTAGAGGATTTCTGATGAAAATTTCGTCCCCCTTAGTATACCCACCCCCACCATCTAGAATCCATTGGCATGAACAAAAATTTCCTAGCGTTAACTTTAATTATTACTAATATTAGTTCAAAACCAAAAGCCTACATTTAGGCGCACCACATATCTATCTAAGAAAACCGTAGTACTGGCTAATGCCGCTAGGGCGCAGTAAAGAGCAAATCCATCAATAAAGCTTCCCACGCTAATATCTCGAAAACCATAGCCCGTAGAGGATTTCTGATAAAAATTTCGTTCCCCCTCTAACCCCCCCGCCCCTATAACACCTTCTAGAATCTATTGGCATGAACAAAACTATCCTAGGTAGCTTGAATTATTAATAATATTAACTATATCTGAAAACGTAAAATCGCTAATATCTCGAAAACCAGAGCCCGTAGAGGATTTCTGATGAAAATTTCGTCCCCCTTAGTATCCCCACCCCCACCATCTAGAATCCATTGGCATGAACAAAAATTTCCTAGCGTTAACTTTAATTATTACTAATATTAGTTCAAAACCAAAAGCCTACATTTAGGCGCACCACATATCTATCCAAGAAAACCGTAGTACCGGCTAATGCCGCTAGGGCGCAGTCAAGACCGAATCCTCGCTAGAAAACCGGAACATGCTGCTAGTACCTGCTAATGCCGCTAGGGCGCAGTCAAGACCAAATGGTACATCCCGGTAGTACCGATTAATCCCGCTAGGGCGCAGTCGAGACTCAATGGTGCAGCCAAGACACAATGGTGCATCCAAGGCGCAAACCAATACAGCCAAGGCACAACCCTACTTAGTATGGGCTCAAACCACCTAGCGACGGTGGCGCCATCTGTGGCGAAATCCTGGAAGCTAAAACAGTGATCTGGTACTCTCATAGCTTATCTACTTATTAGAAATATAACATTCATTGCAATTCTGCTGGGCTATTATTAAGTTTACATTGTGTACAAATGAATCAGATTTTTCTTGATATTGTTTGTTTTGAGTGTTTTCACAATCAAAAAATATGAAAAAACAAATTTGTATTTTTCTTTTTTTTGTAAACTTTTATAAAACACAAGTGATCTTCTGGAACGTATTTAAAACAATTCGGGCAAAAAAACTCACCACAAATGTGAATTTCCTGCCGTTTAGAATAATCGACAAATTTACCACAATCTTTACAAACTTGTAAAGTTTTGCAAATAGTTTCTTTATTCAAAATATTTTTTAAGTGATTATTGTAACACACGAGACCCCTAAAGGATCTTTTACATTTTTCACAATTTATTACTTCTTGCACAAATAAACACGGGGGAGATACATAACAATATGTACACTGCATTTCACATTTGTGGTAAAACTTATGATCATATAAATTATCACAAAAAACACAGAGATATTTCTTATTAAAAAAACCCGTCGGAGATTTAACAACGTAAAAATGGTTTTCAGCTTCAGAAAAATAAAGATAAATTTTTTATTCCGTTCGAATTGTGTTGGCCCCCGAAAAAGTATATTTCTGTTTAACGAATTAAAAACCACAATTTGAAAACCTTTTAATTGTTTTTGAAATTTATATAGATCTGATAATAAGCATCCTTTATCTTCCGTTACTTGAACTAAAGCATTCTTACACAGCGCTTTTGAAAGGCTGAAAAGTTTGTTTTCAAACTTTTGTGAACATTTTTTTGGTAGAGTTATACCTTTTAATATTTCTACTGAATAGCACAAGCATTTTGGAAGACACAAAAAACCGCTTTGACTAACATTTGTCAGACTTCTCTTGTTTTTCAAGTAAGTGGCTTCATTCTCGTTATTACTAAATTTTCCTCCTCCATATGGAAAATTCACTATATTGGCTTCGACCTGCAATATTTCATCCGAAAAAAATACGGAGTTTGACTGATTAACATCAGAGATCAGATTTACGATCAATTTACCGTTAATCTTATCTACCGGTCTCATGCTAACCCATATCGGTTTAACTTCCGGATTATTTGGCAATGAAAGTGACAAGGCTATTTGACTTCCCTTATTGCTGTTTAAAACTAATTCTTTAATCATTTCAGAAAATGCACTTTCCATCCATTCAATTAAATTATTAATGTCTTGATGTGAGGAATCTTTTAGTTGAAAAGTCATCCTTACACCATCCATTTTAAATTTCCTAAAATGTTTATTTTCTTTTGATAATATTTTAATAAAGTCCCCACCACCTGACTGCACTATTTCACTGAGTTTGATACTAGAAGAAGGTATAGCCACATCACCCGTATTTCCTAATACGTTGGTGCTGGGAGTAGACTCACAAATATCCACTATGCCTGAAATGTGTGGTTTGTTTTGGCTGGATAAAACGGTTACCTTTTCTAAGGTAGAAAGGGCTTCTTGAATTGAAGGGTTTTGGAAGCAGTCCGTTTTGGAAAATGCATATTTAAAAATAACTTTATGCACGTTTAAAATATCTTGTGTTGTTAAAACAACATTATTTTCAAACATTTCCTTTAACCCGGATTTTAAAAAACATGGGAAAAACTCTTCACCCTTTTCTACAACTAGTTCTAAAATATTTAAAAACTTAACTGTTAACATGACGCTTAAATGTTCTATTTTGCTTCTAAAATTATACGTTTTACCTTTAATTTTTTGTTTTCTCTACGCTCTGGTAAAATATTCCACTTGTGAGACTGATGAAACTGTTCAGAAGGTTCTGTAACAAAAAACAACATTAAAACTATCACTTTAATTTAATTTTTAAATTAGGCGTCTTACCTTTAAGCTTTATTTTCTCCGCGTACTAGATACGTTTGAAAAAACTTCAAATTGTCTTTGTGTGTTTTGATAAACACAACTTTTGCTTGTAAAAGCTTACTTTCAATAAAATTCGACGGTGTTTTCGTCTACCTTTTATATACTCCAGGCTCCTCTGTTAACTGCATGTCTTATTTACAAAGTAATAAAAACCAGTCCGTTTGTTGGTTCTTGTTTTTACTTTTGCCCTTGAGAAAGTACTAACTATTAAATACAACATTATCGTTATCTTCTCTTTTCACTTATGTCGAATAAAAGTATTGTTTAATCATCATCACTCAGCAGCAGCACATAATTAATCTTTGAACAATTTTAGTACTAAGTAGTTTATTTTATGTAATGTACTCAATACTAAATTACTTATTGCATTTAATGTACTTCAGTACTAAGACATTTATTTTCGTAATGTACTTTAAACTAGAACACAAATATAAGAAAAGGTCATGTCAGAAGTCAGGGGGTCTGGTCGAGGAGTTTTTCGTTGGTTGTAATAGCAAGCACAAGCAGCTCACACGCATAGTAATAAATAAATTCTTTTTCGTTGTTATCAGTACAAGCAATTGTGTTCTTTTTTACTTTCACACATTTTAAAAGTTGTTGTTGGCCATACAGAATCATTTCGTTCTCGGCACAATTTGCACAAAAAGCAAAAACTCTTGCTTTTACATAATTTGGCGACCGTGACAGGACATCGAGGGAATTCAATAATTGAGAATATAATTCCATAAAGCAGTGAAGAAATTTGTTCGTGGTTATAGAGCATTGGAGAGCTTGAAGCTGCAGGTAGCTAGCGCATATAAATTCAGAAATTGGCGGAAAATATTCTGAGGAAATTGGAAAATTCTGGCAAAAATTGATAGCGGTAGTCAATGGAAACCGTAAGTCGGTACAATAATTTATCTGTAGGTGTATCATACAAAGGCAGTTTATTGACGTCACATATCATACGTCATTAAGCACATTGATGTTCTCGAATCTTCAAGGTACCATTTTTATTTTCATTTTTTTGAAATTTATTCGTATTATTGCTAGCACATTATAGATTATAAATTTGAAAAACCAAACAAATAAATAATTGTTTACTACGTACTAATAAAAACAAATAAATAAATAATTGTTGACTACGCAATAATAAATTCGGCTATTGAACGTCGGTGTAATAAGATTCCCATTGAATTTATGAACTCTTTCAAGATACCATTTTTAGTTTTATGCGTGTTATTGCTGGCATATTGCAAATTAGAAATCTAGCAAAAAAAAACTGTGAATTGAGAAACCAAATAAATAAATAATTGTTGACTATGTAATAATAAAATAGTCTATTGAACATTGGCTGAACATTGGTGTAATAAGATTCAAATTGAATTTATGAAATCTTTAGCTCGTATTTCAAAGACACCATCTTTAGTTTTGTGCGTGTTATTGCTGGCATATTGCAAATTAGAAATTTAATCAAATATTTTGAATCGAAAAACAATTAAATAAATAATACTTGTTGGGTACGCCACAGATAAATTCGCCTCGTAAATATAGGCTCAACATTGGGGTGATAAACGTTGAATTTACTAAAATTTGAAATTGAATCGTCAGGGAAGTTTTGTTTGAATTTTCGTCTAGCGTGTAGAAGCTAGGATAAATTTATGCACTGAACTATTAGATTCAGAGCTTTGCAAGTAAGGTGTTAAGCCTACATAGTGTCAAGGCGCTTCAAGTTTAGTTACGTTCATTATCTTGATATAAAGGCGTCATAAATCTTGCGGAATGACAGATCCAAAGAGTGTAGATCCAGAACCTGACACAGACATTGTAAAGAAGTCGCTGGATGACTTGAAGACTCAACGTGCAAACACGAAGGGTTGTATAAGCAGAATTAAAAACGTTATTACTAGTAAGGCGGATACGCTCACTGCCACAGAGCTTGAATGTAGGCTGGGCATTTTAGAGTCCTATTGGAAACAAATCTTATCGCATCAAACTTCTATAGAAAGGCTCAGTCCAAATGAGTCTTCTAACATGAAAGTTCGAGGAGAACTGGAAGATCTTTATTGTGAGGTCAAAGCAAAAATTTTATCGTTGTTGCCTAACAAGAGTAGATTGAGCGCAAGTGATGGTAATCTGTCGTTTATTATTCGAGACTCGCCCAAGCCTAACTTGCCACCACTAAAACTGCCTCAGTTTTCGGGAAAATACTCGGACTATCCAAATTTCATTGCGACATTCAATAAACTTGTTCATGATGATAATGAAAGATCAGCAACAGAAAAGTACGCTCTGCTACGAAACTGTTTATCTGGTCCAGCAATGCGAACCATTGAATCGTTAGGAAGTTCTGCACAGACATATATTCAGGCATTAGCAAAATTAAAGGAGAGATACGACAACAAGTGTTTAATCTTCCAAGAACACATTTCAGAGTTGTTTGATACTCCAAGAGTAGCCAAAGGTTCAGCAACTCAGTTGTGTAGTTTAGTTGATACGGTCAGTGCTCATGTTAGTGCTCTGCGGGTTTTAGGTAATGACACAGACATAGTAAACTCTCTGATCATCTATCTGGTAAACACAAAGCTGGACACTGAATCTCAAGCTAAGTGGGACGAAGCAATAGATTATCAGAAACTTCCAACATGGGTTGAATGCGAGACGCTTTTGTCCAGACGATGCCAATTCCTAGAAGCCAAAGATAAGAAACCACAATCTCACCTGTTTGAGGCAAGTAGTTCGAACAAGAATTCTCGTTATAAATCTCATTCGTTGCAATCAAATCGAGCTTCCACCTCGTTGAAGGTTACAAAACTCACGTGTGAAATATGCTCAGACTCCAATCATAGCATCGCAAATTGTCCAAAATTCTCCAATTTACCAGTTACTGATAGATTTGAACAAATTAAAAGATTATCGTTGTGCATTAACTGTTTAAAAAGAGGACACTCAGTTAAAAATTGTCGCGCTTCAATGTGTCGAGTTTGTAGCAGACCACATAACACGTTGCTTCATCGCTATCCCACTCAAAGTGCATCGTTGTCTTCACCTGCAATGAGTGTTGCTACAATTCAGGAACCCGTTAAACCTTCACTAAGTAGTAGTGCAGTAGGAACGATAGAACGGCCCGGTTCATTCAACACTGCGAGCTTGCCCGTGTGTACCGCGGTGCAAGAGTTAAGCACAACAAACGACAAGCTCAATCATGTCATTTTGGCTACGGCCGTAGTGCAGATAAGGGACAGAGCAGGCAGTTATCATTCAGCTCGTGCGCTGCTAGATTCAGCATCTCAATTAAATTTTATAACTGGTGATCTTGCCCACAAGCTGCGTTTAAAACGTCAAACAATTAATGCGGACATTAGTGGAATTGGCGACGTTACAGCCAAAGTACATCATGAAACATTTGCGGTTATAAAATCGCGCGTCAACTCATATGAGGCACACTTACACATGTGGATACTACCTTCCATAACTGGTAAGCAACCGGAAAGCACTATTGATACAAGCAATTGGAAGATTCCCAAGAATGTAGAGCTAGCTGATCCAAGCTTTCAAAAACCACAAGCAATCGACTTGTTGATTGGAGCCGACACATTCTTTGAACTTTTATCAATAGGTCAAATAAGACTCGGTGAAGATTGTCCAACACTACAAAAAACACTTCTCGGCTGGATTGTTTGTGGCAAATACAAGGTTAATACAACAGTGAAGATCATCTGCAATCACGTTTCAACAATGATACCATCGAGTTCTGATCAAGACTTAAGCGATATGCTAGAAAGGTTTTGGAGTATCGAAACCATAAATGCTACAGCTCCCAAGCTAACAGACAAGCAGCAAAAATGTGAACGCATATTTTTAGATAATACCCGTCGATTGGAAAACGGAAAATTAATGGTAAAGCTACCCTTCAAAGAAACGCCAATGAGTCTTGGAAACTCATTCGATAATGCTAAAAAACGATTTCTTTCCTTAGAAAGGAAATTAGACAAAGATCCATTGTTGAAGCAGGAATATTCAAGGTTCCTTCAAGAATATTTAGTGCAAGATCACATGGAAGAAGTAACCGTTGACAAAATTCCAACGCATAATTACTTCATGCCGCATCATTGTGTGCTCCGTCCCGATAGTACGAGCACAAAACTACGAGTTGTATTCGATGCATCATGCCGTACGTCTTCACAGGTATCATTGAACGAGATATTGATGGTTGGTCCCACAGTACAAGAAGATTTATTCTCAATACTTCTCAGATTTCGTTGTTGGAAATTCGCATTGACAGCGGATGTGACAAAAATGTATCGCCAAATCATGGTGTACCCAGAGGACAGAAATTACCAGTACATTTTATGGAGAGATCATAATAGCCAGGATATAAGAACCTATCGTTTGAAAACAGTCACCTATGGCACTGCCTCAGCACCGTATCTAGCAACACGTAGTTTAAATTACCTCGCAGACATGAATGCAAGCTCATTCCCACTGGCACATAAAACTATCAAAGAAGACTTCTATGTGGATGACCTCCTGACTGGCGCAGATTCGTTGCAAGAAATGCTTGAGATAAAAAGAGAAGTACAAGTAGTGCTGCAGACCGCGCACATGGAGCTTCGTAAGTGGTATTCAAATGATTCACAACTTCTAGAAAAAATACCAGAGGCTGATCGGGAGAAGCCAATAAGACTCAATGATTCCGAAATCATAAAAACGTTAGGCATTGCGTGGGATCCAACCAATGATAAAATCCGAATAACTTACAAATCTATGCCAGAGATATCGTCAAAGATTACAAAAAGGACAGTATTGTCCACAATGTCTCGACTATTTGACCCGTTGGGACTCATAAATCCAATAGTGGTACAAGCGAAAATCTTCATGCAAGAATTATGGCTGCTTCAACTTGGATGGGACGAATCGCTACCTGCAGCTTTACACGAAGGTTGGAGAAGATATCAAGATGACTTACATGACTTAAATAAAATTCAAGTTCCACGTTTCGTTTTATCGAATAGCCAGTCATCTCGCATACAGATTCATGGATTCTCAGACGCATCAACACGAGCATACGGTAGCTGCATTTACGCTCGAAGCACTGACGAACACGGGAATCTGGTGGTCAATCTACTTAGTGCCAAGTCAAAGGTAGCACCAACAAAAACAATTCGATCCTTACCTTGTTTAGAATTGTGCGGAGCAGAGTTATTAGCACAGCTATTGGTCAAAGTTCATAGTTGTTTAAGACACCCAGTGGAAAATACATTTCTTTGGACCGATTCTCAAATTGTCCTAGGATGGCTAGCCTCACATGCCTCGCTGTGGCAAACCTTTGTTGGGAACAGAGTCTCACGCATACAGGAATTAACGTCGAACGCCAGGTGGCGATATGTAAACTCAAAATCTAACCCGGCTGATATTATTTCACGTGGCTCTACAGTGGTTGAATTGCAAGAATCTCGTTGGTTTCGTGGTCCAGAATTTTTGCACAAATCGCCAGAACATTGGCCAAAGTGGCAAGGCAGAAGTGATGAATTACCAGAAAGGCGAAAGGTCAAGACAGTATTAACATGTGCTGTGCAAGAATCGCTTTTAGAAAGAATTTACAACATAAGCAGTTTTACAAAAAATCGGCGAATATTCGCATACATCCTCAGATTTATAACGAACTTACGCCTAAAACGAAGAAAGGAGGATATTGTTAGTGGAGAATTGTCAGCCCCTGAGCTAGAAGCAGCATTTTTGAAAATTGTTTGGTTAATTCAAAGAAGAGAATTCCAAGAAGATATCGACTCGCTCCAAAAAACGGACAAGATAAGCCCAAAAAGTTGTCTACAAGCTCTAAATCCCTTCCTAGACAACTTACAACTATTGCGAGTCGGAGGGCGGCTGCAGAATGCAGACATTCCTTACACTGCCAAATCTCCTATACTCCTTCCCAAAAATAATCCTTTTGTCAAATCATATGTAAGATATTTGCATTTTAAAAACTTTCATGCAGGTCCACAGGCGCTTATTGGACTCATTCGGCAGCAATGTTGGATAGTCAACTTTAGAGACTACACTAGACGAACTGTACGAGAATGCTTACATTGTTTCCGGTATCGGCCACGACTGTTGCAGCAGATGATGGGTAACCTCCCAGCAGACAGAGTATCTGGTTCCTCAGCATTCGAGACGGTTGGCATCGATTTCTGCGGCCCTATCTGGACCACCTACAAATTAAGAGGAAAACGTCCATACAAGTCTTATATAGCTGTATTCGTATGCTTTTTATCCAAGGGTGTGCATCTGGAAGTTGTTTCGGACTTATCTTCGGAGGCCTTCATTGCGGCACTAAAAAGATTTACTAGTCGCCGGCGCTTGTGTAGAAAGATATACTGCGACAACGCTACAAATTTCGTAGGTGCTAGACGAATTCTCGCTGAGTTAAGAGCACAGTTCCTGAATCAGTCAACACAAATCGCTATTGCACGCTGGTGCGCTGAGCAGAGTGTAGAATTCCATCATACACCACCAAGGTCACCACATTTCGGGGGTATATGGGAGGCTGCAGTCAAATCGGCGAAGTCACACCTGTTCAGAACGCTTCAAAACTCGCTACTCACTTTCGAAGAGCTTTTCACGGTTTGCTGTCAAATCGAAGCAATTTTAAACTCTCGTCCCATCTCACAACAATCTTCAGATCCCAATGATGAGTCAGCCTTGACACCGGCGCATTTCTGGAATCAAGCTCCCATAGAATGCTTCCTCGAGCCTGACCTCGCTGTAGACAAGATGAATTACGTAAACAGGTGGCGATGAATTTCAGCACTTCAACAGCATTTCTGGCGTCGTTGGTCATCAGAGTATTTGACATCCTTGCACCTCAGATACAAGTGGAAATTCTCATCACCCAATGTCGTGGTTGGCCTTCTAGCACTGTTACATGACGATAATCTTCCACCACAAAAATGGATGCTAGGCAGAGTCATCAAAGCAATACCAGGTCCAGATGGCAAGGTTCGTGTTGTGGACATTCGTACAAAGGCAGGCGTATTTCGGCGCTCTATCCAGAAGCTTGCTCCACTTCCACTACCTCAAGATGTTGACAGTCCGTAGTCCGTCAAGGCGGGCAGTATGTTTAATCATCATCACTCAGCAGCAGCACATAATTAATCTTTGAACAATTTTAGTACTAAGTAGTTTATTTTATGTAATGTACTCAATACTAAATTACTTATTGCATTTAATGTACTTCAGTACTAAGACATTTATTTTCGTAATGTACTTTAAACTAGAACACAAATATAAGAAAAGGTCATGTCAGAAGTCAGGGGGTCTGGTCGAGGAGTTTTTCGTTGGTTGTAATAGCAAGCACAAGCAGCTCACACGCATAGTAATAAATAAATTCTTTTTCGTTGTTATCAGTACAAGCAATTGTGTTCTTTTTTACTTTCACACATTTTAAAAGTTGTTGTTGGCCATACAGAATCATTTCGTTCTCGGCACAATTTGCACAAAAAGCAAAAACTCTTGCTTTTACAAGTATGATAATAAATATCCGGATGGTTAACTGACACCCTGTGGAACATGAAGTTATTGAAATATGTTGTATATTTTAAGATATCAATACTCTGCCTGTAAAACAGTAGGTAAAGTGGTAGAAAGTATTTTGCGATTTCGACCAAAAAATTGTATATAAATCCGAATTTTTCGCGTATATTTCACAGTTCTATATCAACAATTGAAAGAAAAGTTCTCGGTGAAAAAAATTTTTGTATAATATGGTAAGTCAAAAATATTACTTTTAAAACTTTTTATGTCTATAAAATAATATGATTAACCAATTCAGGCAAACTCCACATCGGAATTGTTGACAACAATCGGAAACGAGCCATCGTATAAACTTTTGAGAGCTGCAGAGTTGGAAACTGATAAGGAATATAAAATCAACTATTTCAAGTATGTGAAAACGCAGTACGGCCAAAAATTAACGGTATACCTGGATGGTAATTCATATATATACCTTCCAAATCGATTCTCCGAAAAAATAAAAACGCAAAAACAGCTGGATGAAATCAACTCTATTCAAAATTATTTTATTGTTTTAACGAGTAGAGACGTGGAGAACAAGTTTCTTCAGTTTTCATTCATTCAAAAATGAAAAAATGTTAATCGATTGTAATAAAAATACTTGACTGCTATTAAACACGTCTTTTATTTCTTCGCCTGACCTTTTTTCAGATCATCGCATTAATTCTAAACGACGCAAAAGCTTACCTTACCCAACATTTATACACCGCTTCTCTATAACCAACCACTTTCGCTTTCAACACAAAAAATATAAACAACAAACTTTGCCCCCCATGGGCCCCCATCCCCCCATGAGCCCACCAATAAGACGAAGTGTCAACAAAACCTCGGTCACGTGCGAAAAACAAGTTCGATTTGCGATCCAAACGCGTAAAATAACCCGTCCTCTTGAGCAGGTACACTGCATAAATTCACATGTGTCCGAATATACCATGAAGAACAGGTTCCATTCGCGAATCGAACGCAAAAAATATAAACCCTCCTCTTGAGCAGGTACACTGCATGAATTCACATATGTCCGAACATATCAACTCTACTCTCATTTTTTCAGATCTATAGTGTCACACAGTATAAACACACCTCCATATTCTGGAAGTTGTTTCCAATTCCGCCGTTTACTTTACACACAAGCGGTACAAAAAGCAACTTTAGTCTCATCAACTTTCACTTTCCCGTGCATACGCCCATATCTCATATGATTTGCTCTATAGTGGGACAGGGGTTACCTGTCCCTTACAGACGTAATGTTATTTTAGGTCTATAGTGTCCATATACTACTTGTGTGCTACACCATACAGCCGATAGCAGATTCCGGAGTACTATTTGAACAAATAGGGAAGGTCAACTTTTATACCAAGCATTGGACCATATTGTCGAAACTAGAGGTACCTGATTTATAGATGGTGCTTGTATTCGCCAACAACTGCAGCAATCAGTCATTCCGGAATAGTCAAATGCGAGGTAGCGGCAAAGAGATAAGAAGCTGGGTAGCTAAAATCAAACGACAACATGAGGAACTAGCCCATCATACGCACGAAGAAGAGAAAGTTCGTCGCAAAAAACGTTCCTTCTTTGATGGAATAGGTTCAGTGTTCAAGACTCTATTCGGAACGATGGATCACGCAGATTCAGAAGAGATACGTGCATCATTAGACGAGATAAACGGAAAAGAGAACCGGACGTTTAACCTCCTCAAAGAACAGACTACTGTAGTAAAATCAACCCTGCACCTATTTAAGGTATCGCGGGTTCAAGCGGCAATAGAACGAGAGGAGTTGAAAAATAAGATTTCAGCTATCATAAAAATGCAGAGAAATGAAAGCGAAGAGCTAACCGCATTACAGCTGGGACTAGAGCTGAACGCAATCATTACAATGATGATTCTCCAAATACGAGAAATCAGTGACTCTTTAGATACTTCATCAGATATGCTGGCCTCACTAAGCATGGGAAAGCTACACCCACTACTAATCCATGCGAAGGAGATAACAGAAATCATGCGTAATGCCACACGACAGTTGGACCTGGATGGGAGATTTCAAAATTTTCAAATTCTAAATCAGATTGCGAAGGTAGAAGCTCTGCAAATAAATCAACAAATCTTGGTTAAAATTGAGATTCCTCAACCTCAACGAACATCATTTGATCTAGATAAAGTATATACAATACCGGCAGCAGTAGGTGAGGAAGGCTTTCACATTTATGAACTTGACGCTGAATTCGTGGCAGCAAACAACCACAAGCGACAGTATGTGCTGCTGAGTCTTCCGCAACATAACAAATGCCAGAAGATCTTGACCAGCGCGGACAATCCACAACTACTGTGTCCACAGCTGGGTCCAACAATCACTGCCATAGGAGACAACTGTGTACTGAACCTTTTACGGAGTTTTAATGTAAACACTAGGGCATGCAAAGAAAGAATAGTTCCAAAATGGAATAGCCTCGTTAGAATGGTGACTAAAAATCACTGGCTCTTCGTGATGTCTGATGAGACTAAGCTGGAGGTAAATTGCAGGAACATGCCAACTGCGATAGGAAAGCTGTCATCCACAGGTGTGTTAACTACAGAGGAACAGTGTCATCTGCAGATAGGAGATTGGTTGATAGACTCAGAGGACAGCGCGAGGCGCAACATAACACTTTGGCAGCCAACTAGATCAGAGCTCCTAGCCTGGGATGTCATCACAATGCAAACCAAATCACGGAAATCGGAAATTTTAGAAGATAAAAAAAATGAAGTGAAGCTGTTAGCAACCGACAACTTTAATCAGGCATGGAGGGATCAGGAAGCTGATATAAATAGAGTCCAGGAAGCCATTAAGCAGGAGGAAACCATCAGGCAAGTTATTCCTCATCATATACATCTAGCAGCTACATCAATTACGGGGTGTTTATGCATCGTCACTCTTCCAATATTAGCAGGAATTTTGATGCACCTGAGACGTTGGAAGAAGAGACAGACAATGAAGAGCACCAGTCGACTGTCGAGGTTGCCGACCATCCAGATGTCTAAACCAGTCCGAAGTATGCAAAAGGAGTCATCCCTGGAAGAACCAGAACCGAACATTAGCATCGAGGTCATCCCCACAACAGCCAATATACCTACGACATCCCTGCCAAACGTCGTGAAAAAATAACTGGTACAGTTGGAATGACCACATTAGGGTGGTAGGAAATTTATAAATAGAAGTGATAGGATAGTTTTGTAAAATATAGGGAGCAACCGTGTAGATAGAAAGCAAGGTAAAGCGAAGCGAGGTCATAAAATTGTAATCATTGGAGAGATTTGTTGGTATAAGTTATAGTAAAAGGAATTTATTTTTGTGTTTTTGAATTTTTGTTATTATATAGTATTATACAGTAAGTAATGATTTCTAACAATGTAATACGTGTAAGGTAATTAAGGAGTACAATAGGTTAATCATAAAATTTTAATGTAATAGAAATAAATAACTTATTATGGTATGTGGGAGAAGTTTCAAAGTAAAAGACATGTAAAGTAAAAAAAAAGAAGAATAAAGAAATATAACAGAACAATGTAAACAAAACACAAGTATGTAGTTATTCATATTGTTATTAATTAGTAAAAAAAAAACAGTAAATAAACTAAAAGAGAAAATAGATATGTTATAAAAACACAATACAAAAGAAATGAGATGAAAGTAAGAAAGAAATTAAATATGTATGTAAAGTAAATATTGAAATTAAAGAATTTAAATGTAAGAAGCAAATTAAAAGAGAAACCAAACTTGAAATATTGTACAAAAGTAAGAACCGAGAAAAGAAAATAGGATTTAAATAGTAAATAGGTAAGAAAAAATTGTAAGCGTAATCTGAACTGAACGAAGATTAAAAAATGTTTTTAATTAAGACTGTTGCTCTCTCCAGATCTAGTTCCCTGCGGAAACTAGTTTTTGCAAGGGGGGAGGAATGTTATGGCCCGATATACGGAAGATTCTTCCAGCAGCCAAAGGCATTACAGAGAAATAATCAGCAATTGCTAAACAATAACCTCGCATGGTATTGTTCTGCAACTGTCGGTTGTTTTGCTGATTAGACCAACAGATGGCTGCGATGAGCGCTTAGTGGAGCAATCGACATTTACAATAATAATTCACCTCGCATGGTAATTATTATGTAAAGCGATTGTTTACAACTAAGCGACTCAGGTGCTGCAACCGGTAGAACAAACGACAAGGTTGTTGTGGTTTGTTTACATCCGCGTTGTGAGCAGAGAAAGTTTACTTCCGAGTATCGGACATAAAAAGACTAATGACTGGTCTGGCGAGTGCCGTATTATTATCAGTCATCGCAGTAACAAGTTTCGGTTCGGTTCAGATTACCTAAGCGCCAGATAGCTTAGGGTAACGTAAGGCAGGTCAGTGCTGCAATAAAGAAATTGTTTTAAAGTACTTCGTGCGTTTTTTATGTTGAAGATTTTATTGTTTTGCTTTTTAAATTCGCGAGTTTTATTCACTGATTGCTCAGGGGGCACGACAGTAGTTTGCTAACCCCAAAAAAGACTGAAGCTGTCTCACTGTTTTTGGTCGGGGGAAGCTTTGTACCCCTACTAACCGTTTGTCAGGTTGTACACCTTTCTCCGAACAAATCTGTCCGAGGTATACTACCTCCTTTTTCAGGAATTGACATTAAGTAGGTTGTAATTTCAAGTTATGTTCCCTAAATCTCTGAAATACTTCTCGTAACTTTCCGTTATGTTCATCCAGATTGTTCGCAAAAATCACTACGTCATCAAGGTAGACAAGGCACTTAATCCCCTGAAGACTTGTTAGTAGTTAAGCTATGGGGATTCTGGCCCACTGTTTTAGCTTCCAGAATTTCACGACAGATGGCGCCACCGTCGCTATGTGGTGTAAATCCATACTAAATGTGGGTTTGTGTCTTGGATGTCCTGGTTTGTGTCTTGGATGTTGGGGATACGAGACCACTTTGGGGGATACGAGACCACTTTTAGCACTCCCCAGCATAGGGAAATAGCATAGGATTTCGATTTTGTTTCTGAAGTTCGCTTATTTTTCATCTCGAATCTTGGGGATACGAGACCACTTTGGGGGATACGAGACCACTTTTAGCTCTCTCCAGCATAGGGAAATAGCATAGGTTTTCGATTTTGTTTCTGGAGTTCGCTTATTTTTCATCTCAGACTCGTAGCCTCAAAGTTTTTCATCTCGAGTTTTGGGGGTACGAGATCACTTTCAGTTGTGAAGGGGGTGGGAAGCTTTATTGATGGATTTGGTCTTGACTGCGCCCTAGCGGCATTAGCCGGTACTACCAGTATGTTCCGGTACTACGGTTTTCTTGGATAGATATGTGGTGCGCCTAAATGTAGGCTTTTGGTTTTGAACTAATATTAGTAATAATTAAAGTTAACGGTAGGAAATTTTTGTTCATGCCAATGGATTCTAGATGGGTGGTTTGTGAGGGGGTATTATAGTATAGGATAGGGAGGGGGGGTAATGAAATTTTCATCAGAAATCCCCTACGGGCTCTGGTTTTCGAGATATTAGCGTATAAGTTATTTTTGTTCATGCCAATGGATTCTAGGTGGTGTAGGGTGGGAGGGGGGACGAAATTCTCATCAGAAATCCTCTACGGGCTTGCCATTTCTTGAGTAAGGTTACCTAGCGGCATTAGCTGGAACTACTAGCATGCCTTGGTTTTGCTGTTTTCTGTTATTAGCGGGGAAATTCTAGATATCAGCATGACGTCATCTTGGTTTTGTTGTTTTCAAGTGCTGTTGTAGATATCAGCATCATTCGAATTTCGCAACATGATATCCCCTTGGCTTGATGTTTTCTTATTATTATTGGGTCCTGGGGGTGCGTGTATTGAAAAGTAAGTAAGTCGGTACTTACATATGTTGTTCATCTCGGGCTTGGGGATACGAGATTACTTTCAGCACTCTCCAGCCCTAGGATATTTTTTGTCCATGCCAATATTATTAGTACTAGTGGGGTAAAATTTTCATCAGAAATCCTCTACGGGCTATGGTTCGAGGATATTAGCGATCTTACCTTTTCAGGTGTAATTAATATTAGTAGCTCAAAAACAAAAAAGCAACAACAACTATAACCTAAGTTGTGGATTAAAGATTTGATGATATTAATCTGTCGGTGTTTTTTTATAAACAAGATTGCACCATATGATCATATATCTAAAAATAGATCAGGCGAAGCTGATTGGGGCGAATGTAGGTAGATATGTTCGCTAATGACAATTTCACATGTAACATCCCCCCCCCCCCCTTTCCACCGAGAGATTTCGGCACGTAAATCTCTCCTTTATCTGTATCTAACTCTATAGTCCTAACTAATTGGGTATAATTAAAAGAAACTCTATCTATTAGTATCCTTAACAACTAACTAAGTAAATGTGCATAACAAAAACTTCATCTATTGATATTCTTAAAAACTACTGAATGCATAGCGAAACTTCATCTATTGATATTCTTAAAATTACTAAATGCATAACAAAACTTCATCTATTGATATTTTTTAAAACTACTAAATGCATAGCGAAACTTCATCTATTGATATCCTTAACAACTAACTAAGTGATTGTGCATAGAAAGAAACTTTATCTATTAATATCCTTCACAACTACTCCTTTCAACGAGTATCGTTCTACTGCCTACTCCACATGTATCTTTAAGGAGGGTTTGATTGCTTCATATAAAGGAATGAAAAAAAAGATACAAACGTAAAGAATCGCTGCCAGCAAAGACCAAGAAATGATGTTGTTAATACTCTTATAAGACTAAACATACAGCCAAAATAAATGCTTCATTTTCTATATTTTATTTATTTATTTTATCGCTTTTTATTACGAATTGAAGTGCGTCCAAAGAACCTTACCCTATGATTAAGTCGTACGTAAAAGGGAACCTCTTTAAGGTTTCATTATGTGGCTTGCGCTATGTGAATTCTTCCTTTTCTTCCTCCTCGACTCTCTGGATTTGACCCCTCCGGCTAAGCCGAGTAGGTTTTAGTTATATTTACATCATCGACCCTCAAATTTTACCCCTCCGGCTAGGTCGAGTGTAATTTTTGTCTGTAGAAAGAGGAAACTTCTCGTTTTCCGACCTCCTTATGTATGACTCCGTCTCCGAACTGTATTTGTCCGGTCAACGTAGCTGCTTTGTGCATTGTTGAAAAATCATGTATTAGTTAAACCTCCTGGTATAAACTGCGCTCTACCTTTCTTAGTATTAAGAGCGTTCCTTTCGTCGACAACCTGAGGTTTTGAGGAGGATAGGACGACGTTATTCTCATTATTAAGACGATATTATTCTAGCTTTACTCAAATTTGCTCACTAAGCTCCCATATGCCAGTCGGAAGAGTATGATATAAGATCTATGGACAAAAGCGATTGTTTACTAATTAGTTCATTTAAAAAAAGTTCTGCACCTAGATTCGAAGATTATTTTGGAGGTAAGCCAGTACCAAATTTACATGCTGATACTTATTTGCAGGAGGCATCAGTTGATTCTGGTTTTTCATTCCATCCTGTAACTTGGGATGAAGTAGTTTGGGCAGTGCCTTCAATCTCGTCCAACGCTATCAGCATGGATGAAATTACGCTGAGGTTTATCAAGCTCATATTGCCATTTATCATTGAGGCTCTTACCGCTATTTACAATAATTGTCTAAATCAGTCTGTGCTTCCCAAGAGCTGGAAGATCGTAAAGGTTATTCCTATCCCTAAAACTTCTCGACCTTCCTCGGTTAATGACTACAGAGGAATTCACATACTCTCCCCATTATCGAAAAGTCTGGAACGCATAATGTGTTTGCAAATTAATGATTTTCTCACTTCCAAAAACCTGCTTTCCACATTTCAATCTGGGTTCAGGACAGGACATAGCTGCACCACAGCTCTGGTTAAAATTGTCGACGATCTTAGTAAGAATATAGATAATAATCTGGTTAATTTTCTTACTTTACTGGATTTCTCGAAGGCCTTCGACTCAGTTGACTTTGGTATATTAATAACGAAACTGATTTGTAGGTTCGATTTTTCTCGCTCTGCGGCCAAACTCATTTATAGTTATCTATACGGACGAACGCAAAGAGTGTCTGTAAATAATACATTATCGGACTCTCTCTTGATATTATCACGTGTTCCTCAGGGCTCTGTCCTAGGCCCACTTCTTTTCAGTTGCTTCATAAACGATCTGCCCTCTGTAGTAACTCACTCTAAGGTCCACCTCTATGCCGATGACGTCCAGGTATATCTCGGATCTCCCCTTGGTTTAATTGAAGATGCTGCAAGCAAAATTAACGAAGACCTTTGCAATATCAATGATTGGGCAGTAAGTAACTTGATTCTCTTAAACCCCCGGAAGTCGAACTGTATTATAATATACAGGCATGAACTTAATACGTCCTATTTTCCTCCCATGATTCTTGATTCCGTGGTGATACCTTACTGTAGTAAAGTTAGGAACTTAGGTCTGACTTTTAATAAAACACTTACTTGGGATGATCATATTAGTAATGTTGTGGGTAGGATATATGGTGTTCTGCGCAGACTATGGTTATCAGCTAAGCTTGTTCCACTTGAAGCTCGACTGCGGCTCGTCAAAACACTTGTATTACCTTTATTCTTTTTTTCCGATATTATATATTGCCAAGCTAACTCACAGTCCAAGCGCAAACTCAATGTGGCATTTAATTCATGCGTACGTTTCGTCTATTCGTTGCGCAGATACGATCATGTCTCCCCCCACTTAAGTTGCTTAGTTGGGTGTCCTCTTTTTATCTATTATAAGCTTAGAACACTTATCTTTATGTTTAAAGTCATTCATTATAAAGTTCCTGAGTACCTCTATCTGACACTTGAATTTAGTTCATCAACTCGTACCAATAACCTCAATATACCAGTTCATATTATCTCCCAAAGAAAAACCTCACTGCTAGTTCACGGAGCTCAAGCTTGGAATTCTCTACCTAATCATATAAAAAGTATCACATCTCTCGGTGGTTTCAAGCGGGCAGTTGTCGGTTTCCTCAATCCCACAATTTAATTGTTTCAGCATTTTACTATACTTTACTCTCTTAAGTAGCTTTTTGTTTGGCTTCTTTACTTAATTTGTGTTGTACATTAATATTAGGTACCTTAAGTACATTATTAAGCTTTTTACTTCATTAGTTCTTTACTTTGTTGCATTCTATACACTCTAGATATTGTTATAAGTTTATTTGATACCGTTGGATTGTGCAAACTTAAAGGGACTTTGTCCTAATTGCACAGTATAAAAATGAATAAAATTGAATTGAATTGAAATTGAAACTCTCGTTATCTCTCTCAAACACTATACTATACACCCTTAATCACTGGACTTCGCACAAATGCACGATCCCAACACCGTGATTCCAAGCTCCTGGAGAATAAATCTTAACACACCCTTATTCTAGCAATCAATCTATCACCTGAGTGAAACATGAAATATGAGAATAAGCGATGGTTTAACAAAATAAAATTTCATAGGCTATGTACGGCGAAACTTGACTGCACTACTTTAAAAAAAGGTGGCAACGACCTCTATTCTCTATATTAGTTATATAGTTATATCATGATCCTTAGTCAACATTATATTTGTATGAAAAATATTGTTTCAAATCTTTACAATGCCAAATACCTGCACACTTCCCACTAGTATCTTGCAATTCATAAGTCCAAGGCGATACTTTTCTGATCACTTTAAATGTCCCTATATATTTAGGCGCGAGCTTGGCGTTGAAAGACTTTGAAGCATCCAAAAGCACGTAGTTTTTTCTCCAAACCAAATCATGTATGAGAAAACTAAGATCCCTCCGATGGAGGTTGTACTTTTGCTTCGAGGTTTCAGCTGCTTTTATAAGTCTTGTCTATACATCAGATATTAATTCTTTTAAAGCTAAAGCCCGTACCTCTGGATCAATTGTATCGTTATCACTAACATTATGTGATGAACCGTCAGTTACCATTTCGTGACCAAAATTGATGAAGTAGGGGTAAATTTCATGATTTCTTGCCTAGATGTTCGGATGCGACAAGCTATTTTTGCCAGGTGCTGATCCCATGATCTATGGTTATCCGCAACATACGATCTGAGCATAGAATTAATTCTTTGATTCATCCTCTCACCAGGATTGGCCTGAGGGTGATACAAAGTAGTGTGTCTTATTTCTACTCCATAGGTCTCACAGAGTTTTTTGAATTTTCGGCTTCTGCACTAACAACCATTGTCGCTAATTATTGTTTTGGGCACACCGAACAACAAGAATACGTGATATTCGAGAGCCTGAATTATGGGGTTGGCAGTCGCAGCTCACAAAGGAAAAAGCATTGGAAATTTACTAAGTTGATCGACAATGGTCAGGATATAGACATGGCCTCAAGTCGATCTAGGTAAAGGACCAACTAAGTCAATGCTTAGACACTCCCATGGTCAGCTAGCAACTTTTCGAACAGTCATGAATCCTGCAGGCTTTTCCCTCACAGGTTTGGTAGCTTGACATATTTTAGAATTTCTGATATATGATTCAATATCGGCCTTCATTTTTGGCCAGTAGTGAGTTTTCCTCATCCGATCATAAGTTTTCTGCCCACCGCAATGTCCTGAGGTAGGGATATCGTGTGCTCTGGAAATTAGGTCTTTTTTTCGCTCTTTTGGAACCACTTCCTTCCACTTTTCGGATTCCATAGCTAACACTGGGTGATAAGGCTGCGTGTGCCTTTGAAAAGTGCCGTCTTCGAGTTTTCAGTCAGGGAACTTAGAAGGATTCTTACTGACATTGTCAACCATCCTCTTATACCCCTTGTCAGTGACGCTTTGAGTTCGGTTAATACAGATTACTTCAGGTACCGAACGTGAGAGCCAGTCTGGCAAAAGATGTTCCTTGCCTTTTCAATGGATTATATTGAAGTCATACTGTTGTAACTTCATTGCCAATCTTGCCAATCTACCGGTGGTGTGTTTAAGATTGTGCAGCCACACCAGTGAGGCATGATCAATTAGAACAGTAAACTGTGTCCCTTCCACATAGGGCCTGAGCTTATCAACGGCCCACAGGACCGCCAAGAATTTCCTCTCTGTGGTGGAACAGTTTCTCTCACATCTGTTCAGAGAACGGCTCAAGTAAGCAATCACGTGATCTAAATCATTTATATTCTGCGTTATCCCGAATCCTGAAGTGTCAGTATGAATGACAAAAGGCTGCTCGAAATCAGGGCAAGTTAAAATCGGTGCACTGACTAAATATTCTTTAACGGTGTTAAAAGCTTTCTGATATTCCGCGGACCTGGTAAATTTTTTCTTCTTTTTCAAAAGATCAGTTATTGGGCTAACATTGAAAAGAAATGGGGAACAAGTCTTCTGTATCATGCCACGATACCTACAAATCGGCGTACTTCGGAGACATTTTTCGGGGGTGGTATACTCAGAATACATTCGAATTTATCGGGGTCTACCTGGAGACCTTGCTGACCCACTACAAAAGCTAAGTATCTTAATTCGCAACGGCAGAACTCACACTTCTCGTAGTTGATTATTAATCCGGCTGTATGTAATTTTTCCAGCACCTCATCTAATTTCTTTTTGTGGTCTTTAAATGTGTGAGTTGCTATAATCACGTCGCCCAGGTCCACAAAGACATGGCTCTCGAGACTACCTGAAAGAACCCTATCGATAGAATGTTGCCAAGTTGCTGGAGAATTGCTCAATCTGAAGGGCATCCTTCGAAATTGGTAAAGACCACGGTTGGGAACAGTAAAAGCAGTGTACTGTTTGGAATTCTCCTCCATAGGCACTTGCCAAAAAGCCGACTTTATATCTAGTGAGGACATATACTTGGCGTCACGACGTAATTTATCTAAAGTGGCCGCAACGTAAGGTAAGGGATATGCGTCTTTTCTTGTCACTTTATTTAATTTATGATAATCCGCACAAAATCGATATGTTCCGTCTTTCAGTTTGACCATCACAATACGCCCTTCCAGTTCGATGGGTTCTCCGAATACTCGAATATTCTTCCCATCAGCCAAACTCACAGTTTCTGCTTTTGATTTATGCAGCTTTAAACCTAATTCCTTGAGTAATTCCCACCCTGATCTCCCGACAACGGACTTAGAGGCCCCAGAATCTAAAAGTCCAGAGATCTTTAGTTGAAAAATAGAAATCAATAAGTATGGAGGCACATCCGCCTTTACTTCCGTAAATATGTAATCCACTAACGTGTTGATCGCGTCCTCGCTTTTCCTCGATATTTTATCCCGTTCACAAAAGGAGTCAGTAGAATGCGCAATTATTTGGGAATTACCAGGGCGCGACCCGCCCTCTACTGTCGAGCCCTTTGAGCGTTTCCCGAAGCTTGAGTTTGCTGACCTTGTTCGAATCTTCTACCTCCCGAAAATCCGCTTTGCTGTTGTTGCTCCGGGGCTCGGTTTGTACAATTATTGCACTGATTTCGTGTGACACCTGTAGTCCCACAGCCATAGTATCTGATTACCCGTACTACTCTGTCTACGTTCCCTAATGTTTGGCTACCAGAACTACCTGCTTGAGCGTGTTGTAACTGCTCAGGTCGAAACTGACTTTGACAAAACCGCGCTATATGGCCAAAGCGGTGACACTTAAAACATTTACCTCTTCGATTGACCACTGAGTCCGATCTTTGGTAACTATTTGTAACTGTTGATATTGCATGCGCCATCGCTACATACGCAAGGTCTGGTTCGAGCAATTGACTGCCTTTTCTTGAAGGTGGTGGTGCATACGACTCAACTGAAGCCCGGATGGATTCAAGCTTACGTCCCAGTTCTCACAAATTCTACATCGTCTCGACTTATGTTTTTCTTTAATAGTCGTAACTGTTGAGCCTCCGAAAGAGGTTCAGATAACCTTGAAAACATATTCCTCATCACTGCTATATACATACCGATAGACTCACCGTTTCCCTGAATACATCTTTTCACTTCATCGAGCAACCGTTCGTCATAATCGTACGGCAAAAAATCCCTTTTGAGCTCCCTTACTAAGTCTCCCCAAGAATGGTTGGTCGCCTTATTCATTCTATACCACAATCGTGCTCTGCGCGAGAACAAATCCAAAGCTGATCGGAGCAACTGATACTCATTGATTCCTCGTGCTTCCGATAATTTATTTGCTCTCTACAGGAATGAATTGAAAGGCTGTCCAGGATCAGTAGAAAATGTAAAGTCCCATTTGTGTAAAGAAATTCGTGCGTGGGCATTAGTAACCACTTTGGCTGTCATAGATAAGTCCATGACCTCATCTGAAGAATCCTGTTCCTCATGAGCTTCGTCTGGACAAACCCCACACCTTGAGTTCGTAAGCGAGCTCATATTGACTTAGCCTGTTTATCTGCATCCTTGAAAATTAGAATTGATAGACTAATACTTTAGCTTTTTTTTTCCTAAAGACTGGCTGGGAAAATACTACTCGTGTACTCGACAGATCTACAAAAAGAATAATTTCGTTGTTTTCTTTCTGTTAAATCGTTTGGCTGTAGCTATAAGAATAAAACTTCATATATATAAGGGTTAATGACTACACGGATCAATTGAATGAAATTTACTTGGCATTGGTATCCAGAATAAAAAAAAAGAACACAGGCATGTACACAAATATAAAATAAAGAGTTAAAAAGAACTTATGGTATCCATGCGGATAACACAGGAACTAGATCGTGCTTCGTTCGTAGAAAATTTTATTCGGCGACGATAGTCAGTAGATACCTTCATTCAACTTTTCAGAATGTCGGTGTTGGAATCACGGAAAACCATAATAACGAAAACCGT
This sequence comes from Dioctria rufipes, assembly GCA_963924295.1. Lineage (NCBI taxonomy): Eukaryota > Metazoa > Arthropoda > Insecta > Diptera > Asilidae > Dioctria > Dioctria rufipes. Next base: position 117,403,286 of record OZ002740.1, read on the forward strand.
AAAAATATTAGCTCACGACTACAATACCTGCACATGTGTATAACCAAGTCAGGAAGAAATATATTTACTTGGATGTGTAACTCCCATACTTTGGAACGAGAGAACATGAACCAAAAAAAAAAAAAATTAATCTTATTAATCTTTCAATGAAAACAATTTCAATGTGGTATTAACCTAGGGTAATTCCAATTTCCAATATTGAAAGGTGAGTAAGGAATCAGAAAATCTGCTACTACACTCTAGTATACTTTAGAACAAGTACAACTAAACGCCACTAATATAGTGTGCTTACCAAAAAAAGAAAAAAAATTAATTACTACCTAACAGCATCCTATTGGCGATCATATCTTAGTACTCCTAAACATACGAATTACGTAAATTGGTGTACTCGAAATTCTATTATATCCGATACTAACTTCAGATACAACTTACTGAAATTGAAAAAAGTATATGAGAGTTTACTGCGAATAATAATATCAATTAACAAAAATTTGCCATTCGTATACTACCACCAACAATCAGCGAATTTTGTGATTTATAAACGCGCAAATACACTACATATGCTCTTGCATAGCGTAAATTTTTAGTACTACCTAGTTATATAATCCAAATCGATAAAAGTAAATAAATTTGCAAGACAAAATAAGAACCATTTAGCTCGACTCATTACCAAAATCAATACCGATCACAGACATTTTTAAAGTGAATTTTATACTTTAAAAACATGTTTTCTTTTCTGAGAAATAAATAAAATTTTCTTTTGTCTCAATCCAACCGCAGCCAACCAGAAAAAATATTAAACTAACACCACTATTTTGATAAAGGAATATGAAATTTTCCTATAATAGCTCACAAATCACAATATTGTCGAAATTTGAATGTTCAGCTTCACAACTTACAAAATTCACCTATCTATAGTTATCGTTATAAAATAATACAATTAATTGTAGTAATTAGTTTTTCATTGAAATAAATGAACAACGTTCTATTTCTTCTGGAATCAGTCGAATCACTTACAAAATGTCCACACAATGAATTTATATATACATATATTATATTTATACATTATTTGTAAATCATAGGTTTCACCCGAGTAGAAGAAATTATATGTCAAAAGCTACGGAATAATCAGAATCGAAGATGGCTGAGGTTACACAATTATTTATATATCCACTAAAATAATTATTACGTGATGCGATAATAGACTAAACCAGACATTGTCGTAAGTCGGGAATCCGTTTACAAAAAAACAAAAAACAATTAATCTACACTAAAATGTAATGTTCTCGTATTTGACTGTTTCTAATCAGTCGTTGGCCTATCACAGTTTTGTATGCATACTAATGGAATTCCCCTTAAGACTCAGCAAAAAAATGCAAAAATGCAAGAAGCTAATAGGAGGTGGTTAACTACGTCTACAGAACCAAAGCTACTTAAATACTTCTTTTAATGATACCATAATAGGCGAAGTTACATGCATAAAAAAAACATCAATTTGCATAGGCGAAAACAAGGCAAAAAAAAAATCAACATGGAATACGATGAGTGTGGTGTATATATGTATGTTCATGTCATTTTCCTCATCACAGATTACGATCGCTTTAGCAATGGGATCCAAAACGGTAATAAAAAAAATATTTTTAACAATAAAATATAATTGAACTATGGCTAGTAAAGGTCGATCACACACATGCACTTTATTTATTAATTTCAAAGCGCTCGATTCATTTGCCCGCTTCACGAAACATGCTGGAAGAATACAACCCACTGGTTTCACCATCTAGTAATAATCACAATAAAAAAAAAAAAAAAATTCCTGCTTTTATGAATTTTGTGTTTTGATTATTTTACTTTTTAATTAACACAATTAAAGTAAAACTATTAAAAAGCCGTCTCGTGTCTGCTGCTTTTCTGCAAAATTTTAAAGGCGCCGCTGGCCCCATGTTGGGCGCCAAAATTATGTTACGCACTTTTAGATGCGCGAACGTTTTGCCGACTAGCGACGGAGATAGGTGGAGTTGAAAGTTAGGCCAAACACATGTATGTGGGTCACGTGCTTTTGTTAACGAGTGCATGAACTCGATTCAAATCGAACAGTAGAATGTATGAAAATTGACTAATTAACGAGATTAATGACTGACACCAAATTCAAAGCATACACTTCAGCATTTTATTTAATACGATGAACTTCTATTCAACTTGTTTCGACTTATTTGACTTATTTGTATATAAGTTTGATTCCTGGATAGAATCACCAAGGTGATGGTTTACGCAAAGGGTATAGTCCTTGGATGACTATTAATGTGTTTACGTACTGAATGTGATGCAAAATTGAATCACAATACTGTACTGTACATATAAATTCTTGATTGAATTAAACCTTGTGCGTAATGACATAAATATTACACCATGTGCTTGCATAATAAGCTGATGTAAATTTTCTTGATATTGTTGATGCTATATCCTGCTGCACGTGTGTGACGGAGTAGTTTGATATAGCCGTTATATACCAATTACTGTTCTTGGTGGGAATGTTAGTGTAGCGGTATGTTAAAATCACAACGCTGCAAATAGATTCACATTCGATTTAATTTTAATTCTATTCGAAGTTACTTAATCACTCTAATATACATAGTTAAGCATTTAAATATTATTATTCATGAAATTTCGTATGTATAGATCTAAACAACTAATAATATTCTGCACTTCTTCAACACTGAAATATTGATACAATTATGAGCTATGCAAACTGTAGCGTATACCCCATACGCTACCTTTGCCCCCCGTAGAGAAAACCCCATAATTTTCTCCCAGACACCTGAAAATGGGCAGAGAAAATTTAGTTAATTTCGGAAAGTAGCCCTCTGCTACTTTCCCATAAGGCATCTATCCTACATACACGAAGAAAACCTGGAAAGAGAGAAGAAAGTTGTTGTCCTAAAATAAACACGGGGAAAGGAAAGAAAAACAAAAGAAAAAAGATTCCAATTTGTATAGAACTCGCACAAATTGCAATCTTTAGATAAAACCTGAAAAGAAGAAAACGCAACAACACAAAAGTGCCATACGAAAGAAATATTATTTCAAACAAAAATTCCAAAATCTGTAAAACGCACACAGTTTATAATTTTTATGCAAAACTTACCGCTAGTCATCAACCTCGAGACGACGAAAACGGTATCTCGCCTAGCTGTAATACATCGCATGATACCATCATGCAATGTATTGTAGCAGGTCCGCAAAGTAAATTCCGAAAATTCGGCTCGAAAAGAGATATCCTATCCACTGCTACGAGAAAGAAGAAACACACACCCGCACTCCGGCAGCAGGCCAGATGTTAGCAAAATTCGTAAAGTTGAGAGAACAAAAGAAAATGCGCGCCGGCCGGTGGCTGATGATTTGTAAGTCGGGTGCGATGTAGGCAGCTTGCGTGGAGGCAGATTTTTTGATCGAGTGGGCATTAAGTAACGAGTAGGGCTGGAGGTTGTTTCGCGCAGTACTGGTTCCCGGGAGTTTGTTCCTTTTTGATTATTCTTGTTTCTTATTGAGTAAAATTTTTCTTTTTTGATACTTTTGGAACCGCACTCGAAGTAATTAATCGCTAATTTGCCGGTTACCTTTCGTTGTGAGGTTACTTGCGCCATTTGGGCAGGTACAATTCTGTGAAAGTAAAAGTTAGTTGTGTATATGTACATTATAAAGTTTGAGTTACCTGTGCGGCAGTTATAGATACTTTCTGTGACAGAAAAAAAAGGGGAAATTTAGTGAGCTGCATATATATATATATACATTAGTTTGTGGTTAAATTACCTGCTGATTTGCAGAGACGCGATACCGCGTTAATTTTCCTAAAAAGTTAAGAATTAGTGAAGTTAATTTTGTTTATTTAAAAATTACCTGTCGATTGACTGAAAGCAGGAACTGGATGAATTTTCTTCCTAAAAAGGGAAATATCAGACTTATAGTGCTTACAAGTTATTTTAATAGAATTTACCTGCTGATTTGCAGAGACGCGAGACCGCGTTAATTTTCCTAAAAAGTTAAGAATTAGTGCATTAACAGTGAAATTAAATTTGTTTATTTAAAAAAATTACCTGTCGATTGACTGAAAGCAGGAACTGGATGAATTTTCTTCCTAAAAAGGGAAATATCAGTCTCATAGTGCTTAAAAGTTATTTTAATAGAATTTACCTGCTGATTTGCAGAGACGCGAGACCGCGTTAATTTTCCTAAAAAGTTAAGAATTAGTGCATTAACAGTGAAGTTAATTTTGTTTATTTAAAAATTACCTGTCGATTGACTGAAAGCAGGAACTGGATAAATTTTCTTCCTAAAAAGGGAAATATCAGACTCATAGTGCTTAAAAGTTATTTTAATAGAATTTACCTGCTGATTTGCAGAGACGCGAGACCGCGTTAATTTTCCTAAAAAGTTAAGAATTAGTGCATTAACAGTGAAATTAAATTTGTTTATTTAAAAAATTACCTGTCGATTGACTGAAAGCAGGAACTGGATGAATTTTCTTCCTAAAAAGCGAAATATCAGTCTCATAGTGCTTAAAAGTTATTTTAATAGAATTTACCTGCTGATTTGCAGAGACGCGAGACCGCGTTAATTTTCCTAAAAAGTTAAGAATTAGTGCATTAACAGTGAAATTAAATTTGTTTATTTAAAAAATTACCTGTCGATTGACTGAAAGCAGGAACTGGATGAATTTTCTTCCTAAAAAGGGAAATATCAGTCTCATAGTGCTTAAAAGTTATTTTAATAGAATTTACCTGCTGATTTGCAGAGACGCGAGACCGCGTTAATTTAAAAATGTGTCGATTGACTGAAAGCAGGAACTGGATGAATTTTCTTCCTAAAAAGGGAAATATCAGTCTCATAGTGCTTAAAAGTTATCTTAATAGAATTCATCTGCTGATTTGCAGAGACGCGAGACCGCGTTAATTTTCCTAAAAAGTTAAGAATTAGTGCATTAACAGTGAATGGATGAGTTTTCTTTCTAAAAAGGGAAATATCAGTGTCATAGTGCTTTAAAAGTTATTTTAATAAAAATTTACCTGCTGATTTGCAGAGACGCGAGACCGCATTAGTTTTCAAAAAAAAAAGAGAAAAAGGGGAAGATTGGTGTTTCAGAAATAAAGAAGAACTGTAAAGAGAAAGTGGACAGATTAGTGCTTTAGTAGATTTTATGAAAATTACCTGCTTTTCCGCCGTTTACTTCGTTCTCCGTGTTCTAATAATATGAACACTCAAGTGTAAGCCAGTAAGCCTATTAGACTCTTCATCAGTAAAACAAAAAAAAAAAAAAAGAGGCCAATGAGCCCAATCATCAATAAAAGTGAAACAATAAAAAAAAAAAAAAAAAAAGAGAAAAAAGAGGCCAATGTGCCCAATCTTCAGTAAAACTAATAAAACAGAAAAAAAGGAGGCCAATGCGCCCAACCCAACACAAACCCAGCAAAGTCATCAAGTTATCATCTCCATAGGAACCGGCCTAAGCAGAAAAGGGTGCACCCTCAACCGCAGCAGACTCGAGCAAGGGAGGCTTTGTCCAATCCGAGGTGGTATTTCTTCCATATCAGTAAGTCCAGGCGTCACAGCCACTTGAGTATTTTATGTCCAATTACCCTATATTGATTGCATAATTGTATTATATAACATAGATCCGATTAGGTGTACCAGATTGATGTCATAGGGCAGTCCTTTGTATCATAATTAATGTTTATTTCGTGCGGAAAGCACTCTACTTACAGAGATTGGTAGCATTAAGCCTAGCTAGTAGGGATTAGTTTAGCATAAGAGTATATAGTCACAGTAATTGTAAGGAGCAGTAAACGGTTGAAAATTTGATAATCAGAACAAAGGAAAAGCAAGTAATCTATACGCACGAAATGAGGCCCAATAAATTTGAATTAACCATTGGAGCGAATAACTAGATTTTTTTTTTATTTTGATTTCTTCCATAGATACATGTCCTATTATTTTTCTTTTGCCTTTCTTTCTTCTTTTTTTCTTTCTTTGTGTTGCTGCTGATCAGCCATAATTTTTTTTTATTCGTCCTCTAAAAGCACTCCAAAGTCTCCTAGAGGTTGATCTTCCTGTGCGTTTTTTTTTCTTTTTTTTTTCTGTTTTTTATGGATTTGGTGCGACCAGCTCTAGCATTTGGGATGCATAACTAATTGCTAGACGTGGAGGGCGGAGGCATGGTGGATCGTTGTTAGTTGGCATACGCATGGGGCTAAGTAAACAATTTTCGTCGTTGGCTTTGTGACTTAGCAATGGGTGGAAGGGGGCGATTGGGCCCAGACATCCTCAAAGCCGGAGCTTCAATACCAGCCGAAGCTTCCAAGCTCTTCTCTCTCTCTCTCGTCGTCGAACGTCCTCTCTCTCCGGCGTTGGCAATTCTCCGGGTGAGCCTTAGCGGTTGTCCGTCGTTCCAGAGCTCTGCGAGCCCCTTGTTTTCTTTTATCCTTCCTTCTTTTTCTTACAGGTGCAATTTCTGAATGAGATGGCGAACCCATTGGGCGAGGATGCAGCCCTGTGAGTAAGTGATGGCAAGTTTTTGCCTATCTAAACAAGAAAAAAAAATATTATCTTTTGGAGTCACCTTTAGCTGTCCGTCTGTCCGTCCGGTGAAACGTTTTTTTTTTATGACACAGCTATCCAGCATCGAAGAGGCGTGAATAACAAGAACCTCCCCTAGCCAACTGGTCGCTAGCGGCAACGTTGCTGTGTCGTTACTCACACTGCCTCTAAGATGATTTTGTAACAGAAGGGTTTAGCTGCGGTATATGTCTATGCTTGCTGAGCATAGGCATATCCGTCAGTGGAACGCCTGCTGTTACAAATGGCGCCCAAATCGGTTTTTCTTTCTCTCTCGACATTCAGCCAAGCTTTTCTTGACCAAAGTGCTATTACCTTTTTTTTAGAATTATTGCGGGTCGCTCATTTGGGTACCAAATGGCGGTCAAACGCTGGTGTTCTTTCTGGTTGAAAAGTTCAGATTATCTCCTTCCGAGATAGATCTTATTAATTTACTAATCACTTGATAATTGTGATATTTCTGGTAAGATTTTATATTTATTTTTTTCTCTCTTCGTTTCTCCTTCTTTCTCTTTTTCCTGGAAAATCAATTAGTTCCGTTTAGCAAAGGTGAACTCCTTTTAGAAAAAGCTTTCTTTATAGTAGTTTTGTTATGTCTCAGACGCGGTCCACCTCAAGCTACATGCAGCCGGCCTACGTAAGGTAGTTTTTGGTCTCCGTGGAGCCTTGTGCTCTCGTGAAGCTTCTCCTTTTTTCCTTCGTTAGGTGGCGAGTCCTGCTGTGCAGGGGGTGGCCGACAAGTAGTTTTGTTACGATATTATTGGTTCTTTTCTTTTCTCCCATGGATTTTTTTTTTGTTTTTTCTCTCTTCTTTAAGATAAGACTGAGTCACTGAGTTTTTGTCAGGGTGCTCTCCCGCTTGGTGGGAGTGGATCTTGTGCTTGGAAGCACCATATTTGAAGCAAGGCTTCGGTTCGCGAACACCAGACTGGCGACCACCCTACTTTTGAATCCTCACGAATTGTCAAGCTGATTGCCGACATGTATGGTCTTAGTCCTGGTAGTGAGTTGACGAACGACGTTCGCTCGCCTGATTACATATCCTCGCTACGGGGATTGCGCCAGCCTTTTGGAAGCGGACAGCAAACCAGTGGTCTCTTGTGCATAATTTCTCATATGCTCTCATTGCAACGAACAGTAGCTCCTTTTCCTTTATTTGGTGAGTGCTCGGCTCGTTGGGGGTAGACGGACGTTGTATGCGAGGCATACTATTCGTGAACACAGTTCCGTACACCTCTGCGCGTTCCAGGGAGGAGACAGTATTTTGCCATTATAGCTTTTATAGTATCTGCATTTTTCCTTTTTATTCTGGCGGCTATAGTATCTTTATCTGTTACTATATTCATATTTCCTTTTATTTTAACGATTGAGTGATCACGATATCCCTTGAATCATAATCACCTCCCAGCTACTGCTCCTACCCTTAGTACGTGCAGCCACCGTTGTCCTGACTACTCATCATAGCCATTGATTCTCCTACGTTCATTCCTGTTGACCGATTGTTGGATGATTTCCATCGGAACAACTTGAATCCCTGGCAGAGAGAATGGCTGGAAAAAAAAAAACAAAACAAAAAAAAACAAAAAAAATGGGGTGGCCACCCTTCAGGTGCCAACCCGTCGTTCAAGGTTCACCCTTGTTGGGGGATTCCTTTTCTTTCCCTTTATCTTGCAGGATCTAACAACCTGGGAACCAAAGCAGAAGCTTTGCCTATCGAAGAGTGAGAGAAAGGGAGAGAGAGAGAGAGATTTTTCTGTGTTTTCAGCATTGGCTGAAGTTTTAACATCCTGCGTTTTGTGCGGGAATGGGTATGCCTCGGCGTCGTTCCGTCATGTCGCCGCCCCCCCCCCTATTTTGTGAATTCATCAGCTTTAATTGAAATTTGAGTCAACAGAGATATTAGTGCAGGATTCTGCCAGGTAATGCATATTTTGAAATATTTTGGGTTTACTACTAAAGCACCGCATATCTATTGATAATTTTGTTTTTTTTGTATGCCGCCGTTTCCTTCTTATTTTATATTCTCTTTATGACCGCACAGTAATTCTTCTTGCGGACTGCGGCCAATGTTAAATCTGAGGCCAGGCAAGCATCGTAAAATATTTAAGGAACTAATTGATTAAACTACAAAAATTTAATCAACTTAATTGACATAACCAACTCCCAAACGTGACTTTATTTCGGATCACTATATATAGCGGAAAAATTTTTCCTTTTGCGAATATATAGTAAAACTTAATTGCCTGTAAAAACACAACCCTACTCGTACCTGACAGCACTGCAGATTACTTAGGTATATTGTCCATTCTACACATATACGAACATTCGTAATCCCGTCTAGTCGAGGACCGGATTGTGGAAAGGTACCTACTCCTATTTAGAGCAGGGTTATCAGTGCATCTCACCTAGTTTTTTTTTCCTCTTATTAGTTTCTTTATCTGCTCCGTCATCTACGATCACAATAACCCGCGGTATGGACTTCACCTATCTCTCACCAGAGGAGCTGGTGGTTGAGTATACGGTACGTAACCTCGATCCGTCTGACAAGGACGCTCTCGGTAAACTATACAGAATGTACGATAACGAGCAAGCAGATCCGAGTAAGGCCCCCCAACGGTCACATGCCAATAAAAATCCAGGACGTGAGGTAGATTACCTTGACAACCGTGTGAAAGAATTGCGGGCCACCTTAATATCGGATCCGATCAAGACCAAAGAGGATCTAGTTCGCTATCGTACACAGGTGTTGCATGTGATCGGTAGAGCTCGTCGATTACAATACACCTCCCCCTCAGTACAATGCCAAGCGCAGTCATTTGTTCAAGACTCCGAAAATCTCTTGGACCTCACGGAAACAGCCCGGGGAGATCAAGCTTCGGTACAAACCGAACGTCCTCTCGAAAGCAATGTAGAGGGAGGGCCAGTCCAAATCAGCCCTGCTGTACAGGAAACGAGCGCTGCAAGTAATGTAACAGGTGCCAAGCCAAAAATAGCAGACAAGGCCACCGATTCAAATCGCCTTTGGAATACACCAAAGCCACGTGATAAAAGTCCACGATCCCATTTAGATGCGCCATACTGCGACCTTCCGTCCTTTGAAGGATTGGCCGATTCCCAGGCGAACCTTCGCCTACCCGGTCATTTCCCGACAAGCCAGCGAGTCAAATCCATAAACGAACGCCTTGATAGTTTAAGCCTTGGTGGTGAAATGTCAAGGTCTCCACTACCACGTTATGATAATCATGAGCGACGTCAGTCAGGCTTACCCGGGTCTTTCATTCCACCCTCCAACGTCCCCAGGAATCCCCTGCCGATGTCAGGCCGAGACCGCGGCAGCCCCGTCTTCCGTTGGAAATTGTTTTTCGACGGCACCTCAGGCTTAGACGTAACGGAGTTTCTGTTTCGCGTGGAATCACTAGCTTTGCTGGAGCAGGTGTCCGCCACCGAGCTCTGCGCCGGATTCCACACCCTTGTCACAGGTAAAGCTGCTAATTGGTATTGGCTATATCTGCGCGACCATCGTAATCATTCTTGGCAAAGCCTCCGCTCAGCCATGCTTCGAGAATTCCAGGGTCAGGAAACAGATTACGAGATCCGAAAACTGATTGAGGATAGGAAACAGAGGTCCGTCGAATCCTTCAGTGACTTCATGCTGGCGGTACACTCCCTAGTAACCAAGATGAGTACCCGTATTCCTGAAGCAGAACTAGTAGAAATCCTGCGGAGGAACATGAAGCCTGCTCTGCGAGAGGCTTTGTTAATGTATTCCGTCACCAATGTTCTCGACCTCAGGGATATGTGTAATCGTTTTGAGAAGCTTTGGACTGAATTAAGGACCCCGCGAGAAATAGCGCCACGGCGGACGGTCCACGAAATATACTCTGATAGCCAATACTTGAGGCATTCCTTCAATGACCACGCAGTCTCAGTCGAAGCTTTCCAGCCAGAATCCGTCGTCAGGATCCCGCCTAGGGATAATCAGCTGCCTACCACAACTCGACTAATGTGCTGGAATTGCTCGGCACAGGGACACACCTACCATGATTGTCCGAGGACTCCCCGAAGGGTCTTCTGTTACGGGTGTGGTGCCGCAGGGTTCATAAAGCCGCAATGTAAAAGGTGTCTGTCGGGAAACCAACGGCGGAGTCAGTATTCTATGGGAGCTCCTCGTGCACTGACTCCCGAACATGCTCCCCAGCGTCAGACCGAAGAAGCAGCCACCAATACGGAGCCCGAACGATATCGCTAAGTCGGACAATTGATAATGCTGGTCCCGGCTTAGTCCCTGCTAGTATTAATCAATTCTTATACACACCAAGGCCACTGCTACGAGACGCTTCCACCAACACCGAAGTGTCAGATTCCGATTGTTGCCGTTATAGCTCACTAGACGACCTTGTTCCAAACATTTCTGCGAATTCCGACAGTTTGTCCTTATATGATACCCAATACGAACCATCTCAGGAATCCCTCTCCTCCAGAGTCACACCACGCACACGTCGATATAGCAGCCTGCGTAGAGGTTTAAAGGCTGCTATTGCCGAAACGACAATACCGAATGTAGGATTCGATCCCCGGCCTTATGCCGACGTTTTCATTCGTGGAAAAAAATAAGGGGACACTTAGATAGTGGCGCAAGTGTGAGCGTGCTTGGTGTTGGAGCGGAAGGGTTCTTGGGGAAGTTAGGCATTCCATTTCACTCAATGCCGACTTCGTTATCCACGGCCGATGGTCAACAACAGCAAGTGTTAGGACACATTCGAGTCTTGGTGAAATACGGAGACAAAGTTCGCATGATGAGACTGCATATTGCACCAACTCTGCAGCAACCTTTGTATCTGGGCATCGATTTCTGGAAAGCATTTGGCCTTGCACCCGTCATGGTAAATGAGCTGCATATCATGCCTACACTTCCGCCTACCTGCTCGAAACAGCATCAGTTGTCCGAAGACGACGCTCGCCTATTGCAGGAAGCGATCGAACTGTTCCCGTCTTTCAAAACCCAAGGTCTTGGACGTACAAGTTTGGTCGAACACGAGATTGATGGTTCAGCGAAGCCTATCAAGCAACGGTATTACCCGGTTTCTCCGGCAGTCCAAAAAGAACTATACGGTGAGCTTGACAGAATGATATCTCTGGGAGTCATTGAAGAGAGCCAGAGTTCGTGGTCCTCTCCTGTCACCTTAGTGCGGAAAGCTAACGGAAAGGTTCGATTATGCCTCGACGCCCGAAAGCTCAATTCGGTCACAGTACCAGACGCGTTTCCACTGCCACTCATTGATGGTCTACTTGGCAGGCTCCAAGACACCAAGTATATTAGTGCAATCGATCTTAAAGATGCATTTTGGCAGATCCCGCTGGCGAAAACATCCAGGGACAAAACGGCGTTTGCCGTGCCCGGCAGGCCATTGTATCACTTCACAGTCCTTCCATTCGGTTTGTGCAATGCACCACAAACCATGTGTAAACTCATGTGCTAGGTCATCCCTCACCAACTACATGACCGGGTGTCTGTCTACTTGGACGACCTGCTTGTTACCTCCTCCACGTTAGAGGACCATATTGCCTTGCTAGCCCAAGTTGCCACACTGTTGCGCAAAGCTGGCCTAACGATCAACGTGGAGAAGAGTAAGTTTGGGAAGCGAGAGGTCAGGTATCTCGGCTTTCTAGTTGGCGACGGATGTTTGAGGCCAGACCCGGAGAAAGTAAGCGCTATCGTAAACCTTCCTAGACCCACGACTGTGAAGAAAATACGTAGTTTTCTGGGGATGTGCGGTTGGTATAGGCGGTTTATACCCCACTTCGCCACAATCGCCAGTCCTTTAACGGACCTCTTAAAGAAAAATGTGAAGTTCATTTGGAGTGACCAAGCAGAAGAAGCTTTTTCTCAGTTGAAAGAGTGCTTGACTACGGCTCCTGTGCTTGCTAACCCCGACTTTTCCAGGCCGTTCTTCATACAGTGCGACGCTAGTACGTCCGGCATTGGTAGTGTCTTATTCCAACGCGCTGATGATGGTAGCGAACACCCCGTGGCTTTCATGTCCCAGAAGCTAAACGCAGCCCAACGTAATTACAGCATCACGGAGCTGGAGTGTCTTGCAGCAGTGCTAAGCATCAAACGATTCCGACCCTACGTTGAAGGACTGCAGTTTACGATCATCACCGACCACGCTAGCCTTAAATGGCTCATGGACCAACGCGATCTATGTGGCAGGTTAGCACGGTGGAGTCTTAAGCTGCAGGCCTTCAAATTCAACATCGAGTACCGAAAGGGAAAAGATAACGTTGTGGCGGATGTGCTCTCAAGAGCTTTCGTGGAAGCACCCATCGAGGCTACGGAAATAGAAACCAGCTGCTGTCCCTACGTTGAAACCATCGATCTGGAATCCCCAGCCTTTCAAGAACCCACCTATGTGGACAGGCTGCAACGGATAACGTCGAACCCAAATGCGTTCCCTAATTTGAGAATCAGACACAATCGAATATATATTTGCTTCGCTCCACCGAGAAATCGCACTGTTCACCGCGAAGGTAGCTGGAAACTGTGGATTCCTGAAGGTCTAATCAGTGACTCCATCGAACAGGCACACTGCCAGCCTACCTCGGCACACTTCGGATTCTCGAAGACCTTGGAGAAACTGCGTCGTCAATTTTATTGGCCGGGTATGGCTGCGGACGTGCGAAAGTTTGTCAAAGAGTGCGACATTTGCAAACAGATCAAACCCATCAATGTGTCTCCCAGACCACCCTTAGGCGTTCTGCGATCTACAGACCTCCCATGGCAGCGGCTGTTCTGCGATTTTCTTGGACCTTATCCACGCAGTCGGAATGGAAACAAATTTATCTTCATCGTGTTAGACCATCTATCTAAGTACGTTCTGTTGAAAGCAATGCCGGAAGCCACCGCCGCTAGAATAAGTACATTTCTGGAACAGGAAGTCTTCCACGTTTATGGAGTACCTGAACACCTACACTCCGATAATGGAAGTCAGTTTACCTCTAAGCAGTTCGCAAACTTACTGGGGAAATACGGAGTGAAGCATACCTTTTCACCGGCTTATTCTCCTCAGTCAGAGCGCGTTAATCAATCGGTTCTCGCTGGGATACGCGCCTATGTAGGGAATGACCATCGAAACTGGGATGAACATCTGAGCGAAATCGCCTTTGCTATTCGTAATGTCGTCCACGACTCGACAAAGTGCTCGCCCTATTTCCTCATGTTCGGGCGTCACCCTGTGACCCACGGAAGTTCCTATGAGCTTCTTAGGGAGGTGTCATCACACAGCGATGGCGCTCTAGAGATTATTCCCATTAACCAAAGGCTTCACCTGATTCGTGACGAGGTAAAGTTCCAACTATCGGAAGCTTACAAAAAATACTCCACCGGTTACAACCTCCGAGCACGCCCGAGGAGTTTCACTCCTGGACAGCAGGTCTACGTCCGCAACTACGTTCAGAGCAGTGCCGTGGATCGATTCGCAGCCAAACTAGCTCCCAAATTCACAAAAGCAATTGTCGTCGACCGTGTGGGTCAAGTGTCTTATCGCCTGCGTAGCCCTGTTGGTCAGACGCTTGGTGTATTTCATGCACAGGATATCCGGGCATAAACCTTCTTGGCTGAGTGCAATCGGCACAATCTTGCCGTATTTGGTACAATATAGGGGAACAGTTGAGCTTATAAGAATGTTGGTTCTAATCCCAACCCATTCTTAACAACCTCGGTAGCCCTAAAAAGGCATCCGGCAAGCTTCACTTGCAAACTATAGGTTATCGCGTAACCCTCTTACTGCCTCATCAGTGGTGGGTGATAAACCTTTCGTAGGTCAACCAGTTAACCTTCTTCCTTTTCTGACAACGTGTCAACCTAAACCCACATGGTACCCTACGCGAAGGAAACTACAGTAGGAATCCCGCTTGCTCAATCCCGTCTGGATTAGCCTCGATATGAGGATTTTATTCTTTCCTGTTTCTTCATATTTTCAATTCTGTGATAGCCGAGCGAAAAATTTGTAAATGGACAATGATCCTAGTCGAACCCATCTCTACCTCAATTGTGTAGATGTTTCCACACTAATCCCGTCTGGATTAGCCTCGATATGAGGATTTTATCCTTTCCTGTCTCATCTTCAACAACTTTCTTTTGATGGCATGACAAAGCGAGTGTAAGTCCGAATAATGAAAGAACTGATAGTTAGCTACTTATTGCCTTTCCTGGCCCGTTCACTGTCCTTTTTTTTTGTTTTGTTTCTTTTTCTCGTCTCTTTGCTTCTCTCTTATTTTCTTTTCTCCATTCGCACCTTGCTGCAATTACGCATTACTGGTTTTCAATCCAATTTCATCCTCTTCCCCCTCTTCGAGCTTCGCGGCTTTGTTAAGCGCGAACCCGGTTGCTGCACTCTGGGGAGCTTTCCTCGTCCTGAGTAAGTTGATAGATGAATTCTATCCTTTCGAAGCGACCTCCTTGCTTGGGACGGGTACTTCTGGGGGTGCCGTGACCGGATTCCGTGAAACACATAGCGCGAAGTGTTACCCCTCTTCTGCGATTCACCAATAGTCTCTACCTCTAGCCTCACATTCCCATGTCCGGTAAATCAATCGCTGTACCTGTTTCTGGTCAACTTATGGGCCGAGGTGAGTTGATAGATGACGTCAATCCTCAGATAGGTCCTCCCTCGATCAGAACGGATTGGAAACATGGTCACAGGTTATTCCTTTTTTTTCCTCCGTAACACAAGTCCCCGTTGGCTCATGCCCGGCTTGAGACTCTGGTGGGTCGTCCCCACGTTGGGCGCTGCCGTAAGCACCACATTAATATTATATATATATTTTTCTCTTTTTTTTCGCTTTCGCTTCCCTTTTGTCCTAAGCCCGGCTTGAGACACTTTTCTCCGTGGGTCGTCCCCACGCTGTAGCGTATACCCCATACGCTACCTTTGCCCCCCGTAGAGAAAACCCCATAATTTTCTCCCAGACACCTGAAAATGGGCAGAGAAAATTTAGTTAATTTCGGAAAGTAGCCCTCTGCTACTTTCCCATAAGGCATCTATCCTACATACACGAAGAAAACCTGGAAAGAGAGAAGAAAGTTGTTGTCCTAAAATAAACACGGGGAAAGGAAAGAAAAACAAAAGAAAAAAGATTCCAATTTGTACAGAACTCGCACAAATTGCAATCTTTAGATAAAACCTGAAAAGAAGAAAACGCAACAACACAAAAATGCCATACGAAAGAAATATTATTTCAAACAAAAATTCCAAAATCTGTAAAACGCACACAGTTTATAATTTTTATGCAAAACTTACCGCTAGTCATCAACCTCGAGACGACGAAAACGGTATCTCGCCTAGCTGTAATACATCGCATGATACCATCATGCAATGTATTGCAGCAGGTCCGCAAAGTAAATTCCGAAAATTCGGCTCGAAAAGAGATATCCACTGCTACGAGAAAGAAGAAACACACACCCGCACTCCGGCAGCAGGCCAGATGTTAGCAAAATTCGTAAAGTTGAGAGAACAAAAGAAAATGCGCGCCGGCCGGTGGCTGATGATTTGTAAGTCGGGTGCGATGTAGGCAGCTTACGTGGAGGCAGATTTTTTGATCGAGTGGGCATTAAGTAACGAGTAGGGCTGGAGGTTGTTTCGCGCAGTACTGGTTCCCGGGAGTTTGTTCCTTTTTGATTATTCTTGTTTCTTATTGAGTAAAATTTTTCTTTTTTGATACTTTTGGAACCGCACTCGAAGTAATTAATCGCTAATTTGCCGGTTACCTTTCGTTGTGAGGTTACTTGCGCCATTTGGGCAGGTACAATTCTGTGAAAGTAAAAGTTAGTTGTGTATATGTACATTATAAAGTTTGAGTTACCTGTGCGGCAGTTATAGATACTTTCTGTGACAGAAAAAAAAGGGGAAATTTAGTGAGCTGCATATATATATATATACATTAGTTTGTGGTTAAATTACCTGCTGATTTGCAGAGACGCGAGACCGCGTTAATTTTCCTAAAAAGTTAAGAATTAGTGAAGTTAATTTTGTTTATTTAAAAATTACCTGTCGATTGACTAAAAGCAGGAACTGGATGAATTTTCTTCCTAAAAAGGGAAATATCAGACTTATAGTGCTTAAAAGTTATTTTAATAGAATTTACCTGCTGATTTGCAGAGACGCGAGACCGCGTTAATTTTCCTAAAAAGTTAAGAATTAGTGCATTAACAGTGAAATTAAATTTGTTTATTTAAAAAATTACCTGTCGATTGACTGAAAGCAGGAACTGGATGAATTTTCTTCCTAAAAAGGGAAATATCAGTCTCATAGTGCTTAAAAGTTATTTTAATAGAATTTACCTGCTGATTTGCAGAGACGCGAGACCGCGTTAATTTTCCTAAAAAGTTAAGAATTAGTGAAGTTAATTTTGTTTATTTAAAAATTACCTGTCGATTGACTGAAAGCAGGAACTGGATGAATTTTCTTCCTAAAAAGGGAAATATCAGTCTCATAGTGCTTAAAAGTTATCTTAATAGAATTCATCTGCTGATTTGCAGAGACGCGAGACCGCGTTAATTTTCCTAAAAAGTTAAGAATTAGTGCATTAACAGTGAATGGATGAGTTTTCTTTCTAAAAAGGGAAATATCAGTGTCATAGTGCTTAAAAGTTATTTTAATAAAAATTTACCTGCTGATTTGCAGAGACGCGAGACCGCATTAGTTTTCAAAAAAAAAAGAGAAAAAGGGGAAGATTGGTGTTTCAGAAATAAAGAAGAACTGTAAAGAGAAAGTGGACAGATTAGTGCTTTAGTAGATTTTATGAAAATTACCTGCTTTTCCGCCGTTTACTTCGTTCTCCGTGTTCTAATAATATGAACACTCAAGTGTAAGCCAGTAAGCCTATTAGACTCTTCATCAGTAAAAAAAAAAAAAAAAAAAAAAAGGCCAATGAGCCCAATCATCAATAAAAGTGAAACAATAAGAAAAAAAAAAGAGAAAAAAGAGGCCAATGTGCCCAATCTTCAGTAAAACTAATAAAACAGAAAAAAAGGAGGCCAATGCGCCCAACCCAACATAAACCCAGCAAAGTCGTCAAGTTATCATCTCCATAGGAACCGGCCTAAGCAGAAAAGGGTGCACCCTCAACCGCAGCAGACTCGAGCAAGGGAGGCTTTGTCCAATCCGAGGTGGTATTTCTTCCATATCAGTAAGTCCAGGCGTCACAGCCACTTGAGTATTTTATGTCCAATTACCCTATATTGATTGCATAATTGTATTATATAACATAGATCCGATTAGGTGTACCAGATTGATGTCATAGGGCAGTCCTTTGTATCATAAGTAATGTTTATTTCGTGCGGAAAGCACTCTACTTACAGAGATTGGTAGCATTAAGCCTAGCTAGTAGGGATTAGTTTAGCATAAGAGTATATAGTCACAGTAATTGTAAGGAGCAGTAAACGGTTGAAAGTTTGATAATCAGAACAAAGGAAAAGCAAGTAATCTATACGCACGAAATGAGGCCCAATAAATTTGAATTAACCATTGGAGCGAATAACTAGATTTTTTTTTTATTTTGATTTCTTCCATAGATACATGTCCTATTATTTTTCTTTTGCCTTTCTTTCTTCTTTTTTTCTTTCTTTGTGTTGCTGCTGATCAGCCATAATTTTTTTTTATTCGTCCTCTAAAAGCACTCCAAAGTCTCCTAGAGGTTGATCTTCCTGTGCGTTTTTTTTTTCTTTTTTTTTTTGCTGTTTTTTATGGATTTGGTGCGACCAGCTCTAGCATTTGGGATGCATAACTAATTGCTAGACGTGGAGGGCGGAGGCATGGTGGATCTTTGTTAGTTGGCATACGCATGGGGCTAAGTAAACAATTTTCGTCGTTGGCTTTGTGACTTAGCAATGGGTGGAAGGGGGCGATTGGGCCCAGACATCCTCAAAGCCGGAGCTTCAATACCAGCCGAAGCTTCCAAGCTCTTCTCTCTCTCTCTCGTCGTCGAACGTCCTCTCTCTCCGGCGTTGGCAATTCTCCGGGTGAGCCTTAGTGGTTGTCCGTCGTTCCAGAGCTCTGCGAGCCCCTTGTTTTCTTTTATCCTTCCTTCTTTTTCTTACAGGTGCAATTTCTGAATGAGATGGCGAACCCATTGGGCGAGGATGCAGCCCTGTGAGTAAGTGATGGCAAGTTTTTTGCCTATCTAAACAAGAAAAAAAAATATTATCTTTTGGAGTCACCTTTAGCTGTCCGTCTGTCCGTCCGGTGAAACGTTTTTTTTTTATGACACAGCTATCCAGCATCGAAGAGGCGTGAATAACAAGAACCTCCCCTAGCCAACTGGTCGCTAGCGGCAACGTTGCTGTGTCGTTACTCACACTGCCTCTAAGATGATTTTGTAACAGAAGGGTTTAGCTGCGGTATATGTCTATGCTTGCTGAGCATAGGCATATCCGTCAGTGGAACGCCTGCTGTTACAAATGGCGCCCAAATCGGTTTTTCTTTCTCTCTCGACATTCAGCCAAGCTTCTCTTGACCAAAGTGCTATTACCTTTTTTTTAGAATTATTGCGGGTCGCTCATTTGGGTACCAAATGGCGGTCAAACGCTGGTGTTCTTTCTGGTTGAAAAGTTCAGATTATCTCCTTCCGAGATAGATCTTATTAATTTACTAATCACTTGATAATTGTGATATTTCTGGTAAGATTTTATATTTATTTTTTTCTCTCTTCGTTTCTCCTTCTTTCTCTTTTTCCTGGAAAATCAATTAGTTCCGTTTAGCAAAGGTGAACTCCTTTTAGAAAAAGCTTTCTTTATAGTAGTTTTGTTATGTCTCAGACGCGGTCCACCTCAAGCTACATGCAGCCGGCCTACGTAAGGTAGTTTTTGGTCTCCGTGGAGCCTTGTGCTCTCGTGAAGCTTCTCCTTTTTTCCTTCGTTAGGTGGCGAGTCCTGCTGTGCAGGGGGTGGCCGACAAGTAGTTTTGTTACGATATTATTGGTTCTTTTCTTTTCTCCCATGGATTTTTTTTTTGTTTTTTCTCTCTTCTTTAAGATAAGACTGAGTCACTGAGTTTTTGTCAGGGTGCTCTCCCGCTTGGTGGGAGTGGATCTTGTGCTTGGAAGCACCATATTTGAAGCAAGGCTTCGGTTCGCGAACACCAGACTGGCGACCACCCTACTTTTGAATCCTCACGAATTGTCAAGCTGATTGCCGACATGTATGGTCTTAGTCCTGGTAGTGAGTTGACGAACGACGTTCGCTCGCCTGATTACATATCCTCGCTACGGGGATTGCGCCAGCCTTTTGGAAGCGGACAGCAAACCAGTGGTCTCTTGTGCATAATTTCTCATATGCTCTCATTGCAACGAACAGTAGCTCCTTTTCCTTTATTTGGTGAGTGCTCGGCTCGTTGGGGGTAGACGGACGTTGTATGCGAGGCATACTATTCGTGAACACAGTTCCGTACACCTCTGCGCGTTCCAGGGAGGAGACAGTATTTTGCCATTATAGCTTTTATAGTATCTGCATTTTTCCTTTTTATTCTGGCGGCTATAGTATCTTTATCTGTTACTATATTCATATTTCCTTTTATTTTAACGATTGAGTGATCACGATATCCCTTGAATCATAATCACCTCCCAGCTACTGCTCCTACCCTTAGTACGTGCAGCCACCGTTGTCCTGACTACTCATCATAGCCATTGATTCTCCTACGTTCATTCCTGTTGACCGATTGTTGGATGATTTCCATCGGAACAACTTGAATCCCTGGCAGAGAGAATGGCTGGAAAAAAAAAAACAAAACAAAAAAAAAACAAAAAAAATGGGGTGGCCACCCTTCAGGTGCCAACCCGTCGTTCAAGGTTCACCCTTGTTGGGGGATTCCTTTTCTTTCCCTTTATCTTGCAGGATCTAACAACCTGGGAACCAAAGCAGAAGCTTTGCCTATCGAAGAGTGAGAGAAAGGGAGAGAGAGAGAGAGATTTTTCTGTGTTTTCAGCATTGGCTGAAGTTTTAACATCCTGCGTTTTGTGCGGGAATGGGTATGCCTCGGCGTCGTTCTGTCATGCCGCCGCCCCCTATTTTGTGAATTCATCAGCTTTAATTGAAATTTGAGTCAACAGAGATATTAGTGCAGGATTCTGCCAGGTAATGCATATTTTGAAATATTTTGGGTTTACTACTAAAGCACCGCATATCTATTGATAATTTTGTTTTTTTTGTATGCCGCCGTTTCCTTCTTATTTTATATTCTCTTTATGACCGCACAGTAATTCTTCTTGCGGACTGCGGCCAATGTTAAATCTGAGGCCAGGCAAGCATCGTAAAATATTTAAGGAACTAATTGATTAAACTACAAAAATTTAATCAACTTAATTGACATAACCAACTCCCAAACGTGACTTTATTTCGGATCACTATATATAGCGGAAAAATCTTTCCTTTTGCGAATATATAGTAAAACTTAATTGCCTGTAAAAACACAACCCTACTCGTACCTGACAGCACTGCAGATTACTTAGGTATATTGTCCATTCTACACATATACGAACATTCGTAATCCCGTCTAGTCGAGGACCGGATTGTGGAAAGGTACCTACTCCTATTTAGAGCAGGGTTATCAGTGCATCTCACCTAGTTTTTTTTTCCTCTTATTAGTTTCTTTATCTGCTCCGTCATCTACGATCACAATAACCCGCGGTATGGACTTCACCTATCTCTCACCAGAGGAGCTGGTGGTTGAGTATACGGTACGTAACCTCGATCCGTCTGACAAGGACGCTCTCGGTAAACTATACAGAATGTACGATAACGAGCAAGCAGATCCGAGTAAGGCCCCTCAACGGTCACATGCCAATAAAAATCCAGGACGTGAGGTAGATTACCTTGACAACCGTGTGAAAGAATTGCGGGCCACCTTAATATCGGATCCGATCAAGACCAAAGAGGATCTAGTTCGCTATCGTACACAGGTGTTGCATGTGATCGGTAGAGCTCGTCGATTACAATACACCTCCCCCTCAGTACAATGCCAAGCGCAGTCATTTGTTCAAGACTCCGAAAATCTCTTGGACCTCACGGAAACAGCCCGGGGAGATCAAGCTTCGGTACAAACCGAACGTCCTCTCGAAAGCAATGTAGAGGGAGGGCCAGTCCAAATCAGCCCTGCTGTACAGGAAACGAGCGCTGCAAGTAATGTAACAGGTGCCAAGCCAAAAATAGCAGACAAGGCCACCGATTCAAATCACCTTTGGAATACACCAAAGCCACGTGATAAAAGTCCACGATCCCATTTAGATGCGCCATACGGCGACCTTCCGTCCTTTGAAGGATTGGCCGATTCCCAGGCGAACCTTCGCCTACCCGGTCATTTCCCGACAAGCCAGCGAGTCAAATCCATAAACGAACGCCTTGATAGTTTAAGCCTTGGTGGTGAAATGTCAAGGTCTCCACTACCACGTTATGATAATCATGAGCGACGTCAGTCAGGCTTACCCGGGTCTTTCATTCCACCCTCCAACGTCCCCAGGAATCCCCTGCCGATGTCAGGCCGAGACCGCGGCAGCCCCGTCTTCCGTTGGAAATTGTTTTTCGACGGCACCTCAGGCTTAGACGTAACGGAGTTTCTGTTTCGCGTGGAATCACTAGCTTTGCTGGAGCAGGTGTCCGCCACCGAGCTCTGCGCCGGATTCCACACCCTTGTCACAGGTAAAGCTGCTAATTGGTATTGGCTATATCTGCGCGACCATCATAATCATTCTTGGCAAAGCCTCCGCTCAGCCATGCTTCGAGAATTCCAGGGTCAGGAAACAGATTACGAGATCCGAAAACTGATTGAGGATAGGAAACAGAGGTCCGTCGAATCCTTCAGTGACTTCATGCTGGCGGTACACTCCCTAGTAACCAAGATGAGTACCCGTATTCCTGAAGCAGAACTAGTAGAAATCCTGCGGAGGAACATGAAGCCTGCTCTGCGAGAGGCTTTGTTAATGTATTCCGTCACCAATGTTCTCGACCTCAGGGATATGTGTAATCGTTTTGAGAAGCTTTGGACTGAATTAAGGACCCCGCGAGAAATAGCGCCACGGCGGACGGTCCACGAAATATACTCTGATAGCCAATACTTGAGGCATTCCTTCAATGACCACGCAGTCTCAGTCGAAGCTTTCCAGCCAGAATCCGTCGTCAGGATCCCGCCTAGGGATAATCAGCTGCCTACCACAACTCGACTAATGTGCTGGAATTGCTCGGCACAGGGACACACCTACCATGATTGTCCGAGGACTCCCCGAAGGGTCTTCTGTTACGGGTGTGGTGCCGCAGGGGTCATAAAGCCGCAATGTAAAAGGTGTCTGTCGGGAAACCAACGGCGGAGTCAGTATTCTATGGGAGCTCCTCGTGCACTGACTCCCGAACATGCTCCCCAGCGTCAGACCGAAGAAGCAGCCACCAATACGGAGCCCGAACGATATCGCTAAGTCGGACAATTGATAATGCTGGTCCCGGCTTAGTCCCTGCTAGTCCTAATCAATTCTTATACACACCAAGGCCACTGCTACGAGACGCTTCCACCAACACCGAAGTGTCAGATTCCGATTGTTGCCGTTATAGCTCACTAGACGACCTTGTTCCAAACATTTCTGCGAATTCCGACAGTTTGTCCTTATATGATACCCAATACGAACCATCTCAGGAATCCCTCTCCTCCAGAGTCACACCACGCACACGTCGATATAGCAGCCTGCGTAGAGGTTTAAAGGCTGCTATTGCCGAAACGACAATACCGAATGTAGGATTCGATCCCCGGCCTTATGCCGACGTTTTCATTCGTGGAAAAAAATAAGGGGACTCTTAGATAGTGGCGCAAGTGTGAGCGTGCTTGGTGTTGGAGCGGAATGGTTCTTGGGGAAGTTAGGCATTCCATTTCACTCTATGCCGACTTCGTTATACACGGCCGATGGTCAACAACAGCAAGTGTTAGGACACATTCGAGGCTTGGTGAAATACGGAGACAAAGTTCGCATGATGAGACTGCATATTGCACCAACTCTGCAGCAACCTTTGTATCTGGGCATCGATTTCTGGAAAGCATTTGGCCTTGCACCCGTCATGGTAAATGAGCTGCATATCATGCCTACACTTCCGCCTACCTGCTCGAAACAGCATCAGTTGTCCGAAGACGACGCTCGCCTATTGCAGGAAGCGATCGAACTGTTCCCGTCTTTCAAAACCCAAGGTCTTGGACGTACAAGTTTGGTCGAACACGAGATTGATGGTTCAGCGAAGCCTATCAAGCAACGGTATTACCCGGTTTCTCCGGCAGAACTATACGGTGAGCTTGACAGAATGATATCTCTGGGAGTCATTGAAGAGAGCCAGAGTTCGTGGTCCTCTCCTGTCACCTTAGTGCGGAAAGCTAACGGAAAGGTTCGATTATGCCTCGACGCCCGAAAGCTCAATTCGGTCACAGTACCAGACGCGTTTCCACTGCCACTCATTGATGGTCTACTTGGCAGGCTCCAAGACACCAAGTATATTAGTGCAATCGATCTTAAAGATGCATTTTGGCAGATCCCGCTGGCGAAAACATCCAGGGACAAAACGGCGTTTGCCGTGCCCGGCAGGCCATTGTATCACTTCACAGTCCTTCCATTCGGTTTATGCAATGCACCACAAGCCATGTGTAAACTCATGTGCAAGGTCATCCCTCACCAGCTACATGACCGGGTGTCTGTCTACTTGGACGACCTGCTTGTTACCTCCTCCACGTTAGAGGACCATATTGCATTGCTAGCCCAAGTTGCCACACTGTTGCGCAAAGCTGGCCTAACGATCAACGTGGAGAAGAGTAAGTTTGGGGAGCGAGAGGTCAGGTATCTCGGCTTTCTAGTTGGCGACGGATGTTTGAGGCCAGACCCGGGGAAAGTAAGCGCTATCGTAAACCTTCCTAGACCCACGACTGTGAAGAAAATACGTAGTTTTCTGGGGATGTGCGGTTGGTATAGGCGGTTTATACCCCACTTCGCCACAATCGCCAGTCCTTTAACGGACCTCTTAAAGAAAAATGTGAAGTTCATTTGGAGTGACCAAGCAGAAGAAGCTTTTGCTCAGTTGAAAGAGTGCTTGACTACGGCTCCTGTGCTTGCTAACCCCGACTTTTCCAGGCCGTTCTTCATACAGTGCGACGCTAGTACGTCCGGCATTGGTAGTGTCTTATTCCAACGCACTGATGATGGTAGCGAACACCCCGTGGCTTTCATGTCCCAGAAGCTAAACGCAGCCCAACGTAATTACAGCATCACGGAGCTGGAGTGTCTTGCAGCAGTGCTAAGCATCAAACGATTCCGACCCTACGTTGAAGGACTGCAGTTTACGATCATCACCGACCACGCTAGCCTTAAATGGCTCATGGACCAACGCGATCTATGTGGCAGGTTAGCACGGTGGAGTCTTAAGCTGCAGGCCTTCAAATTCAACATCGAGTACCGAAAGGGAAAAGATAACGTTGTGGCGGATGTGCTCTCAAGAGCTTTCGTGGAAGCACCCATCGAGGCTACGGAAATAGAAACCAGCTGCTGTCCCTACGTTGAAACCATCGATCTGGAATCCCCAGCCTTTCAAGAACCCACCTATGTGGACAGGCTGCAACGGATAACGTCGAACCCAAATGCGTTCCCTAATTTGAGAATCACACACAATCGAATATATATTTGCTTCGCTCCACCGAGAAATCGCACTGTTCACCGCGAAGGTAGCTGGAAACTGTGGATTCCTGAAGGTCTAATCAGTGACTCCATCGAACAGGCACACTGCCAGCCTACCTCGGCACACTTCGGATTCTCGAAGACCTTGAAGAAACTGCGTCGTCAATTTTATTGGCCGGGTATGGCGGCGGACGTGCGAAAGTTTGTCAAAGAGTGCGACATTTGCAAACAGATCAAACCCATCAATGTGTCTCCCAGACCACCCTTAGGCGTTCTGCGATCTACAGACCTCCCACGGCAGCGGCTGTTCTGCGATTTTCTTGGACCTTATCCACGCAGTCGGAATGGAAACAAATTTATCTTCATCGTGTTAGACCATCTATCTAAGTACGTTCTGTTGAAAGCAATGCCGGAAGCCACCGCCGCTAGAATAAGTACATTTCTGGAACAGGAAGTCTTCCACGTTTATGGAGTACCTGAACACCTACACTCCGATAATGGAAGTCAGTTTACCTCTAAGCTGTTCGCAAACTTACTGGGGAAATACGGAGTGAAGCATACCTTTTCACCGGCTTATTCTCCTCAGTCAAACGCTTCAGAGCGCGTTAATCAATCGGTTCTCGCTGGGATACGCGCCTATGTAGGGAATGACCATCGAAACTGGGATGAACATCTGAGCGAAATCGCCTTTGCTATTCGTAATGTCGTCCACGACTCGACAAAGTGCTCGCCCTATTTCCTCATGTTCGGGCGTCACCCTGTGACCCACAGAAGTTCCTACGAGCTTCTTAGGGAGGTGTCATCACACAGCGATGGCGCTCTAGAGATTATTCCCATTAACCAAAGGCTTCACCTGATTCGTGACGAGGTAAAGTTCCAACTATCGGAAGCTTACAAAAAATACTCCACCGGTTACAACCTCCGAGCACGCCCGAGGAGTTTCACTCCTGGACAGCAGGTCTACGTCCGCAACTACGTTCAGAGCAGTGCCGTGGATCGATTCGCAGCCAAACTAGCTCCCAAATTCACAAAAGCAATTGTCGTCGACCGTGTGGGTCAAGTGTCTTATCGCCTGCGTAGCCCTGTTGGTCAGACGCTTGGTGTATTTCATGCACAGGATATCCGGGCATAAACCTTCTTGGCTGAGTGCAATCGGCACAATCTTGCCGTATTTGGTACAATATAGGGGAACAGTTGAGCTTATAAGAATGTTGGTTCTAATCCCAACCCATTCTTAACAACCTCGGTAGCCCTAAAAAGGCATCCGGCAAGCTTCACTTGCAAACTATAGGTTATCGCGTAACCCTCTTACTGCCTCATCAGTGGTGGGTGATAAACCTTTCGTAGGTCAACCAGTTAACCTTCTTCCTTGTCTGACAACGTGTCAACCTAAACCCACATGGTACCCTACGCGTAGGAAACTACAGTAGGAATCCCGCTTGCTCAATCCCGTCTGGATTAGCCTCGATATGAGGATTTTATTCTTTCCTGTTTCTTCATATTTTCAGTTCTGTGATAGCCGAGCGAAAAATTTGTAAATGGACAATGATCCTAGTCGAACCCATCTCTACCTCAATTGTGTTGATGTTTCCACACTAATCCCGTCTGGATTAGCCTCGATATGAGGATTTTATCCTTTCCTGTCTCTTCTTCAACAACTTTCTTTTGATGGCATGACAAAGCGAGTGTAAGTCCGAATAATGAAAGAACTGATAGTTAGCTACTTATTGCCGTTCCTGGCCCGTTCACTGTCCTTTTTTTTTGTTTTGTTTCTTTTTCTCGTCTCTTTGCTTCTCTCTTATTTTCTTTTCTCCATTCGCACCTTGCTGCAATTACGCATTACTGGTTTTCAATCCAATTTCATCCTCTTCCCCCTCTTCGAGCTTCGCGGCTTTGTTAAGCGCGAACCCGGTTGCTGCACTCTGGGGAGCTTTCCTCGTCCTGAGTAAGTTGATAGATGAATTCTATCCTTTCGAAGCGACCTCCTTGCTTGGGACGGGTACTTCTGGGGGTGCCGTGACCGGATTCCGTGAAACACATAGCGCGAAGTGTTACCCCTCTTCTCCGATTCACCAATAGTCTCTACCTCTAGCCTCACATTCCCATGTCCGGTAAATCAATCGCTGTACCTGTTTCTGGTCAACTTATGGGCCGAGGTGAGTTGATAGACGACGTCAATCCTCAGATAGGTCCTCCCTCGATCAGAACGGATTGGAAACATGGTCACAGGTTATTCCTTTTTTTTCCTCCGTAACACAAGTCCCCGTTGGCTCATGCCCGGCTTGAGACTCTGGTGGGTCGTCCCCACGTTGGGCGCTGCCGTAAGCACCACATTAATATTATATATATATTTTTCTCTTTTTTTTCGCTTTCGCTTCCCTTTTGTCCTAAGCCCGGCTTGAGACACTTTTCTCCGTGGGTCGTCCCCACGCTGTAGCGTATACCCCATACGCTACCTTTGCCCCCCGTAGAGAAAACCCCATAATTTTCTCCCAGACACCTGAAAATGGGCAGAGAAAATTTAGTTAATTTCGGAAAGTAGCCCTCTGCTACTTTCCCATAAGGCATCTATCCTACATACACGAAGAAAACCTGGAAAGAGAGAAGAAAGTTGTTGTCCTAAAATAAACACGGGGAAAGGAAAGAAAAACAAAAGAAAAAAGATTCCAATTTGTACAGAACTCGCAGAAATTGCAATCTTTAGATAAAACCTGAAAAGAAGAAAACGCAACAACACAAAAATGCCATACGAAAGAAATATTATTTCAAACAAAAATTCCAAAATCTGTAAAACGCACACAGTTTATAATTTTTATGCAAAACTTACCGCTAGTCATCAACCTCGAGACGACGAAAACGGTATCTCGCCTAGCTGTAATACATCGCATGATATCCACTGCTACGAGAAAGAAGAAACACACACCCGCACTCCGGCAGCAGGCCAGATGTTAGCAAAATTCGTAAAGTTGAGAGAACAAAAGAAAATGCGCGCCGGCCGGTGGCTGATGATTTGTAAGTCGGGTGCGATGTAGGCAGCTTGCGTGGAGGCAGATTTTTTGATCGAGTGGGCATTAAGTAACGAGTAGGGCTGGAGGTTGTTTCGCGCAGTACTGGTTCCCGGGAGTTTGTTCCTTTTTGATTATTCTTGTTTCTTATTGAGTAAAATTTTTCTTTTTTGATACTTTTGGAACCGCACTCGAAGTCATTAATCGCTAATTTGCCGGTTACCTTTCGTTGTGAGGTTACTTGCGCCATTTGGGCAGGTACAATTCTGTGAAAGTAAAAGTTAGTTGTGTATATGTACATTATAAAGTTTGAGTTACCTGTGCGGCAGTTATAGATACTTTCTGTGACAGAAAAAAAAGGGGAAATTTAGTGAGCTGCATATATATATATATACATTAGTTTGTGGTTAAATTACCTGCTGATTTGCAGAGACGCGAGACCGCGTTAATTTTCCTAAAAAGTTAAGAATTAGTGAAGTTAATTTTGTTTATTTAAAAATTACCTGTCGATTGACTGAAAGCAGGAACTGGATGAATTTTCTTCCTAAAAAGGGAAATATCAGACTTATAGTGCTTAAAAGTTATTTTAATAGAATTTACCTGCTGATTTGCAGAGACGCGAGACCGCGTTAATTTTCCTAAAAAGTTAAGAATTAGTGCATTAACAGTGAAATTAAATTTGTTTATTTAAAAAAATTACCTGTCGATTGACTGAAAGCAGGAACTGGATGAATTTTCTTCCTAAAAAGGGAAATATCAGTCTCATAGTGCATAAAAGTTATTTTAATAGAATTTACCTGCTGATTTGCAGAGACGCGAGACCGCGTTAATTTTCCTAAAAAGTTAAGAATTAGTGCATTAACAGTGAAGTTAATTTTGTTTATTTAAAAATTACCTGTCGATTGACTGAAAGCAGGAACTGGATAAATTTTCTTCCTAAAAAGGGAAATATCAGACTCAGAGTGCTTAAAAGTTATTTTAATAGAATTTACCTGCTGATTTGCAGAGACGCGAGACCGCGTTAATTTTCCTAAAAAGTTAAGAATTAGTGCATTAACAGTGAAATTAAATTTGTTTATTTAAAAAATTACCTGTCGATTGACTGAAAGCAGGAACTGGATGAATTTTCTTCCTAAAAAGCGAAATATCAGTCTCATAGTGCTTAAAAGTTATTTTAATAGAATTTACCTGCTGATTTGCAGAGACGCGAGACCGCGTTAATTTTCCTAAAAAGTTAAGAATTAGTGCATTAACAGTGAAATTAAATTTGTTTATTTAAAAAATTACCTGTCGATTGACTGAAAGCAGGAACTGGATGAATTTTCTTCCTAAAAAGGGAAATATCAGTCTCATAGTGCTTAAAAGTTATTTTAATAGAATTTACCTGCTGATTTGCAGAGACGCGAGACCGCGTTAATTTTCCTAAAAAGTTAAGAATTAGTGAAGTTAATTTTGTTTATTTAAAAATTACCTGTCGATTGACTGAAAGCAGGAACTGGATGAATTTTCTTCCTAAAAAGGGAAATATCAGTCTCATAGTGCTTAAAAGTTATCTTAACAGAATTCATCTGCTGATTTGCAGAGACGCGAGACCGCGTTAATTTTCCTAAAAAGTTAAGAATTAGTGCATTAACAGTGAATGGATGAGTTTTCTTTCTAAAAAGGGAAATATCAGTGTCATAGTGCTTAAAAGTTATTTTAATAAAAATTTTCCTGCTGATTTGCAGAGACGCGAGACCGCATTAGTTTTCAAAAAAAAAAGAGAAAAAGGGGAAGATTGGTGTTTCAGAAATAAAGAAGAACTGTAAAGAGAAAGTGGACAGATTAGTGCTTTAGTAGATTTTATGAAAATTACCTGCTTTTCCGCCGTTTACTTCGTTCTCCGTGTTCTAATAATATGAACACTCAAGTGTAAGCCAGTAAGCCTATTAGACTCTTCATCAGTAAAAAAAAAAAAAAAAAAAAGGCCAATGAGCCCAATCATCAATAAAAGTGAAACAATAAGAAAAAAAAAAAGAGAAAAAAGAGGCCAATGTGCCCAATCTTCAGTAAAACTAATAAAACAGAAAAAAAGGAGGCCAATGCGCCCAACCCAACATAAACCCAGCAAAGTCGTCAAGTTATCATCTCCATAGGAACCGGCCTAAGCAGAAAAGGGTGCACCCTCAACCGCAGCAGACTCGAGCAAGGGAGGCTTTGTCCAATCCGAGGTGGTATTTCTTCCATATCAGTAAGTCCAGGCGTCACAGCCACTTGAGTATTTTATGTCCAATTACCCTATATTGATTGCATAATTGTATTATATAACATAGATCCGATTAGGTGTACCAGATTGATGTCATAGGGCAGTCCTTTGTATCATAAGTAATGTTTATTTCGTGCGGAAAGCACTCTACTTACAGAGATTGGTAGCATTAAGCCTAGCTAGTAGGGATTAGTTTAGCATAAGAGTATATAGTCACAGTAATTGTAAGGAGCAGTAAACGGTTGAAAATTTGATAATCAGAACAAAGGAAAAGCAAGTAATCTATACGCACGAAATGAGGCCCAATAAATTTGAATTTAACCATTGGAGCGAATAACTATATTTTTTTTTTTATTTTGATTTCTTCCATAGATACATGTCCTATTATTTTTCTTTTGCCTTTCTTTCTTCTTTTTTTCTTTCTTTGTGTTGCTGCTGATCAGCCATAATTTTTTTTTTTATTCGTCCTCTAAAAGCACTCCAAAGTCTCCTAGAGGTTGATCTTCCTGTGCATTTTTTTTTTTTTTTTTTTTTTTTGCTGTTGTTTATGGATTTGGTGCGACCAGCTCTAGCATTTGGGATGCATAACTAATTGCTAGACGTGGAGGGCGGAGGCATGGTGGATCGTTGTTAGTTGGCATACGCATGGGGCTAAGTAAACAATTTTCGTCGTTGGCTTTGTGACTTAGCAATGGGTGGAAGGGGGCGATTGGGCCCAGACATCCTCAAAGCCGGAGCTTCAATACCAGCCGAAGCTTCCAAGCTCTTCTCTCTCTCTCTCGTCGTCGAACGTCCTCTCTCTCCGGCGTTGGCAATTCTCCGGGTGAGCCTTAGCGGTTGTCCGTCGTTCCAGAGCTCTGCGAGCCCCTTGTTTTCTTTTATCCTTCCTTCTTTTTCTTACAGGTGCAATTTCTGAATGAGATGGCGAACCCATTGGGCGAGGATGCAGCCCTGTGAGTAAGTGATGGCAAGTTTTTGCCTATCTAAACAAGAAAAAAAATATTATCTTTTGGAGTCACCTTTAGCTGTCCGTCTGTCCGTCCGGTGAAACGTTTTTTTTTATGACACAGCTATCCAGCATCGAAGAGGCGTGAATAACAAGAACCTCCCCTAGCCAACTGGTCGCTAGCGGCAACGTTGCTGTGTCGTTACTCACACTGCCTCTAAGATGATTT
This sequence comes from Dioctria rufipes, assembly GCA_963924295.1. Classification (NCBI taxonomy): domain Eukaryota; kingdom Metazoa; phylum Arthropoda; class Insecta; order Diptera; family Asilidae; genus Dioctria; species Dioctria rufipes. Next base: position 117,435,007 of record OZ002740.1, read on the forward strand.
TGTAACAGAAGGGTTTAGCTGCGGTATATGTCTATGCTTGCTGAGCAGAGGCATATCCGTCAGTGGAACGCCTGCTGTTACAAATGGTGCCCAAATCGGTTTTTCTTTCTCCCTCGACATTCAGCCAAGCTTCTCTTGACCAAAGTGCTATTACCTTTTTTTTTAGAATTATTGCGGGTCGCTCATTTGGGTACCAAATGGCGGTCAAACGCTGGTGTTCTTTCTGGTTGAAAAGTTCAGATTATCTCCTTCCGAGATAGATCTTATTAATTTACTAATCACTTGATAATTGTGATATTTCTGGTAAGATTTTATATTTATTTTTTTCTCTCTTCGTTTCTCCTTCTTTCTCTTTTTCCTGGAAAATCAATTAGTTCCGTTTAGCAAAGGTGAACTCCTTTTAGAAAAAGCTTTCTTTATAGTAGTTTTGTTATGTCTCAGACGCGGTCCACCTCAAGCTACATGCAGTCGGCCTACGTAAGGTAGTTTTTGGTCTCCGTGGAGCCTTGTGCTCTCGTGAAGCTTCTCCTTTTTTCCTTCGTTAGGTGGCGAGTCCTGCTGTGCAGGGGGTGGCCGACAAGTAGTTTTGTTACGATATTATTGGTTCTTTTCTTTTCTCCCATGGATTTTTTTTTTGTTTTTTCTCTCTTCTTTAAGATAAGACTGAGTCACTGAGTTTTTGTCAGGGTGCTCTCCCGCTTGGTGGGAGTGGATCTTGTGCTTGGAAGCACCATATTTGAAGCAAGGCTTCGGTTCGCGAACACCAGACTGGCGACCACCCTACTTTTGAATCCTCACGAATTGTCAAGCTGATTGCCGACATGTATGGTCTTAGTCCTGGTAGTGAGTTGACGAACGACGTTCGCTCGCCTGATTACATATCGTCGCTACGGGGATTGCGCCAGCCTTTTGGAAGCGGACAGCAAAACCAGTGGTCTCTTGTGCATAATTTCTCATATGCTCTCATTGCAACGAACAGTAGCTCCTTTTCCTTTATTTGGTGAGTGCTCGGCTCGTTGGGGGTAGACGGACGTTGTATGCGAGGCATACTATTCGTGAACACAGTTCCGGACACCTCTGCGCGTTCCAGGGAGGAGACAGTATTTTGTCATTATAGCTTTTATAGTATCTGCATTTTTCCTTTTTATTCTGGCGGCTATAGTATCTTTATCTGTTACTATATTCATATTTCCTTTTATTTTAACGATTGAGTGATCACGATATCCCTTGAATCATAATCACCTCCCAGCTACTGCTCCTACCCTTAGTACGTGCAGCCACCGTTGTCCTGACTACTCATCATAGCCATTGATTCTCCTACGTTCATTCCTGTTGACCGATTGTTGGATGATTTCCATCGGAACAACTTGAATCCCTGGCAGAGAGAATGGCTGGAAAAAAAAAACAAAAAAAATAGGGTGGCCACCCTTCAGGTGCCAACCCTTCGTTCAAGGTTCACCCTTGTTGGGGGATTCCTTTTCTTTCCCTTTATCTTGCAGGATCTAACAACCTGGGAACCAAAGCAGAAGCTTTGCCTATCGAAGAGTGAGAGAAAGGGAGAGAGAGAGAGAGATTTTTCTGTGTTTTCAGCATTGGCTGAAGTTTTAACATCCTGCGTTTTGTGCGGGAATGGGTATGCCTCGGCGTCGTTCCGTCATGCCGCCGCCCCCCCCCCCTATTTTGTGAATTCATCAGCTTTAATTGAAATTTGAGTCAACAGAGATATTAGTGCAGGATTCTGCCAGGTAATGCATATTTTGAAATATTTTGGGTTTACTACTAAAGCACCGCATATCTATTGATAATTTTGTTTTTTTTGTATGCCGCCGTTTCCTTCTTATTTTATATTCTCTTTATGACCGCACAGTAATTCTTCTTGCGGACTGCGGCCAATGTTGAATCTGAGGCCAGGCAAGCATCGTAAAATATTTAAGGAACTAATTGATTAAACTACAAAAATTTAATCAACTTAATTGACATAACCAACTCCCAAACGTGACTTTATTTCGGATCACTATATATAGCGAAAAATCTTTCCTTTTGCGAATATATAGTAAAACTTAATTGCCTGTAAAAACACAACCCTACTCGTACCTGACAGCACTGCAGATTACTTAGGTATATTGTCCATTCTACACATATACGAACATTCGTAATCCCGTCTAGTCGAGGACCGGATTGTGGAAAGGTACCTACTCCTATTTAGAGCAGGGTTATCAGTGCATCTCACCTAGTTTTTTTTCCTCTTATTAGTTTCTTTATCTGCTCCGTCATCTACGATCACAATAACCCGCGGTATGGACTTCACCTATCTCTCACCAGAGGAGCTGGTGGTTGAGTATACGGTACGTAACCTCGATCCGTCTGACAAGGACGGTCTCGGTAAACTATACAGAATGTACGATAACGAGCAAGCAGATCCGAGTAAGGCCCCCCAACGGTCACATGCCAATAAAAATCCAGGACGTGAGGTAGATTACCTTGACAACCGTGTGAAAGAATTGCGGGCCACCTTAATATCGGATCCGATCAAGACCAAAGAGGATCTAGTTCGCTATCGTACACAGGTGTTGCATGTGATCGGTAGAGCTCGTCGATTACAATACACCTCCCCCTCAGTACAATGCCAAGCGCAGTCATTTGTTCAAGACTCCGAAAATCTCTTGGACCTCACGGAAACAGCCCGGGGAGATCAAGCTTCGGTACAAACCGAACGTCCTCTCGAAAGCAATGTAGAGGGAGGGCCAGTCCAAATCAGCCCTGCTGTACAGGAAACGAGCGCTGCAAGTAATGTAACAGGTGCCAAGCCAAAAATAGCAGACAAGGCCACCGATTCAAATCGCCTTTGGAATACACCAAAGCCACGTGATAAAAGTCCACGATCCCATTTAGATGCGCCATACGGCGACCTTCCGTCCTTTGAAGGATTGGCCGATTCCCAGGCGAACCTTCGCCTACCCGGTCATTTCCCGACAAGCCAGCGAGTCAAATCCATAAACGAACGCCTTGATAGTTTAAGCCTTGGTGGTGAAATGTCAAGGTCTCCACTACCACGTTATGATAATCATGAGCGACGTCAGTCAGGCTTACCCGGGTCTTTCATTCCACCCTCCAACGTCCCCAGGAATCCCCTGCCGATGTCAGGCCGAGACCGCGGCAGCCCCGTCTTCCGTTGGAAATTGTTTTTCGACGGCACCTCAGGCTTAGACGTAACGGAGTTTCTGTTTCGCGTGGAATCACTAGCTTTGCTGGAGCAGGTGTCCGCCACCGAGCTCTGCGCCGGATTCCACACCCTTGTCACAGGTAAAGCTGCTAATTGGTATTGGCTATATCTGCGCGACCATCGTAATCATTCTTGGCAAAGCCTCCGCTCAGCCATGCTTCGAGAATTCCAGGGTCAGGAAACAGATTACGAGATCCGAAAACTGATTGAGGATAGGAAACAGAGGTCCGTCGAATCCTTCAGTGACTTCATGCTGGCGGTACACTCCCTAGTAACCAAGATGAGTACCCGTATTCCTGAAGCAGAACTAGTAGAAATCCTGCGGAGGAACATGAAGCCTGCTCTGCGAGAGGCTTTGTTAATGTATTCCGTCACCAATGTTCTCGACCTCAGGGATATGTGTAATCGTTTTGAGAAGCTTTGGACTGAATTAAGGACCCCGCGAGAAATAGCGCCACGGCGGACGGTCCACGAAATATACTCTGATAGCCAATACTTGAGGCATTCCTTCAATGACCACGCAGTCTCAGTCGAAGCTTTCCAGCCAGAATCCGTCGTCAGGATCCCGCCTAGGGATAATCAGCTGCCTACCACAACTCGACTAATGTGCTGGAATTGCTCGGCACAGGGACACACCTACCATGATTGTCCGAGGACTCCCCGAAGGGTCTTCTGTTACGGGTGTGGTGCCGCAGGGTTCATAAAGCCGCAATGTAAAAGGTGTCTGTCGGGAAACCAACGGCGGAGTCAGTATTCTATGGGAGCTCCTCGTGCACTGACTCCCGAACATGCTCCCCAGCGTCAGACCGAAGAAGCAGCCACCAATACGGAGCCCGAACGATATCGCTAAGTCGGACAATTGATAATGCTGGTCCCGGCTTAGTCCCTGCTAGTCCTAATCAATTCTTATACACACCAAGGCCACTGCTACGAGACGCTTCCACCAACACCGAAGTGTCAGATTCCGATTGTTGCCGTTATAGCTCACTAGACGACCTTGTTCCAAACATTTCTGCGAATTCCGACAGTTTGTCCTTATATGATACCCAATACGAACCATCTCAGGAATCCCTCTCCTCCAGAGTCACACCACGCACACGTCGATATAGCAGCCTGCGTAGAGGTTTAAAGGCTGCTATTGCCGAAACGACAATACCGAATGTAGGATTCGATCCCCGGCCTTATGCCGACGTTTTCATTCGTGGAAAAAAATAAGGGGACTCTTAGATAGTGGCGCAAGTGTGAGCGTGCTTGGTGTTGGAGCGGAAGGGTTCTTGGGGAAGTTAGGCATTCCATTTCACTCAATGCCGACTTCGTTATCCACGGCCGATGGTCAACAACAGCAAGTGTTAGGACACATTCGAGTATTGGTGAAATACGGAGACAAAGTTCGCATGATGAGACTGCATATTGCACCAACTCTGCAGCAACCTTTGTATCTGGGCATCGATTTCTGGAAAGCATTTGGCCTTGCACCCGTCATGGTAAATGAGCTGCATATCATGCCTACACTTCCGCCTACCTGCTCGAAACAGCATCAGTTGTCCGAAGACGACGCTCGCCTATTGCAGGAAGCGATCGAACTGTTCCCGTCTTTCAAAACCCAAGGTCTTGGACGTACAAGTTTGGTCGAACACGAGATTGATGGTTCAGCGAAGCCTATCAAGCAACGGTATTACCCGGTTTCTCCGGCAGTCCAAAAAGAACTATACGGTGAGCTTGACAGAATGATATCTCTGGGAGTCATTGAAGAGAGCCAGAGTTCGTGGTCCTCTCCTGTCACCTTAGTGCGGAAAGCTAACGGAAAGGTTCGATTATGCCTCGACGCCCGAAAGCTCAATTCGGTCACAGTACCAGACGCGTTTCCACTGCCACTCATTGATGGTCTACTTGGCAGGCTCCAAGACACCAAGTATATTAGTGCAATCGATCTTAAAGATGCATTTTGGCAGATCCCGCTGGCGAAAACATCCAGGGACAAAACGGCGTTTGCCGTGCCCGGCAGGCCATTGTATCACTTCACAGTCCTTCCATTCGGTTTGTGCAATGCACCACAAACCATGTGTAAACTCATGTGCAAGGTCATCCCTCACCAGCTACATGACCGGGTGTCTGTCTACTTGGACGACCTGCTTGTTACCTCCTCCACGTTAGAGGACCATATTGCATTGCTAGCCCAAGTTGCCACACTGTTGCGCAAAGCTGGCCTAACGATCAACGTGGAGAAGAGTAAGTTTGGGAAGCGAGAGGTCAGGTATCTCGGCTTTCTAGTTGGCGACGGATGTTTGAGGCCAGACCCGGAGAAAGTAAGCGCTATCGTAAACCTTCCTAGACCCACGACTGTGAAGAAAATACGTAGTTTTCTGGGGATGTGCGGTTGGTATAGGCGGTTTATACCCCACTTCGCCACAATCGCCAGTCCTTTAACGGACCTCTTAAAGAAAAATGTGAAGTTCATTTGGAGTGACCAAGCAGAAGAAGCTTTTGCTCAGTTGAAAGAGTGCTTGACTACGGCTCCTGTGCTTGCTAACCCCGACTTTTCCAGGCCGTTCTTCATACAGTGCGACGCTAGTACGTCCGGCATTGGTAGTGTCTTATTCCAACGCACTGATGATGGTAGCGAACACCCCGTGGCTTTCATGTCCCAGAAGCTAAACGCAGCCCAACGTAATTACAGCATCACGGAGCTGGAGTGTCTTGCAGCAGTGCTAAGCATCAAACGATTCCGACCCTACGTTGAAGGACTGCAGTTTACGATCATCACCGACCACGCTAGCCTTAAATGGCTCATGGACCAACGCGATCTATGTGGCAGGTTAGCACGGTGGAGTCTTAAGCTGCAGGCTTTCAAATTCAACATCGAGTACCGAAAGGGAAAAGATAACGTTGTGGCGGATGTGCTCTCAAGAGCTTTCGTGGAAGCACCCATCGAGGCTACGGAAATAGAAACCAGCTGCAGTCCCTACGTTGAAACCATCGATCTGGAATCCCCAGCCTTTCAAGAACCCACCTATGTGGACAGGCTGCAACGGATAACGTCGAACCCAAATGCGTTCCCTAATTTGAGAATCACACACAATCGAATATATATTTGCTTCGCTCCACCGAGAAATCGCACTGTTCACCGCGAAGGTAGCTGGAAACTGTGGATTCCTGAAGGTCTAATCAGTGACTCCATCGAACAGGCACACTGCCAGCCTACCTCGGCACACTTCGGATTCTCGAAGACCTTGGAGAAACTGCGTCGTCAATTTTATTGGCCGGGTATGGCGGCGGACGTGCGAAAGTTTGTCAAAGAGTGCGACATTTGCAAACAGATCAAACCCATCAATGTGTCTCCCAGACCACCCTTAGGCGTTCTGCGATCTACAGACCTCCCATGGCAGCGGCTGTTCTGCGATTTTCTTGGACCTTATCCACGCAGTCGGAATGGAAACAAATTTATCTTCATCGTGTTAGACCATCTATCTAAGTACGTTCTGTTGAAAGCAATGCCGGAAGCCACCGCCGCTAGAATAAGTACATTTCTGGAACAGGAAGTCTTCCACGTTTATGGAGTACCTGAACACCTACACTCCGATAATGGAAGTCAGTTTACCTCTAAGCTGTTCGCAAACCTACTGGGGAAATACGGAGTGAAGCATACCTTTTCACCGGCTTATTCTCCTCAGTCAAACGCTTCAGAGCGCGTTAATCAATCGGTTCTCGCTGGGATACGCGCCTATGTAGGGAATGACCATCGAAACTGGGATGAACATCTGAGCGAAATCGCCTTTGCTATTCGTAATGTCGTCCACGACTCGACAAAGTGCTCGCCCTATTTCCTCATGTTCGGGTGTCACCCTGTGACCCACGGAAGTTCCTATGAGCTTCTTAGGGAGGTGTCATCACACAGCGATGGCGCTCTAGAGATTATTCCCATTAACCAAAGGCTTCACCTGATTCGTGACGAGGTAAAGTTCCAACTATCGGAAGCTTACAAAAAATACTCCACCGGTTACAACCTCCGAGCACGCCCGAGGAGTTTCACTCCTGGACAGCAGGTCTACGTCCGCAACTACGTTCAGAGCAGTGCCGTGGATCGATTCGCAGCCAAACTAGCTCCCAAATTCACAAAAGCAATTGTCGTCGACCGTGTGGGTCAAGTGTCTTATCGCCTGCGTAGCCCTGTTGGTCAGACGCTTGGTGTATTTCATGCACAGGATATCCGGGCATAAACCTTCTTGGCTGAGTGCAATCGGCACAATCTTGCCGTATTTGGTACAATATAGGGGAACAGTTGAGCTTATAAGAATGTTGGTTCTAATCCCAACCCATTCTTAACAACCTCCGTAGCCCTAAAAAGGCATCCGGCAAGCTTCACTTGCAAACTATAGGTTATCGCGTAACCCTCTTACTGCCTCATCAGTGGTGGGTGATAAACCTTTCGTAGGTCAACCAGTTAACCTTCTTCCTTGTCTGACAACGTGTCAACCTAAACCCACATGGTACCCTACGCGTAGGAAACTACAGTAGGAATCCCGCTTGCTCAATCCCGTCTGGATTAGCCTCGATATGAGGATTTTATTCTTTCCTGTTTCTTCATATTTTCAATTCTGTGATAGCCGAGCGAAAAATTTGTAAATGGACAATGATCCTAGTCGAACCCATCTCTACCTCAATTGTGTAGATGTTTCCACACTAATCCCGTCTGGATTAGCCTCGATATGAGGATTTTATCCTTTCCTGTCTCTTATTCAACAACTTTCTTTTGATGGCATGACAAAGCGAGTGTAAGTCCGAATAATGAAAGAACTGATAGTTAGCTACTTATTGCCTTTCCTGGCCCGTTCACTGTCCTTTTTTTTTGTTTTGTTTCTTTTTCTCGTCTCTTTGCTTCTCTCTTATTTTCTTTTCTCCATTCGCACCTTGCTGCAATTACGCATTACTGGTTTTCAATCCAATTTCATCCTCTTCCCCTTCTTCGAGCTTCGCGGCTTTGTTAAGCGCGAACCCGGTTGCTGCACTCTGGGGAGCTTTCCTCGTCCTGAGTAAGTTGATAGATGAATTCTATCCTTTCGAAGCGACCTCCTTGCTTGGGACGGGTACTTCTGGGGGTGCCGTGACCGGATTCCGTGAAACACATAGCGCGAAGTGTTACCCCTCTTCTCCGATTCACCAATAGTCTCTACCTCTAGCCTCACATTCCCATGTCCGGTAAATCAATCGCTGTACCTGTTTCTGGTCAACTTATGGGCCGAGGTGAGTTGATAGACGACGTCAATCCTCAGATAGGTCCTCCCTCGATCAGAACGGATTGGAAACATGGTCACAGGTTATTCCTTTTTTTTCTCCGTAACACAAGTCCCCGTTGGCTCATGCCCGGCTTGAGACTCTGGTGGGTCGTCCCCACGTTGGGCGCTGCCGTAAGCACCACATTAATATTATATATATATTTTTCTCTTTTTTTTCGCTTTCGCTTCCCTTTTGTCCTAAGCCCGGCTTGAGACACTTTTCTCCGTGGGTCGTCCCCACGCTGTAGCGTATACCCCATACGCTACCTTTGCCCCCCGTAGAGAAAACCCCATAATTTTCTCCCAGACACCTGAAAATGGGCAGAGAAAATTTAGTTAATTTCGGAAAGTAGCCCTCTGCTACTTTCCCATAAGGCATCTATCCTACATACACGAAGAAAACCTGGAAAGAGAGAAGAAAGTTGTTGTCCTAAAATAAACACGGGGAAAGGAAAGAAAAACAAAAGAAAAAAGATTCCAATTTGTACAGAACTCGCACAAATTGCAATCTTTAGATAAAACCTGAAAAGAAGAAAACGCAACAACACAAAAATGCCATACGAAAGAAATATTATTTCAAACAAAAATTCCAAAATCTGTAAAACGCACACAGTTTATAATTTTTATGCAAAACTTACCGCTAGTCATCAACCTCGAGACGACGAAAACGGTATCTCGCCTAGCTGTAATACATCGCATGATATCCACTGCTACGAGAAAGAAGAAACACACACCCGCACTCCGGCAGCAGGCCAGATGTTAGCAAAATTCGTAAAGTTGAGAGAACAAAAGAAAATGCGCGCCGGCCGGTGGCTGATGATTTGTAAGTCGGGTGCGATGTAGGCAGCTTGCGTGGAGGCAGATTTTTTGATCGAGTGGGCATTAAGTAACGAGTAGGGCTGGAGGTTGTTTCGCGCAGTACTGGTTCCCGGGAGTTTGTTCCTTTTTGATTATTCTTGTTTCTTATTGAGTAAAATTTTTCTTTTTTGATACTTTTGGAACCGCACTCGAAGTCATTAATCGCTAATTTGCCGGTTACCTTTCGTTGTGAGGTTACTTGCGCCATTTGGGCAGGTACAATTCTGTGAAAGTAAAAGAAAATCTAGTTAGTTGTGTATATGTACATTATAAAGTTTGAGTTACCTGTGCGGCAGTTATAGATACTTTCTGTGACAGAAAAAAAAGGGGAAATTTAGTGAGCTGCATATATATATATATACATTAGTTTGTGGTTAAATTACCTGCTGATTTGCAGAGACGCGAGACCGCGTTAATTTTCCTAAAAAGTTAAGAATAAGTGAAGTTAATTTTGTTTATTTAAAAATTACCTGTCGATTGACTGAAAGCAGGAACTGGATGAATTTTCTTCCTAAAAAGGGAAATATCAGACTCATAGTGCTTAAAAGTTATTTTAATAGAATTTACCTGCTGATTTGCAGAGACGCGAGACCGCGTTAATTTTCCTAAAAAGTTAAGAATTAGTGCATTAACAGGGAAATTAAATTTGTTTATTTAAAAAAATTACCTGTCGATTGACTGAAAGCAGGAACTGGATGAATTTTCTTCCTAAAAAGGGAAATATCAGTCTCATAGTGCTTAAAAGTTATTTTAATAGAATTTACCTGCTGATTTGCAGAGACGCGAGACCGCGTTAATTTTCCTAAAAAGTTAAGAATTAGTGCATTAACAGTGAAGTTAATTTTGTTTATTTAAAAATTACCTGTCGATTGACTGAAAGCAGGAACTGGATAAATTTTCTTCCTAAAAAGGGAAATATCAGACTCATAGTGCTTAAAAGTTATTTTAATAGAATTTACCTGCTGATTTGCAGAGACGCGAGACCGCGTTAATTTTCCTAAAAAGTTAAGAATTAGTGCATTAACAGTGAAATTAAATTTGTTTATTTAAAAAATTACCTGTCGATTGACTGAAAGCAGGAACTGGATGAATTTTCTTCCTAAAAAGCGAAATATCAGTCTCATAGTGCTTAAAAGTTATTTTAATAGAATTTACCTGCTGATTTCCAGAGACGCGAGACCGCGTTAATTTTCCTAAAAAGTTAAGAATTAGTGCATTAACAGTGAAATTAAATTTGTTTATTTAAAAAATTACCTGTCGATTGACTGAAAGCAGGAACTGGATGAATTTTCTTCCTAAAAAGGGAAATATCAGTCTCATAGTGCTTAAAAGTTATTTTAATAGAATTTACCTGCTGATTTGCAGAGACGCGAGACCGCGTTAATTTTCCTAAAAAGTTAAGCATTAGTGAAGTTAATTTTGTTTATTTAAAAATTACCTGTCGATTGACTGAAAGCAGGAACTGGATGAATTTTCTTCCTATAAAGGGGAATATCAGTCTCATAGTGCTTAAAAGTTATCTTAATAGAATTCATCTGCTGATTTGCAGAGACGCGAGACCGCGTTAATTTTCCTAAAAAGTTAAGAATTAGTGCATTAACAGTGAATGGATGAGTTTTCTTTCTAAAAAGGGAAATATCAGTGTCATAGTGCTTAAAAGTTATTTTAATAAAAATTTACCTGCTGATTTGCAGAGACGCGAGACCGCATTAGTTTTCAAAAAAAAAAGAGAAAAAGGGGAAGATTGGTGTTTCAGAAATAAAGAAGAACTGTAAAGAGAAAGTGGACAGATTAGTGCTTTAGTATCTGAAATTATTTTATGAAAATTACCTGCTTTTCCGCCGTTTACTTCGTTCTCCGTGTTCTAATAATATGAACACTCAAGTGTAAGCCAGTAAGCCTATTAGACTCTTCATCAGTAAAAAAAAAAAAAAAAAAAAAAAAAAAAAAAAAAAAAAAAAAAAAAAAAAAAGAGGGCAATGAGCCCAATCATCAATAAAAGTGAAACAATAAAAAAAAAAAGAGAAAAAAGAGGCCAATGTGCCCAATCTTCAGTAAAACTAATAAAACAAAAAAAAAGGAGGCCAATGCGCCCAACCCAACATAAAACCAGCAAAGTCGTCAAGTTATCATCTCCATAGGAACCGGCCTAAGCAGAAAAGGGTGCACCCTCAACCGCAGCAGACTCGAGCAAGGGAGGCTTTGTCCAATCCGAGGTGGTATTTCTTCCATATCAGTAAGTCCAGGCGTCACTGCCACTTGAGTATTTTATGTCTAATTACCCTATATTGATTGCATAATTGTATTATATAACATAGATCCGATTAGGTGTACCAGATTGATGTCATAGGGCAGTCCTTTGTATCATAAGTAATGTTTATTTCGTGCGGAAAGCACTCTACTTACAGAGATTGGTAGCATTAAGCCTAGCTAGTAGGGATTAGTTTAGCATAAGAGTATATAGTCACAGTAATTGTAAGGAGCAGTAAACGGTTGAAAATTTGATAATCAGAACAAAGGAAAAGCAAGTAATCTATACGCACGAAATGAGGCCCAATAAATTTGAATTAACCATTGGAGCGAATAACTAGATTTTTTTTTTTTTATTTTGATTTCTTCCATAGATACATGTCCTATTATTTTTCTTTTGCCTTTCTTTCTTCTTTTTTTCTTTCTTTGTGTTGCTGCTGATCAGCCATAATTTTTTTTATTCGTCCTCTAAAAGCACTCCAAAGTCTCCTAGAGGTTGATCTTCCTGTGCGTTTTTTTTTTTTTTTTTTTTTTGCTGTTGTTTATGGATTTGGTGCGACCAGCTCTAGCATTTGGGATGCATAACTAATTGCTAGACGTGGAGGGCGGAGGCATGGTGGATCGTTGTTAGTTGGCATACGCATGGGGCTAAGTAAACAATTTTCGTCGTTGGCTTTGTGACTTAGCAATGGGTGGAAGGGGGCGATTGGGCCCAGACATCCTCAAAGCCGGAGCTTCAATACCAGCCGAAGCTTCCAAGCTCTTCTCTCTCTCTCTCGTCGTCGAACGTCCTCTCTCTCCGGCGTTGGCAATTCTCCGGGTGAGCCTTAGCGGTTGTCCGTCGTTCCAGAGCTCTGCGAGCCCCTTGTTTTCTTTTATCCTTCCTTCTTTTTCTTACAGGTGCAATTTCTGAATGAGATGGCGAACCCAATGGGCGAGGATGCAGCCCTATGAGTAAGTGATGGCAAGTTTTTTGCCTATCTAAACAAGAAAAAAAAATATTATCTTTTGGAGTCACCTTTAGCTGTCCGTCTGTCCGTCCGGTGAAACGTTTTTTTTTATGACACAGCTATCCAGCATCGAAGAGGCGTGAATAACAAGAACCTCCCCTAAACGACTGGTCGCTAGCGGCAACGTTGCTGTGTCGTTACTCACACTGCCTCTAAGATGATTTTGTAACAGAAGGGTTTAGCTGCGGTATATGTCTATGCTTGCTGAGCATAGGCATATCCGTCAGTGGAACGCCTGCTGTTACAAAACAAAGAACAATTCGCATGTGTATTCCAGCTTAACTCAAAAATGAGCAGTGTAGGAACAACTATCTTGAATTTGTTCTGTACAAAATAGATTAATTTTAATATTAAATTATGATCACTAAATTGTAGTTAATTCTAACAAAAAACTCAAATTATTTAATTTCGCACTAAATTTCACAACGAAAATTCAATTAAAAACTATCACAACCTTTGTATGTTAAATACGGATAAAATATAAATTATTCACAATTCCTCCACCAAAATTGCATGTGAGCTTACTCTTACCATCAGTAGTTTGTAAGCCAATTTGCACAATTTTTTTACACTTTGAAAATTTCACTAAAATCACTTGTTAAGATCTTCACTTGTTGAACTCGAATGACATAAGAGAGCGATTCATATAAATGCTCGGCCTTATATAGGGTCTGAATCGCCATTTTGGTGTGTGGAACCCGCAACCATAATGAAGATTACTCAAGATGTTTAATTTTTCATCAGTTGAAATTAATGCCATTCGATGCGGAATATTAACCTCTACATTTTTCCATTTAAAAACTCCCATCATTTATTAAATTCTTTGCATGAAAATTAAAAATAGAAATTATGCCATAACATGGCGTAATGCACTTCCTGTCATCCATAATGAGAAAATTTTAATGTGGAACCCAAATTTTATCTATCTCTCTTCCACTTGCTATCTCTTTTCTTCTCATTGCTTATATGAAAAATCTTAAAATATCAAATATCTTTTAACGAAGATATTTTTGTACCTTTTTAACACCGCCATCGCATTCCTCGTTAAAAAATAGTCCGAATTGATGTGCCATATGTTGGCAATATATAAAGTTGACAGTTTTCGCGATGTTTACAAGTGGAGTCTCAGCGAAGTTTTCATATATAGTATATTTCCTCTAACTATCGAGTTTAGATTTTCTTAGTCCTTGTTACTAACCCTTCTGGGAAAGTCCTCATCTGAAGGATCTTACTTTTCTGTCCCTTCGTTAGTTTTCTTCAAGCGATATTGCGGAGCTCGAACCCGCTTGTTGCACCCCGCGGGATCTCCTTGGTCCTGAGTGATAGATGAATTCTATCTCTTTTCGAAGTGATTTCCTTGCTTGGGTCTGGGGGTTTCGGGGGGGGCCAACCGGGTTCATAGAACACGGAACGATACGTAGTGCCTTTTCACCGACTCATTCGTAGTCTCGAGCTTAACATTCCCATACCCCCCTTATTTTCCTGGGTACCTAAGAAGAAAAAACTGTATTTCCAAAAGAAAAATTCCAAATTGTGGAAAGATCGCACAAATTAGAATCATTCAGATAACTCCTGAAAAGAAAAAAAAGATGCTATAAAGATAAATTCAAAATTGTGCAAAACACGCACAAATTGGAATTTTGCAGAGAGATCCTGAAAAGATGAAAAAAATAATATATTCCCAAAAGAAAAATACGAAATTGTACAAAACGCACACATATTAGAGGCTTTCAGATGAACCCTACCATTTGTCAGCCAACATTCCAGGTAAGCAGCTTTAATTCGCCTAGCCCGGTAACAAAATCCCAGACAACGGAGCTTAGCCTACAGAAAAATGCCAGCACGATTGCAAAGTCGAATACATCGTATACCGAAAGCACAGAGGCTCGTCTGTCGATGGCGGAGAGGAACTACGGTGGCAATTTAGGCTGAGCGCCAGTCTTGTTCTAGACATGGTGGAGTAAAGTCTGGAGTCAGAAGACTTTTTTTATGAAGCCAGTCACGCGAGTGAGGGAGCGGAACGGAATTTGTGTTATTTTGACGCGTTAAATGTGGTGATAATTTGCCTGCGTGTAGTGATATCTTTTCTTGAACAATCAAAGAATTTTCTTCGTCTTGCTGAAAGGAAAGTAGATCAGTTTTAAATTAAAGTTATTAAAAAACAAATTCTGCGAGTATTTACCTGCGCGTAGTGACACCTTTTCTGGAACAATCACAAACTTTCCTTCGTTTTTCTGAATGGAAATTTTATCAGTATTCAGATTAGGTTTATTAAGGTAAATAATTCCTCGTGGACTTTCCTGTGCATAGTGATACCTTTTTTGGAACAATCAAATTCTTTTCTTCGTCTTTCTGAAGGGAAAGTAGATCAGTTTGAAATTAAATTTATTAAAGAAATTAAATTTATTCAAAAAATAATTCTGTGTGGACTTACCTGCGCTAGTGCTTCCTTTTTGTTGAGAAAAAAAGGTAAAGTTTCCTTCGCCTTCCTGGAGGGAAAGTAGATAAGTTTGAAATTAAATTTACTAAAGAAAATAATTCTGTGCGGACTCATCTGCGCGTAGTGATGACTTTCGTTGAGAAAAAAGGAAAAGTATTTTTCGTCTTACTGAAAGGAAAGTAGATAAGTTTGAGATTAAATTTATTAAAGAAAATAATTCTGTGTGGACTTACCTGCGCGTAGTGATACCTTTCCTGGAACCATCAAGAACATTTCTTTGTCTTCCTGAGAGGAAATTTTACCAGTATTCAGATTAAATTTATTAAAGAAAATAACTCTGTGAGGACTTACCTGACGCGTAGTCATACCCTTTGGTGGAAAAAGGTAAAGTTTGCTTCGTCTTCCTGAAATGAAAGTAGATCAGATTTAAATTTGTTAAAGAAACTAATTCTGTGTGGACTTACCTGCGCGTAGAGATAAACCTTAAAAAAAAACGAAAAAAAGGGAATCAGTACTTCTTCGTCTTCCTAAAGCATAGGCACGTCGTTACTGTCAAATCCTGAGAAGATAAATATATGTGTACCCTAATGTAAATCAAAAGAGGATGAATGTATGGAGATATTTGGTGATAAATTTGAGCTGGGTGAGAAGAGAAATTGATACCACCATTTCACTGTTGGCGCTTGGCTGGAGAAAGTTTGGGAAAAACCAGGTACCTATACAGAAGCGTTTAAGTCTAGTTAAGCTGATTATTTTTTTTTTTTTTTGTGTTTGGTTCAAAAATCTGAAATTTTGTTTTTTTTTTCATGTGTATACATATGTAGATTGTTTTGTTTACATTGCCTTATGATAGTAGAGGTTAAGTGTTTTTTTTTTACTATCTTAATTTTCCCTGCTTCGGCAGGCATTAGGTTAGGAGGGCCTAGCCTAGCAGATAAGGTCGAAAAACAAATATACATATATATAATAGTTAAGGGTTCAATAAATTTATGTTATGAAGAAAAACAAAAGGAGAAAAAAAAAACAAAGAAGAGGAGAAAGACTCTGAAATAAATCTATACATTAGTGTGATTATAACGCTGACGAAGTCTTGTTATTTGCGAGCTGGCCACTTTCAGTCATCTCTTCCTACTTTTGTTCTCTTCCTCATTATTTATATATAGGTATACATTTGGTGCAGACGTTGTAATCCGGTTGTGATGTTAAAGGGCGAGTGATTTGGGTGATTTCCTCCAATAAAGCTCATTACATAAGGTATTATGACGACCTAAAGAGTACGTGCGGAGGCGTCATGGCAGCGGGGGAGCCTAATGCACACACATTTCCTTGCTATGGGGCTATCCAAACGGCATTAATATCTGTCGTCCATTCTTCGCTGTTCTCCTCGCTGCGTTGATAAAACTCCGGGTGGTAGTGCTACCGTTCGGCGCTGCAACATACCATGCTCGTTTTTTTTTCTTTTTTTCAGCCTCAAACGCCGCGGGAATTCTTTTCAGGTTACAATTTCACCAGTCCGTCCGTCAGTCTGAAGTCAATTAATTAGTTCGTCCGTCAGTCTGTTGTTTAGGTAACGCATGAGTCACAATATGATGATACTCCAGAAAGACAGAAAGGTATCATGGTCACGATGGTCTTGTCAGAGTCGTTTCGCTACGCACCCAGCGTGGAATACTGCAGGGTTTAGTTCAAAGGATATTCCCAGTCCTTATTGAATCGACAGAAGGTTAATTCAACGACACAAACTTCGAGGCTGGCGGTATGTTGGATACTTAATGCATTCAGCTGCAACTAACGAAACATTGCAGTTAGATGTCAAAAGATTATTCCCTGGATTCTTTTTGCATTATATAATTTTAACATAGAACTTATTTTTGACTCGCACTGTAGAATTAGTATTTTTTGTTTACTAAATTCTTACACATTGGTATTGGATTGTTGTGCTTTACGCATATATATTTCTTCATTGTATTTGCATAGTTAAAGTTACTATAATTTCTTAGTTCGTATTTGTTATCAGCTTGAAACAAGAATATTTTTGTATAACTTCACTTCTCGTGGGGTAGTCATCCAAATCGTATCATAATCTTGTTAACAGTGCAATCGTCAATGCCAGAAATAATAGATTAGGTAGATTAATAAAAAAATAATAATAACAATGCAATATTGTCTAGATCATAAGAACATGATCATAAAGAAATAAAGTGCTTATTTGCATGAATCAGTTAATTCTTCAATTTGGCCACAAATTACGTTCATTTTTTGTTTTATTCGCATTGCTTTATTTGCTTCGGTTGCACTTTCTACCTGAAATTGTGCACGCGTTCATTGAAAGTTGCGTTAAAATAAATTTTGTTATTATACATAATCATCTTTTGTTAAGTGAATAAAATGTATAATGCTGACCAAGTAGCTTTAGAGTTATTGATTTAATTTATTGTTACGAATTAATTTACTGCAATCAATTTTTGATTATAAATTAGCGGGCTATGAATAAAATAGGCAGCCTATGTCAGACCAGAAACGGAGTTTGTTTTAATCATCTTACCTCGTACAAACATTCGTTGTGTATTAGTTCAAGTGCCAGTTGCACATATCATCAATTTCAATCAAGGTTTATGTACCTTGGTTACTTCAGGTAAAGCAAAGGAACTTCATATTTAATCATCGAAAGCAATTTTAGTGTACTGGTTCAAGTGCCAGCTGCACATCAACAATTTAATTAAGGTTTATGTTCCTTGGTCACTGCAGTTAAAGCAACAGAGCTCTATATTTAAACATTGGTGACACCGATGTGACACAAGTGATATATTTGTATGACGTATTTAAGCAAGTGGAAATAAATATATAAAAATGGCAAACGTATTTGAAGAATTAGCAGCGGAGCAAATTAACACTGGAAAAGAGATCCAAAGAATCATTTGAAACTACAGGAAGGACTCGAAGGACAGAAAGGCCACTAAAGAGAATTATGTAGATCACCTTAACGTATTGGAGTATACATGGGCACTATTTGAAACGACGGATAATAAGATGACAGTGACTACTGATCTTCCTCGGAATCGTTCTTATTTGACGACAGATTACTACAATTCAATCATGGCACTGTATAGCCAATATCAGGTTTATTTAGCTGAGAAAATAAATCAATTCACTAATCAAAATGAAGACACATCCTCCATTGCTTCAACTATTGAAAATGAAGACTCTGGAGGAGCTGCTCCAGTATCACCAGGCATAATGAAACTAGCTAGTGCAACAGGAGTAGTAACGAAGTCACCCAAAATTCCTAAATTCGAAAAGAAAAATAGTCAACTGTCTTCTTCTGAATCTTAGCTGCCACTAATAATTGGAATCACGAGAAGGCCAATCAGAATTATTGGTGTGCTACGGAGTTGTCTCAACGTAATCGAGACTGATTGTGAATATTATTCAAGATAATACTACGAATTAAAACTGAAGTCAATCAATCAGCACTGGTCACAAATCAAACAGTGTGATAACTTGATATGGGAGCTAAGTGTAGATCCCATCTCAGAAAGCTATGACTGTGATGAGGTTGTTAAGCTAGAAGACAGTGTGGAAAAGTGTTTAATGTTGCTAGCCACCAAAATTGACAACATTAACATGACAATCACATCATCAAATGTTACAAATTCAGGCAGTATGTTAAGGCTCTCTACGCTCACACTTCCGAAATTCGGTAGGGATTATTTGAAATTGAATAAGTTCCACGACTTTTTCACCCAGATAGTCCACATCAAAGCAAAGCCAAACTGTCAAAAGATGTGGTACCTTAAAAATAATTTATCAGAGGAGGCCGAGAAATTGATAAGGCATTTCAAGGCTTCAGAAGAAAGCTACGTAGCAGCTTGGCAATCATTGAAGGATATATATAGTAACAGCAGATATCTAGTCACAGCACTCATCAATAAACTACTATTATAATTAGCCTACACAAGTTATACCTCTCCTGCAACTGCAATAAAAGCTTTGCATGATACAACTGAAGAATGTCTAATGGGACCACACACCCTGAAGGTTTTCACAGCTGACTGGGATCCACTATTACTTCATACACTTATGAAGAAAATAGACAGAACTACTCATGCTCTACACGAGCAATCGTTAACTAGACCTAGAGTGTTACCAGATATTAAGGGTTTCTTATCATTCTTAGAAACTGGGTCCCAGGCACTGAAGGCGCTCGGAGCAAGGGATAAAGGGGATGATCCACATGAAATAAACATAAGGCTAGAGCATTAACCACAGTGGCAACTCTTAATTCAAATTGAAAACAATGTGTGATCTGTAAAGGAACGCATCCTGTGTTTTTGTGCAATAAGAAGCACAATCCACTCATGCACCTATCAGAAAAGACTGAAAATTATGAAGGTACATCATTTGAAGGCTATAGGTTACCGTCGATAGAGACATCGGCATTAGCATACAACAATTCTAGCCAACAACCAACCATAGGTGGAGCTCTGACAAATGAACAACAAAGGGGCTATGTACTTCTCGGAATAGGCATAGTCACCCTCAACACTGATGAAGGAAATGAAATCGAATGCCGAAACATTTTGGATTCAGGATCTCAAATTAATATTATAACTGAGAATGTCGTAAGGAGATTAAAGCTAGCATCTGAATTAGTTAAAATCGCCATTTGTGGCGTCGGAAGTGGACAAAACCGAGCCCAAGATAAGGTCAGTTTAACTGTAAGGTAAAAAAGAAACGAGTTCTATACAAGATTAGAAACATTCGTACTACCAAAAATAGTTCCACCACATCCAATACAATCATTCGACATATCAAAGTGGCGCAGTCCGAAGAACATCTGAAGAACAAGCTGACCCAAACTTCAACATTTCGGACACAATCGATCTACTTCTAGTAGCACAATTTTATTGCCAATTGCTATCCGTCGGATAAATAAGGTTGATTGATAGTTTGCCAATCCTACAGAATACAGTTTTTCGATGGGTGGTTACAGAGAAATTCAACAAGCTGCGAAAATGAGGAAGCATATCAGCTTATTCGAAAATTTTAGAATTTGGAAGAAGTGAAGAAAATCCATGGCATTAAATAGATTTTTGGCACTAGAACGGCAATTGGAGAGGGATCCGAAATTGAAGACGCAATACATTAAATTTATGACAGAATATCTTAATCGTGGACACATGAAGGAAGTTGACATGGATGCGAGAACATCTTCACGTTACTTTGTTCCAAATCATTGTGTCATTACGCCAGACAGTAGCATTTCTAAACTGGGAGTAGTGTTTGATGCGTCAATGAAGACGACAATGCAGCTACCACTAAATGATACGTTGTGCTCAGGACCACCAATTCAAAATGATTTATTTGCGATCTTATTACGTTCTCGTCTACCATAATTTGTGTTTACCGCAGATATTCAGAAGATGTATCAGCAAATATGGGTAACAGAAGACGATCAAAGGTAGCAACTGACCTTTTGGCGATCTAATCCTAGACAGCCCCTCAAATGTTACAAGTTGTGAGCAATTACATATGGCACGAGGCAAGCCCCGTTTGCTGAAGATAATGCTTCAAGATATCCACTAGTCGCAGAAATTTTGCAACAAAACAACTATGTAGACAATTATGCTACAGGATTTAATAGTCTGTTAACAGAAATAATAATGCAAAGATAACTCACTGCAACAATTAAAGAAGGAGGGTTTAAACTTAGGAAATGATGTGCTAGTCATGGTAGATTACTTCAGGGGATTCCACCCGAACATCAAGAAATAAATCTTGACTTTGAAAATAACCTGGAAGAGAAGATACAGACACTAGGATTAACGTGGTTAACAAAACCGGATCAGTTTAGAGTAAAAACTGTTTCAAATCGTGGATGCAAAATAATAGAGTAAAGACTGTTTCAAATCGTGGACGCAAAATAACCAAAAGAATAGTCATGTCCGATATTGCTAAACTGATTGATTGTTTGGGGATATTAGCACCAATAGTTGTCACAGCAAAAATATTTTCAGAACAACTCTGGAAATTTAAAAGTAACTGAGATGCGGCCTTGCCAATGGACCTTCATACTCAATAGTGTTGCAACTCGGGTACCGCAGTGCTTTCCTGAAGAGAAGAGCGGCACAGGGGGATGATTCAGGATCTTTTTGAATAAAAGAAAAGATTTTTAAAGATTTTTCTTTTATTAAAATATCACATTCTTGACGCAACACTTCGTTATCGGTTCACAATAATCACTAAAAAATAGCTTCGTATTGAAAATATTTAGTGTAATTATATATATAATTTGACATTATACTCCCCTATAGTAGGACAAAAAAAGAAAACACAATAACATAGAACAAAACTTCTCGCCGTGCATTCGTGGTGAGCGCAGATCCTGAACTTCCATTATTCTTGGTCAGTAATTATTGTTCACTTCTTTCAAGACGCGATAGCGTCAGCAAAAATATCACACTTGTTGTATATATGTGACCAATAAGAAAGATCTTGCTAACAATGATATAAGAACTGAAAAAAGTATTCACACTGTCTTGACCAATCAAGAAATTAACCAATCAGAAAATTCTTGCTGAATTTGAATGTTTGGATTTTCAAGTAACCTGACACTTTAGATTATGAGCATTATGCTATTTAAAGGCACATAAATTTTGTGCTATGTATACACGTGTGGCGTAAATTATGTTACTTGATATGGTAAGTATTCAATGAAACTAATGACTTTGGTTTTTCTATAAAGTAATTTATGAAGGCTAGCAATATGAGCCTTTATCAAGTGGAATATTTGGGGTAAGTATATTTGTGCATGGTTGTGATTTATGAATATGCATGAAATGTTTGGTGTTTCGGGATCACAACATCCCATCCCCCTAATAAAAAGAAAATTCATCTACTTGAAGAGTTGGCGACTTTTCTGCTAACTGAGACTAATGTGAATCTAGCCCAAGATTCAAAAGTCATCAAACATCTAATTTATGAAAGATGTTTGTTTTTTGTTGTTATGTTACGGTCGTATCGAGAAGTTCTATTCAAACTTTTTCCAAAATTTTGGTAGATATTATGAAAAAAGTACCTTTACTTACATAATTGTGAATTTAGAAAACAATATAGTGATAACCTTAAAACAGATGCTTGTTTTATTTTATATGTTTAATTAAGTGCAATAATAACAAAATTAATATATGGAAATTAATTATAAATTCAAAAAATTATAGTATCAAGCTTAAAACAGATGCTTGTTTTATTTTATATGTTTAATTATGTACAATAATAAAAAAAATTAATATATGGAAATTAATTATAAATTCAAAAATTTTAGTAACAAGTTTAAAACAGGTGCTTGTTTTATTTTATATATATGTATATGTATAATTAAATTTTTTTTAAAATTACGAATTGTATATTGTAACTTGTATATGGGGTGTGTATATCATTCCTGTGGAATGGTGCTCGCGTATTCAGAGGAGAAGTAAGAAGATATTGGTAAGTGTGAGCTATAAGTCAGTGAATTGCGTAATTGTAGCGCACAGGATCATCGTAACCGAGTTAGTTGGATTGGGGGCTCTTGTGTGGGCTCCTCCGAATTACTGTCATTGCTGCATTTGATTTATTTTTACCGCAGCATACTATCCATTTAGGATACGTTATATATAGTATTATTATTAGAATTAATAATAATAATTAATATTATTATTAAGGCGTTTATCTGCTGCGATTGTTTCTTAAGGTCGTTTGGAGTTGAATATTTGACTAAGCCAACGTTACTAATTGGTCTTGGCTAGAGGTATTTTATATTATTAAAAATATTCTCACTAGTTAGTGTATGTACAAAAGAATTCCCTAATTGTGCATTATTCATATTATAGGTCCTTATAGTTAGGTATTTTGTTCTTACATAACAATTATCCTTTATTCCAATATTCCAGTTCCCTTCAGAACATGAGGAGTAATAAATTGCTTGCAGATAACATCTACTGTCATATTGAATCTTGTTGAACACAACTATTTATTAGCTTGGGATAATTGCACCCAAAAGGTAGTTTGATTTGAAGCACGAAAATCGCATGATTGTAATGTTGAATATTCTCTTTTAAGTAAATTAATTTCGCAAATTGCTTTGTTTTCATTGAAGATGGGATGATTAAGCTGACATAGATACAGGTCATTACCATCAGTCTTACAGTTGCTTAAGGCATTTGCATTCATGTTTTAGAAGTGATCGCGATCATAATCGACTACGGGATATTCGGTACTAGGCTGTATGAAGATGAAATTATTATTATGAATGAAGGGCAATGAATGAGCTTTGAAGAATTTGTAATCTTCTTTATGAGGAAGAGGAATTTTAAATTCGAATATTAGTTTGTTATTGAAGACGATGGTACTCATTTCTCCCATGCGATATATAGATAATAGGTTAGTCTCCTTTAAAGTACTGGGTAATCTAAGTTCACTTGGAATTTCCCTTCGTATAGTGATAAGAAGAGATTTTATTTTATTCGGAGTGATAATCGATGGGTGTGGTCTCCCATGTCTAACGTCTGTCACAAGATCTACTAGTGTGCTAACTATTCCCTGGTATCGCATTATCATTAGTGTGTTAAGAGTAGTAGGGATTCTAGCTCAGTAACTACGCGGTTGACATATGTTACATTATAGAGTTCGTCGTGACAAATTACATTTGAATATCACTTATAGTTTTGTTGAGAATATTCGCAGTGGTTTCTAAAATGACAGTTTGGTTTTTTATTAAGAACTTGAGGTACTTTTAGTTGTTTCTTAGTTTTTCTATTTCTTTGTCGTAATACTCCGCGTCTTCTTCGTTCAGGATACCGAAAAGCGGTTTACTAACCACCCCTATAATACCGAGTAATGACCTTTTTGTTCTTAATGCTGGGTCCAGAAGAATGAGATTCTGTTCAATGTCGTTTATTAAATGGTTCATTTCTAATATGGTGTGGTTGCACACTTGCGAAAATGCTGGTTCATTACATAACACACCGCATAATTCATAAACTTCTGTCGTATGTTTCTTTAGATAGGCTACTCCCAATTTAATACTTGTTAAATCGTAATAAACTACGATTTTCCATTCATTTGAGTAAAATTCTACGTTCCCTAAATTTTCAAAATACATTCCCGCGTTATGTATTGGGGTTCTTTTGATTCCATCAGGTTGTACTGTGGTTAAAGTTGCGAGTAGTATCAGTGTCCAGATCATATCTGAAAGAATGTGTTTTTGTTTTTAACTCTTAACACACTAAAGAGAGTTGATTTTGATAAGAAGTCAGAATAGAAGCGATAAAAGAACCCAAGCGTAAATAAAAGTGAATTAATTTTTCATTGGTTATTTGGCGATGTAATTATTCTACGTACTTTTTTAAGTTATTCTTGTGGACAATTTTGGTTTTATTTCCAATTTTTATCTTGGTGGTTTCTTTATATATCAGCTCTACTACTTCATATGGTCCTTTCCATAAAGCAGAAAATTTATTCTTTCGGACATGTTTCTTTAATAATATTTTATCGCCTAGGTTGAAATACCTTACCCGTTTATTTTCATCGTAATGCAACTTAGATTTTTCTTTATGTTTTATTGAGTTATCTCTTACTAACTTGTATCCATGCTATATACGTGCCTTAGGCTCATTTGCATAATTGTCATAGTTGTAAATTTTCTGTGGAGATTGCTTCAAGGAGGTTGGTATTTTTGGTTGATAACCGTAAAGTAGTTCGTACGGGCAGTAGTTTGTCCTGCTATGAGGGGTGCTATTATACACAAACATAGCATATGGGATCCATTCATCCCAGGTCCGAGAATCTTTGTTGACATAATGCCGCAAGTATTCTGCCAAAGTGCAGTGGCTCGTTTCCAATGCTCCATTAGTTTGCTGGTGATATGGAGTTGTCTGTAATTTATTTAGTTTTAAAAATTTGCAAACCTCTGTGAACATACCACTAAGGAAGTTAGTGCCTTGATCGGTGAGTAATGAATCAGGAATTCCACGTCTACACACAATATTCTTAAAGAATTTTTTAGCCACAGTATGGGCCTCTGCATTTTGAATGGGGACTGCTTCCGAAAATTTAGTTAAGTCATGCTGGAAGATAAGGAGGTATTTATTCCCTCCATAACTAATAGGAAGTGGTTCCACTATGTCCAGTGCCACTCTCTCATATGGTTGTGAACTTGTTGTTGTAATTTTCATAGGTATATGATTTAATTTACCTAGGTTGTTTTTTTGACAAGACTCACAGCTATGAATATAACTTTTTATGTCTTTAAGTATACCAGTTAAATTATGTTTCATTTTAATACGTTTAAGCGTTCTCACAAAGCCTTGGTGTCACCCAAGGGGGGACGTATGGTATTCTTTAATTATTTGCTGAATATCATCAGTTTTATCTAAATATATATTTGTATTATTGTAGAGAAATATTTTTATTCCCGGTTTTAAATTGAGTTCCTTCACAATATTTCTTAGCTCGATTAATACATTCTGATTCTCTATAGGCATAGGGATATGAAAATCGGTAATTTGATTTCGTTCGCCTATATTCAAACTTCGCTCTATATAATTTTTCATATACTCTCGATCTATGTTTTTTTTATAGGAATGGGTATCTTAGTTACTATATAATAATATTCATCGTTAAACTTAAACGATTTTTCCTTTTCTCTTCTAATATTAGCAAGGTTAGGTAGAATTTTTCTAAGCTCTATTTACTCCTGTGTTTCCGTCAGGGGTAGCAGAAAGTAAAAGGTTTTCCAATAAGATGTGTTATTTTGATATTCAAAGAAAAATACCATTTTTTGAGATAAATGATCGGATCTTTATTTAATTATAAAGAGGAAGGTATGCCGTTAATAATCGAAAATAATATCAGCCAAATGACCACCACGACCACGCCTATAGGACCATATCCTTTTCATGAAATTTTCCATAACCAAATCGCAAAGTGGCTGCCCTATGTCCTCGATAGCCTCACGAATTCCATATTTGAGGTTTTGAATCGACGCTGGGCTGTTAGTGTAGACCTTCTCTTTCATGTGGCCCCAAAGGAAGAAGTCGCAAGGTGTTAAGTCACAAGATCTCGGTGGCCAATTGTGATCACATCTTCGAGAGATAACACGGTCCGGAAACTTTTCCCGTAAAAGATCAATGGTTTCGTTGCTTGTATGGCACATAGCGCCGTCTTGTTGAAAGTAAACGTTGTCCAGATCAGTACCATCCAATTCCGGCCATAAAAAATCATTAATCATCTGTTGATATCCATTCACCGTAACTGTGGCTCCAGCCACATTTTCGAAAAAGTAAGGTCCAATGACCCCGCGGGACCATAAACCGCACCAAACAGTCACATGTTGAGGATAGAGAGGCTTTTCAACAATAACTCTTGGCTTTTCCGAGCCCCAGATGCGACAATTTTGCTTGCTGACGAAGCCATCGAGGTGGAAATGGCCGTCATCACTCAAGATGAGTTTTCGTTGGAATTCCGGATCATTTTCATGCATTTCAAGGACCTAATCAGCAAAGACTCAACGTTGTTGATGATCGGCCGGCTTGAGTTCTTGTGTTAACCGAACTTTATAAGCCTTAAGACCCAAATCTGTTTAACCGCATAAACTATTGCTAACAACTGTTTGTCTTTAGTAGAATACCTTGTTTCAGTCGGATTGAGTGTTCGCCTAGCATAGGAAATTACGTGACCATTACCTATCTCGCTTGCAATAGCACAGCTCCAAGGGCCAAGTCACTAGCATCGGTCGTAACAATAAGCTCCCTACTGAAATCTGGGTAAGCTAAAACAGAAGCTTGATTCAAGTGTACAAATGCTTCTTCACAAAGAGCATCCCATGTAAATGGTTCGGTTTTCTTGAGGAGTTTGGTCAACGGCTTTGCGATTTTTGCAAAGTTAAGTATGAACCGCTTATAATAACCCAGGAATCCGAGAAATAACTTTATATCTTTTTCTTTCTTCGGTCTAGGATACAATTTCGTATCTCAGAAATTACACGACCCAAATATGCGAGCTTTCTCGCAACAAAATGGCACTTGTCAGGCTAGAGTTTAAGTCGGCTTTCTCTCAGTCCATCCCTATCGCTAACCAATTTCCTATTATGATGCTTTAAATTAAATCCGTATATGACGATGTCATCGATATATACGAAACATTATCCCTTGTATACCAATGAGGACATAATTCATCAGCCTTTGGAATGTCGCGGGAGCGTTTCTCAAACCGAATGGCATTCTGTTTTACTCGTAGTGACCAAAGGGTGTACTGAAAGCAGTCATGCTCATATACGAGGATTTGGTGGAATCCTTTTGCCAAATTTAGAGTGCTAAATTATCTAGCTTTTCAAAGTTGATCCAGTATTTCGGTTATATTTGGTAGTGGATATGCGTCCCTGACTGTAATGTCGTTAAGTCTACGAAAAACCACTACAACACCCCACTGTTTATTGCATTGCCTTGGCTGTCTGCCTTTTTGGGTACGAGGATCAGAGGGGAATTCCATGGACTCTTGCTATGTGGTATAACATCTGCCTCGTGCATCTCTTTAACTTGCCGGTGAAATTCATTCCTTTGAGATTCTGGCAACCTGTATGGTTTTATACACACGGGCGCTTTATCCGTCTGGGTTTGGATTTTATGGGTTCCAGCATTCGTATATGGTAAAATACCACCCTCTAAATAAAAGAGGTTGTTATATTTGCGACAACTTTCAATTATTGAAGATTTTTCTTCAGTATTACAATGCTCAAGTTTTAGAGCACACTGCAGTCTCTTAAGTCGACAGTTTACAGGGTCATCTTCCCTACGGTACTTTAGTATTTGGTATTTATCGAGTTCGTCGTATTCGAGATGTATTTTACGTGTGTCTATTTCCACCTCATTTTCGTTACAATTCAAAAGCAAAATTTGTAACTTTTTATTTTGGGGTTTTGCTATAATTGATGCAAGATATACTCCTGATAATTTTTCATTTTTTTCTAATCACCATCTCTCTTTTATGGTCACAAGCTATTTCTAATATTATTTTGTACCGAAGTGCTATTATGAATTTGTCATAATCACTGGAATCTATATTATTTGTTTGGTTAAAGGTACTCTTGTTAACGAACCTCGGAAGTGAGTTTGGACTTATACGGTTGGGCAAAGGTATTGAAGACTTATTATCTTCCCGTGCCCCTGTCAAGCTTTCCATTACTCTCACCTCAGGATCGTTCAACCTAATTTCAAGACAAGTTTAGCTGTAATCTATATTACAACGATATTTTTTCAAAAAATCATTGCCGATTAGGCCGTCATATTCAAGATTAGCTTCTTGCTCTAGCAACAAAAATGGGTGTTCGATAGTGAAATGAAACTCGTCATTTGATAACTTTACCTGACCATTAATAGATCCCAATACAGGGATTGACTTTCCAGTTATCGTTACAATATTACAGCTTTATGTGTTTTGTATTTTTTTTGCGTTTTCAGACTTTAAGTTCATTTTAATTAAACTAACTTCCGCTCCCGTATCTATTAACAGTCTGACGTATCCTGTTTCGGATTGAATCTTTCCGTTTCCCACTTCTGTAGTAGGATTTTTAGTTTCCTGCCTCACGGCGTACTGGGTGAATTTCGGTCTTCTATCGCCTTGTGGAATATTTATTCGATTAAGACCGCTTTCGTTCATTGAGGCTCTCGATTGATTTCGTACATTATGTGCAGTTTCATCACGTGCCTTGACTAGTAACCTTGAGCTTGGGTTTCGATATCCATCTTCAAAAACCTGAATTGCTAGAATTGTATTCTCCCTCAAGAAGTAAGTTCTCGCGTCTGCGTTTGTTACCTCGGTGTAAGTGCTGGACTTAAGGGCACTTGCTAACTGTAACAGTCTATCTCTGAATTCTTTAGCAGTTTTTTTATAAGTCTGTTTTATTTCATCAGTCCGTTTTGCGCCACTGCTCTTGATTTGTCTTGCTTGGAACGAGTCTTGAGTGCTTCTACAAATGCCTCCCAAGTACTGTGGGTTTCATATTCGGTCGATTCAAAAGCAGGCCCTTGGAGCTTTGTTTTAATTACTTCCAAGAAGAAGTTTTTGTCTTTCGGTCTTAGCGAATGAGAAAAGTATCTTCCCACAAGCAACGAACTTATTTAATCTCTCAGGATTTCCGTCAAATTCGGTCACTAAATTGCTTATGTCGGTTAGACTGACCAGGGTTGGTTCGTCGGCAGGCATATGCCGTGAAAGGGGAGTACTCGGAAACCAAAAACTATTGCGGCTCTATCTCGGGCTCTACTCCGAGTTTGTATAACACTCCTTGAGAACACGTTGTTACGCCGTTCAAATCTATCCGTCACGTAGCGAATGTAATAGTAATAATTTTTATTTCTGGCAAAGGTAGATAAGATTTTAGAATTTTAAAAGTGTACAATTAACGTAGGAAAATCTCTAAATATTAACAGTGTGTGTGTAAAATACAAGCGCGGGAAGAATTATAATAACGAAAAACGATATACAAATGTTTAGAACAATTGATATATGAGATAATATAATATTAAAGTAAAGGAACAAAACTAAACTAGACTTAAGAAAGTAAAAGGAAAAAGAAAAGAAGCAAATGTAAATTATAACAATAATCATGTGTATAAAAATATAGTCGAGAAATCGAAGAGGTGCAGCGCAATACAGTGCGTAGCATCGGTCAGGGCGTATTAAGGTAAAAGCGTTGAAGCCAAGAGCCGGCCACTGAAGGCTGACGAATAAGCCATTCCACTTACCAATGACCTGTACAAAGTAAGATCGGTCGCCAATTTGAGTAACAAAGCTAGGTAACAGAAGGCGACGATGTCGAGTGGATATCAGGAATTGAATACGGTGCTGGAGATAAGCTGGCTCTTTCGCATATATCAAGTTGTACAAAAATTTCAGTCTTCTGTTCATGAGGAATGTTTCGAGAGAGCATCCAAGAAAGCAGCCGACATAGGACGAAATATGAGAAAATCTGGGCAAGCCGAATATAAATCGAATCGTGTCATTGAAAGCTGCCGTTAATTTACGCTGAAAGCAAGAATCCAGTTTTGGAAATATCAGACTGTCGAAGATAAAGTGAGGTAGCACGAAAACCTCTGCGAGCCTCATACGCATGCATTGTGACGATATATTCGCAGACATTCTTAACATTCTCAGGGAATAATACATCTTTCCAACTGAATTAGATATATAATCACAATAAATAAACTTTGTATTTAGCTCGACGCCCAGGTTTTTAACCGACCTAGCATATGGTATGACGATGCCGTTGATCTTAACTACTAGTAGATCATTTAGGTCATAACCCCTGCTATTCACAAATAGATAATTTGACTTGTTTGGATTTAGAATTAGTTCATTGTGATAGGCCCAGTCACAAATCCTAGCAAGGTCATTGATAAGTCGAATGACGCTGTCCTCGATTAAGCCAGTTGCCCTATCTAGATAAATTTGTACGTCATCAGCGTAAAGGTGGACTGAAGTATCTTGCAAAATCGTGGGTAGATTATTTATGTATAGACAGAAGAGAAGAGGGCCGAGAATAGAACCCCGAAGTATACCGCAGTGAATAGTTAAAGAAGATGAAACTGATTGAGTCTTCACCGATTGGATACGGCAGAGGAGAAAATTTTTGATAAGAGAGATAGCGGTAGATGAGAAACTGAAATTCTGCTGCAATTTCAGAAGAAGGATATCATGATTAATCGAATCGAACGCCTTACTGAAATCCAGAAGGACTAGTATGTCTATCCGATCTCTGTCAACTGCGTCACCAATGTCCGACACCACTTTGAGCAATCCCGACTCAGAGCCATATCGTGTTCTGGAACCTGACTGATAGTAAAGATTGTTAATTGAGAAAGGAAGTAATTTGAGAATGCATTATTTTCTCAAGAACTTTGTTGAAGTAGCAGAGTAGGCTAATCGGCCGAAAATCGTCTGGTGCTGAGCATTTGCGAGACTTTGGAATTGGCAACACGATAGCATTTTTCCAAAGTGATGGAAACTGCGAAGTAGTTAAACTCATATTAAACACATGCACTAAAATGTGAAAAATGGATGAAAAAATAATTTTTATAAATCTTGGCGAGATATCATCAGGATCAGTAGCAGTTGACTTAATTATACTAATCGCATTTAATATTTTATGGAGATCTACACATCTGTACGAGAAACCACTATTATTATTAATCTGAACTACTTCATCAGTGCCGAATCGCTGCTGATAGGGTAAATTGGCTGGGGATTGAATAGATGTGAAAGCGTTGTTTACTTCATTAGGATCAAGTTCACAAGGAGCAGAGTCTTTATAGTAAACACCTAGACTATGCAGGTTACTCCACTAATTTCTAGCGGGCAGAGCAGGATTTAACTTCGACTATGGTCTGAATCAGAGCCAGAAATCATGAACTGATGGTACAGCAGATCTCTCTCTGCTATGAGATTGCGAATTAAATTTGAAAACCAAGGGCATCAGTTGAGGGTACGCTGATGGCAAATCCGCATTGGAACGTGCTTATCATATAAATATCTGATATACTCAGGGAATAGTACAACCTTTTTATCCACCAAGTGAGAGTTAAATACATTATCCCACGGCATCGCCCTGCAGTCATTGAACAGACTACCATTATCCAGATTGTTTTAATCCTGGTAAGCGAATGAAGTAAGCAAAGGAGCGAGATTGACTGGAAAATTATATGTCATGTATAAGAAATCATGGTCAAAACTATCGGGTGGGCTAACCTGGTTTACTAACAGCACAGAATCAGTGTGAACTGTTAGGAAAAGATCCAGTTGAGATGGATTTTGAGTGCTGTAGTATGTCGGGATTGAATTCAATATTTTTAAATCAAAAGTTTGAAGAACTTACCTTAAACAGAGGTTGGTGGAACCATCTCGCAGAACATCGACATTAAAATCTCCACTAACTATGATATTGTTGCACCGCGTAGATAGATCGGACAGGAACCTCTGGAATTCAGTAACGGCCTCCTCACTGAAACTATTTCGTGGCGAATAAACAGCGACTAACACACAGTTACATCCATTTGAGCTAATTTCGACACAAACGAACTCAAAACTAGCACAGAGACTTGAATACCTCATCAACGTCGGCCTTAGAGAGTCCTTGATTGCCGCGCTTCCTCCTCTGCGGCCAATACGTTCGCAGCGAAAGATGTTATATCCAGGCAGAGGGACCAAACGAGAGCAAACATATTCATTCAACCACGTTTCAGAAACTAGAATAGCATGAACTCCCGATCCCTCGAAAACCTCTAGCATTATATTAATCTTATTTCGGATGCTACGCGCATTTAGATGGCATACATTGAGTCCTGTATTCTGAGCACCAAAGTTATTGAAAAGCGGCGATTGGCTAACAAACGGTATAATAGATATGCTATGTTCCACCTGAGACACCCGGCAAGCAAACACGCCCGAGACCAACCCGTCACGCAATTTAATGACATTTGAGATGATTTAAGAAAAGCAATGCACATGTACACCTCACACGATTTCCCGACGTCTAGAAGCTATCTAAATAATTCAAGAGTTGATGATAGAACTAGCAATTCATTAACTAATATAAAAATTTGAAGAAAAATATAAATAAAATTAGTAATACTTCTTACAATACAGAATATCAAATAATATATAATACTGATAATAATTTTGTCGTTACTATTAACTCCCGGAGTTTACGGAACTGGAAAAGAAGAGCTTCCAATTGGCTGAGGTTGGTTATTATTCTACTCGCTGCATTATCCTTTTTTATTTTAATGTAGACAAGGCCATTCCGAGTAAAAGCAGAATATATTTCGCCTGACCGTCACATACGAAGAGCCGCACGAAGGATAGTATTATTAATGGGCGTTAGGCTTTCATTAATATGGATAATTCCGTCGGATATAAATTTGCAATTAATCTCATTTAATTTGAGTCCGCCGTGCTTTCTAAGAAGCCCCATAAATAACTTTTTTTTCATTGTGGCAAGAGAACCTGACAATGAGTGGGTTGTTTACATTTCTACTATTTTGACCATTTGTGTTCTTGTTTCGGTTAGACTTTAGCCAAAAAGCATTCTCATAGGGAGCTAAACAATCTCCGATGAAGTCAGAGATATTTTTAATGACTACAAGAAGCTCAAGCATATTTACTTGTGGAATATTATTTACAACGACGTCACTAAGACGATTAATACGTTTCGTGTCATCGATAGCTGCTTCATACGATTCGCATTTTTGCTACACTTCACTCACAGTCTTACGTAGTGACTCCACTTCCAGGCACAGGGCACAGACAAATTCATTTATTTTGTCAACTAATGCTTCTTTTAATAACTGCATCTTTTCGTCGATTATAGCTGTAATTCTTAATATTATACGCTTCTTTAAACCCACCAACATATCATCATCAGTAGTAACATTACCTGGAATGCATAGCGATGTTGGAGTGCGGACCTGATCACCAAAACTCTGCTGACTAGTTTGCACTTGCAGAGCTTTGCCCGAATTTTTCGGGTTCCGACCTGCCATTGTTAAAGCCAAAGTAATTAAAATTATTTTCAATTTATATAAATTCACAGAAGGAATCGATTAGATATTAGGTCACTTCACCTATAAAAATGTAAATTCAAAAGAAAGTACTGAATTAGATTATTCGGCAAATAACAGAAAAATTGCAGGAGCAACACGAACCACGTTACGCTCTCATTGATTCAACTAATTGTATTTAAAAAAAAATTCTGTCTTATGATCGATTCCACCCAAAATCGGGCCTCGAGATTTCAGGGCAGATCTATTTGAACCGATAATTTATGAGAAGGGGATGATTTCGAGGGTAAGTCGATAAGTCCAATAATTGAGATTGAGGATGACGACGACGAGTTCAATGAATGGGCAATGCAGCTCGCCCAAAGTACTTTTAAAGAACCTAAGTCGAAATAGGACACAAGAATTTTTTTTTTTTAATTCAGATTTTATAACACCCTCATCATTACCAACTAGAAAGGAAGATTGCGAAGAGTATCAGCGCTATCGTTGTCAAAACGATTTATCCTGAATAAAAATGAACATTGAAAAAGAGGCCTGCGATAAAGCGATATACGCCTTAACAAAGAGCAAGGATTGAAATATAGTTAATTCTCCAACTGCCAAATAATTTACTATTTGTCTTCCCGACACTTATTTTTATTTTGGCTACTTGTCGGTTATTTGTAGAAAACCTATTTTCATGTGTCCAGGAATTGAAATTACGTTACATATTTCAACAACCGATTGGATGAGAATGCTGGTTACAAGTCACCATACGATTAAGTCCAGTGGTAAGTTAAGAATATATTATTTAAATTTTCCTCAATGCTATTTCGGTGTTATCAAGTTAAAGGACTACCGTTGTTTACGAATATTTAGATATGGAACAATACGAAAGATTGTTTTGAATTTCATTGCCCATAATCCCCCACTCATAAACTCACACATAAAAAAAATCTGTCATATTGCCCAAAATAATGGCGAATTATAATAATATTAAAAAATACAAGAACAGAGGATCGTTAAATGGAAATTGGAAATACTTCCGATATTTTGTTGTCGATATAGACCAAATTCACAATGCAACTTATCCTAACACGGATATGTTTCGAGATGAGTTAGTAACTAGGCACGTCGCACAAGAATAAATGCTGTCTTTTACACTTTTGTAAAAATAAACACAAACAGTATTTACACGCCCTACAATATTGATCTCCTAGAAACACAATAATTTCGTGTCACTGGAAGAAATGAAAAGGAAAATTCACAATCGTCGTAGCGAGTTGCGAAAATACTAGTTTTCATTTAGGATGATTCGAAATGAATGCCCTTAAGGCGCGAAAGAATTGGAGGTTGCTTTAGTTTATTACGCACACGTTTCTATATTATGACTTTCGTCGAAAATACTGTATTAAGCGATGAGGTAGTCAATTACTGCAATTACGGCCTGATATAATTAGAAGCCGATAGCTTTGCGTAGCCGTCAAACAATTGTAGGGACACTCAGAACTCAACTCGCGGATATAATACTTATAAAATTGATTATATGCCAGATTTATGTGATTCACTTGGAAGTATGTATACGCCAAAATCGCGATTAATTATAAACTCTTGATACACTGAATGGACCATTCAAAAGGAAATATGATATCACACTTCCAATTTTCATAATAAGATGGACACTTAAATGATTACAAATATTTCACATAATTCCCTGAAGCGCCTTTTTGGAAAGATTTCATTTTGTCATTATCATTCATATCAATAGTAATAATATATATCAGATAAAGGATAAAATTGGTGTCGCTCGATTGCAACATTTACACAACTATCAACAAATTTGTTTAAAGGGTTTATATTTTTTATGAAAAATTAAACTCTGTACTTGTCGGACACACTAACAATATTAATATATCATATAAAAATATTAATCACAATAAAAATTGCTGTCACTCAATTGCGACATATGTATATATATATGAATATCAAAACAAAGAAAAAGGAAATCCTACTTGTAAACAAAATTTTCATCGGGTTTCCAGGCCGACGTATCGTAATAGGTGCAATACTTTTTTTTTAAGTTGCAATTTCCAAAATAGGGCAAAATTGTAGCTCACAAAAATGCGGTAAAGTTGTAAGTAGAGTACTGTCTGGAATCCAAATTAAGTAAAGTTGTTGTAATGGAGTAAAGTTTAGCTCCAAAATGTAGTATGGGATCCCACCGCTGCCACCAATGTTGTAACCCAGAAAAGATTTCTAAAGATTTTTCTTTTATTAAAATATCAAATTCTTGACGAAACACTTAGTCATCGGTTCACAATAATCACTGAAAATAGCTGTGTACTGAAAATATTTAGTGTAACTATTATATATTTAATTTCACACTATACTTCCCTATACTAGGGCAAAAAAAGAAAGCACAATAACTTAGAACAAAACTTCTCGCCGTGCGTTTGTGGTGAGCGCAGATCTTGAACTTCCACGATTCTTGGTCAGTAATTATCATTCACTTCTTTCAAGACATGTATATATGTGACCAATAAGAAAGTTCTTGCTAACAATGATATAGAAAGAACTGAAAAAAGTATTCACACTGTCTTGACCAATCAATTAACCAATCGGAAAATTCTTGCTGATAATGCCATAGCAAGAATCGAAAAAGGTCATGTTTGTATTTTCAAGTAACCTGATACTTGTTCTTTATATTATGAGAATTTTGCAATTTAAAGGCACATAAATTTTTTGTTATGTGGCGTAAATTATGTTACTTGATATTGTAAGTATTTAATGAAACGAATGACTTTTTCAAATAATAAGTGTGTAGGTTGTTCTATAAGGTAGTTTGTGAAGGCTAGCAATATGAGCCTTTATCAAGTGCAATATTTGGGGTAAGTATATTTGTGCATGGTTGTGATTTGTGAATATGTCCGAGATGTTTGGTATTTCGGGATCACAACAATGGCTCAATTTTAGAACTTCCCTGCTCTGCTGTACTAACATAACTTTTCCAACGCGTGTATTCGCTAACGATATCGCGAATAACAAGCAACTACATGTATTTGCAGATAATTCCGAAAGGACCTCTCGAGTCGCTATATATGTTCGTATATATATCTCGAGTAGCGCCACTGCAAAAACAAACGCTGCATCGTTTGGAACTTTGCGCAGCACCTCAACTAGAAGCCCGCGTAAAAGGCTATTTTAAAATTTCAGAAGTACCTATCTCGTTTTGTTCACACTCCGAAATATTGTTGGCCTGGATAAATTCCGCATCCACATCATTCCAAGTATTCATGGCTAGCAGGATATCTGCTATACAAGAACTAAAAACAGCTGCCGCAATGGCAGCGTGTAAGATCTAAAGAAAATCCAGCAGATATTTTATCCAGAGGGCTAATAACACACAAATTACAATCCTATCAGCTGTGGTTATATGGTCTAACGTTCCTATATGGTGATGACTCTTTATGGCCGGCTCCATTCCGTAATAAAGCCGATTGTCAATTAGAATACAAACGTATTGTATTGCGTGCAACACACCCTGCTGAAGATGCATCAAGCATGGTTTATAATATTAATCATGAAGGATCATTTAGAAAACTGCGACGAAGAGTGGCGTATATGTTAAGATTTGTGAAGAGTCTCAAAAGGCAGCGTTATTCTTCGCGAAGACACCTCTTTGTTTCATGTGGAGAATTGGACGAAGCATTATATGTGATAATCAAGGCAATCCAAGATGACGAATTCAAGGAAGAAATCCAACGATTGTGAAGGTACAACGAAGCTCACAAAACAAGTAATCTCAGCAGTTTGACGCCATTTTTGGACGAGTTGGAGGACGATTGGAGAAGGCGTTTCTGTATTATAACGTAAAACATCCCATGCTGACCATATTCAGATCCAATCACGAAACTAATAATGTTGACAATTTACAGGGAAAATTTACACTGGAGCTCTAGCATTGCTTGCCGCTACTAGAGAAGGTTTGTTGCCACTAAAAGGAAAACCAATTACTAGATCTATTGTTCTTCACATTACATGAATTAAAACAAAATTATTTTCATGGCAAATTTTGCCTTGAGAAAAATTTGCCAGTAGAAATAATTACTTTAAAAAAATAAAGCAAAAGACAAATCGTACCCTCAGTACGATTTGTCGTGAAAATCACAATGTACGAACGTACATACATATCACAAAAAACGCTTTCGCGATAAGAAATGCCCGCCGCGAAAATACATTATATGTATACGCGCGACGCAATTTCAATCGACGGGACGGTGGCTAGTGTTTATAAAAACATCAAATTTAATTTTTTCAAGCCACCGTCCAACGAAAAAATATTTTGGACTTATTTAATCAAGTGCAGAATAAATGAAAAGTTTCCCAAGGTAGAAATGCAACTATGGATTTTCTACACTGAACGAGGGCTTTTCATCGCGACGAAAGTGATAAAGAGCCGAGTTGTGATTTAAATTTTCTACGCGGAGGTAGCGCGGAAGCTGGAGTTGAATTTTGAAACGAAATCAAGTTTGATAGCGAAACGGGGTGGTGATTCAAATCTTTTAAGCGGGAGTCGACGTTAAAAACAAGATCGGGTGGATTTTTAAAAATATTTTGACAACGATCGGTTCCGCGGGCTAATAGAGTAGAAAAAAAAAGGTGTTGAATAAAAACAGTATGTGTAGTAATAGTAAGAAGAAAAGGTTAAAACGTTTTGCTAAAAAATTTTAAATCACGGTGAATGAAAGCATATAGCTGTAAATCGGAAGAGCACTGAAAGCATATTTAATTAAGAGATTTGTGAGTTAAAATTTGAATGCCTAAAGAAAGTGTAACAAAGAAAAATTGTAAGTCCAGTGTCCATCAATTAAGGGAAATTTTTATAAGAAATAAAAAGAAAGTGTAACAAGGAAAACAATGTTTGGATATAGCTCCTGCCATTCCGTACGTAACAAAATTGGCGCAGGCGGTAGGATAGAGGAAGCCTACTTTGCAAAACAACAAAAGTATAAGCGCTTGAAAAGCCTCTATCTACCAAAGAACAAAAAGGAGTTAAAGAAGGGATCGAATGCTTGGCAAGACACCCTACCTTCCGCCTGAAGTTGAGTCTGGCTTCAGGAGTATTTCGATCTTGTCGGCTCCCAACGCTCCGGGTCGGACAGTTTTAACTGCTGAGGTGAAAGGGACTCCGAAGTAGGCAACGCGCCCCCCATTCAGTTTTTATCCAGGGGAATCTAAGAATGGCAAGGGCCCCCCTGCAGCAAACGAATTTCAAGCAATAAATCAGCGATTCTGAATTGAGAGGGACCTCGAAGAAGGCAATAAGCCCCCTCTCAATTTGAAGGGAAATAAGACGGCAGGAGCCTCCGTAGCTGCAAACTCGACGCACGGTGGTAAATGTGCGAGGAAAGCTCCCACCAGAAAACGCCCCTTGAAATCTCACCACTTCCATCAACTCCTCAACAATCTTCCTCGCCGGGCGACGCACAGGAAGTGCCGCCCCGTTATGAAGAAGGCGGGAGCAACATCCGTACCAGAGGGTGGAGTATAAACACCCCCAACTGCCTCAACAGTAAAAGGGCTAACACTCAGGAGTGGGAAGACCCTTACAGGTCCCCAACAAGTAAGACCTTCTAATTTAAATTTAGAAAATTATTTATAGTATTTAGAGGGGAAAGTGCGAGACACCTCCGAATTTTCTGTTATACAGTGCGATTCTATTGATAAACAGCTCATAAAGTCCCGTGAACGGCGGCTTGAGCAAATCGCGCAATTCAAAGGAAGTGCGGAAAAATTCAACGAAAGCTTAAATCAGTTTGGGGAACTCCCGCACTCTCTCGAAACAGAAATCAAAAATAGTAGTGTAGAATTAAACCAAAGTGCCATAGACAGTGTCAGTGATTCCACCGCGAGTGAAATCCTTTTGAATTGGCTGGGCGACTCCCTTCTGGAAACCAGCTTATAAGAAACCAGCTCCCCAATAATGCCAAAGTCAAAAAGTCCCAATCCAAATATGGCAGGTTACGCTAAAATAGCAGAGCTAACTGCCCAGCTCGTTCCCCTATTCTCGGGAGAACAGCACCCAAAATTGAGCCTTGAGCTCCAAACATTCCTAGGATGCTGCAGGCAGGTAATTCAGTGCATTTCGGTAGACGAACTTACAGCGTTTTTACAAATATTCCCCACCAGACTTCGAGGCGCATATTATCAGCTTTTTGCCTCAAATATGCCAACTACTTTCAAAGAAGTAGAAGAACGTCTAAATCGCACATACCTGCCTAGAGAAACTTACCAGGAAACTGGTGAATAAATTAATTACCACTAGACAGTATTCCTTGGAAAATCTCACAGCCTTCACGGCACGAGTGAAAGAGATTCTGGCACTCTGCAATGAAGCAGCAGAATCCAAATATGTAGCCACAGCAGCACCATCTGTTAAAACGCAGCTGGAAGATTTCGCAAAAAACCCACTAAAAACAGGAGTCAATAACCCCTATATGTGCCAATATCTTCTGACCATGACACACGGCACTGTAGATGAACTAGTACAAAGAGCACTTGACATGGAACGTCTCCACCAAAGTCCTCTATTCCAAATAACGCACAATTTAATCAAAGTAGTACTCTAGTAAATCAAAGTGTATATAATCCGGGCATATCATACTCGCAGGAATCCTGGGAAAACAATATGCCCACGAGTTCACTCAGTCACATACAGCCAGTGCCGTTCACACAAGCAAACACATCAGCATACATCAAACAGGAGCCAAGAACTACAAACAAAAATTTTAAAGTACAAAATATAAATAATTATTTAAATAAAATAAACTGTAGTTTTTGTAATTTAAGAGGCCATACATACGCCGATTGTCTGAAACGTAAAAATACGCCGTACTGTGTGAACTGTAAAATGTATCACCATGATGTGCGTGACTGCACAAGAAACAACAATAGTTTCCAAAGACCACATAACAATAGTGTACCACCAAATCAACGTCCTAGGGACACACAAAGACCCAATAATTCTACAGTATTCAAACTTACGTAAGAAATGTGAATTTTGTGGTCGTTCTAGACATATATTAAGCGAATGTCAACAAAGGCGTAAATGGGAAGCCCGGAGTCAGGAAACGACGTACAGTCGACCCAAAACTCCCCGACTCGACTATAAGTAACCCATAAAGTAAAATAGGGTCCCCGCAGCAGCCCAATTCCAGTGCTGCTACCGTAAAACTCCCTGTAGATATAGGCCTGAACGGCCAAACTAAACTAGTAGTCGACGCAGGCGCTGAGGTAAGTATAATAAAGAAAATGTCATTAAAAGATCTTAACACAATTAACCACAATGAGGCATGCACACTTCAGAACCCATTTGGTACCGGCAAGATGCTGGGAAATTGCCAGAGAAACTTCGTTTTCAAAAACAAAATTCCCTGCAAGTTTCAAGTCATAAAGAACTTGCCTGGCCTTTCCGATGATGGACTTCTAGGAAATGACTTCCTAGTGAAAAACTGTAACATTGAGGGTCCTGATAAGGCACTAAGGTTTCCTCGTACGGAGACTACTCCCGATGGATTTCATTGATGTTTGAAACGGACTAGCTACATTCTGAAAAAGCAGTCGAAGTAAGAACACTTGCAGAATATGTGGAGCCTAAACAGGCTGAAATATCCACCTGCAGTGTATTCAAGGCTTCTCAAACGAGAAAATCTGGCTGCCAAGCTGCAAAAGAGCTCAAGGAATGTGAAATAAGCTATCTGGGCCTATCAGGCAGCAATTGGTTACCTTTAAGGAACTAATCTACATACCTGCGCGCTTTTAAATTGTTGCCCCAGTCCCGTTACAAACGCAAGCAGATATGCTCTGTTTATCCCAGGAGATAAGCGATGGAGTCCTCTTGGCAAACAGTTTGCTGTCATCTGGAGAAGAATTAGTTCTGGTTAGTATTCTCAACACTAACAGTCATTAAGTAGTCATACATAGCTTAAGGTTACAGTTATATTCAATCAACGACTACATCATAGCCCCATTCACAGACGCAAAAGACCACAAAAGGACACACATTCCACAACCAAATATAAAAGCCATATCAAACACCACAAGAGACGGAACTGATTGTCTAAAGCCTGCCAAAAAAGTGCATATAGTTCTTCCGTCCAAAATACCGAGGCATAAATCATTATTAAACAAACAAGGGCCATATAAGAACGGTAGCGACTCGCTAAAGCCTATATTAAAGGTGCATATTACCATAGATGGCACAACAACTAGATGTCGCATGGCATACTAAAACAGAGTATACAGATTGTGAAATGGGTAGTGTATTCTGGAATGGACCATAACATATTTTAGAGCATGCCAAAAGCAAATATTTTTATAATAGCAGTTTTGTATACATTTAACCGACGTCCTCAATACTTCAGAGACGAAAAAATATGAATCACTCGACGCATACATCATTTTAAATCTTGTGGTCCAT
Organism: Dioctria rufipes; assembly: GCA_963924295.1. NCBI lineage: Eukaryota > Metazoa > Arthropoda > Insecta > Diptera > Asilidae > Dioctria > Dioctria rufipes. The sequence goes on from OZ002740.1 coordinate 117,477,112, forward strand.
TCCGGAATGGACCACCCAGCCATATAAATATTGTATACTTTTTTGGTACTGTATGCGACATCTAGTTCTTGTGCCATCTATGATATTACTCCACCGTCACACAGCATACGGAACACTACATGGTCAAAACTCACTAGCATAGACGCGTATGAGTAACCCACACAACCTATGGCAAAGACCACACAGGTGTACAAAACCCAGCCGTTGGCAAAGCAGGAGGCAAATACCCTGCATTATGCTAGCTACAGTACAACAAAGCCTCAAAAGGAATCAAATAATCCCAATCTACTTACAGGTCAAAAATTTAAAAGGAAGAGAATAAGTTAAACAGAGGTTCGGCTGAAAAAACAGCAACCCTACAACATGTACGATGTCTATACCCGAATTTTGAGACTGCGTACGACCCAAAACAATACCCGAGTATTTCTAGGCTAGAGCAAGATTTCAGCCTAGACCCTAATATGATCGCGGAAGAAAAAATTTCGACATTCGAACTCTGCGAAGAGTATAACGATATTTTCTTCCTCAAAGGTGACAAGCTCACCTATACAAATACGAAATCAAGCAACAACAAATCAACAAATGTACCGCTTACCTGAAACGCAGCGGAAAGTAACTAACGAGCATCTAAAAGAGATGATAGACAGCGGGATAGTCCAGTCTAGTAAAAGCCCTTGGAATGCACCTCTACTAGTTGTCCCCAAGAAAGCGGGACCGGACGGTGAAAAAAGGTGGTGTGTCGTTGTCGACTTTCGTAAATTAAAAGAAAAGACAATTGGACACGCATTCCGATTACCCCGAATCGATGATATTCTCGACCAACTAGGTCACGCAAGGTAATTCACCACCCTAGATATGACCAACGCCTACCACCAAGTTCTTGTGGACGAAAAAGATCGACATAAAACTGCTTTCTGCACGAGCTATGGGCAGTACGAATTCAAGCGTATGCCATTCGGGCTCAAAGGAGTCCCCGCCACATTCCAACGCCTAACGAATTTCGCCCTTACAGGCTTACAAGGCCTCGAATGTTTCGTTTACCTAGATGACATTGTCATCTATGGTGAAAATATAAACGACCACACCGAAAATTTGAGAAAAATCTTCGGCAAGTTGAGAGAGAACAACTTGAAACAGCAGCCAGGGAAGTGCCAGTTTCTACGAAGAGAAGTTGTTTACCTAGGACATAAATGTTCTAGAGAAGGGGCCCTACCAGATCCAAGTAAGACGGCCTGCGTCCAAACATTTCCTGTTCACAGAACAGTAAGGCAGATTCAGTCCTTTGACTTGCTAATTACTACAGGAAATTCATACCAGACTTCTCCAAAATTGTACGTCCAATCACGAATTTACTCCGAAAGGATGTAAAATTCATTTGGACAGGGAAATACCAAGCATAAAAAAGCTTTAATTTCCCCACCACTTTTGATTTACCCCGATTTTTCAAAATCATTTAACCTCACTACGGACGCAAGTAACGAGGCTCTCGGTGCTGTTCTCAAGGAGAAGTCGGGAAGGACCAGCCCATTGCCTATGCAAGCCGCACATTAAATAAAGCCGAAAGAAGCTACTCTACTATAGAGAGAGAGAGTTATTGGCTATTGTCGGGGCTACCAAAAATTTCAGGTGCTATCTTCAAGGCCGGAAATTCACGGTCTATACAGTCCATAAACCTCTCAAGGTGTCTTCAATGTGAAAGACCCTACTTCCCGTTTGGTGAAATCTAACCACAAATTATCTGAATTCGATTACAGCATCGAATACAAACCCGGGAAGTACAACACTAATGCCGTTGCACTAAGTCGCATCCCTCACGCATTAAACAAAGACAGTTTAGGCAATACCTGAACGGTACAAGCACTAGTCCACCACACGATGGACTCAGGTGTCGAGGAAGACGATTCCACAAATAATAAGAAGAACAATAAATCCGCTCATTGTTTCGTCGTGACTCGCGCTCAGAAGCAAAAGGCTCAAGAGACTATAAATGGCTCCAACGTGGAGACAGAAGAGCACACGAAAGCGGATCAAAATGAAATTCAAGTTACGGAAGCAGATATTTACTCCCCAGCATCGCTTGATCAAAAAGTAAGTACAGGTAAGACACCCGAAATTATTACGAGTCCCACTGAGATCCAAACAATCTTAAAAGATTACCACGATTCTCTATTTGGTGGCCATCAAAGCGTCATAAAAACTTACAAACGTATAAGACGCAAGTATTGGTGGAGACACATGCTTAGCGACATCAATAAATATATTAAAAAATGCCCACAGTGCCAGACGATGAAAGCACCTCCACAACATAAAATGACAATGGTTATCACGGAGATCGCAGAACAGCCCTTCGACAAAGTTTACCTCGATATTGTAGGTCCATTAGAAGAGACCACATCATGTAACAAATATATTTTGACCTTCCAAGATAATTTAAAAAAATTTGTGGACTGGTGTGCAATACCTAGTGCAGAAGCAGTCACAGTAGCGCAAGTTTTCTTTGATGAAATAGTTACGCGCTATCGCATACCCAAAAGTATACTTACCGATCAGGGAACAAATTTTCTGAGTGAGCTATTCAAAAGGATATGTAAGATTCTAAAGGTAAAAAAGTTACAGACTTCAGCATACCACCCACAGTTTAATGGAGCACTAGAGCGTGCACATAGACCACTTATAGAATACATATATGCCTATACGGCTTCACAGCGGATGCCCCATCAAATTTAAAACGGGATCCAGAACCCGTTTATAATCATGAGCGCTATTATCATATACTAAAGTATAAGCTCAAAAAATCCTATGCCACGGCACGAAAGAACTTATTGGCAAGTAAATAGCGCTCAAAGGGTTACTACGATAAGACGGTACGGTCCCTAACTTTCCATGTAGGAGACAAGGTCCTCATCAAGAATTAAAGCAGGAAACCCAAGCTTTCTCAAATTTGGCTAGGACCTCATCAGGTAATCGCAATACCAAGCGATGTGAATACCACCATCAAAATTGGTAGGCGAATAGTAACGGTATATAATAACCGTTTAAAACCATATTTCAAATAAAAATATATCGTACACAAATGAACCAGGTTAACTTAAAACTCCTACCTTGTTAGATTCCAATAAACCCCATTTCAATACCCCCCTCAGGAATATTTGCGGTGGAGTCACTCCACTGCCCAGTTTAAAACGGCACAATAAAAGTACAACCATACTTAAAGGACTATTTTCTTCCTCCGAATTGTCCACAGAAATGGCGCTGCAAATCATCGTATTGGCCATCCTCCTCCAATACACAACAGGAGAAATCGCTGAAAAACCCTATGTAAAAACCCAGCTAAATGACTCGGGTATATTTTGCGAGGATCTAGAAAACCTCATGGTATATAATCACAGCTGAAATGTCCCCACCGTGATAAATTTGGACGAATTAGATACCCAGATAAAGCTAACAGAATATGCCGAGCACTTAGTGCATAAACTCTTCATAAATATAAGAAACCCAGGAGATCTGTGTTACATACAACAGCAACACATACATTCTATAATAGAAAGTGTACGAAAGCGAACGAACACCATTAACGGAATGGTACCTGGACGGCGCAAGACGAGGTCTTTATTTGACGGAATAGGCGGTGCCATGCATTACTTATTCGGCAACATGGACAGCAATAACGAGAAAGAAATATACAGCAGATTAGATGAACTGGAATCAAATACACAAGCCCTAAAACAACAAACTAGTGTTGTTAAAACTACCTTGGAACAGATTCAAAAACCGCTGGCTTTGCTAATGGATCGTTAACAAAAAATAGCACACCAGATAAACGATCTCCACCATGTCGCCGATGACTTAACTAGGAGGCAACTGAGGCAGCTTATTACTCCAAATCATCGAAGTCGAATATCGACAACAAGCCCCTCTGGACATAATAATGGCTAGTAGGACCAATCATATACACCCACTGCTAGTGGCTCCCAAAATTCTGCTGGTAATATACCGCAAGACGACCTCAAATTGCACAAATGACCAAAATTGCCTATCTGTCCTATATCAGACAGCAGGAGTACAGTTCCACCTCATGCAAAATAAGTTGGTCGTGAGAATTACTCTCCCAATTTTTAACTTGCCAAAAATGAGACTACAACAAGTTCGATGCTATCCTGTACCCAAGTCCGCAAATTACTCCCTAATTCCAGACCCTGGTTATTCATACATAGCATATAGCGCAAAAACTCAGGAAATTCTCTTATTGAAAGGCGAGGACATAAAAACCTACAAGAAAGTCGCAAGTAATTTGGAAGGAAACACGTATGTAGGGCGACTGACCACGCTTATAATCAACGCGGCAACATCCAACGAATGTGCCATTAAGTTATTATATAGTCCTTTAAATGAAGTGGCCAAATGCAGGTCCAGAGTACAAGTTCCCCAAAAGGACATGTTGATAAAAGCCAATGCATGGCTATTCTCGTCCATCACCTCCACGGTGTTACATATCGCGTGACTAGATCACTTTGTGATCTCAAAGCTAGAGGGGCAGGGGATACTTGAAATAATGCAGCCATGTCAAGTGCAAATAGGTGAAAAGATATTTAGGTACGAAGGGGAAAATATACACTCACTGAAAATTATTCAGCCGAGGCAGTTTCCAGAATTAGATCATTCTCTGCGCAACCTAAATCTGGCAGAACTCTTACCAAAACCCCAAAACCACAGCTCCACATAAACTGAGATTTTAACGGGAGACGATATCCATAAATCAATATATACTGGCACTCATTCGCTGGATGATATCCAACACAAGTTAGAAGAGGACAGTAATAAGGCATCGAGCAGATATTCTCATATCCTGTCAACAACTTCGATATCATTTACGCGCCTACTAGTACTGCCCATAATGATTGCTGTGGCAGTAAAATATCTACACTCTGTTGTCATCAAGATAAGACAACAGAGAAATCAACCACAAGGTAACCCCGAAATTTCATCAGAGGGAATTCCTTTAGAAGAGCGAACTCATGCTCAGCTACCCAGTTTAAGGCGAACTAGAAGCCTCGCTAAACCCAAATCGGTTCCGAAAGTTTAAACTAACACTGTCAACATGGGCCACTTGATTAACACAGTTTAATAAATCAAACGTAGACCTGGAAAAATATGTACATTAAGTACATAGAAAATGGTAATTAGAAACAAAAAGAACAACATAAAATGTATCAATAAACCATATATTGGTAATATATGTATATATAAAATAAATAAAATAGGAGAAATAGATATATGTATATGAAAATAGATAGAGTGGTAAAAAATTAAAATACATTAGATTTATTTATGAAAAAAAGTTGATAAAATAATAGCATTGAAGAAAAATGGAAAAGAATTACATACAGACAAAAGTATATAGATTTCCCTTAGAAGTAGGTTGATATAAATAGTGATATATAAACAAAATAAATAGAATGTGTACCTACATAACCAGTAGAAGCAACTAAAAGCAAATAGTTGATATTCAGTTGTACTAAGAAAAGAAATATTAATAGTTACTAAATAACAAAAAGAAATTCGAGAAAGAATAACATAATAAAATTATAGTAGCACTAATGATCAATAAGGTACAACAACGATAACGTAAAATACATTACATAAACTTGGAAATAATAAAATTCAAATCAAAAGTAATTAGCATATAGCAAACAGGGAAAAAGGAATAAGAAGTAATACAAATAAAAAACATCACAAAAAGGGGAAGTTTACCAGGCCACAAAAAGTGTTACAAAAAAAAAAAAACAAAAAAAAAAAAAACAAACAAACCAATTGTATGTGAAAAATATAATATTGGAATAACAACACCAATCTAGAATAACAAACAAATAGACATTAGGAAAAACTAATGTTAGCTTGAAAAATAAGTACTTGTTAAATAAGTTAAAAATACTATTACTATTTTAAAATACTATTTAATAGAACGTATTTAAGAGAACATGCTAAAACATAAATTGTGTAAGCCCACACCGAACTGACCGAGACCCGATTCGCCAAATTAGTACCAACCTAGATAGACCTAATAGAACTAAAAGCAAAACAAAAATAGAAAGAAGCCGAAGCTATGCGTCCTTGTCTTCCTTTTAATTCCGCCACTATCAAAAAAAAGAGGATGTACTGCCCGTAGTCAGAGCGTACATGCAAAGAATGTATAATGTGCTAAAAATGATGCCATTGGTGTAAAGTTAGTAGTTGCATTCGTTTGTCTACAAATTCTACACTTCACTGTTGAACTAGAGCTTTAATACTCAATAAATTTTATATACAAATAGTTTAATTTATCAATATTCAATAAATGAGAAATATAAGATATATAATAAATGTAGCAATTGTGTTGCAAATAACTTTGTACTCACCTGATCTATGTTTGGCAGTTGATTGACTTGATTTTAATAATTTTAACTGAGGTTGGGATTGGGATATTCTTTCTTCTGGTCGATACCCACAGAGAATCTTTATTGCAGTCGTTCCCCACAATAAAGTGTTGGTTAGTAATTTTCTTGTTATAGTCGTTACCCGTAAAAAGAATCTTTATTGTAGTCGTTACCCACAATAAAGCCTTTATTGTAGTCGTTACCCACAATAAAGTGTTTAGTGTTAGTAAATTTCTTATTACAGTCGTTACCCGTAATAAGAATCTTTATTGTAGTCGCTACCCACAATAAAGTGTTTAGTGTTAGTAAAATCCTTATTGCAGTCGTTACCCGTAATAAGAATCTGTATTGTAGTCACTACCCACAATAAAGTGTTTATTGTTAGTAATTTTCTTATTACAGTCGTTACCCGTAATAAGAATCTTTATTGTAGTCGCTACCCACAATAAAGTGTTTAGTGTTAGTAAATTTCTTATTGCAGTCGTTACCCGTAATAAGAATCTTTATTGTAGTCGTTACCCACAATAAAGATACATTGTAGTCGTTACCCACAATAAAGGGTTTTATTAGTAAAATTTCTTAGTACAGTCGTTACCCGTAATAAGAATCTTTATTTTAGTCGCTATTCAAATAAATCTGCTAATCTAGTCGCAACCCAGAATAAGAAAAATTTATTTTAATTGTTAACCAAACAAAGTGTTAGACTGTTAATAAAAATTCGCAACACTAGGAAATACCACTAAAAAATTATCGAGTCACTCACTGCACTGCCAAACTGAAATAGAGATCGAGTCAAGTTAAATTGCTGTTTATATAGCCATGGTTTGCACACGGCACCAAAGAACGGTAGTCAAAGGCGCATGGCAACACTAACTGGCATAGTAACAATAAGATAGCATAGCAACAATAACACAGCACAGCAACTGCAACTCATCATGTGTTTATGCAGTGTTACCATTTTAGTCATTGCTGCTATCATGCTGTTTTTGCTAAATATATTTAAAGTAATTTAAACTAATTTATGTTAAATTTCAATCAATATGGTATACAATGACTTTCGCTTTGTTAAATATAGGTACTTACTTGCAACGAAAACAAATTAATTTGTACAGTATTTCGAATAAGATTGCGAATCATATTTACTTCCTCGAACTTGATTCATGGTAATAGGGAAATTTGATTGAATCATGGAATTTGTGTTAGATTCGATGTCTCTAGTGCAATGTAGATGGCACTATTTTCGTTCCACTACGTATTTTCCTTCCATTTTATCGTAAAATGTGTTTCTCTAAGTTGTCAACATTGTGTGACATAGTTATATTGACGTGACAGCTGACATGCTAAAATTTTTACATCCGCCTATTAACATCCTGGAACCATTGGAGATTAATTAGGTAATAAATTTATAATTTTTTTAAATTCAATGATTGTTTGTGGTTTTTTTGTTGTTGTTGCAGAGGTGCTGGCTCCACAAAGAAGGTATCCAGCAGTCACCGCTCTGCCAAAGAATTCTGCCTCCGTTTTGGAACATACTGCCCCCCGTTGAAAGGCTGGATGCCTTTCAAAAATTGTGCTGTAAAAGCTTGTATAACACAACCAAAATAAAAATAAACATTGGATATGTATTTAGGACTTGATGTTTGATTTAAGTTGAATGTATCAAATGTTAGAGCTGTTATCCTTTTGTAATTAATTTATTATTTATTTTGCTACATTTTGTATAAGAGATTTGGAAAATTCTTGAATCTCGTGGAACCCAGCGCTATACGCTGCAGGGGTTCATTATATAAATTTTTCAAGAGAATCAACAGATACTCTTAATACCTCTGTATTAAGCGCTTTGATTTTTTTTTATTCTGTCACTGTATGCTGTGATTTCCGTAAGACATACAGATGTGAGATTTGAGGGATACAGGAATCAATGTAAACGCTTGCCCTTGGTAACAAATGACCTCTATATTATATAAAAAATGTAACCCTCTTAAAGCCAAATGCTAATTTTGTGGCATATTACAGTAGTCGAAAACTCCGGCTATCTCGTGACGTCGTGATATTCTCACAATGACCTAGTCATGAAATAAGAAAGCCCCTATTAACAACGCAGCACAAAAGGAAATATATTTCATGAGAACAGAAAGAACACTTTTTTTTTATTTTAATCATAGGTTTTTGAATTCCTGATGAAGTTCCTACACTGGATGGTCCTGTAACTGGTTTTTGTTGTTGGTGAATCCTCTATTTCAATTATGTCCGGATCATCAAGTTGTAAATGCTGCATACGTCGACTGATTTTGTTAACTTGGATTGCTGTCTGTAACTGCTTAAGCTTCTTTTCCAGGGTTCAAATCTCCTTGACTTCCTGCTCTATACTTCTTCCTGGAGTTGGAGGAGAACCTTTGTTCCCGTCAAAGGATTCCATTATCATCTCAATTACAAGTCTGTGTAACACAAGTTTTTAAAAAAGACTAACTAACCCGTAGTTTCCTCCTATTTAATTTTGGCACAAAATCTGCTTATCAGATTAACGGTTAACAATTTAATTGCAGACAACAATGTTGCTATTGTTTTAACAATTTTGTGATGCATTATAGCAAAAGTGCGTTTGAGCATTTGGTGACGAATGTGGTCACATTTCGTTATGTATGTGCGTGTATGTAATTTTGGATGCAGTTTAATTGGACTAACGAATTAAAATTTTTTTTTTTTTTTTTTTTTTTGATAATTATATCTAATTTTATAATTGTATGCAATTGATACAAATTAGTTTCATGAATTTTAATGCCATGATAAATAGATTATGACATTGATATTTATACTTGGTTTGAGAACGCTAATTTGGGTTGATCAACAAAACTAAGATGGTTATTTAAACTCTCCTTTTAGGCCAGACGGAGTATGGCGAATTTTGTTATTGGTCATTTTAAAACCCCGTTTTGAGTTTTAATGCTTACGACTCTTACTAGTTTGTCTGCTACTAGATATATATCGATGATACGTCCCAATATCCAATAACATGCTGGCATATTGGGTTCTTTTATGACGACTAGGTCTCCTATTTTAGGATTGGCGACTGGAGTTTGCCATTTTGGCCTATTTTGCAAGGAATGCAAATAGTCATTGCACCATTTATTCCAAAACTTTTGGTGTAATGATTGTACATGATTCCATCCCGTTATCGATGAATTTTTTTTCTCATTTATAGGTTTTGGAGGAGTGATCAATGCACTGCCTATCAAAAACTGTCCAGGTGTTAACGTGGTAAGATCATCTGGGTCATCTGAGACGGGTCATAATGGCCTGGAGTTTAAGCAGGCTTCAATCTGCGCTAAGACGGTTGCCAATTCTTCGAAAGTTAACGATGAATTTCCTAATATGCGCCTAAGATGGTGCTTTATTGACTTAACTCCTGCTTCCCAGAGACCTCCGATATGTGGTGCTGAAGGCGGGTTAAAATGCCACCGTATTCCGTCGTTTACTACCTTTGATGCAATCTTCATGACCTTTTGTAAAATCCCATCAGCTCCAACGAAGTTTGTTCCGCAATCGAAGTATATATCCGTACATAATCCTCGTCGACTAGAAAATCGTCGAAATGCTGCTATAAAGACTGCTGTGATGAGATCAGATACGGGTTCTATATGGATGGCTTTGGTGGCCATGCAAATAAAAATACAAATGTAGCCCTTGTAGAACCGATTTCCTCTATGCTTGGACATTTTTAAGCTGATGGCGCTAGCATAATCCACCCCAGTTTGTTGAAACGGTCTTGATATGTTAACTCTTGAGGCAGGTAGATTCCCCATGATTTGATTCCTATTTGTGGCGGAATGTTTGAAGCAAATTATGCATTTGTGTAAGACAGCTTTGACTGTTCTTCGTCCTTGTGGAACCTAGAACTCATTTCGCATTGTTGATAGAACCAATTGTAGACCTCTATGCAAAGTTTTCATATGAAAATGGTTGATTACTAAGATGTTAGATTATGTTCTCTCGGTAAGATGATTGGGTGTTTTTGATTGAAGGATATATTGGCATTTTGTAGACGACCGCCGACACGCAATAATCCATGATTATCCAGAAATGGCTTAAGAGACAGAATTTTACTTTTGGGGGATAATAAACGCTTTTCTTGTAATTGCTTAATTTCGCTTTTAAATATATCCTTTTGAGCTAGTTTGATCAGCAATTGTTTTGCCTGATTCATCTCAACAGGTTGGAGTATGGAACTATTGCGGTAAGTGTTGGGAACTATTTTGCGGTAGTGGTTGATAAGCCTGAGGCAGTAAGCAATGACTCGTTGCAATTTAACAAACGTTGAGAATTTACTAAAAAGTTCATGAGTGTTTGACTGAGTAGTAGATAAAGAGCTTACTCACTTTTGTTCAGATTCTAAGTTGCTTTCCGTAACATGTAATGATTGAGGCCACTTCTCTTCAGGATTCATCACCCACTGAGGTCCATGCAACCACAATTGGTGGGAATTAAGTGAAGCAGGTTCAATTCCCCTGGAGCTGCAGTCGGCAGGATTCTCATTAGAACGCACGTGATGCCATGACTGTATATCAGTTAAATTTTGGATTTCTGCAATCCTATTTGCAACAAAAGTTTTGTACTTGTTCGGATGATTGTGGGTCCACGATAGAACAATAGAGGAATCTGTCCAAGCGAATGTGGGGATCTTAATAAGATTTAAATCGGTTTTAATTCGATCAATGAGTCGAACTAAAAGTACTGCGCCACAAAACTCGAGGCGAGGAAGCGTGATAGGTTTAACAGGCGCTATTTTGGATTTTGCAATAAGCAAATTAAAATCCACGTTTCCTTCCTGATCTATAGTACTGATATATACTGCCGCCGAATACGCGTGATTGGACGCGTCGGAAAATCCGTGTATCTGGCACATTGATAAATCACTAGTGGTGAATATCCACCGTGGTATATGGATTGAGCTAATGTGAAATAGCTTTTCTTTAAATTGTCGCCAGTGCATGTCGATATGTGTAGGTATCGGATCGTCCCATGAGCATCCCGAAAGCCATAAGGTTTGTACCAGAATTTTGGCTGTAACTATGATCGGACATATCCAGCCTAGTGGGTCAAAAAGTGTAGCAATTTCTGACAACACAGAACGCTTTGTAGAAATGCGATCTGCGAATTGTTTATATTGCAAAGTGAAATGGTCAGTTCCTGGGTGCCAATGTATTCAAAGGGTTTTTACAGATTCATCACTTGCTAACCGTAATGGAAGTTGTACTTCCCTATGTTCTTCCGGAATGCTTGATAGGAGATCCGATGAATTGCTTACCCATTTCCTTAGATTAAAGCCTGCTGACGACAAAATGTTAATCATCTGCGTTTGTATTTCCAAGGCTTCATCGATGGAATCTGCTCCAGTGAGCAGATCATCAACATAAAAATCACGCGGTATAATTTTGGCAGCTATAGGATATTTTGCAGCTTCATCAGTTGCTAATTGGTGAAGGGTCTTGATGGCTAAATATGGAGCTGGCGTTGTGCCAAACGTAGCCGTGGTTAACTTATAGTCTCTGATGCTTTCGCTGGGATTATTTCTCCAGACCATTCGTTGAAAATTTTGATCTGGGGGTTGAATGTTGATCATTCGGTACATTTTCTCTATGTCGGCTGACATAGCGTATTTATATTATCGCCATCGAAGTAATGTTGAGAAAAGCTCAGATTGCAGTACTGGACCTGTATGCAACTGTTCGTTTAAACTTTTCCCATTAGTGGATTTAGCCGAGGCTTCAAAGACGACTCGAACCTTGGTCGTAGTGCTATCCTTGATGACGACGTGGTGAGGAAGATAATAACATTTATCACGACTGGCTTCTTTATCAGCCAATATAATGTGCCCTAATGATTTATCTTCGTTAATGCAAGCCTTGTATTCCTGACTAAGCTCAGGATTTTGTTGCAACTTATGCTCTAGACAATAAAATCTTCGTAGAGCCATGCCACGAGAGTCGCCTAAGCTGGGACTTTCATTAATAAAGGGCAAGCGGACTTCGTAACGGCCTGTTGCATTTGGTTTGGTGAGTTTTTTTATAAAACTCTTCACAATCGCGGTCTGCCTTAGACAGTTGTTTTCCTGGGGTAACTTCTTCGGTTTCCCATAACTGCCGCGGAAGTTTATCGAGAGAAGACTCTTCCTCGTAATGATCATAGACTGTTAAGGTTGACGCTGTGGAAATTGTGTGAGTGTATTTTAAATTGCCGAAAAGGATCCAACCTAAGTTGCTGTTTTGTGCTATAGGTTTACCTGGAGGGCCTTTTCGCGGCACTTCTAAAAGGATATCTCCATAAACGTCTGCTCCTAAGAGCATGTACGTGGCTCCATTCCTTGCTTGGAATGGTGGGCGGAGGCAGTATGTCCGTGATGATGTTCACGATAAGGGCATTTATCGTGGTTATCTTATTCGAAGTTGAATAAGAGTGAATGTTTACTGATGCTTGTTTGCTAACACTCATAGATTCTGACTTTCCTAAGCCAGTGATTTGCATCGATGTATTCATACTGGCCAATTGCAGCTTGCGTGCAGCAGCCTTTGTTATGAACGTAACTTGAGAGCCTGAGTCATTCAAAGCTCGTAAAGTGAACATGGTGCCTTTTTTTAAGCAATGCTGTGGCAAGAAGGCTTGTGTAGTTCGCATTGTTTGATTCGCGTGAAGCGTTTTGAATTGATCCCTTGGATGTGGAAGACGAATTACAAGGTTGAACTTGTAGTTGTGGGTTGTCTGATTGTTTAGGCGAACCCTGTGGATTTCTGATATTCCTATGTAGTAAGGAATGATATTTCCTTCCACATCGCTGGCACGTAAACTTGCTAGCGCAATATTTTGTATTGTGGCTTTTTGAAAGGCAGTTAATGCACAATCGATTTGACGTGACAGTTTTGAATTTTGTATCAACGTCCAATTTAATAAATTTGGGGCATTTGAATAATCGATGCTGCTCTTTACACATTATGCATCTGTCGCCAGATGATGTAAAGTGAGTTGATGCTCTTGGTATTTGAGCTGATTTATTGACTGAATTTGGTTTTGCGTCTGAGATTGCTTCGAGAGTTCTAAATCTTGTTTCTTGAAACGTCTTCAAAGATTCAAGGGTAGGCAGTCCATCTGCACTGTTTTCCTCTTGTTCCCATAAGCGATGAGTTTCTGCTGGCAAGCACTGCACTAGCATATAAATCAAGATTGTATCCCAGTGTTTAGTGGGGACTTCTAATGCTTCGAGTTCGTATATACATTCGGAAGATTTGTCCAGCACTGTTTTTATAGCCCTGGCTGACTGTTGTGTTGCTTTAGGTAAATTGAATAGAATTTTTAGCTGAGCATTAATTAACACTCGCTTGTTGTCGTACCTGTTAAGCAATATCTTCCATGCGCTGTCATAACTCGAGTTAGTCCTAGGAAGTTGACGCAATAAGTGTTCTGCTTCTCCAGAAACACTTGATTTTAAGTAATGAAATTCCTGCACTGGTGATAGTGCAGAATTTTTATGAATCAAGGAATGGAACAGATAGTGAAACGACCTCCGTGACTCATATGACCCAGAGAATTTTGGTATTGTGATGCTAGGCAATCTCAGAAACGAAGAGGATTCATTCTCCGTGTTCGGTTTTGATTCCACTTTTTTTTCGAATGCATCTAGTGCATCTCTGAGAATACCTCGAAACGTGTAATATTTATTTTCCACGCTTGAGCACTGATCGTTTGCAAAGTAATCGTGTTTTTGCAATTCGCTATCCTCTAAAGCCTGAGTAGCTTGGATAATCGTATAATGCGTATTTTATAGTCGGTCCAAATTTCGTTTAGGGCGATTAACCGCTCAGAAATAAGTCCTCTCGTTCATTTTTCTACCTCAGTTTTGTTGTAGTTATTGAACGATTTTTCAAAGATTAGAGCTGAGGTGGTTTGATTATCGAGAAGTTTTTGCAGTGTAGCCATGATTGAAAGACTGAGAATATATACCAATAATCTTTAAATCCGGCTCGAAGGACCAATAAATGTACTGCCCGTAGTCAGAGCGTACATGAAAAGAATGTGTAATGTGATAAAATTTATGCCACTGGTATAAAGTTAGTGGTTGTATTCGTTTGTCTACAAATTCTACACTTCACTGTTAAACTAGAGCTTTAATACTCAATAAATTTTAGATACAAATAGTTCAATTTATCAATATTCAATAAATGAGAAATATAAGATATATAATAAATGTAGTAATTCTGTTGCAACTAACTTTGTACTCACCTGATCTATGTTTGGCAGTTGATTGACTTGATTGTAATAATTTTAACTGAGGTTGGGATTGGGATATTCTCTATTCTAGTCGATACCCAGAATAATTCTTACTGCAGTCGAAACCCACAGAGAATCTTTATTGCAGTCGTTCCCCACAATAAAGTGTTGGTTAGTAATTTTCTTGTATAGCCGTTACCCTTTATTGCAGTTGTTCCCCACAATAAAGTGTTGGTTAGTAATTTTCTTGTATAGTCGTTACCCGTAACAGGAATCTTTATTGTAGTCGTTACCCACAATAAAGTCTTTATTGTAGTCGTTACCCACAATAAAGTCTTTATTGTAGTCGCTACCCACAATAAGGTGTTTTATTAGTAATTTTCTTGATACAGTCGTTACCCGTAACAAGAATCTTTATTGTAGTCGTTACCCACAATAAAGTCTTTATTGTAGTCGTTACCCACAATAAAGTGTTTTATTAGTAATTTTCTTGATACAGTCCTTACCCGTAACAATAATCTTTATTGTAGTCGTTACCCACAAGAAAGTGTTTTATTAGTATTTTTTTTTATACAGTCGTTACCCGTAACAAGAATTTTTATTGTAGTCGGAACCCACAATAAAGTATTTAGTGTTAGTAAATTTGTTATTACAGTCGTTACCCGTAATAAGAAACTTTATTGTAGTCGCTACCCACAATAAAGTGTTTATTGTTAGTAATTTTCTTATTACAGTCGTTACCCGTAACAAGAATCTTTATTGTAGTCGTTACCCACAATAAAGTGTTTAGGGTTAGTAAATTTCTTATTACAGTCGTTACCCGTAATAAGAATCTTTATTGTAATCGTTACCCACAATAAAGTATTTAGTGTTAGTAAATTTCTTATTACAGTCGTTACCCGTAATAAGAATCTTTATTGTAGTCGCTACCCACAATAAAGTGTTTATTGTTAGTAATTTTCTTATTACAGTCGTTACCCGTAACAAATAAAGTGTTTATGGTCAGTAAATTTCTTATTACAGTCTGTAACGGCAATTGTACGCTACACTTGCTCAGAAGGTTAGCTGTTGTGGCAACGCTTTTGGTCGTCACTAACCTTCCGAATCAGGGATAGGGCTGATTCTATTGTATAAAATTAAAAAATGCCGATATCCTTTCAAGTTCAAAGTTTATTTTTATTCAATTTCAATTTGTATAAATTTACTAGCTAATTTTAAAAATGTCTAATTCAAATATAACATGAAATAACTTCTCTTAATCAAGTTAAACAATCAATTTATTTGAAATTCACTTTAATTAAAAAATTTAGATACAAATTTCATCCGTGTTCTTAAGTAATTGCAACACTAGGTTCCAGTCTAGCGGCTGTGCAGAGTCCAAATCCAGGTTATATCGCACTTCACTCAAAAAAAAATTCTAACTAAAAGACCTCTGGTAAATCCCATTAGTCATTGGTAAAGCTAACCCTATGAGAGATTGGTAAATCCCAATCTCTGAATTTCTGCAATAATTCCGCTTCCACGAGAATCCACGTTCAATTTATTCCACTGGGTAGGTACCTATGCAATATAAAAAAAGGAAGAAAAGTTATTAAAATTGTACATACCAATTCAATTTGTGGCAAATTCCACTTTAGCAAGACAAGACTTTGGCAAATTCCAAATTTCTGGCAAATTCCACTTTAAAAGACAAACACTTTGGCAAATTCATAATTTGTGGCAAATTCCACTTGTGGTAAACTCCCCTGAGATCGGCATAAACCTATCTGAGCTTGAGCATGCTCGTGATGCTAGTTTTATGATTGTTCCCCCACCACGCAAATTCAATCCGACATTAAGCTTGTTGCCCCCTGCGCCAAATTAAAACTTGCGGGCGTTAGCGGAATTATCGAATTTATATGACGCTCACGCCATCTGTGAGTCATATGAATCACACTCGTGATCAGTTGAGTCGCACACCACCCAATTATTAATGCTGTTGAGCATTCGCTTATTTAGGTGTGTTTCCAATTTTCGGTTTGTAGTTTTAATTTGTTTTGCACCTTTGGTGTGCAGGTAAACGCTGCAACATACTCCGACCCCGTTGATGTATACATATCAAGATAATAAGGAAAAACATGGACCCTTTAATTTTTTTTTTTTTTATTTATTTTCAATATATCATATTTCGTGAGATATCATTGACTGTGATAGTTGGATCAAATGATCTTATTCTTTCGAATGCGTAAGCGGACTTTACTAGTAGGTCCTAAAAACACCGTGTACCTCTTACGCTTCCCACTTCGAATGGCATCCCAAGGAATCGACTTCATTTGATGATATGAGACCTGGAACTGCTTCCCTTCTGTGGTTGTCAGATCATACCTTTTTTCTTCTAACCGCGTCGGAGGGAGTTCCTTCAACTTTTCCAAAATAAATTCGGACGTGGATGCTACCGGTTCTGTTTCGATCCCTCTAGAGGTCCTGGGGTTGTGACCTCAGTTGATGGTACTGGTGTAATCGGCGAGCACTGTACCGAATATGGGTTTCCTGACTTGGGGTCTCCAGAATCCACCTTCCTAGGGGCAGTAAATAGACTTCTGTCTGAAGTGACTATGGGCGAGATATTTGGGACATCCTTCAGGAAGTACGCCAAAAAGCGTGGCGTTGACAGCGATTGGGTAGCCTTGGGAGAACCAGGTGGCGTCACCAAATCCGCTTCACTGGTGGTGATCTCCACGACGTCATCCATTTTAATTGCGATTCTAGATGTTTGGAAAAAACAAAAACAAAACAAAAAATTGATTAATAGTTTAATACCGACAAATTATTCTACTACAAGGGGTGCCTTGTCCAACTAACGAGGCGATATTATGTGGGATTATTGGATAGCTAAACGGCCAAGGAAGCGATTTTATTTATAGGTCTACGGAAGGAAGATGGTTGGGTTTTTATTGTAACAACTCTTGTGTTTCCATCGTCTCCTGGATGAGTTTTCTCAATTATCCCTAAAGCCCATTTTCCAGGTGGAAGACGTTCTTCCTTTAATAAAACTACTTGGCCCTTTTTTATGTCTTCTGTGTTCTTAGTCCACCTTTGCCGTTGCTGTAATTGGGACAAGTATTCATAAGACCATCTTTTCCAAAACGTTTGTTTCATCTGTTGAATTGCGTGCCATTTTTTTAACGCATGTACATTTTCGTCAAAAAGATGCGCTTCTCCAGTTGTTGTTATTGCCTTGCCGAATAGAAGATGTCCTGGGGTGAGGACGTCAAGATTTGTCGGATCATTTGATAAACTACACAATGGTCGTGAGTTCAATACTGCTTCCATTTGTGTTAATAAAGTGCTGAGCTCGTCAAAGGTTAACACTGTTTGTCCTACCGTTCTTTTTAAATGATGTTTAACGCTCTTTACTCCGGCTTCCCAAAGGCCACCAAAGTGTGGAGTTAGTGGGGGGTTAAAATGCCAATTAACACCCTCACTAGCTGTTATGCAAGCTGTCTGTTCATTTGCTTCTCTAATGGCCTGGATTAAATCTCGTTTCAAAATTCTGTCGGCCCCTATGAACGTTGTCCCATTATCAGAGTATAAGTTCGTGCATAGACCTCTTCGAATTGTAAATCTTCTAAAGGCAGCAAGAAATGCTGCGGATGTTAAATCTGAGACAGCTTCAATGTGGATCGCCCTAGTTGCCATGCAGTCAAAAAGACAAATATATCCTTTGTAGATTTTAGCTTTTCTGTGTTTTGACATTTTTAAGTCTATTGGACCTGCGTAATCAAGTCCAGTATTTTCAAATGGTCGAGCTTGAGTTACTCGTTGTATAGGCAAGTTTCCCATAATCTGTGTTTGATTATGGTGTCGATCGGCGACAATACGCCGTAATGCGTAATAATTTGTCGAAGGATGAATATTTTCTCAGTAGTATAAATTCATCTTTTTGCTGCGTGGTGAGCAATACTTGGGATGATTTAGTTTCCAAGTCTGTTTCGCAGACGTCATTGGATGTCGGCCAGAATTCTTCAGCTTGTGATAGCCAGGATGGGCCATTCCACCTGTTGTTGTGAATTATTGACGATGGCATAATGCCCCGAGACGCTATGTCTGCCGGATTATCCTTCGTTGGTATGTACCTCCAGACATTGTTCCTTGAATTTTCTTGGATCTCCACTACTTTGTTTGCTACGTATGTTCGCCATTTGTTAGGGTGACCTTTGATCCAAGCAAGTACTATCTTGGAATCAGACCAGGAGACCGCCTTGACGTCACATCGTTGCATGTCCGACTTAACTTGCGTAATCAGTTTACTTAGTAGGACTGCTCCACACAACTCCAATCTCGGTATTGAAACAGGTTTGATTGGAGCCACCCGTGTTTTAGATATAACCAAATTTGTGTATATCTTACCATCGGTATGTGTCACTCGAAGGTATACGATAGCAGCAACTGCTTGAGTGGAAGCATCACAAAACCCATGAATCTGACAATTGATCATTCCTGGGTGTAGGTTGACCCATCGTGGAATTTTTACTTTATTGAAATGATGCATTTCGTCCTTAAATTTCGTCCACTCATTTGAGATATTTAATGGAACATTCTCATCCCAGGAGCATCCATCCCAGGCGCTATCCATCCTAGTGGATTGAAAAGCTTAGCCACTTCTAGGAGAATTTTTCGTTTAGTCCTAGTAGTATATTGTACATTATCTGGCTTGAATGCAAATGAAAATTGATCTGCTGCTGGATGCCATTGTATACCTAGTGCCTTGATTTCGTTTCCCTCCTCAAATATAAGAGGTAGATCAATTTCACAATCAGCTGGTGGAATATTTTCCAATAAACTTGTGTGGTTTGCGGCTCATTTCCGCAACTTGAAACCACCCCCTTTGAACAATGCGATAAGTTCCTGTTGTAGTTTTAGTGCCTGGGATATTGTGTCTGCTCCTGTCAGGACATCATCAACATATAAATCTTCCAATACTGTTTTTGATGCTACTGGAAACCTTTTATCATCATCGATCGCCAATTGTTGTATGGTTTTTCTAGCCAAATAAGGGGCTGCTGTGGTGCCAAACGTGACTGTCACCAGCTCGTATTCTTTAAGTGGTGCAGTCTTTGTATCTCTCCAGAAAATTGTTTGATATCGTTGATCATCTGGATGTATCCGTATCATGCGATACATTTTCTCTATATCGACGTTTAGTGCATATTTATGCTTTCGCCATTTCATCAGTGTAGAAAGTAGCTTCGGTTGAAGTGTTGGACCAGTCATCATTTGTTCGTTTAAGCTCCTTTCATTAGACGTTTTTGCTGATGCGTCAAATACTACCCTCAGTTTGGTAGTGGAACTTTCTTTAATGACGGCGTGATGAAGGAGGTAATACCGCAGGTAAATACCCTGGACGATATTCCTTTCATACGTCTTCTTTAATGGTACCATATGGCCTAATTCTTCATATTCGTTCATACATTGCGTATAAAGTGTTTTGGATTCAGGATCTCTTTCACACTTTTTCTCGATTTGGGAGAACCTGTTTAACGCCATGTTTCTGGATTCCACTAGTTGGGGACTCCCTTCGTTTTTAAATGGTAGTCTCACTTGATATCTACCATCTTCTAGTCGTGTATGAGTTCGCGTGTAAAATTGCTCACACTCATTCTCCTCTTTAGTCAAGTTGCGCTTCGGCATTAACTCCTCATCTTCCCAAAATTTACGTACCATGGTATCTATTCTAGCGTCCATCGCTTCACTGCTCGTAAAGGTAGAAAATGTTGATGAGGCTTCTTGTTTCTTCATTGTATTGTTTGACGGTGTTTCACCGAAGAGAATCCATCCTAACCTTGTCTGTTGTGCAAAAAGTCCTGTATTAGATATGTGACGAATTCCTTCCTTTATAATCCTTGCATAAGCGTTCACGCCTATCAGGAGATCGATCTTACTAGATTGTAAGAAATTATGGTCTGCTAATTTCAGGCCCTTTAAGCAATCTAGCCGAATATCCTTACGTCTTTCTGGAGCCGAAATGTTCGTTATGCGTTTTATTACATATGCTCGCATTGGCAAATTGAATCTTTGATCGTGTTGCGATTTAAGCGTAAATTCAATTTCCTTTGATGATCTTGCTACTTTAGATGAGCCCAAACCAGTAATCTGCAAGGACGTCGGAATGGCTCTAGTGTGTAATAACTGATAGGACGCCTCCGTGATGAATGAACTTTGTGACCCTAAATCAATTAATGCTCGTAGGATGAGTTTAGTACCATTGTCAGCTTCTACAATCACCATTGCTGTTGCTAGCAATGCTTGTGGCGATTGCCTATTATAATGACAATTTGTCGTAGAACTTGTGGCTTGATTAACCGCTTTGTTTATAGTTTCTGACACCGGTGTGTCTTCGTGTAAAAGTGTGTTGTGTCTTTTATCACATTTAAAACAAGTCCTTTCCCTAGGACATGCATCCCTGTCGTGAGGGCTTAAGCAATTGAAACATAGTTTCTGGTTTGCCACATATTTCCTCCGCTCTTTGGTAGCGAGGTTCTGGAAGAGTTTGCACTTATATATAAAGTGAACATCCTTGCACATCTTGCAGTTCGTGTGTGGACATTTGCCATACAAATGTTGTTTCAAGCATTTGAAACAAATTTTGTGTTCTGATAGAAAAGTACGTTTAGCTTGAATGGTTAAACGCTGGAACCCTTTGCATTGTTGCAATGCGTGGTTTCCTCTACACATCAAGCAACCTTGTTGCTCCTTGATATGATAATTAGTCGTTTTGTTGATTGTTTTAGGAATTTTATTGTTTGCCGTTCCCACCAAAGCTTCTAAAGTCCTGTATCTGGACTCTAAGAATTCAAATAATTGAAGTGTAGGTGGTAATGTTGTGGATTTGGAGATTTCTTGTTCCCATAAACTTCGGGACTCATCTGGAAGTCTTTGCGTTATTAGGTACAAGATGACAGGGCCCCAGTCATCTGTTGGAACGCCTTTATGGAATGCATTTAGCTCGTGCAAACACTCTTGCGTTTTGTCTAGCAAGTTTCTTATAGCCTTGTCTGACTCTTGCTTTATCTATGTTTGGTTAAATAGCATTTTGAGTTGCGTGAAGACTAGGACTCGTTGGTTTTAAAAATTTTTTAGTTAAAGTATCCCATGCCTTTTGGTAGTTGGAGCTAGTGATGTCGAACTGTCTCAGCATCCTTTCTGCTTCTCCAGATAAACTTGCCTTCAGATAGTGTAGCTTTTGCACATCGACGATTTTATTGTTACTATGAATAAGGGACACAAACATGTCATGAAACGATCTCCATGATGTGTATTCCCCATCGAACTTTGGTATGTCGATTGTAGGCAAATTCACTGGCACTTTTCTTTCGTTGTCTGGAGTAGTTACTGTAGGAGTTTCTAGTTTGTGTTGTAACTCTCCAAGAAAGGTAAAGTATTTGGCTTCAAATGTTTCATACAAATCGCTGTTCACATATTCAGTAATCGAGACGTCTGCTGTTTCTTCGTCAATTCCGGATAGCTTCAAGTCATGATCCTGAAACTGTTTCCACAGCTGTTGGATGTACTTCACGTGACCTCTTATATAGTCTGTCGTACAGTCTGTGCTCTCGACCTTGCGATGATTCGCTATAGCTTTGTCTAACCTCTGAAACAGTCGAGCTTGTGTTTTAGCAGACACGTTTTTACTCATTTTTACGGCAGAATGCTCTACCACCACTCAAGTTGACTGTTTAACGTGTTTAAATTTAATTTAAATGCGAGTACCTTAAAACAAAGAAACTGAATAATTGTCGTTTGAGCCCGAAAGGATACATCCGGCTCGAAAGACCATAAAATGTAACGGCAATTGTACGCTACACTTGCTCAGAAGGTTAGCTGTTGTGGCAACGCTTTTGGTCGTCACTAACCTTCCGAATCAGGGATAGGGCTGATTCTATTGTATAAAATTAAAAAATGCCGATATCCTTTCAAGTTCAAAGTTTATTTTTATTCAGTTTCAATTTGTATAAATTTACTAGCTAATTTTGAAAATATCTAATTCAAATATAACATGAAATAACTTCTCTTAATCAAGTTAAACAATCAACTCTTAACGCACTCAATTTATTTGAAATTCACTTTAATTAAAAAATTTAGATACAAATTTCATCGGTGTTCTTAAGTAATTGCAACACTAGGTTCCAGTCCAGCGGCTGTGCAGAGTCCAAATCCAGGTTATATCGGACTTCACTCAAAAACAAATTCTAACTAAAAGACCTCTGGTAAATCCCATTAGTCATTGGTAAAGCTAACCCTATGAGAGATTGGTAAATCCCAATCTCTGAATTTGTGCAATAATTCCGCTCCACGAGAATCCACGTTCAATTCATTCCACTGGGTAGGTACCTATGCAATATAAAAAAAGGAAGAAAAGTTATTAAAATTGTACATACCAATTCAATTTGTGGCAAATTCCACTTTAGCAAGACAACACTTTGGCAAATTCCAAATTTGTGGCAAATTCCACTTTAAAAGACAAACACTTTGGCAAATTCATAATTTGTGGCAAATTCCACTTGTGGCAAACTCCACTGAGATCGGCATAAACCTATCTGAGCTTGAGCATGCTCGTGATGCTAGTTTTATGATAGTTCCCCCACCACGCAAATTCAATCCGACATTAAGCTTGTTGCCCCCTGCGCCAAATTAAAACTTGCGGGCGTTAGCGGAATTATCGAATTTATATGATGCTCACGCCATCTGTGAGTCATATGAATCACACTCGTGATCAGTTGAGTCGCACACCACCCAATTATTAATACTGTTGAGCATTCGCTTATTTAGATGTGTTTCCAATTTTCGGTTTGTAGTTTTAATTTGTTTTGCACCTTTGGTGTGCAGGTAAACGCTACAACACAGTCGTTACCCGTAATAAGAACCTTCATTGTATTCATTACCCACAATAAAGTGTTTAGTATTAATAAATTTCTTATTACAGTCGTTAACCGTAATAAGAATCTTTATTGTAGTCGCTACCCACAATAAAGTGTTTATTGTTAGTAATTTTCTTATTACAGTCGTTACCCGTAATAAGAGTCTTTATTGTAGTCGTTACCCACAATAAAGTGTTTTATTAGTAAAATTTCTTATTACAGTCGTTACCCGTAATAAGAATCTTTATTTTAGTCGCTATTCAAATAAATCTCCCAGAATAAG
Source organism: Dioctria rufipes (assembly GCA_963924295.1). Taxonomy (NCBI): domain Eukaryota; kingdom Metazoa; phylum Arthropoda; class Insecta; order Diptera; family Asilidae; genus Dioctria; species Dioctria rufipes. Next base: position 117,500,964 of record OZ002740.1, read on the forward strand.
AAAAACTTATTTTAATTGTCAACCAAACAGAGTGTTAGACTGTTAATAAAAATTCACAACACTAGGAAATACCACTAAAAAATTATCAAGTTACTCACTGCACTGCCAAACTGGAAAAGAGATCGAGTCAAGTTAAATTGCTGTTTATATAGCCATAGTTTGCGCACACGGCACCAAAGAACGGTAGTCAAAGGCGCATGGCAACAATAATTGGCATAGTAACAATAACCTAGCATAGCAACAATAACACAGCATGGCAACTGCAACTCATCATGTGTTTATGCAGTGTTACCATTTTAGTCATTGCTGCTATCAAGCTATTTTTGCTAAATATGTTTCAAGTAATTTAAACTAATTTATGTTAATTTCAATCAATATGGTATACAATGACTTTCGCTTTTTAAATATAGGTACTTACTTGCAACGAAAACAAATTAATTTGTAAAGTATATCGAGTAAGATTGCGAATCATATTTACTTCCTCGAACTTGATTCATGTTAATAGGGAAATTTGACTGAATCATGGAAGTTGTGTTAGATTCGATGTCTCTATTGCAATGTAGATGGCACTATTTTCGTTCCACTGCGTATTTTCCTTCCATTTTATCTTAAAATGTGTTTCATTTCTCTAAGTTGTCAACATTGTGTGACATAGTTATATTGACGTGACATCTGACATGTTAAAACTTTTACATCTGCCTATTTACATCCTGGAACCATTGGAGATTAATTAGGTAAGTAGGTAGGTCACCAATTTTCTTCACATTCCATGAAGTAAAACAAAATTATTCCCATGGCAGTTTTTAGCTTCAGCAAAATTTGCCAGTAGAAATAATTACTTTAATAAAATAAAGCAAAAGACAAATCGTACCCTCAGTACGATTAGTCGTGAAAAGCACAATATGTATGTACGAACGTACATACATATCAGAAAAAAAAGCTTTCGCGATAAGAAATGCGTGCCGCGAAAATACATTCTATATATACGCGCGCCGCAATTTCAATCGACGGGACGGTGGCTGATGTTTATAAAAACATCAAATTTCATTTTTTCAAGCCACCGTCCAACGAAAAATATTCTGGACTTTTTTAATCAAGTCAAGAATAAATGAAAACTTTTCCCAGGGTAGAAATGCAACTATGCGTTTTCTACCCTGAACGAGGGCTCTTGATCGCGACGAAAGTAATAAAGAGCCGAGGTTAAAAAACATGAGCGGGTGGATTTTTAAAAAGATTTTGACAACGATCGGTTCGGCGGGCTAATATAGTAGAAACAAAAAAAAATTAGTTGAATAAAAAGAACATGTGTAGTAATAGTAAGAAGAACAGTTAAAACGTTCTGATAAAAAATTGTAAGTCACGGTTAATGAATGTATATATCTGTAAATCGGAAGTGCACCGAAAGGATGTTTAATCAAAAGATTTGTGAGTTAAATTTTGAAGGCCGAAAGAAAGTGTAACAGAGAAAAATTGTAAGTCCAGTGCCGCACAACAGCTACAACTAAAAAGAAAGCATATTGAAGCACTAGTAACTGGAATCGGAGAAACAAGGAAAGATGTTAATACATGCACGACATTAACTATCAAGCCAAGACATACATCCCCGTTTGCACTAACAGTGACAGCATTAGTGCTAAAAAGACTAACGCAACTCTTACCATCCAAAAATATCCAGCCAAATTCCTGGTCACATACAAAGAATCTCATATTAGCAGATCCTAAGTACGACGTACCAGGACGAATTGACTTAATTCTAGGAGCTTATGTGTTTGGAAAAATTATAGTGGCAAACGTATTGTATGGACCACCTGGGTCTCCACTAGCACAGCAGACAGAATTAGGTTGGATTTTGCCAGGAGAGGTACATAGCAATCTATCATTCACCCAAAGAATACAATTTTGTATATCAAAGGTAGATATTAATGAAGATCTACGTAAATGCTGGGAGATGAAGGAAGTAGCCAATGAGAAAATTCTGACTAGTGAAGATTTGGTCAGCGAAAACCACTTCAGAAACAATTACCGGAGAGGGCCGGATGGTTGATATATTGTAAGAATACCATTCAAAGAAAACCCAGAGAAAGCGGATCTAAGAAACTCTAGAGAACTCGCCCTAGCGAGGCTATTCCAAATGGAGAAAAAATTTAAAACCAACAAGACATTTGAGATTATGTACAACATTACTTACCGCATCATGCTGTAATAAAGAATGACAGCACAACGTCCAAATTAAGAGTTGTATTCGGCGCATCCGCTAAGCATCACCATGCAAAGAGTCTGAATGAGATTATGATGGTTAGACCACAGACACAACAGAATTTAACATCAATATTAACGAGATGGCGAAAACATAAGATAGTTTTTACGGCAGACATTGAAAAAATGTACCGCCAAATTAAGATCGATATCCGAGATCAAGAATATCAAAGGATTCTGTGGTGAAATTATCCAGATGAACCGATAAGAAAATAAAGCTTAACAATCATTACATACGGCACAGCAGCAGCACCATTCTTAGAAATACGAACGCTTCATCAACTAGCCAGAGAAAATTCAAAGGGTTACCCTATAGCGGAAATAATTATCCTCCATGGAACGTATGTAGATGATGTGGTTTCCGGAGGAAATTCAATAGAAGAAGCCATACAAATGAGTAATCAACTAATTAACTCATTAAATGAAGGTGGATTAAATTTGCGTAAATGGACTAGCAATAGTAGAGATTTATTATACAAAATTCCATGGCAATTAAGAGAAGCATCATCAGAGCCTGATCTAGATCAAGAATAAACAATTAAAGCTCTTGGAGTACATTGGAATCCTGTAACTGATAAATTTAGAATCCAAGTTAACACTAAAAGGGAACAAATTCCGTCTAGAAAACGAGAATTATTATCAGAAGCTGCAAAAATCTTCGATCCCATTGGATTACTCGCACCCGTAACCATAAAGATTAAGTTACTCTTCCAAGAAGTATGGCCTAAGGAATTAGAGTGGGATGAAAGGCAGTTTGAGGAAATAAAACAAAAATGGATAAGGATAAAAATGGAGTTTCCTAATCTAACAAAATTACCAATTTCCAGATGGATTAGATATATCCATTACGAACTGCATGGTTTCTGCGACGCTTCTGAGAAAGCCTATAGTGCAGTCATTTATAACCGAATAATTCAGCAAGACAAAATTACGGTAACATTATTACCAGCCAAGACAAAGGTTACACCACTAAAATCAAAACTTTCATTACCACGTTTAGAATTGTGCGGAGCATCTTTACTCGAAAGGCTATTAAAGGAAACCTGAGAAAGCTTAGAAATTCAAGATCTGTCATATTTTGTTTGAACAGATTCTAAGATAGTAATGTTATGGATAATGGAAGATGCCTACAGGTGGAGAGCATTCGTAGGAAATAGGGTTTCGGAAATCCAATCACAAACAGAAAATAAACGTTGGTTTCACGTAGTCTGCTGAAAATCCTGCAGATATAGCATCACGGGGAATTTTTCCATCTCAATTAGAGGAAAATTTGCTGAGGTGGGAAGGCCCACGATGGCTAAAAGACGAAAAAACTTTAATGAAAACGAAACAAGTAAGACAGATCTAGAAATGAAAAAAACTGCTATTAATACAGTAACGCACCAACAAGGGGAAGGAATAATCTACTCTATACTTCGAAGATATTCCTCACTAAAGAAAATGCAGAACACTTTAGCGTACTGTATACGTTTTACCAAGAACCTCAAGACAGCAGCGGATCGCAAAACTGGCCCTCTCGAAGTCGAAGAAGGTGAAAATGCATTGATATTAACAATCAAAGCAGTACAACAAAAGCACTTTAACGAAGAACTGATTAAATTAACAACAAGACCTGCAAGGAATACTTGTATGTATTTGCATGTCGAACTACGAAAGCCATTCACATTGAAATAGTGTCAGACTTAACATCAAAGGCATTTATCGCAGCATTCAGAAGACTAGTTGGAAGAAGGGGCCCAGTATAGCACTTATACAGTAATAACGCTACTAACTTCGTAGGAGTAAGTAAAATAATCAGTAAAAAGAAGAGAAATACATAACTGAGGTCAACGAAGCAATAAAAGAAGTCGACACCCAATGGCATTTAATTCCTCCTTCATCCCTGCACTTTGGAGGTCTCTGGGAAGCCGGAATTAAATCAATTAAACACCATATGCGGCGAGTAATTGGCGAAACAAGACTAACATACGAAGAAATGTGTACCCTAATGGCACAAATTGTGTCTAAACTCACGGCCACTATGTCCACTATCAGAAAACCCAGAAAGTGTTGATGTTCTAACACCTGGGCACTTCCTAACAGGATCAGCTATGTTAACAATACCAGAAAAAAGCTATCTAGATACTAATTACAATCCCGTAAACAGATGGGATAATCTTCAAAGGATGAACCAAGATTTCTGGAGTAAATGGTCAGTGGAATATATCGGTAGACTCCAACATAGGCCCAAATGGAATCAAGGGCAACCAAACAAAACAATCCGGAAGCTGGTTATAGTTAAGGATGAACAACAGCCACCCTCAAGATGGGCTGTTGGTAGAGTAATCGAGACACATTCTGGACCCGATGAACTAATAAGGGTTGTGACTCTAAATATGAAAAACGGCAGAATTAAGCGCCCAATATCAAAAATATCATTGCAACCCCTAATAGACAACGAAGGTACATCGGACCCCACTATCAATGCACAAGAAAACTTCGATGGTGATAGTGACCCAGAAAAAACAGTCAAATCTATAGCAACGAATGTTACTATGATCCATAATCAATAATGATATAATCGAAAACGACGCATCAATATGGGCACCAATGAACAAGCCCACTTGAAAACTAGTTGACATGAACAAGCACTTGGAGGCACAAGATCATTTCGATCACACAGACTAAACAACTGGAGCTATTTAGCCATTATGGCTCCTTTCTTTGTAATAGCACTCGCTGAAGATGTAAAGAAACCATGTGAATTAACGAAATTCGACAATCGCGAAGGATTGTATTTTGACAACATCTCTGTAATCCGACTTTATTCCAGTGATTGGAACCCCCTCGTGTATTATGACCTCACACTTTATTGGAAGGAGTTCTATGAAATAAAAAACTCCATACTAAGGCTCAGAGCTCTGTGCGAAGAAGAAATGCGTATCTCACGAATCTTATGTAGTACTACAATTGAAGAACTCAATCATCAAATGTTAGTGGCGGAACATATTAATGAACAATTATATCAGCAGAATTATCATCATAAAATTCGTAGAAGAAGAGCGCCCCCAGAACTCATCGGAAAAATATCTAAGAAATTATTCGGCAGCCTCGACCAAGAATTCGCAGATAATTATGAAAAACAAATACATGAAATAAAAAAGGATGAACATCTCGTAAGACAACTATTGAAAAATCAAACATCAATAATGGAGAATACAGTAGAAAGTCATATTGAAGCTTTATGACTGTTAAATTAAACCATTCACAGTATAAAACCAATGCCAGCTCCAAGACGAGGCAAGCGAAGGGAAGAGCGACAGGACAGCATCGCGTTACCATAACTCAACATTGAAGGGGGAGAATGTATGGAGTACATCTAAAAAAACACAAATTCATAAACAACAAAAAAAATAATTATTCATTCACCTCAACTAATAAATGAGGTAGCAGAATTTCCATATCAGACTTTGTAAGAATAATTTAATTGCATGAATAAAAATGCAATTGTCAACATTTGATGCAATTCATTCACCTCATTGCAATAAATTGTTTGCCTTTTTGCTTATTGAAAATTCTTGATTTCTTTTTTATTTTTTTTTGTGCATATTGTTACTTATGTCAATAATTGTAATAATTTATAAATAAAAAGATTACTCTTTTCTTGAACAAATGTAATAATTTATTGTCATCAATTTAATACTATAAATTTGCTTTAATCGATTGTTGAATTTTTAGTTAGTTATTGGACGTGAATAAAATTTGTTATTTGAAAACATTTTACAATTTTACAGTGGGATACCTCGCCTTATTACTGCTTGTGATTGCTGCGATCGTTGTTTTATTTAAACACAGGAAACACGTCTGCAAGGTGCGAGACAGGAAACCTAAGCCTGCTCCATGGAAGCCAACCAATTATAATAACAACGCAATATTGTCTAGGCTGTCGTGTCCCCAGTAAAACACTCGCGTAATCCACATATAAAACTTTTATTTAATTAACTACTTCGAACAATAACACAATTTGAGCTTGATCACTCACAACTTATAACTTGTGATCGCTAAAACACAACTGAGCAACCTGATCCACTCGCAAAGTCGGATCACCTTTTAGAATCTTTACAGGCGGAAGCGACTCTGACCTAGTGACCAGTGCAGTACCTTGCAATTAATCGCAAAGCATTACATCAGTCACTACCGTCAGCTGGAGACCCCAATACTGTTAGTAAACAAACAGTAAGCCCAGCTGAGCATTACACTATGCGAAGTGAATTACTTAAACATGGCTTAATGCTTAATTACAACAGCAGTGGATGTGACAGTTTTTTAATAAACAATTTGCAATCGCCAGGCATTTAACTGTGCGAAGTAAAAATGCTTAGATACCGCAAACTGCTTAATTAGTCGTACACCTACTGCTAGCTAAATTTATGATGTCACAACCGCACCTAATTGAATACTGGGCCACGACATTCCTCCCCCCTGTGAAAGACTAATTCCCAGGGGGAATTAGATCAGGGTGCTCGTCTTAGTTTCAGCTACATTGTACATTTTATCATATAATGTGTATACAATATTTGTTTTTTTATTTTTAACACCTTCTAAATTCTATCTTAACAATAACTACTTCTCTTAATTTAGTGCTAAATTAAAAACCTGTATGTTTTTATTTACTTATTTTTTCTCGTGCTCTAATTCATTTCTTCAACCAATATTTTTGTTAATTATAATTTTATTATAACCTTAGCTCTAATTTTGATATTTCTAAAAATAGTTTTACCATAATAGCAACAAAAACTGTACAATTATTACTAGGATTATATTTACTTATACAAAATTTGATTCTAGGTTTCATTAATCTAATCATATTATATAACTACCCTATTTACTTTCGTTTAAACATTTTTTATACCTAATTTCAAATGAACACATGTTTGTTTTTGTTTGCAATTATTAAACTAAGTTTTTAACCTGAATATAATATTTGTATAGGTTTAGTTATTCAGAGTGATTCCGCCTATCTAAAGGTTGCCACTGTCCTATTCAATATAACACTTAGTATAACAAAAATATCTAACCCTACAACGGTTGTTACTACGCTAGCTGTACTAACTGTTTTCCGACTATCATAGGCAGGTTTGCTGTGGCAATGTTGCTGTAGTAAGCACGATTACTTGCAAATCATCGTTGGTTTCGTGGTCTTCGGTAGGCTGTCCTGTTGTTACAGTGGGTTTTATTGACCTCCGGGTGATGGGTAATATTGACAATCTGCTTGATCTAGCCAGTATTGGTTTCTGCTTCCGACATCTCCTGCGGATCAGAACTCCTGCTACTTGAATAAAACTGGCAATACTTAACAGCCCGGTTATTGAGGTGGCGGCTAGGTAGATGGTGTGGGGCTCACTTTGTTGTCGATGTATTTCCTCTCGCGTGATGGCCCCATTTATTTTTTCTATCTCGGCTGCATGATCTCTCCAGGCTTGGTTGGCATTGTCGGCAGCTAACACCCGTACCTTACGACTTTGATCGCCATCAGCCATAGGCTTCGTAGATCTATTTCTGGTGTTCATGCTCTCCCATGATGGTAATTCCGAAAATGAGGGTTGTCAAAGAGTAATATTTCGCTGAGCGTGGTCCTCTGATGTGATCAATAGGTCGCCGATCTGAAGGTGGTAGTGCTCTTCGATTGATAACACTCCGGTGGACAATAGTTCTCAAATCGCTGTAGGTGTATCGCGGCAGTTTACCTCTAATTTCGTGCCTTCGGCCATCACGAACAACCAGTGATTTCGGGTAATCATGCGGACTAGACTATTCCATTTTGGAAGAATTTTTTCCCTGCATGCCAGTGGGTTGACATTGAAACTTCGAAAAAGGTTGAGCACACAGCTATCACCAATGCCTGTGACGGTTGGTCCCAACTGTGGGCACAAGAAACGCAGATGATTTCCGAGGGTTGTCAGTTGTTGGAATTTCCCATATTGCTGGTAGTCTAGCAGGACATTGTGGCGATCGTGATTATTTGCTGCTAGAACTTCGGCTCCCAACTCATATACATGGTAGCCCTCTTCATCAACTACTGCGGGAATGGTATATACTTTGTGCAGTTCAAAAGCCACTGTTTCCGGTTGAGGAATGTCTATTCTGATCATAAGGTGTTGCGGACTCTGCATTGCGCTCACCTTAGCGATTTGAGTCAACAATTGGAAGTCCAGAAATTCCTCAGCTAAATTCAATTGTTTTGTAGCGTTCGTCATAATTTCTGTTAGCTGCCGGGCGTGAATAATCATGGGGTGAAGCTTCCCCATGCTCAGTGCGACTAGCATATTCGCATAACCTTCTTGGACATCGCTGAGTTCTCGTAGTTGGAGGGTCATTAGTGTCAATATTTCATTTATCTCCGTGTTAACGTTGTTATTTACAGGTCTTGACTTTGCTGAGCGGCGGTGATGGCATTGATTTTATTCCATAGTTCCTCTCGCTCTGCTGCTGCCTGAACGCGCGGCGCATTGAACAGATTGAACGTCGATGTCATCACTGTAGTCTGCTCTTGAAGCAAGGTGAAGGTGCGGTTTTCTTTTCCATCGAGATCCCTCAAAGCCGAGTAGATATTTTCCGAATCTGCATGATCCATGGTTCCGAAAAGTGTCTTTGACAGGGACCCTATACTATCAAAGAAAGATCGCTTCCTTCGACGAGCCGGTTCCGCATGGGTATGGTGCTTTAATTCACATCCTGTCTCCTGATCTTCGCCATCCAGCTTCCTATTCCTTAGTGGCTAGCTCACATCTGTTCCCGAGTTCGGTGTGGTTGATTTTTTGTGCAGAGCTGTATCACCAGCTTGCTGCAATTGTTTGCGAATTCCAGCTCGACTGCCAAGTCCGGCATTTCTACATTGGATAGAATAGTCAATGCCTAGTATAAAAGTTGGCTTTTCCTACGTGGTCGAACAATACCCCGGACTGCATTATGGGCCTTATATTGTAGCCAAGCTGCCCAGCGTATGACAAACTGATGAACATTAAAAAGATTATGGTGACTGCTTCCATATTCAGCTTCTTAACTTATCCAAACTAACTATATGGCAACCTTCTTAATTTTATCCTACCTAGTATACAAAAATAAAAGGAACCACTCTGTATATAATTTATTTAGTATTATTTTTACTTTTATTTAGTAAAATAAAATAAATCACTGTATAGATTTAGTTTATTGCACTTTCCATCCACTTCCTCCTTCTCTCTCTCTCTCTCTCTCTCTATACCGCATTTCCCCCTTTTTTGTTAATTTTTTAAAATAAATGCTCTTCTTTGTTACACTTTTCTTCCCAATTACCTTTTTTTTTTCTTTTTCTTAACTTTTATTTTTATTTACCAATATTTTCAATGAGTACCCTTTTTTTTACACTCTTTACTTTAAACTAGGGTGAACCGCCGGCGATGCCGGCGAGAGGGTGGAGATGGGTGTGACGTTTTCCCATAGGTAGGGGGAGGGGTTGGCTATCATTTGAGAGAAGAATGAAGAGAAACGGTCCAGAGGGTGAGGAGCAATGGACAAAAGAGTGAAGGCATGTCTGAAAGTTTTTTTGCATGTAGACTGTAGATTGGCATGGTGTGCTTCGCAAGGGTGTGAGGGGAAGAACAGATGATTGCCTGTTTGTAGAGAGAGGGGTTGGCTACCATATGCAAAAAGAATGAAGAGAAACGGTAAAGAGGGAGAGGAGCAATAGCCAAAAGAGTGGAGTCAATTCTGGTTTTTACTCCCACCCTCCCCATCTTTTTCACTAAATTATGTGAAGGGGGCTAAAATATTTTTACATGTTCATAATACATTCATAATACACTTATCGAGAGCTTTCCAATGAGTGGTCATACGTTAAGATTGGATGAAAAATAGTAAATTGATGTTTTACCACTTACATACATACATAATGTATGGAACGTACACCAATCCCCAATTAGATAGAAGAATGAAGAGAAACGGTCAAGAGGGTTGTGAGGAGCAATGGACAAAAGAGTGGAGGCATGTCGGAAAAAAAATTTACTACATAAAAATATGTAAAACTCAACCAATCACTGGTTCACTTTAGCAATAAACCCGTCATATATAAAAAAAAAATTAAAAAAAAAATAAACAAAAAAAAACCTTTTCAACAATCGAACCCATACCCGCCCTACTCGAGGACTTTGACCTACCGCCCTACTAACTGAGCCAAACTTCCTTATTCAGTTTGGGCTATAAATGTATATTTAGACCGAATTGTGTTCGATCTCACAGGTGTATACAGACGCGTAAAAATTAATCGTGTCATTTTATTTTTTTTTAATAGAAAAATAAAATCTAGGAATACTAAAATTCGGTACATACAATCCTTTTATGATCACAATTGTAGGAAAAAATTAAAAATTGGAATAACCGTTATTTCATACCATAAAATTTTCAAATCACTTTTCAAGGTGGAAATTTGGCGCTCAAGAATTTCTGATTACGCCACGTTGTTCGTCGCAGGAGCTTGCAAATATGTTCAAAAAATCAGAAAAATTCACAATAACAGAAAATTCGAAAAATTCTGAAATAAGTGAATAATTGTAGGAGATATACGTGCTCAAACTGTACGCGTAGTACAAATAATTTATTTCCCCGCCTTCCTTTTCACTAAATTATATCGTGGGGGTAAAATGTTTTTGCATATTCAAAATGTACTCGCCAAGACCTTTCCAATGAGTGGTCAATCGCTAAGATAGGATGAAAAATAGGAAATTGATGCTTACCACTTTTCATACATACATACCTACATGCACCAAGGAATTCCCTAATTATATTGGGACTTGAATACTTTGAAATTCGATATCTCCTGAATGATAAGAGGTAATGACTTCAAATAAATTTTAAAAGTTATAGGACATAAGTAGCTATACTGGGCTTCTGCATTGCAAGTCTATGTAGTTCAAGGGGGCGCCGCTAGGAAGCGCCGAAAAATTGGTGGAGGGGGCAAATTTTTGTTATTTCCGTAATCTACTCATCGAGACCTTTCCAATGAGTCCCCACATGTTGGGGTAGGCTCAAAAAATGAAATCGTGATATTTTGAGATTTTTTGATGGGCAAACCCCTTACAAAATGCTTGATTTCGCAAATCTTGGCTGGACTTGTCGAAGTGAAATTCTTGTAGAATTTGAAGGAAGTAACCGAAAAGGAATGTCAAAAGCCACTTCTTGAAATAGACTGTCCAGTTGCTTTATGTGGCCCCCACCAGGAGTCGTCTAATGGACCTTACATTTCCAGGACATTTTAATTTTTTTAAATAGGAAGATAAAATCAGAGATTGCTAAAATTCGGTATATACAATCGTTTTATGATCACAATTGTAGAAAAAAATTAAAAATTGGAATAATTGTTATTTCGTATAACGAAATTCCCAAATCATTTTTCAGGACGCTGATTTCGGGCGCCAAATATTCAGATTTTGTCGCGTATGTCGGAGGAGTTTGAAAATATGCTCAAAAAATCAGAAAAAATCGTAATAAAAATTAAGCTAAAAAAATTAGCATATTAATATAAAATAACGAGAATTTTAATTCATTCCTTAATATGAGCATGCAAATTAAATGAAATAATGAAATAAATGTATGACAATCTTTTAAACCGTTTGTCGGATAGCATTGAAAAAACACAATAATTTAGGGACAATACTATACTACTTCTAAATTTATAACGGGACTTCTACGATTGCTATAAGTCCCGTTAAAATTAAAACATTTCAATCGTACGTAACATTTCCCATATAAATGAGGGACGAATCTAATTAGAATCTAATTTAGCGAACCATGCAAATTTATTTGGTTAGTTATTGCTAAACGGCAAATTTATTTGGTTAGTTATTGCTAAACGGCTTTGAATAATGTCTTGTAGTTTATTTTAGATAAAAGCCAGTGGATTAGAGATAATGTTAAGAAAAAAAAAGTGGCTTAATTGTTGCAGGATATACAAAAAAAATGGCGCTGAATGTAATGTAATGACCGATGAAAGATAGTATCATACAAAACTTTGGCGGAGATAAAAAGGGTGGTAGTTTTCAGTAGCACACCTATGTACCTATGTGTTGCATCAAACTAATTTAGTTTGCCTCGCAATGTAATTATGGGAATGAAATTTGTTATTTTGGGAACAGGGTGATTAAATGGGCCCGTAGGAGCCCTGCCCGGCACCGGAAAAAATTGAAAAAAATCCACAAGATTCCCAGGAGTCATAGTTATCACAGAAAAAAAAGAACTATGAAGATCCGGTTAAAAATAGCTAAAATAAAAGCAAAAGTATCTCAACAAAACGGCTTAAATTAAGGAAATGCCGAATTTCATGGCGTTTTCTGACCGTTTTGGTCGTTTTCAAAGTTTTTATTTCTACTATTACTACTTAATTACACATTTTTTCAGGATAATGTCAGCGGATAAAATGAAATCTGTTTTATTGGGAACGTTTATTTCTAATTAGTTTTCAGATCGGACTAATAGTTTAGGAGAAATTTTAATAATAGTAGAACAACCTCCTTTTACGACGGCTTTTTGCCGCTTTTTCCGTGAGATGATGTAAAAATCTACAATTTCTCTTTACGGAATAACGGTGCTTCGGAGAAATTCTTTTGTAAAGATGAAAAAGTTTCGTAATCGAACACTAATGCCTATGGTTGAAAAAAAAATTGCAAAAATACCTTATATGTAGTACTGGGGTGTATGGGACCCAGGTGAGGAAAAACTTTCAATTTCGGAAGGAAAAAACTCAGTGAGAAAATGTCTCAAATCACAAATGAAAACTTTCTAATAGATAGAGAATTTGGTTACCTTTAATACGAATATAAAATTTTTTCTCTACGGGCATCCGTTATGATGCAGGGTCCGACAAAGTGAAAAAGTGGTTTTCAGGTAAAATGTAAGAGGGTGAAAAAATATACTACGAAGTATACTCAATTGAAATTTGAAAAACACCAGTCGATAGAGCTCGGCGGGGGCTTTAATTATACACCCCAAATGCCATATTTGGGGCTTATGGGGGGTAGGGGTAACAACCCCCCACCACAAAATCCCCCCACCCGAATTTTTTTTTTGATAACTTTAATCCCTTTATTGAATTAAAGACGAATCTGAAGTTAGTTTTTTGATCGGGCCGCCCTCTCCCCGCAAAATAGGTTCGAATATTGAAAATAATTAAAGCAAATTTCTGAACTTCAAATACTACTATTAAGTAAATAAGGGCAGAAAAAGAAAATCGATCACACCAATTTGTTTTTCGCTGATGTTTTATTAAGTTTTCCAGAAAGTTTGATGCTCTTTGATGCGCTATTACTTATGTTTTGGGATCCCAAATTTGCAATACGTTTTTTTGTGGGGTAGCAGCGTGATGCGGGTAGATGTAAATTGAACACCCTGTTAAATCAACCCGGGACCACCCTTAAGCGATATTAGTGCACTAATCGATAGTCCTCGAAGGGATCTTTCATTTGGCACACTGAAAATTTTCCCCTCCCCCGCTGTACCCCCTAACATCTTACGTTACGTTTTACCTCCCCCCACCCACAAGAAAAGGTGGAGGGAGTGAAATTTCAGATTCATAAATTTTGAAGTGTTCTCTTTCCAACGATACCCCACTCGACCTATTGGAGCCGGAATTTCACTTGTAATCGGCCGATCAAATGACCCTTAAGTTTTTCGAAAATCATCAAGTTTATATGAAAAATTTTCGAAATTCGAAAAAAAGATAACATCATAATATGGTAAATTATAAAGTTAATGTCAATAAAAATTTCATCCCCCTGTGAAAAGAAATACCGAATCTACAGCGATTTAAAAAAAACGCTATTGCCCCACCTTCCTCCCTTTTCTGGGCGTTTCGAAAATACCGCTTTTCTAAGTTTTTGATATTTTATAGCCAGGCCCATAGGCTTTCCAACAAATCTTAAAACATCCCGCTAGACCCTCAGGAAGTGGAGAAATAAGGTAAAATCTGAAATGACGATTTGAAAATTTCAACTCCGTGAATTTCGAAATCTATTTCGAATTTCGAATACTTTCGAAAACCAAAAGATACAGTATCGAAAGATCTATAAGGGGTATAAATTTCATCGCCCTACTCCTTAAATTACTCAAGTTAGAGTTAATATCGAAAATTCACCCCACCCTATTTTTCTCCCCACTCAAAAGTCCAAATGAACTGAAACTTGAAAAAATTAGTTTAGAATAAAAAGATCTTTCAAAAAAGTGCTATAATTAAAAAATCGTACGATTCAAATAGAAATTATTCGAATTCGAAAATGTCTAACTTTAACCATCATAAAAGGTATTTTGAAATTCGAATTTCGAAAAAATATTCCGAGGGGAGAAAAATTCAATATATATTTTATTGATATGTGAAATTTGATAATAATCCAACAGTAATTATAAAAGTTTTAGTACCAAAGACTTTTTCATGTTTTCATCCAATCACCTTTTACTTTATACTAGGGTGAGCCCGCCGGCGATGCCCGGCGAGAGGGTGGGGATGGGTGCGACGTTTTCCCATAGGTAGGGGGAGGGGTTGGCTATCATTTGAGAGAAGAATGAAGAGAAACGGTCCAGAGGGTGAGGAGCAATGGACAAAAGAGTGGAGGCATGTCGGAAATTTTTTTTGAATGTAGACTGTAGATTGGCATGGTGTGCTTCGCGAGGGTGTGAGGGGAGGAACAGATGATTGCCTGTTTGTAGAGAGAGGGGTTGGCTACCATATGCAAAAAGAATGAAGAGAAACGGTAAAGAGGGTGAGGAGCAATAGCCAAAAGAGTGGAGTCAATTCTGGTTTTTACTCCCACCCTCCCCATCTTTTTCACTAAATTATATGGAGGGGGTAAAATATTTTTACATGTTCATAATACACTCATCGAGACCTTTCCAATGAGTGGTCATACGTTAAGATTGGATGCAAAATAGTAAATTGATGTTTTACCACTTACATACATACATAATGTATGGAACGTACACCAATCCCCAATTAGATAGGGGCTTAAATACTTTTGAATTTTGATATCTCCTGAACGCTGAAAGCTAAGTGAGTATAACTTTCTCCTATATTGGAAGTCTCGATAT
Source organism: Dioctria rufipes (assembly GCA_963924295.1). Taxonomy (NCBI): domain Eukaryota; kingdom Metazoa; phylum Arthropoda; class Insecta; order Diptera; family Asilidae; genus Dioctria; species Dioctria rufipes. The sequence goes on from OZ002740.1 coordinate 117,516,309, forward strand.
TTCAAGGGAGCGCCGCGCCGGTATAAGGCCATCTTCTCAGGTGCATGAGCGTACCCCAATGTATATAGAATTCATGTTATTCCCATTACGAACCATGTTCCACCATTAGATGATGTCATATCGTGAAATGTATAGGAAAGCACGGTACAACCTCCTTTTACGACGGCTTTTTGCCGCTTTTTGCCGTGAGATGATGTAAAAATTTACAATTTCTCTTTACGGAATAACGGTGCTTCGGAGAAATTTTTTTGTAAAGATAAAAAAGTTTCGTAATCGAACACTAATGCCTATGGTTGAAAAAAAAATTGGAAAAATAACTCATATGTAGTAATGGGGTATATGGGACCCAGATGAGGAAAAACTTTGAACTTCGGGAGGAAAACTCAGTGAGAAAATGTCTCAAATCACAAACGAAAACCTTCTAATGGATAGAGAATTTGGTTACCTTTAATTTGAATATAAAATTTTTTCTCTACGGGCATCCGTTATGATGCAGGGTCCGACAAAGTGAAAAAGTGGTTTTCAGGTAAAATGTAAGAGTGTGAAAAAAATATACTACGAAGTATACTCAATTGAACTTTGAAAAACGCCATTCGATAGAGGTCGGCGGGGGCTTTAATTAGACACCCCACATGCCAAATTTGGGCTTGTGGGGGGTGGGGGTAACAACCCCCCACCACAAAATCCCCCCACCACAAATTTGTTTTTTCATAACTTTAATCCCTTTATTGAATTAAAGACGAATCTGAAGTTAGTTTTTTGATCGGGCCCCCCCTCTCCCCGCAAAACAGGTTCGAATATTGAAAATAATTAAAGCAAATTTCTGAACTTCAAATACTATTATTAAGTAAATAAGGGCAGAAAAAGAAAATCGATCACACCAATTTGTTTTTCGCTGATGTTTTATTAAGTTTTCCAGAAAGTTTGATGCTCTTTGATGCGCTATTACTTATGTTTTGGGATCCCAAATTTGCAATAACTTTTTTTGTGGGGTAGCAGCGTGATGCGGGTAGATGTAAATTGAACACCCTGTTAAATCAACCCAGTACCACCCTTAAGCGATATTAGTGCACAAATCGATAGTCCTCGAAGGGATCTTTCATTTGGCGCATTCGAAATTTTCCTCGGACACCCCCCTCCCCCGCTCCACCCCTTACCATTTTATGTTACGTTTTACCACCCCCCACCCACAAAAAAAGGTGGAGGGGGTTGAAATTTCATATTCGTAAATTTTGAAGTATTCTCTTTCCAACGATACCCCACTCGACCCAGTGGAGTTGGAATTTCACTTGTTATAAGCCGGGCAAATGACCCTTACGTTTTTCGAAAATCATCAATTTTGTATGAATATTTTTCGAAATTCGAAAAAAAAATACCATTATGCTATGGGAAATTTTAAGTCGAATTTAGGTGTAGAATTTCATCCCGATGTGATAAGAAGTACGGAATCTAAGACGATTTTCGTGATGGCACCCTTCACCCTATTTCCCCCTTTTCCGAGCGTTTCGAAAATATTGTTTTTCTAAATTTTTTATATTTTATAGCCACGCCCATAGGCTTTCCAACGCATCTTAAAACATCTCGCTAGACCCTCAGAGAGTGGAGAAATAAAGGAAAATCTGAAATGACGATTTGAAAACTTCAACTCCGTGAATTTCGAAATCTATTTCGAATTTCGAATATTTTCGAAAACCAAAAGATAGCTTATCAAAAGATCTATAAGGTGTGTAAATTTCATCCCCCTACTCCTTAAATTACTCAAGTTAGAGTTAATATCGAAAATTCCCCCCACCCTATATTTCTCCCCACTCAAAAGTCCAAATGAACTGAAACTTGAAAAAATTAGTTTAGAATAAAAAGATCTTTCAAAAAAGTGCTATAATTAAAAATCGTACGATTCAAATAAAAGTTATTCGAATTCGAAAATGTCTAACTTTAACCATCATAAAAGGTATTTTGAAATTCGAATTTCGAAATACTGTGCACAAGGGCAACTCACGAATATTTTTTCTATACATGCAGAAATTTTCATAAAAATCGGTTATTTTATAAAAATGTTAAAATTCAAAAACGATAAGCATGTTTTTCACTCAATCACTTTTTACTTTATTGTAGATGAGATTTTTTTTAATTCTCTTTTTTAACCTTACTTTTTTTTATATTCTTTACTTTAACATTTTTTTAAATTCCCTTTTTTTCAACCTTTTTTTTTTTTACACTCTTTACTTTATATTTTTTTTAATTCTCTCTTTTTTAACCTTTATATATATATATTTTTTTTTACTTTCTTTAATTTAAATTGTTTTTTAATTCTCTCCTTTTTAACCTTTCTTGTTAATTAGTGTTCCAAGTCCGTCTCCTGAACGGATTCCGAATCGGGCTAAAAGATGTCTTCTTTCGTCCCTTCTTGTATGTTTCTGCTGCTTTACCTGTAATATGAAACAAAATCAAAAGTTACTAAATAACAATATTCTGATTGCTCAAAGTTATTCAAATTTTTTTAAACGATTCACGTGAACCCGCTTGAGCTTTCTCCCGATAAGGATTGTTTCATTCTCTGGGCTATGAACGTAAATTACTTCATAGGACCCCTTGAAGATTGACGACAGTTTTCTCGCCCGAGCCGGGTCTCTAACTATAACCTTTTCACCAACATGCACCTCTATCGCTCTCGCGGACCTATCATAATACTTCTTAGCGGACAATTTACTTTTGATCAAGTTTTGTTTTGCTAGTTCGAATGCCTTTTGCAATTTAAACCGTAACACATTATGATATTTATCGGCATTGTATAGCGGTTCAGGCTTCCGCTGCAAGCTACTGGGAACTTCCGAGACGAATCCGAATAAACTTTCCATTGGTGTCAATTTTGTGCCCGAATGCACAGAGTTGTTGTAGGCATGAGCTGCCGTCCGCAGGAATTCGTCCCAATTTCGCGGGTCTTGATCTACAAACTTCTCAAATAGCTGGCTAAAGTGGAATGCTGTCTCTCTACGGCCTTCAGCACTTCTCCTGTAAAATTCGCTCCTTGATCAGTCACTAATTATTTTGGTAGATTATAACGGCTGAGAATTTGCTCGAACAGTGCTCGTGCCACAGTATTCGCTTCCTGATCCGGGATCGCTACGAAGTCAACGAACCTAGGAGATCATCCACCATGGATAAGATGTATTTGTTGCCATTGTGACTCAACGGCAATGGTCCCACTAAATCGACGAATGCCTTCTCAAAGGGTTTGCTTGAGATTGCAGTGATCACTAACGGCATCTTTTTAGCTCGACTGTGTTTATTTTTCTGACACTGCGGGCAGCGCCGAACATACTTCGCGATATCCCTTTTCATCACTTTCCAACGATAGAAGCGCTGTACCCGTTTTAAGGTCTTATCTCTTCCGAGGTTTCCTCCAAACCGAGAGTCATGGAAGTCCTTCAAGATCGGTCCAACTTCGTCTGGATCTGTGATATGCTTTGGGTTCATGTCGTTCATCACCTTCCCTGCTATTACTTCTGCCTCATCGAGGTCACCCCATTCCACTTCGGATTCCATAGGAGATGTGTCATTTACTTCGGAATCTTTTCTTCGATCTTGTGCCCGAGTGATGGCTAGGCATGGATGCTTTTCGCTTTCCTCGTTTTTGGCTTCTGTTATTCTCTGGGGTATTCTAAGTGCATCCGCATTGCCATTTTCTCTTCCTTTTTTATATAGAATCTCGAAATCATACTCTGACAACTTCTGATGAAATCGCACCATACGTGACGTCGTATCTCTAACCTTGAAAAAACCCCAAAGAGGTTGGTGGTCAGTAATTACTTTGAAGTGCCTGCCCAACAGATAACATTTATAGTTACTTACGGCCCACACTATGGCTAGTAGTTCACGTTCAGTTGTCGAGTAGTTCCTCTCGGCCGGATTGAGTGTGCGACTGGCGTAACTGATGGGCCTTCTATCTTGTTCTAGAACTGCCCCTAGGGATTCGCCACTGGCATCCGTCAGTAGCGTGAATTCCTTCGTGAAATCCGGATAAGCTAATAATGGAGACGTGGTGAGAGCCTCTTTTAACAGGGTGAATGATTTATCACATTTGGGTCCCCAATAAAACCTTACCTTTTTCCTTAATAAATTATTAATTGGACCCATGATTAGTGGAAAGTTAGGGAAGAATTTCCGGTAGTAACTAGCCAGCCCCAGGAAAGACTGGAACTGTCGCACCGTCTTTGGCTTTGGAAATGCCTTTACTACTTCCACTAAACGTTGATCTGGCTTTACTCCTTGTTCCGAGCATACATGACATAGATACACCACTTCTTTTTTCAGAAACTGACATTTAGAAGGTTGTAGTTTCAAGTTATGATCTCGAAAACGTTGAAATACTTGCCTTAACTTATCGTTGTGTTCGTCTAAGCTTTTTGCAAATATCACGACATCATCGAGATACACGAAACATTTTACTCCCTGCAACCCTGTTAATATGCCGTTTAAGAGCGATTGAAAAAATGGAGACGCTGTCTTTAGCCCAAATGGCAATCTTTTATAATGAAAATGATTGAAATTGGTACAAAAATCCGTTTTTTCTCTGTCTACTGGATCGATTAGTACTTGATGATATCCGTTAGCCAAATCTAACGTTGAAAAGTACCTAGAATGACCTAGTCGATCCAGTATATCCTCAATTCGCGGAAGTGGGTATGAACAAGGGATACAGACCTTGTTGAGTTCACGGAAGTCTACGCACAACCTATACTTACGGTTCTCAGCTTCATCAGTACCCTTTTTGGGTATCAGGAGTACTGGAAAATTAAATGGACTATCACTGTGCTCTATTATGTCATTCTCTAACAATTTTTCCAGTTGGTTTTTACATTCTTCTCTGTGAGCTTCTGGCATGCGGAGTTGGAGTCCGTTCTTAGGCCTGATTAGTGTATTTCCTGCAATACACTCCGGGACATATTTCTTCGGCCATACATAACATCTTATTCTCACTCTCAACTGGGATTCTCACCAGTTGCTCTGTTCTGGGTTTCAACCGTATTATTAGTCCATTCGTGCTCTCGGGTTCAAGAACAAGTGCAGAAGCTTTCATCCTGGGATTATTCAGCTGGACTTCCGTGCGAGGATGCCCTAGTCCGGTTTCCCGTTCAACAGCTACCTTTACCTGCTCTTCACCCACATCCCTTTAGGCCATGTTATGCACTCATCCTTTACCAGGCGATGATCTCGTTGACCAGCCTCCGCATGAAGGGTTGCGGTCAAAATATTTTCCCGCCTGTGTTCATGTTTCAGCGCCTTTGCATCTCGGGTGGCCTTCACCTCATTTTCCTGCTGGGATTGTTGTTGGGCAATGTCTGCCGTCGTCTTTTCCACTCATTCATTTCTCTCGTTTATCTGTGTTAGATACCAGTCTATGCTGTCTGGGGCTACCATTGCTTTACCAAGAATGTCTTTTAGCCCTGTAATTCTTTCTCTAATACGCTGTTTCACTGTTTCTGTTGAGATTTCTCGAGGATTTCCCTTACTAGATTGACTAACGCTTCTTTGACAAGCTTTGGTCAATGTCACTACGTTAATACTTTCTTTTCCTGTTACATTCGCAAAAAGAGGCTTCTCTTCTTTGTTCCTTTTTACATTCCGTATTGACAGTTTTTGGTTAATGCAGTCGATGATAGCTCTATCCTTAAGAAATTCAATACCCAGTATTCCGTCAGCTGGTATTGAGTCGTTGTCATAAATTACATTGAACTCGCAAGCATGCTCTTCAGTATCTATACGTAACTTGGATTGACAAACCCCTACGGACTTTCCTTGAGCCCCAAATAAACCCCCAATAGTAATAGTTCGTTGGGGTTGTATAAATGTGTTTTTTCTTATTTTATTGAATTTTATTAAATTACATGTGGACCCGGTATCAACCAATAGATTTAACTTACCTGTTAACCGTATATCTGCCTCAACTGTGATGCTACAATTATTCAGTAAGCTTAAATCTACTGAAATATCATCCCCCCTCGGCGATATGTCTCTGGAGTTTGTTAATGGAAAGCAGCTGTGGACGAATTCCCCAGCTGCCGCTCCCAGTTTCCCTCCAGTTGGCCAGCGCGTTCTGCTAGGTACTTTCTGAAATACTTTTCTGTATAGTGATCACATGTCCTACAGAACTGACAATAGAGCAAACGTACCTGCTGTTTCCTATAGCTCGCTACTTCATGCCCATAGCTGTTACATTTGGTGCAGTAAGGAGGCTGTGTCCTACAATCTTTCGCAATGTGGCCCCGCTGTCCACATTTGAGCAATGAATGGTTCTCGGTGTGGTTACCCTGGCTGCCGGCCCTTGGTATCTTATGGGTGATACTGGCCGAGGAGGGGAATATATCGGTCTTTGCGGTCACGGGGCTCGATTGAGGCCGGCCTCACCTGCTCCCCATCTGTTTTGCGTGCCTAATGAGTTAGACCTCCAACCTGCCTGTACCACTTCTGGGTCTCTTACTTGAAGCCTTTGGGCATCTTTTTCATAGTAGGTAGCTTCCTCTTGTACTCCTTCTAGCGATTCAAATTTCCGTCCAGTGAGGTATACTTGAGTAGGTTTACTCCTAACGCCAGCTTTAAATGTCGCTACTGCATCTGCCTCTAGTTCTGCTATCAATCCTGTATCACCTCCTGGGTATTTCGCCGAGACTGCCGCTTTTATTTGGTCGAGCAATTCCTTCATCCGGTCTGCGAACTCCCTGATATCCTCACCAGGCCTCCGCCTGCATGCCAGCATTTCCGTTCGCATTCCGCTGAACGATTTTTTTGCCATGTAGGCCGATTTGATTACCTGCTGTAAAGCATCAAAATCTTTTGGTTCCTGTGAGCTTACCAAGTAGTACACATCGTCCGTTAGGCGATACTTTATGCACCTGATAAAAATCTTCTGTTCCTCCTGTGTCAGTCTATCGTGTAGATCCTTACTGCAGCTCAAAAAGCGATGCACTTCCTTCGCCAGTTTGGATGACCTTTCGCCAGATAGTATGGGTACATACTTGGATACTAGGTCCATTACCTTTTCATGCACGTCTGCCATGCTGTCTTGACCTGTGATGTTTCTTTCCTCTGGCCTTATCTGGTTCTGCACTGTTCTTACTTTTCCACTCGGCGCTACTTCCTGCTTCTTTCTTCTGATTAGCTCCCTTTCTATATTTTCTTCTGACTCTTTATGCTGTTCCCAAAATAACAATTTCCTCAGCTTGAACCCTTTACTCGTACTCACCTTATGACTCTCTTGAATCGACTTTCTCTGTGATGATCGATCAAGCCCCAACTCTTCTTCTAACCCCGCTGTAGTTTCCTCAGCCTATCTTAACTGTGCCTTTAGTGAATCTATTTTCTTTATCAGTCCTTTTCCTCTTTTTGGATTTCTATCAATGCTTGCTCTGCTGCTCTTTCACGGCTCTGGATAAGTTCGAATGCTGCTGTTACCAATAGGTCTAAAGCTTCGCCCTTTGAACTCTTTTTAGCACTCTCATTCAGTGTCTTTAACAATTCCTTCTCTTCCTCTCTTGTCCACCGTTTCTGTAACTCTGCCGTGATATGTTCCCCAATATATTCCCAATCCTGCTCGTAATTAAGCAATATTGCTTGGCATTCCTTCAGCTCCTGTGATTTTATCTCTAACTCCCTTTCCTGGGCCTGAAAGCGTGACAATTCCTCCTTAGTTAAGATATTGCTTCTTCCTGATGACATTTAGGACTGTGAGACTATTACACCTCACGCACATATTTCCACCATAAACACTACACTTGTCACTTAGCACTCTTAACACCGACATTAACAAGTACGCGAAATATACTTCTTACCGCCTCTCATTGATCATACCTATCAGCGCTTTTGTATCTTACTGAATTACCTAAAACGAGGAATATTAGACACAACTGTACGTATGCTCCAACATAAATCTGACAAAGACTTTTAATCCACAAAGATTCTTCGCGAGTACTCGAATACTTATTAAATATATTTCCAATTTAAGTATATGTTCTGGCGAAGCAAGAAGCCAATTTAAGTAAAAGCGCATAAAATTTTAAAACATTTTACGTTACGTGTTTTGAGAGTATAACTAACTGCAATTTTACACGATTACCATACTTTACCGACAATTTAAAAGAATTAAATTTTTTGGATCCACTTAGTGGAATCACCGCGTTAGAGCTATAAGAATTCACCAAAACCCAACGATGCCTCACAAAACTGACACGAAACAGAAACACTTATTATTACCATACAATACACAAAAAGAACCTCTTAATGGTTAAAAAGATTTTGACCCACTTGCCTTAATGTTGTAGAAAATTAATAATGATCTGTCCAAGATGTCGGGGATTGCAGCAACATATGTGACTGTAATTTTTTAGCTGAAATATGGTAAGACTAGCAGCATTTTCTTGCAACATTACTTAAGTTTCACTTTCACCAAAGAGAAACATCACTAATAAAACAAAACACTAAAATACCATTCAATCCTCAGCGTGCACTTTGTTTATCTATTGATTTAGCGAATTAAGTGTGGTTTATTTTTCATAAGAAACATTCAATAATTAATCTCTGAGGTATTTCATTTAATGCTTAGATATTATTATTCATTTCAATTTCTATTTCAACTCTTTCCCTGTAATGTTACTTGTGCGTGTATACTTGGTGGAGTAGCTAAACAGCTTTGCTCCTGGTGTGTGTGCGTGTTGGAGTAGCTATACAGCTTTGCTCCTAATGTATGTGTTTTGGAGTACCTAAATTAGCTTTGCTCCCAGTGTGTGTATGAGTAAAATTTTTAAATTAATGCGCTGAAATGTAATAAAATTGTCCAAAAATTTATTTATTATAAACAAACATTTTTTTTTAAGGAAAAACACAAAAATACCCGCCATATATAAAAACAAAATTCTACCCTTTTTGTAAATAACGAAGATGAGAACAAACAAACAAAAAAAAATTATCTCATTTTACTCGCCCAAGTAAAACGAAGACGACAAAAACATAAAAAAAACTCACATTAATTTCACTCACTTTTACCTCTTTTCCGACTGCGCCAATTTGTCGTGTCCTCAGTAAAACACTCGCGTAATCCACATATAAAACTTATATTTAATTAACTACTTCGAACAATAACACAATTTGAGCTTGATCACTCACAACTTATAACTTGTGATCGCTAAAACACAACTGAGCAATCTGATCCACTCACAAAGTCGGGTCACCTTTTAGAATCTTTACAGGAGGAAGCGACTCTGACCTAGTGACTAGTGCAATACCTTGCAATTAATCGCAAAGCATTACATCAGTCACTGCCGTTAGCTGGAGACCCCAATACTCTTAGTAAACAAACAGTAAGCCCAGCTGAGCATTTCACTATGCGAAGTGAATTACTTAACCATGGCTTAATGCTTAATTACAACAGCAGTGGATACTACAGTTTTTTAATAAACAATTCGCAATCGCCAAGCATTTAACTGTGCGAAGTAAAAATGCTTAGATACCGCAAACTGCTTAATTAGTCGTACACCTGCTGCTAGCTAATTTTATGATGTCACAACCGCACCGAATTGAATATTGGGCCACGACAAGGTCATGAGAATATGATCATAAAGAAATAAAGTGCTTATTTGCATGAATAAGTTAATTCTTCAATTTTACGTTGGCAAAAACTTTGCGACATGCAATTTTTGTTTTATTCGCATTGTTCTATTTTCTTCGGTTGCACTTTCTACCTGTAATTGTGCACGGGTTCATTGAAAGTTGCATTAAAGTAAATTTTGTTATTATGCATAATTAGCTCTTGATAAGTGAATAAAATATATAATGCTGACCAACTAGTTTTAGGGTTATTGATTTAATTTATTGTTATTGAGTTAATTTACTGCAAGCAATTTTTAATTAGCGCGTTACGAATAAAATAGGCAGTCTATATCTATATATGTATATGTTTTAATCATCTTACCTCGTTTAAACATTTTTTGTGTATTTGTTCTAGTGCCAGTTGCACATATCATCAATTTCAATAAAGGTTTATGTACCTTGGTTACTTCAGGTAAAGTAAAGGAACTTCATATTTAATCATCGAAAGCACTTTAGTGGACTGGTTTAAGTGCGAGCTGCACAACGATAATTTAATCAAGGTTTATGTACCTTGGTTGCTGCTGTTACAGCAAAAGAGCTTTATCTTTAAACAGGTACATTATATAGAGTAAAATCCAAAATAACTTCAGAATTTACCAAGTATATAGTCTTTTTAATTCTGCAGTTATACAAGTTCCTTGATGGCAGTCGGCTTACTAGCAATTGTTCCCGTAGTTTAGTGTAAGATATTTTTACACCACTATGGAAAATCTGATGACCAGTTATGTTTATAAATTATGTTTAATAACGAAATTTTGCTATAATTTTAGCAATCCTGATCTTGCTAAAATCAGAGATGAAATTTCGTGTCCAAATACTGATGTAAGGGAAATATTTTCGCTTATGGCGAATATCCATTCATTTTTGTCGTTCAATTTGATCCACACTAGGTCTGTTTTGATTTTGTTCAATTTGCTGTCTTTTTATTGTATGTTGTGCAATTCATTAAGAAAATTTATCTCTCATTTGTAGGTACGCTATTCTATAGATTAGGCTATTATGAAGACGAAGCATTTTTTCTCCCTCTAAACTACTGCATAGTGACATTCATTGTTCGGTTATTGGAAAGTATTGATCATGGTGTCGGTTGACAACTAATTAACGTACGATTTATATAGCTGTTGGATTAGGTATCATCTTAAACGTGTTAAATGTGTCCAATATTACTAATGGAAGGATGATTCTAAAAATTATGTGCTTGTTTACTACTTTAGATTGGGAGGTCATCAATTTGTAGAGTGTCATTATCTTGTCATTACCTCCTGGCAATTCAAGTGATCGGAAAATGACATCTTTTTGTGAGTATTTCGCTTTCAAATTGATATGATGAGAGGAGCATTGGACTAATTTGGCCTTGGCCATAATGGGTATCTGTAAGAACCTCCGAAATAGAGCGTTGAGTCTGTTGTTATCTCGAGGATATGAGTATAATCAGTGCCAATAATGTAGTGAAGAGGAGAAGAGCCTTATTCTGAAATGAATCTTCCCCTATGTTAATAATACGGTTGAATAATTGGTGGAATTAATTGTCGAAGTCGTCAAATCGTTATGTTGATGATCGAATCGATTAGTGAAGTTTTATTTTTAAGCAGCGATGTAAGATGTGCTTCGTTTCCGTTTACGGCCATTATTGTTCTTGACATTTCAGCAGCAAAATTAGAATCCAGGATGACAAATAAGAAGTTCACTACATTACGAATGATATCAAGCGCTGCTCTTTTTTGTCGGTCCAAGATTGATTTCGACGATATAAAGTCGCTGTCAGAAGTTAAATCGTTGAAAATATCTTCGAACAGTTGTACAGTTTGCCTACAAGAACTCATTTGACTTATTTGGTTGCATAAATGTTCTAACGCAGTAGTCCCATTGGACAATATTGTTAGCTTCATCCAATGTGGCTCTAAGTCGTAGTATACCACAAGCTTCCATTCTGATGATATTAATTCCATTTCTCCTAAGTTTTCGAAATATGTTCCTCGCCTTGGTACGAACTGTTTGATTTAAACTGGATTTCCCCATATTAGAGGCAAGATCATGCAGGTCACAAAAGGAATTAGTGTAGGAGTGCTGCTTGGGGACGCAGTCGAAGGGAGGTCTTAGATCTAAGTCTCGCAACTAGTTATCTAACGCCGTATGTTCCCAACTGGGGGCTTTGGAAGAAGTCTCAATCTCCGACCACCGCTGAATATGCTTCGAATTAGATATGACGGTTGATAACACAGTGACATATAACACTGGAAGGCTCACCAATTAACTGCCGCTGAACTAATTTCTAGAGCGGATATAGATAGAAGAGTCGAAGAAATTACCACCGCGCAAACCCAATCCCTTGAGGACTCGCGTCCGATTAGGAGGGTTGCTTTGAAATCTGCCCTCCCCCTTGGTTGAAGCGCGAGCTAAAGAATAAATGCAAAATTACGCGCAGACTATACAATAAAGTCAAAAGATTAAATTGCGGAAACGAATGGTTAATCTACCAAAACTCCTTCCGCCCTTATAAATTTGAAATTCGAAAATCTACAAGAAAGTCATGGCAACTCTTCTACGAGAACGTAGACGGGGTAAATGAGATGTCATGACTAAAGAAATTCCTAACCAAGATACCAATTCAACCAGAACTCCACACATACAGCAACGGAATGCCTTCTTTGGGGAATCGTTGGAAATCTTGCTATACCAACACTTCCCTGATGGTCTAGATGAGAGCTTATCATTTCTGCGTACCGAAACCTTTCGTAATGAAAGCGTTTCCGGGGGCAAAGAAGGTACCTTCATTACAGACGAATCAGTCAAACGGTCAGTTGACTATTTAAAACCTTTCACATCCCCGGGCTGGGACGGTATTTTCCCAGCCATCCCTGAATACTGGGGTGACCCTCTGATTAGGTACTAAACCCTTCTCTTTAGGGCATGTATCAAATTGGGCTATACACCGAAGTTGTGGCAAGAAGTCCATGTTGCGTTTATTCCGAAAGCAGGTCGGGTGGATTACTCAACTGCCAAAGCGTATAAACCTATACGCTTGATTTCTTTCGTGCTTGAAACCCTAGAACGCATCTGCGACTGGGAGCTGATACGTTCCATTCTCAGAAGCAGACTATCACAGCATCAACTGCGTACTTAAAGGGAAAGTCCGTTTAGATGGCCCTCCACGAGGTGATTCACTCAATTGCAAAGACTCTCCATCGATGTAGAAGGCGCCTTTAATAATGCTCTTCTCCATAGGTTCACGGAAATGTTAACAAAACGTGGAGTGATCCGATCTGTAAAAAATTGAATTCCACACATGTTGTATAATAGAACTGTCTTTGCTGATCTAGGCGGGGCAAGCAGAGTTGAAAGGGTTTACAGAGGCACCCCCTTATATAACCTCTTTATGGATGCTCATCAAAGACGTTTTCTTGCTAACACTCACCCGGATGGGGGTACAAAGCAGTATGTTACGTGGACGTCTTGACAATCTTAGTCACCTAGAGCTGTGAACTCGTGCTCTCAGGACTGGTGCAAGGCGTGATGCGACTAGTAATGCGCTGCGCCACGAACTGCGGACTGAATATCAATCCACGGAAAACTGACCTATGCCTCTTCACCATGAAAAGGAATATCCACAGTTTAAACCTGAGCTTCGAGTTAAAGGACAGGGTGAAATACCTAGCTATTATATTAGATAAAAAGTTAAACACAAAAGCAAACCTTGAAGACAGAGCGAGCAAATCTCTTTGAGTTTTCGGCATGTTCCGCAGAGCGATAGGGAAGAAGTGGGGAGTCCAACCGCGGATAATCCTATAAATATACACCAGCGCGTCATTCAACCCATGTTAACCTACGGTTCAGTAGTGTGGTGGAAAGCAATGGACTCCGCCAATCATCGTAAGGTATTGAAGAAGATTCAAAGACTGTGCCTTTTCAGCGCAAGCGGCGCTTTTAAGTCAACTAGCATTCGTGCTCAATATATACCTGGTGCAAATACATATTAAGCAGAGGGCATCGACTACAGTGCTAAGACGGCATCGTATTCTTGGCTGGCACCTAGCATCAACAGAGACACCGACTCCTCGAGATCATCCTGAAGAGAAATGTTGAATCTAGAATTTCTTCCACGGCAGAACGTGAATCACATTACATGCTTCAATCCGAGTTATAATATATACTGGTGACTTTAAGTCCGATGAAGGCAGTGGAGCGGGAGTTTACTGCGAGAAGCCTGAAATTGAATTCGCCATTCACCTTGAAAACCATGCTACGGGTTTTCAGACCGCATTCAAGGCCATTCTTGAAGCGGAAAGGCACCTGCTGATCTCAGACACTGTGAATAAGGAGATAACTACCTGCTCAGATAGCCAGGCAGTTGCCAAAGATTTGTCTAAACCCTTTATAACCTCCAAACTATTAATGGACTGCAAAACCACCCTGAGCTCCCTTTCTCGGAATAACAAGGTGATAGTGCAGTGCGTTCCGGGGCACAGTAACATCAGCGGAATGAAAGGCGGTTGAGCTTTCTCGTCTTGCTGCAGCCTCGGAGGAACCTGCTCCTACAGTCGGGATTGCACCAACACACCTTGTCTCAATCATTTCAAGCTGGGCTGACCGCGAACCCAGTTCACTTTGGTTAGAAGATCCCTCGGGTAGAAACTGTGGGATAAACTAAACCCAAATCAAATGAATTAAAAGCCCACACTGAGAACTCTAGTGTCGATTCTCCTAGAGCACTACTCTCTCAGGTGCTGCATGAATACTGTGCTCTTTAACATTTTACATCCTCTGAAGAAGTCTTAGACATTTAGGGCTCAGTGGCATTTTGCCGATCTTCAGTTCTTTTCGAACTTTGTAACGAAGAGCTTGTCAGTCGACAGATCTACCTATATCCACTCCTATATGGGTATATGTATGATACTGCTTCCGACACCTCTTTGCTACAAAATCATCGTAGGATTGGCGTGGCTGCACAGCGAATATGCCGCTAGCGATCAGCCGGTTTGGGGTGGTTCTTGCCACCCACACCCCTTGATGCTTGTTAAGCTGTGCATAATCGACAAAATAACTGACCAGACAGGCGGACGGACAGAAAAAAAAGAAATTGGAAATCTGACTGCAGACGGACAGACAGACAAAAACAAAGATCTTTATTGGCTTCCTCCTTCTGGGGGTACCTAAAAGGCTGGAAAAGGAGCAAAGAGAGAGAGCAGAGGGAGCTCCAGATACCGTTGGAACTCCGGCTTTGGGGATTGTTTTAGGCCCTAACGCCCCCATCCACCATGGCTAAGCCTCCAAAGCCTTACTTGTATGCTTAGCCCCAATTTACTCATGTGTTAGGAAGCAATGTCGCCTCGTCCTGTCCCACTAGCAATCAACCAAAGAAATTATTGAATTAAATAAAAAGCACTTCTCGAATTATACTAGAACACTTCTTTATTCGTATAATTAATTTTCACATTACCGCGACTTTCCCTATCTTACGTTAATGTAGACTACCTGGCGCTTAGGTAATCTGAACCGACAAACGAAACTTGATGACTTAATGCGCCCAAACAGCAGCTAGAATTTTACTGATCGCTTAACGGCGCTCGCCAGACCAGTCATTGGTCTTTTATTGCCCCAATATTCGGAAGTAAGCTTGTACTCGCAACGCGGATGTAAACAAACGACAACAACCTTGTCGTTTGTTCTACCGGTTGCAGCACCTGAGTTGCTTAGTTGTAAACATTCGCCTTACATAATAATTACCATGCGAGGTAAATTATTATCGTAATCGTCGATTGCTCCACTAAGCGCTCATCGCAGCCAGCTGTTGGGCTAATCAGCAAAACAACCGACAGTTGCAGAACAATACCATGCGAGGTTATTGTTTAGCAATTGCTGACTATTTCGCTGTAATGCCCTTGGCTGTTGGAAGAATCTTCCGTATATTGGGCCATCACATCCCTCCCCCCTTGGAAAAACTAGTTTCCGCAGGGAACTAGATCTGGAGAGTGCAACAGTCTTAATTAAAAACATTTTTTAATCTTCGTTCGGTTCAGATTACGCTTTTCTTTTACATTTTACATTGATTCCTATTTTAATTTTGTTATATTTCTTATACTTATTACATTTCCTTCTTTTCTGCTTAACATTTTCTTTAAACATTATCTTTTCTTTTTCCATTGTCACATATATTTTCTATATATAATACTTCTTACACTTGTTATTCATTTTACATTATTTTATTATACTCTTTGGTAGTACATTTTATTACTTTCTACTTTAATTTTCTTATTTTCTTATCTCTACTACAATTTCTTCTAACATTTCATATCTTCATATCATTTCTTTTAACATTAACTTTGCCTTTTTCCAAATTAACTTTTACTGTATTATATTTCTTATGCTGTTATACATTTCCCCCTTTTTTTATACCAGTTTTAAATTCTCTATAACAAAATACAATTTACACTTCTGATAAGTTTTTTTTTTAACTTTCCATACTCAATTAATTATTAAAAAAAAAATCCTAATCAATAACAAGCTTTACCTACATATTTATTTACAGTTTTAGTTTACAAATTTTATTTTATTCATGTACAAAAATACCATTAACTTAAGAAAACGCTAACTGCATAATACTACGTTGAGAAGAAAAAAAAACTAGTAAGCTCTACTTTAACTTGTTGTCAAAAAGAAATACATATTAATTATATATACATAATACGAGAACTAATCCTACAGTGATTAACTTAATTATTCCAGCTGCACCAGCTGTTTCCCTACGATCGTGGGTATGTTTACAGTCGGCATGGAGGCTGTTGTTGGCACTATCACCTGTATATCCTCTGAACCTTCGCTGGGTTGTTTTTCCTTCGGGATCTGGACTGTTTGCTTCTGGGTCTGGACTGCTTGCTTCGGGGTGTGGACTGCTTGAATTTGTCTCCGGGTGAGAGGTATTATCGACAATTGATTGGGTCGTGCTGCTACTTGCCTCCTCTTCCAGCGTTTAAGGTAGATCAGTACTCCTACTGCTAGTGTTGGGCTGGCGATACTTATTAAACCCGTCACCGATGTAGCGGCCATGTACATTACATGAGGATGATGTTGCTGCCTGTAGATCTCCTCTTCCTTGACAGCGCCCTGCATCTTTTGAATCTCTTTTTCATGGTCCCTCCAAGCCTGGTTGAAGTCATCTGCAGCTAGAAGTTGTACCTCTTGCTGGTTCCCGATTGTCACTTCTGCCTTTCGAGATACTGGTTCCGCTTTGAAGCTGTCCCAAGATGGTAATTCTGAATGAGTTGTGAATGAGAGTGATGTTACGTTGGGCGTCGACATCAGATGTAATTAGAAGATCCCCCATCTGTAGATGACAGTGCTCCTCTAATACTCCTGTAGACGACAACTCGCCGATGGATGTAGGAGAATCACGACAATTTACTTCCAATTTGGTGGTTCCAGACATCATGAACAACCAATGATTTCTGGTCATCATCCGGACTAGGCTGTTCCATTTTGGAATAGCTCTTTCTTTGCAAGCCTTGGCGTTAACGTTGAAGCTGCGGAAAAGATTCAGCACACAGCTGTCTCCAATGGCTGTAACAGTTGGCCCTAATTGTGGACATAGAAGGCGTGTATTATCCTCGAGGGTTGTCAACCCCTTGCAGTTTCCAAATTGTTTCTCGGCTAACAGGATGTACTGACGTTCGTGGTTATTAGCTGCCACAAACTCAGAACCCAGATCATAAATACGGTAATCTTCCTCATCTACTGCTGTAGGAATTGTATATACCTTATAAATATCAAAGGCTATTCTTTGTGGCTGGGGAATATCTATTCGAACTAAAATATTCTGTCGCCTTTGAATTGATGTCACCTTGGCTATCTGAGCGAGTAGTTTAAAATTCAGGAATTCTTCAGCTAAATCAAATTGTCGTGTAGCGTTTCTTATAATATCTGTCATCTCTCGAGCGTGGATTATTAATGGGTGTAGCTTTCCCACGCTCAATGAGGCCAGAATGCTTGCATACGTTTCTTGTACATCGCTTATCTCCCGCAACTGTAGAGTCAATAGTGTCAGCATCTCATTTAACTCCACCCTTTGGTGCAGCAATGCTATTTCCGCCACTTGATTATTTTGTGCAGTAACAATAGCTGCCATCTTTTGTCTCAGTTCTTCGCGCTCTGCTGCGGCTCTAACTCGTGATGCGTTGCTAATTTCGAAAGTGGATTTAATAACCGTAGCCTGTTCTTGGAGTAACGTGAAGGTACGATTCTCCTTTCTGTTGAGCTCATCCAGTTCCGCGTAGATGTTCTTGGAGTCTGTATGGTCCATCGTTCCAAAAAGAGTTTTCGATAGTGAGCCTATTCCGTCGAAAAATGATCGCCTTACTCGCTGCGATGGTTCTGAATGGGTGTGATGCGACAATTCTTCATTTCGACGCTCGATCTTTGATGTCCAGCTTTTAACCTCCTTAACAGCTATCGTACATCTAGTTTTGATGTCCGTATGGATGTTCTCGCAGAGCTGTGTAACCAGGCTGCTACAATTATCTGCAAAACTCAATTCCTCCGAGAAGTCCGGTACCTGCAGCTGTGATAGTGGTCCAGTGCTTTGTGTAGAAGTTGGCTTTCCCTAGGTTTTCATACAGCACTCCAGATAATGCGACTGGCCGAATGCTGTAGCCTGAATTCTCCGCGTATATAATTAATATTGATGTTAGTAGAGTTGCTACGATTAATCCTATATTGTTAACTAACATACTTAGGTTTTTTTTAAAAAAAAACTTATTTTCTTCTCAACTTCTTTATTGCCTTAAACTACTTACTTGGACAAATATCTTTAATTTGTTCTTTCCATATACTATGAACAAACAATAATTCCCTTATTTCTTTATTCTTTATTGCTATATTCTAATTCCCCTATTGTCTTAACTACGGCTGAAAAGGAAAAACATTAATATATTTTTTATACCTGTTACTCCTCTTCTCTCGTACCGTCTCTTAGATTCCTCAACCTTGTAGAACAGGTTCTTTAGTATTGGTCCTCAAGCCCTGACCTTCCCTTGCTGGATGGTATTCTGAATTTTAGATTGTCTGCAATATGAAAAGAGGTCAGTTATCATCACCATATTGGTATGGACACATTATTCTTCAAACTTCCTCAAGCGGTTTGTATGTACCCGCTTAAGTCTGTTCCCTTGAAGTATGGTCACGTTTTCAGGACTATGAACACATATTACTTCATAGGGCCCCTTAAAAATAGACGACAACTTTCCCGCATGAGCTGCATCTCGAAGCAATACCTTTTCGCCGACATGAATTACCACCGCCCTTGCCGATCTATCATAATGTTTCTTGGCTACAGACTTACCTATGAG
Organism: Dioctria rufipes; assembly: GCA_963924295.1. Taxonomy (NCBI): domain Eukaryota; kingdom Metazoa; phylum Arthropoda; class Insecta; order Diptera; family Asilidae; genus Dioctria; species Dioctria rufipes. The sequence continues at coordinate 117,535,289 of OZ002740.1, forward strand.
CAAATTTTCTCTTGCCAACTTGAACACTTTCTGCAATTTGAACCGTAATACTGCGTGATATCTATCAGCGTTGTATATTGGTTCAGGTTTGCGTTGTAGGCTGCTCGGAACTTCTGATATGAACCCAAACAGGGTTTCCATTGTCGTAAGTTTGGTCCCCGAATGCACAGTGTTATTGTACGCATGTGCTGCTGTGCGTAGAAATCCATCCCAATTTCTCGGGTCCTCGTCAACGAAGCTCCTCAAATGATTAGCTAAGGTGGAATGTTGTCGCTCCACCTCATTTGATTGTAGGTGATAGGCAGTAGTCTGCAATTTTTTAATCTTTAGCATTTTGCACAGAGATTTTATGACTTCCCCAGTAAAGTTGGCTCCTTGATCAGTCACTAATTGCTTCGGCAACGTATATCAGCTAAGTATTTGCTCAAATAACGCCCCTGCTACCGTATTCGATTCCTGATCAGGTATCGCTACGAAATCAACAAACTTAGTTAAGTCATCCATCATTGACAAAATGTATTGGTTACTAGAGTGGCTTACAGGCAATGGTCCTACCAAGTCTACGTAAATCTTATCGAACGGCTCCTCGGAGACTTCCGTTACGACTAGTGGCATTTTAATAGCCTTACATTGTTTATTCTTCTGACATTTCGAGCATCGCCTGATATAGGTGGCAATATCAGCCTTCATTCCCTTCCACCGGTAGAAGCGTTTTATCCTTTTCAAGGTCTTATTCCTTCCGAAAAGCCCCCCGAATCGAGAGTCATGATAATCTTTTAATATTACCTTTATCTCTTCGGGATCAGTAACGTATTGTGGTGTCTGAGTGCCATGCAGCCTTCTTGACGTAATCGGAGTTTCATCAACATCCTCCCAGCCCTCCTCAGACTCTGGCAGATCCCCCAACGCATCAAGTTTTTTCTTCTGAGCTTGTAAACGAGTGACTGTTAAACAAGGGTACTCTTTACTTCCATTAGTTTCTATTTTCGCTTTCTCTTGGGGTATTCTGCTGAGGGCGTCCGCATTATCATTCTCCTTTCCTTCTTGGTAAACAATTTCAAAATCGTATTCCGACAGTTTCTGATGGAACCTTACCATGCGTGATGTTGTATCCCTTACCTTGAATACCCCTCTGAGTGGCTGGTGGTCCGTTTTAATTTTAAAATGTCTACCCAAGAGATAGCATTTGTAATTGCGTACAGCCCACACTATAGCCAACATTTCGCGCTCTGTGGTCGAGTAATTTCTTTCCGCTTGATTTAGCGTGCGACTGGCGTAGCTAACAGGTCTACCTTCCTGTTCTAACACAGCTCCTAGAGATTCCCCACTGGCATCCGTAATTAATGTAAATTCCTTTGTAAAATCCGGATAAACTAGCAAGGGAGGTGTAGTGAGAGCCTTTTTAATCAGGGAGAATGACTCATCACACTTGGGTCCCCAATTATACTTCATTTTTTTCTCAATAAATTATTAATTGGAGTCATGATTTCCGAGAAGCTAGGAACGAATTTCCGGTAATAATTAGCTAACCCTAGGAAAGATTGAACCTGTCTCACCGTCTTTGGCAGTGGAAAGTTCTGTACGACTTCCACCAAACGTTGCTCTGGCTTTACTCCTTGCTCCGAGCATACATGGCCCAGATATACCACTTCTTTTTTCAGAAACTGGCATTTAGAGGGTTTCAGCTTTAAATTATGACCCCGAAAACGTTGAAATACTTGCCTCAACTTATTGTTGTGTTCATCTAAGTTTTTTACAAATATAACGACATCGTCGAGATACACGAAACATTTTATTCCCTGTAACCCTGTTAATATTCCGTTTAGGAGCGACTGAAAAAACGGAGGCGCAGTTTTTAGCCCAAACGGCAATCGTTTATACTGAAAATGATTGAAATTAGTGCTAAAAGCTGTTTTTTCTCTATCTTCTGGATCAATTAATACTTGATGATACCCGTTAGCTAAATCTAACGTGGAAAAGTACCTGGAATGACCCAGCCGATCCAAAATGTCTTCAATTCGCGGAAGTGGATATGAAAATGGGATGCAAACCTTGTTTAGCTCCCGAAAATCCACGCACAACCTATACTTGCGGTTACCAGATTCGTCAGTTCCCTTCTTGGGAATCAGCAGTACTGGAAAGTTAAACGGACTATCACTAGGCTCTATGATATCCTCCTCTAATAGTTTTTCAAGTTGCTTCTTACATTCTTCTCTATGGGCTTCCGGCATGCGGTACTGCTTCCTATGAATGGGCCCTGTATTAGCGATTAAAGGTAGTCTGAAGGTTTTCGTGGGAGTGTAGGTCAATTTGTCTCCTGGCAAATGAAAAATATCACTATATTCGTAACAAATTTGAGTCACGGAGTCTTTTTCCTCTGAATTTAGGTCTTCTCCGTGTATTAGTGATTGTTTCATTAGTTTAAGCCGTTGCTGACTGAGATTATACTTCAGTCGACCTTCTCCTAGAGGCTGCACGGAGTACTTACTTAGATTCTCCAGCTTAGGTCTGAAATTCTTTATTTCAACTGCCTCAGTTCTAGCGTTGACAATTCCAACAAATACCTGTCCATTCCTGGGCCTAATCAGGGTATTACTACAGTACACGCCGGGACATATTTCTTCTGCCATACACACCATCTCACCCTCGCTTGTAACTTGGATGCTTATCAGCTGCTCCGTCCTCGGCTCCATTCGTATTATGGATCCCTTGAGTTCTCCGGCTCTTGGAGGTGAAGCTATCTTATACCGTTTTAGATGCTGGTTATCCTCGATGCTTAAGACTTCTGCATAAGCCGTGGTTTGGAAAGTTTCGAGCCCGATTTCCGTGCGAGGACATCCTGACTCTTTCTCTTTATCCCGTACTAGCTTCTTGCCCCACATATCCTCTGGAAACCTCATGCAGGTTTCTGAAAGAGGAGAATTGTTTTCCTGAGCTACTTCTGTGCGAAGGGATGCCTTCAAGATTTTTCTCCTTTTTTTCCTTCTGCGGGATGTCTCTCTTATATACTGTTGCGTGCTCTCCCTGGCTATAACTTCGCGCCGTGTATCAGACAGCAACGAGGATGTCTTGAGAATATCAAACCTAACTTCCTTGCGAGGATTATTTGGTTCCATCTCTTTTCCACTTGCTACATTTGCCTTTGGACTCTCAGCTTGATCCGCTCTTGTGTTAAAAGCTGCACTCAAGTTATTTTCCTCCCCTTGTCCCTCTTCCACTGACTCTGCTAGTGTCTGTTTTGTTTCCATCACATCTTCCTTCTGTGATTTCGTTTGCGGATTCTCTAGTTCGGGTATCTCTCTTCCTTTATTGTTACCTACCTCAGTCAAGTACCTTTGTATGCTATTTGACACTTCACTTATTTTAGCAACAACGTCTTTTAATGCTGTTATTCTATCTTTAAGCCGAATCTTAATATCACTTGGGTTCAGCCCTTCTTCCCAATTAGGTTTACCTGGGCTTCCTTGTGTACACCATTTTAGCCCTATGCCTTCGAATTTTTCTTTCCCTGTGATGGAACCAAAGAGCGGTTCTCGGTACTTACTCTTTTCTATAGCTCGTATTGACAATCTCTTATTTATACAGTCAATGACAGCTCTATCTCTGAGCAATTCAATACCCAGTATTCCATCAGCTCCGATTGAGTCCGTGTCATATATGACGTTAAATTCGCAAGTCTGTTCAACTTCACCCATTCGTAGCTTGGCTGTACATGTTCCGATTGAGCTTGTTTGTGCCCCAAACAACCCTCCTATTTGGATTTTTTGCAACGTTTGTATAGGCGTAGTTCCCTTGATACGATTTACCTTAATCACATTGCACGTTGCCCCTGTGTAAACTAATAACACCAATTTACCCTTTATGCCTATATCCGATTCTACAGTAATTATACAATTATTAAATAAACTTAGTTCTATTTCACTGGCTATTTCCTGTGGGACTTTCGTTGTCTCTACTTTTGTTAGTTGAAGGCAGCTGCGGTAAAATTCCCCAGCTGCCGATCCCCGTTTCCCTGATCGGCAATGTATTTTTTCACACAAATCTCTGTATAATGATTAGAGGTTTTGCAAAATTGGCAATAGAGACCTACAGCCTCTGCCTGACTTACCCCCGGGCTGTTAACATGTGTATCCATAAACCTTACCTGTTGTTTCCCACACTCTGTCGCTTCGTGTCCATATATTCGACATCTCATACAATAAGGGGACGGCCTTCTCTCTGTACATTTCTTTGCAATATGCCCCTGCCTCCCGCACTGGAATCACTTGATATTTCTGGGTTGCTTTAGCTGGGCAGAGGGGTTCCTGAACATCCCTGACGAAGCTGGCCCTTGTTTTGGTGGGGTTGCTGTCCGTTTGCTCTCGTCTTTGTTAACTCTACCCGTACTCCAACTGTTCGGTGGACTTCTTCTAATGCCTTCCCCGTTATAGTTAAGCATTCCTCTCACCTGTAGTCGTCGGGCGTCTCTCTCGAAGTAATCTGCCTCCTCACGTGCCTCGTCCAAAGATTGGAATTTTCGGCCTGTTAGGTATACTTGCGTAGTCCGATTCATCACGCCTGCTTTGAATGTGGCTACTGCATCAGCCTCCAACTCTGATATCAGACCCCCGTCCTTACCTGGATACTTAGCTGAAACTGCCGTTTTAATTTGATTCAACAAATCCTTCAATCTGTCCGCATATTCCCTAATGTCGTCTCGGGGTCTTTGTCTGCACGCTATCATTTCGGTTCTTAATTCGCTGTAGGACTTTTTAGGCAAATAAGCAGTTTTAATGATCTGCTGCAATGCCGCAAAATCGTTTGGCTCCTCTGAACTCACCAGATAGTATGCATCGTCCATCAACCGATATCTTACACATTTAATGAAGATATCTTGTTCTTCGGCCTTAAGACGATCGTAAAGATCTTTGCAGCAGTTTAGGAAGCGGTGCACTTCCTTTGCTAGCTTTGACGACCTTTCCCCTGAAAACATTGGGACATATTTGGACACCATATCCATGATTTTGTCATGTACATAAACCATGTTGTCTTGTTGTCCGCGTGATTTACGACTATCTATGTTCTTATACGACCTTTGGTCTGCAACTGACTTGGGTGTTGAACACTGGCTTTTAGCTGTTTTAACACTTCCACTTTGTTTTGCCTCCCAGAATAACAGCTTTCTTCGTCCACAACTTTTCTGTGACTCGGCACCTTTTTCCTTTTCCTGTGTATTTGGACCAAGTTCTACTTCCTTCTCTAATTCCTCTGTTAAGTTCTCTGCCTCTAGCAACTGCTGTTTCAGAACTTTTACTTTCTTTATTAGAGCCTGATTTTCTTGTTGGCCTTCTTCTACTGCTTGTTCCAACGCATTCTCTCCTTTGTGGATAATGTAGCTGTAACCAATAAATCAAGTGCCTCCCCCTTAATACTTGTCCGGGTGCAAGTATCTAGTTCTTCAAGTACAGCTTCTAATTCCTCACTTGGCAATCGCTTCTTAAGTTCAGTTGTTGTTCTCCAATATATTGCCAGTCTTGTTCATACCCTTTTAATTTATCTTGGCACTCTTTCAACTCTTGTGACTTATTTTCCAATTTTTCCTCCTGTTCTCGAAACCGCAAAAGTTCCTCTTTCGTCAGGACGTTGCTTCTCCCTATTGACATCTACACTAATGAATCACACGATTTCCTACTATACTATCACTTCTCGCAAACTAACCCAATTACTTTAAACACGAACCGCAGAACATTCGAATTTTTGGACTTTTACCGTGTAACGAGTACTCTCCTATGAGCACCTTACTTGAAGATAGTTCAGGTCACGGCACTTTTGTTATATGTACGTGTATATATAACCGATGATTGGAGTAGCTAATATAGCTTTGCTCCCAGAGTGTGTATATTTGGAGTAGCTAATATAGCTTTGCTCCCAGAGTGTGTGTTCGAACCAAATCGCTTCGAATATATGTTTCTCAACAGATAACTTCTGAAAGAAAGCATGCTGAAAACAAAGCATAAATTTCTTAGTAAACATATCTCTAATTTGATTACTATTAAGCAAAAAACATGTACACCACCCAGCATAGCCATGTATTTGTCATCTTCATAACATATTGCACAAATACAACATAAAATTATAACCTCAACGAGCAGATCAAATAAAAATTATTTCCATTTGTTAGATTCGTGATAAAAAACAATTCCTGAAAAGGGAACATATTAAAATATACCATGCTAAAATTAAGTTCTGAAAAGACAATAAATTCAATCTAATTACAATTTTCCTAAAAAATAGGTAAAACATCTAACAAAAGCATGTATATAATCAGTCAAGCCGATCAATTTGCATCATTATCATCATTACAAGTAATATCCAACGGGAATTTCTTCGCTGCGTGATAGACAGAATATTTTTTTTTTGCAAATTTAATTCAATTTAACATAGCAGCATGTGTTGCTCTAAATTTCTTGTTGCTATGCATTTTTGTTCGTTGCTAGGCAAATTTTATCGCTAGTACCGTAAGATCACAGCTGCACTGCCAATTCTTGTAAACATGTGCCGCTGCTACTCTATCAGTGGTGTCGTGTGCAAGCAAGGGCTATATAAACGACAAGCTGACTGATCTCGATCTCTTTTTGTACTTGGCATCGCTTGGGGTAAGTTGGCTGTATAGGGACTAACATATATATCGGGTAGCGACTGATATATCACTTTTAACAACTAACAATTATTTCTGGTATCGACGGGAATAAACGCATCTTAATTCGGGTCTCGACTGAAGTTAAGATATTTACTAACAACTATTTCTGGTCTCGACGGGAATAAACGCATCTTAATTCGGGTCTCGACTGAAGTTAAGATATTTACTAACAACTATTTCTGGTCTCGACGGGAATAAACGCATCTTATTTCGGGTCTCGACTGAAGATAAGATAACACTTTAAGCCGGGTCTCGACTGACTTAAAGAATATTATCTCGGGTCTCGACTGAGATAATCTTTTACTAACACTTATTTCTGGTATCGACGGGAATAAACGCATCTTATTTCGGGTCTCGACTGAAGATAAGATACTTACTAACAACAATTTCTGGTATCGACGGGAATAAACGCATCTTAATTCGGGTCTCGACTGAAGTTAAGATATTTACTAACAACTATTTCTGGTCTCGACGGGAATAAACGCATCTTATTTCGGGTCTCGACTGAAGATAAGATAACACTTTAAGCCGGGTCTCGACTGACTTAAAGAATATTATCTCGGGTCTCGACTGAGATAATCTTTTACTAACAATCATTTCTGGTCTCGACGGAAATAAACGCATCTTATTTCAGGTCTCGACTGAAGATAAGATAACACTTTAAGCCGGGTCTCGACTGACTTAAAGAATATTATCTCGGGTCTCGACTGAGATAGTATCTTACTAACATTAACACTTTATTTCTGGTCTCGACGGGAATAAAGAATTGCTTTAACCCATGGTTAGAACAAAGGGTCTTAACATTAGCTTAAAGCCAACCCTCAAGCGTCAAGTTATAGATCGGTGAGTACCAGTCACTTGTAACAATATAATATTTATCATATATCTATTTTATTATACATTTGCTCATATATATATTTATATTTTATACTCTTTTGGTGCATATTTATTTAATATCATAATTTGACTTTATTCTATTAATTTTACATATATATATATTGACGATCTTATATTGCAATTTTTGCCAATAAGTGTTTTTCAGTGTGATACAAAATTCTCTGACCCAAAACTTATATATTGAGTTTTATCCCAATACAACTTTTCTTGATAATCGTATATTCTAAGTCTGTGGTAATAAGTGTTTTATAGTGTGTGTTGATCTCTGACCTAATACCTCATTATATAATCTGATTTTAATATAATTAGTGGGTAATCCTAAAAAAAGGTGTGAAAGTTTATTGGAAGTTAAAACGAAGTGAATAGTGTTTGTTTTGATAAGAGATTCGACCACTGACCTTGATCCAAATTTACCAGTGCATCCATTTCAGTTTCACTAAATTCAAATTTGCGTGTACGTTCTACTAACGGACAGTACAGTGTGTGTATTTGGAGTAGCTAAATTAGCTTTGCTCCCAGTGTGTGTATTTGGAGTAGCTAAATTAGCTTTGCTCCCAGTGTGTGTATTCGGAGTAGCTAAATTAGCTTTGCTCCCAATGTGTGTATTTGGAGTAGCTAAATTAGCTTTGCTCCCAGTGTATGTTTGTGTTGAGTAGCTCATAAAGATCAACTCTGATGTAATTGTAATTGTAATTTAATTTCACAAAAAAAAACACATAAAAAACCACAAAAACAAGACTTAATTTAACCGGAAAAGAAAAGCAAATAACGGAGATGAAAAGTGTTAACTCCCAGAATAACAAAAATTAATTTCGAAAATCACAATACCTAAAAACCGCTTAATTATCCAAAAAGATAATTATATTAAAAAACACCAAAAACTAAAATCACCATACCTTACTTAAACTTTTACCGGCTGAGCCAATTGTCGTGTCCCACTAGCAATCAACCAAAGAAATTATTGAATTAAATAAAAAGCACTTCTCGAATTATACTAGAACACTTCTTTATTCGTATAATTAATTTTCACATTACCGCGACTTTCCCTATCTTACGTTAATGTAGACTACCTGGCGCTTAGGTAATCTGAACCGACAAACGAAACTTGATGACTTGATACGCCCAAACAGCAGCTAGAATTTTACTGATCGCTTAACGGCGCTCGCCAGACCAGTCATTGGTCTTTTATTGCCCCAATATTCGGAAGTAAGCTTGTACTCGCAACGCGGATGTAAACAAACGACAACAACCTTGTCGTTTGTTCTACCGGTTGCAGCACCTGAGATGCTTAGTAGTAAACAATCGCCTTACATAATAATTACCATGCGAGGTAAATTATTATCGTAATCGTCGATTGCTCCACTAAGCGCTCATCGCAGCCAGCTGTTGGGCTAATCAGCAAAACAACCGACAGTTGCAGAACAATACCATGCGAGGTTATTGTTTAGCAATTGCTGATTATTTTGCTGTAATGCCCTTGGCTGTTGGAAGAATCTTCCGTATATTGGGCCATCACAGCCTTACCGCTCCGTCCGACGAACGACCTCTTTACTTTACTCGCTCATCCTACATTTTACCAACGTTACCAGTAGGCTAAGCGCAAAACGGAGCAAAAAAAAATGGAAACCTCATAGGGCACACTAACCCCTCCGATCTGAAAACTAAGAGAAAGAAAAAACTAAAAAAAAAACAAAACGGGAAAAAAAAGACAAGTTATTATCCTAAGTAACATTCAATGAGACCACCATTTAATTTGCCTCCAGTTTGATTGTCTCGTTATTCACTTCCTCCTTTACATGCGAGATACCCTTAACCTAAACCTACTCCCTACTAGATATACTTATGATCTACAAAAAAAGTTATCTGATCTTCCAAAGTAACAAAAAAAAATTTGAAGTCTATTAAATATTACACTAAATGAGGAAAGTCAATTTGTTTCGACGAATATTGTATATTAAGCTGAACTTTTAACCCCCGCCTGGACGGACAGAGGTATACTGCTGCATTTGATGGATGGGTGCACCCTGAATATCCTTTACAGCTGGCATCTTGACTGGACTGAGGGCTCATTGGCCTCTTTTTTTTCGAAGAAGATTTCTCGTCTAACAGACTGAAATTTATTGAAAATAATTTCAATAAATTTACAAAAATGCATTTAAGTGCAAAAGAATGATTGAACTTTTCGACCCAGCGATCAGAGAGGTCTCATCGGTATGGTTATCTCTGATCGCCTACCACAGAAGCTCAATGATGGAGGTCACACCAATTGCCCATAGAAATACTTTTTATAAAAAGTAAGTGTGAATTATATAGTGGCAAGATTTATCATTGCACTTTTCAAATTGGGTGATTGTTCCCCCCCTTTGCCTGGTGGCACATAGATAAACCATGTAGAAATTATACGAAAACGATTTCTCGTCTAACAGACTTTTTTTTTTCTTTATATAAGTGGGTACATTGACCGCTTTTTTGTTCTTATGTTAATCAGATCAGCAAACTTCTAAGGTTGTTCGGAAGAACTGAGTGACGAGGAACCCGAGGTCTGTATGCGATAATGAGCACAAGTAAGTGACGAATGCGTACTGAGCTAATATTAGTCACAATTGAATTCCAATTTGGCATGTGGGAAAATTCAGAATGATGTGCCGCACAGGTAAAGTCTGAGTTCACACTAAACTGTTTCTAATACCAGTTAAATTCCAGTTAGGATTATAGCAAAACTCACCTTGTTCTCCCACACCGGTAAGTTCTGATAGCGCACTAAACTAATAATAAAGTAAGTTCTGATTCACGCATTAAACTAAGAATGAAATAATCGTAGATTTATTTTGACTTCTAGAAAAAGTTCAGCATGATATTCCGCACAGCAAAGTTCTGATTAACGCACTAAATTAATAATAAAATAATCGCATTTATTTTGGCTTCTAGAAAATTTCAACACGGGTAAGTTCTGATAGCGTCGTAAATTTATTTTGCCTTCTAGGCGAATTCAGCATGATAAGTTCTTATAACGCACAATAAAATAATAATCGTGGAATTATTTAAACTTCCAGAAAACTGCCGCACAGGTACGTTTTGATAACTCACTAAATTAAAAATAAAATAATCGTAGATCTATTTGACTTCACGAAGAACTCAGCATGATATTCCACATAGGTAAGTTCTGATTAACGCACTAAATTAATAATAAAATAATAGTATTTATTTTGGCTTCAAGAAAAATTCATCACAGCACAGTTCAGATAGCGCACGAAACGGATAATAAAAATAATCGTCGTAAATTTATTTTGCCTTCTAGGCGAACTCAGCATGATATGCTGCTCAGGTAAATTCTGATAACACACTAAATTAATAATAAAATAATAATTGTCCAAACGTGAACATAAAGAAACGCGAACATGAAATTTGACATAAAACCATATTAAATAAATCTGCGTGTAGATATCTAAAAAAAGGTCAAAAAACCCAGCATAACGCAAATAAGCAATAATTGTTCGCAATAATTATTGAACTCTTGCTTACTAGGCAAATTGCGCAAAATAAGCAATTGCTCACAATAATTTATTGAACTCGAGACAATATTGCTTACTAGACATTATTCATTAAGTGTATTTTATTAAGTTCATTTCATACAAAGTTGCTTAGTTCGTAAAATTTAGTTATCATAAAAACAATGTAAATGTAAGAAAGTCACAGTCTTGATTAAAGATTTAAAGTAGCAACGTTCTAGTTCTTACTTTGCGCCCCCACCCATGGTAAGCGCAATACCTCCTCATTTAAAATACAAGACCCTGCGCCACCAGCAGAGTCTATTCTAATTACAGGTCACGTGACGTCTAAACATTGGTCTTTCGAGACAACCTGAACCAAAGATGACCACAATGGAAGAAATTCAACAGCTCACAAAGGAGCAATTCCAACTTGGGAAAATGATAGCCAGGTTGCTGGAAAACATGAAGAAAGATGGGCCCTGCAGAAAAACGCAGCAGTACATTGACGAGAAAAGGGAAACTTTCTTGAAGTACTGGCAAGAATTTGAAGAGCGAGACCACTCAATCAAAAAGCTGAATAACACAGAGCACGGATATTTTCAGAAAGGCTTTTACGAACAAGTAAAGGCCACACTTAAAGAGGCATTACAGCTATTGGAGAAATACCAGAACTGGTTAAAGGAGGATGATTTGGTCAAGCAGACGACAAGACTAACGAACCCAAGCAAGACAATGAAGGAAAGTGCTGGGATATCTATTCAACAGACTACGAACGAAATGGATAAAACCAAGGAGGCGGAAAAAATACCTGATAAAGAGACCACAAGCGGCGTGGAGCATATGATATCTTCAGACTCGAGTACTGCCCAAAATACGAGGAAATCGGACTCTGAGCAACCAAGTAACCATGAAGAGTGTGATTTCACACTTCATAATAACATGAATAACGATGAACAGAAGTTAAGATTGAAGAGACAAATGGTCAAAATGAGCACAATTACTAGGCTAATGAACGACATAATAAGACATAAAGACCAATCGCACCCAACGATGTACTATGAGTACAAAAGATGGACTTTAAGCGACCACTTTAACAGTATAGCCGCATTACACGAAGAAATCATTATGCATGAACAAGAATTCATTGATTCTTATTTTCGTCAAGACGCATTTGGACAACTTGAAACAGAAATTCAAGAAATAATGGTGTGGCTACATGAAATACAGAACTCAGGTATTCAACAGTCAATAGGAGATGCTTGGGCACGATTACCTAGGCAAACAATACCTACATTCGAAGGGAACTATAATGACTGGACAGGCTTTCGAGACATATTCACCAAAGTCATTCATAACAACATTCGCCTATGTAACGCAGAAAAGTTACAATATCTAAAAACACACCTCAGAGGTGAAGCAGCAAGGCTTATCAAACACATACAGATTTCAGACGCCAATTACTTAGCCGCATGGGATCTGATTAACGATAGATACAACAACAAACGAGCACTGTTATTTGCTCAACTAGATCTATTATTCAATCAACAGAATCAGAATTTGGAATCCTCTGGAGGGTTAAAAAGCATTCATGATATTACACGTGAATGCATCCATGCCATCCAGAATCTAGGAATTGAGACAGACACCTGGGGACCGATTATTGTCTTCAAATTAATAAAAAAGTTGGACAAAGATACCCGAAGGTGGTATGAGCAAGCAGTTAAAGAATCAAGAGAAATTCCAGATCTCAAAGAATTTTTAAAATAGCTGGAAACACGGTTTCAGTCACTAGAAAATCTGAAAGAACAGAGAAGGAATAATGATGTTATAAAACCATCGCTTAACACAAGGTTCCCTGCAAAAAGCTTTCATTCCACACAGACACAGTGCAAGTATTGTAATGGTACACATTTAATTTATAACTGTAAAAAATTCGTGTCCAGTGCAGTTGGTGAACGATATAAATTCGTAAAAAAACAGCAAATTATGCCTAAATTGCTTGAACCACAAAGAGGACGTAAAATGTTACAGTCAGCAGCGCTGTGGAGTATGTCGAGGCTATCATCATACTCTACTCCATCTAAGTCAAGGCAAGACTGAGCAGGAAATAAGCAGACAGAAACCTGTGGCAACTCATAGCGCGATGACGAGAAAAGAACAACCGCCAAATTCTCCTAGGCACGTGATTTTAGCAACAACGCTGGTAAAGGTGAAAACAGTTTTGGGTAATTATGATCTACTACGAGCATTAGTCGACCCGGGCTCTCAGGCATCATTCATAACCGAGAGAGCAGCTCAATCTATTGGACTACCTAGAACAAAAACTGATATCGAGATATCCGGAGTAGGCAACGTACAATCGGGGAAATCTAAAAGTAAAATAGTTCTTCAATTATCGCCCAGATTTCCGTCAGATTTCCAAATACGACTGGAAGCGTTAATTCTTCCAAGTTTAACAAAGCTCCTACCCAACGACACTATCCCATATCTGGATATCCAACATCAAGATAACATGATGCTAGCCGATCCCACACTAGATGTTCCTGGTCCAATCGATCTTTTGATAGGAGCAGGTGTCTTTAGTTTAATCGTCATGGACGGTGTAAAACGACCGACTGAAGGGTTGCTAGCTCAGAAGACAGAGTTCGGGTGGATACTCACGGGAAGACCATCAATAAATATAGCTAGTCCTTCAAAGATAATAAGCATGGTTTCAACAACCGAGTTAAATAAACAACTTGAGAAATTCTGGGAAGTAGAAGAAGTCACAACAAAAACTATACTCTCTGAAGATGATCAAATATGTGAAGACAACTACCAAGACACATATAGACGAGACAAGAATGGGATTTATACAGTACACCTTCCATTAAAAGAAGGTTTAAACAAAATAGGAGAAACTCGCAAAATAGCTGCCGCAAGACTCTTACAACTGGAGAAACGATTTCTTGTAAATCCCGAACTTAAGAAAGAGTACTGCAAATTTATGAAGGAGTATCTAGAACAGGGTCATATGAGAAGAATGGAGCCAGAACTCCAAGTCCCAAAACCACATTACTACCTACCCCATCAAGCTGTCATTAAAAATGATAGTACCACTACAAAACTTCGAGTGGTCTTTGATGCATCTGCGAAATCTAGTACTGGCTACAGTTTGAACGACATGATGCACACAGGACCACGTTTGCAGGAAAATTTGTCAGATATTCTATTAAGATGGCTGAAATATAAATATGTATTTAAATCTGACATAGAAAAGATGTACAGGATGATAAAGGTCGCAGATGAACACCAAAACCTACAAAGAATACTATGGAGATTCTCAAATAATGAGCAAATAAAGGAATATGCTCTTACAACAGTAACATATGGTACAGCAGCAGCTCCATACTTGGCCATTAGAACGTTGAAGCAACTAGCTATTGATGAGAAAAACGCATTTCCTAAAGCCGCAGACATAGCATTGAAAGACTTTTATGTAGATGACTTAATGTCTGGAGCTGACTCGATGGAAGAAGGCAAAATGTTACAAATGGAACTATTGAATCTACTACGAAGTGGCGGATTCAACCTCAGAAAATGGGCAAGTAACAGTAGAAAGCTTCTGAGTATGATTCCAACTGAACTAAGAGAAAAGGGTCAAATCGAAATTAATGGTACAGAATCTATTAAGACATTAGGTATCTATTGGAGTCCAGCAACGGATACTTTTCACTTCAAGACTAATGTCACCAAAGAACTGCCAACAAAAAGAAACATCTTATCTGATATTGCCGAGCTGTTTGATCCGCTTGGGTGGCTTTCGCCTATAATGATAACTGCGAAAAGATTGATGCAAGAGCTATGGATTGAAGGAAGCCCTTGGGATGAACAAATACGCGAAGACCCAGCAAAAAAATGGCACAATTTCAAAACAGAACTTCCACAGATCGAAGAAATAATAATACCAAGATGGATGAATCACACAAAAAGTAACCTTGATATCGAATTACATGGATTTTGTGATGCTTCCGAGAAAGCATATGCTGCGGCAGTGTATAGCAAAACAACGACCAAGGAAGGAAAAACCCATACAACTCTTTTAACAGCAAAGACCGAAGTAGCTCCAATCAAAATGAAGAAGACTGTACCAAGGCTCGAATTATGTGGTGCAGCATTATTAGCGAAACTACTGCATCAGGTAAAATTTGCGTTGGAGTTCCCTGATGTAACAACATACGCATGGACAGACTCCACTATTGTAATAGCTGGATAAGGGGTGGTCCAGAAAAATGGAAGAGTTTTGTTTCAAATAAAGTATGCGAAATACAAGACTTAACTACACCCAGCATGTGGCGTCATGTAAGATCAGAAGACAATCCAGCTGATGTGGCATCTAGAGGTATTAATCCCTCAAAATTGTGGTGGACAGGACCACACTGGCTTAAAGAGAAGAAGGAGAATTGGCCTATTTTACAAGGAGAGGTACTCACGACAGAAGAGTTCAAACGTAATGAAACCATATGTGGAGCCACCGTTTCGAACAATAATCTTTGTGAAGATATAATAACACGGTATTCCAAACTTCCCAAGTTACTACGAGTCTGGGCATATTGCCTGAGATTTATCAATGCCTGTTGCAAGGAACGTATATCCAAAACGCAAGTGACAATAACTGAAACAACACAGGCCTTGAACAGCATCATACGTATGATTCAACGAAAAGAATTTTCGTTGGAAATTAAGAGAATCCAGAAGGGTCGAACAGTAGACAACCAAAGCTATATCGCAGCGCTCAATCCTTTTATAGACCCTGAAGGTCTTCTAAGACTAGGAGGACGCATTGGAAACGCAGATATATCGTACGATGAGAAGAATCCAATAATATTGCCACATAATCACCACATAACAGAACTAATTGTACGTGAAGCTCACGAAAGTACCCTCCATGGATCCACCCAAGTAACATTGGCGTTTATACGACGAAAGTTCTGAATCATAAAATCGAGAAGTGCAGTTAAGACTGTAATAAACAAATGCATTCGATGCATTCGTTACAAAGCACAAATTCCAACGCAGCAAATGGGAGATCTCCCTTCACCAAGAGTAACACCATCGAAACCATTTAGTCATACTGGAGTTGATTACGCAGGACCTATAAAGACTAAAGCATCTAGAATACGAGGCAATACAACGCACAAAGGTTACATAGCAGTCTTCATATGTTTCGCCACCAAAGCAATACACTTGGAGTTAGTAAGTATATATAGCGACAACGCAACAACGTTTGTCGGGGCACAGAAGATTCTTGATCAAGATCTGAAGAAAGCCATAAAAAACAACAACAGTCTAGCAAATACTTTAGCAGCCAAAGGCACAGAATGGCATTTTATTCCCCCGGCAGCTCCTCACTTTGGAGGAATATGGGAAGCTGGAGTAAAATCCGTTAAGTACCATTTAAAAAGAGTCATAGGTGAATCAATCCTTACGTTTGAAGAAATGACAACGCTCCTCTGTCAAATTGAGGCATGTCTAAACTCGAGGCCAGTATGTCCCCTGACAGAAGATCCATCGGATCTTAACATTCTAACCCCCGCACACTTTTTAATAGGTGAAGCTCTAATAGGCCCTCCTGAGCCGCAGGCTCTGACTGAATCTCATCATTACCATTCTCGATGGGAACACATTCAAAGAATGAATAGAGATTTTTGGAAGGCGTGGTCCACAGACTACCTAAATTACTTACAACAACGACCAAAATGGCTAACAACATGCAACCCGGGCAAATAGTCTTACTGAGAGATGAAAACTTGTCACCAACAAATTGGCCACTAGCAAAGATTAAAGAGGTTCACCCAGGTAAAGATGGACTAGTGCGAGTCGTAACTATGCAATATAGGGGAAATAATGAGCTCAAACGACCTATATCAAAAATATGCCCTCTGCCTATCAACCTCCCGGAACCTCAAGAAACAGCAAATAGTAATATAGGAAGTAATGAAGAAAAGCTAACTGGAAACGTAATAGTCTGTGCCGCTATAACAAAACCAGACTCAGAGATGCAAGAACCTCAAATACATCATAAGGATTCTCCATTACCATCCCGACAATATAGTAATAAACTGAAACAAGAAACTAGTGCAATAAATGCTCCATCACCATCAAAACGATCGCGTAAAGAGTCAGGTCATGAAGTTGAAGATAGAACCACAGCATGCAGAAGACGGATCGAACAATCAAAACAGGAAGCGAAACAGTTGAACCCGAAACGTTGTCGCATTCACCCTGTCACTACACAATATGATTGTCTTATACCGATAGGAAAGCAAAAGCAACTAACGGAAAAATATAGAGCTCGGATGGGACATACAGAGTCTACGCAAGCTGCGAAGAAACGTATTACACTAAACGAGTATAGAAACCGAAAAAAGGGTCTAAACACAAAATGCATAACTGTGCTATTACTATCACTACTGTTTAAATTAGGCAAATGCTCTCTGAACATTACACGCCCGCAACCAGGACTGTACGTTGAAGACATTGGCGAAATCCAACTCAAAATAGGAACATTCAGAGTTGAACTCAAGTTCACTGCTGACGAAATAAAAACCGATATAACCAAGTTAAATCAAACGATCAAGCAAGTAAACATACTGTGTGATGAAACACTTAAGATATTAAAGGACACACACACACTGTGATGGATTAATTCATCACCTGACAGACATCCACATCGAGTTGTATAAACATATCAAGACTTTGCAGGCTGAAACAATTAGAGAAAGAAGGAAAAGAGGAGTTCTTGGTAATATCTTGCAGACGGTGTTCGGAGTGAATGACGAAGTTTACGCAGACAACAAAGACCTAGAACACAACCAGCAACTTCTTCAGCAAGCCGTTAACCACCAAACCAATATCATGCTTACAACCCTCGCGACGGTCAACGAAACTGAGATGACAACAATCAAAAAATTGAATAGCTTTACCGACAAACTTAATAAAGGGTTAGAGGCAATTAAGGTGATGCAACAGCAATGGTTCGCTGGACCTGATGCTAACAAATTAAACATACAGTTCCTTGCAGTATATCACGCGGCAACAAACTACATCGAGGAGCTTGGAGAAAGATATAACAAGCTAATGAATGCATACACCCAACGCGGAAATTTGTTAGACTTTCTGCAACCTGCAGATCTTCTCAAAATCATCGGTAACGCCAAAGCTAAACTACCATCAAACCTAGACATCCTGAACTATTTTAAGACGCCTATAAGATGAAACTGTATAATGATGAAATTAAGATATATGGTTACCTTCACATCATCGAACACAGCAGGTACACCCTGATAAAATGCACTGCAATACCACAAAGGCTAAAAGAAAGACATTACGCTGTGATGGAACTACCTGCATCAAACCTTAGCAATTAATTACAATATGCAAACTAACTTCATGTTAAGGGAAGACGAGCTCGATCACTGTGTGCAAATAAAAAAGCACAACTTCATGTGTACGAAGTATAGAAAACAACCCCAACTGCGTCATTGACGAACTATACCAACGACAGGAAGGTCATCGGTGTACAATAAGGGAATTCGAGTTAGACGAAATCATATGGAAACAATTATACATGACTAATACATGGTTATTCATCTCGAACAAACCAGTAATAGCGGAACTACAGTCCAAAGGCATCAGAGAAGATATAAGTCTCAACGGAACTGGAATACTAAAAGTACCACAAAATTGTATTGTCCAAACCAAACGAAATATACTCAAATCAGAAGTGTCAATAAACGTACCCGTGAGAGCATCCTTCATAAAACCAGTAGAAATAAACTTCGAAACCAGCATGACAAAACGGATCGTCCCGGACACAGAAGTAGATGCGGAGTCGGTAATAAAAACATCCGAACAGATATACACCAGATTACGTAAAGAAGGACAAGAGATCCAAGTCACCAGTCACTGGAGAAACATACGTACACACGCAGTTGGAACAAGTCTAAGCGTGCTTGCGATAGGTACAATTATAGGACTAGTCTTCGCAGGAAGGTTCACATGGAAAAGGTGGCAGGCTATGAAAACAACTAAAAGCTCAGCAAATGACTCACCACCAGCAGACCATACACACGCCATCTCAGAGTTCAATCTTTACTCATCACCGAGTCCCCGGCAGAATGTTCAAACGTGAACATAAAGAAACGCGAACATAAAATTTGACATAAAACCATATTAAATAAATCTGCGTGTAGATATCTAAAAAAGGTAAAAAAACCCAGCATAACGCAAATAAGCAATAATTGTTCGCAATAATTATTGAACTCTTGCTTACTAGGCAAATTGCGCAAAATAAGCAATTGCTCACAATAATTTATTGAACTCGAGACAATATTGCTTACTAGACATTATTCATTAAGTGCATTTTATTAAGTTCATTTCATACAAAGTTGCTTAGTTCGTAAAATTTAGTTATTATAAAAACAATGTAAATGTAAGAAAGTCACAGTCTTGATTAAAGATTTAAAGTAGCAACGTTCTAGTTCTTACTTTGCGCCCCCACCCGTGGTAAGCGCAATACCTCCTCATTTAAAATACAAGACCCTGCGCCACCAGCAGAGTCTATTCTAATTACAGGTCACGTGACGTCTAAACAATAATCGTGGAATTATTTTAACTTCCAGAGAACCTCATCATGATATGCCGCACAGGTAAGTTCTGATAACGCACTAAATTAATAATAAAATAATCGTATTTATTTTGGCTTCTAGAAAATTTCATTTATTTTGCCTTCTAGGTGAACTAAACATGATATGCCGCTCAGGTAAGTTCTGATAATGCACTAAATTAATAATAAAATAATCGTAGATTTACTTGACTTCTAGAAAACTTAGCATGATATGCCGCACAGGTAAGCTCTGATAGCGCACTAAATTAATAATAAGATTATAATCGTGGATTTATTTTGACTTCTAGAAAAACTCAGCATGATATGCCGCACAGGTAAGTCCTGATAGCGCACTAAATTAATAATAAAATAATAATCGTGGAATTATTTTAACTTGCAGAAAACCTGAACATGATATGCCGCATAGGTATGTTCTAATAATGCACCAAACTAATAATAAAATAGTAATCGTGGAATTAGTTTAACTTCCAAAAAAATTCTTCATGATATGCCGCACAGGTAACTTCTGATAACGCATCAATCAGAATTCTTTTTTTCTACAAATTCCATTTTGATTCACGCGTGACGGAAATATCCCACAGGTAAATACATTTTATGTTCAGACTTATCGCGCAATCGTGTAATCAAATTTTCACCGAATCAAAATCAAAAAGAGGAAAAAACTCAGGTTCGCTTGAATTCAACAGTCAGTACCGGGCGCAATAGTTCTTCCCAATCCGCTTGTTCTGAATCCACTGACTAACTCCCTTCACTTAGTCCCCCTATATTTCGCCGTTCTGTCTTCCAACCGACCGACAGACGAGCGCCTTCGTTTACCACCGGCTCTGCTCGTGTCTTTTGTGCCCACCGCTAGACGAACATTTTTCGTTTTTTCGGAAATTTTAGATGAAATTTAGCGCTGGTGATACTGCCTGAGTACAGGTGTGTGTGTATCAAAGCCTGTAGTTTGATAGCAGCCAAGATGTATGCTGTGTGTACCAATTCTTTCCCGGAATTTTCGAAGGGCTTGTTGTAATGCATTGTATAGTAGTATCGTACGATGCATTACAGCAAGGCGAATTACCGTTTTTGTCGTCTCTGGGATGTTGGTTTTAAAAGAAAATTGCGATTTGTGCGTGTTTTGCACGCATTATAATTTTCGTTTGAAACATTGAAATTTTTTTTTTTTTCAGGGTTTGAATTTTGCTTCTCCTTTCCCCTTTCTTTGGTTTTGTAAGAAAGACTTCAATTTGTGCGCGTTCTGCACGAATTGGAATATTTCTTTGGGACATACTTTATTAATATATATTGATTTTTTTCCTTTCTCTTGTTTTCTCTGTTTTAGGATTTTAAAGTTTTATTTGCAGGGCAGCTGATTTATTGGGAAAGTAGCAGAGGACTACTTCCCGAAATGGATGCACCTTTTTATCCCTTTTTAAGTACCGGGGAAATGGTGAAGGCCTCTCTACAGAAGGTAGAGAGGCTAGATTAATAAAAAAAAACCAGGTGAGGAGGGTAGGGAAAAAGGGCAGCGCAAGGGAAATACGCTACTCCGTGGGGACGACCCACGGAGATAAGAGACTCAAGTCGGGCTCTGACACGAGACATAGGCCAGGATATGCACTAAAAGAAAATAGGTTCACCCACACGTGCCCATTGTGGGGACGACCCACAAGAGTCTCAAGCCGGGCATGCGTTAACCCCTGGGTTTTTGAGAAAAAAAAACCATATACGGCCATGATCCTAGTTCGCCCTGGACGAGGGAGGACCTATCTATAGATAGACGTCTTCTATCAACTCGCCTCGGCCATTGAGCTGCCCAGAAAAGAGGTGCAGCGAACGATATATTGGGTATGTGAATGTTATGCTCGAGGCTTCGAATGAGTCGGTGAAACGGCACTACTTATCGTTCCATGTTCTGCTGAATCCGGTCGCAGAACTCCGGAGATTCCCCCAATCCCAAGTGAAGAAACCGCTGCGCAAATAGATAGAATTCATCTATCAACTCACTCAGGATGTCGTGTCCCATAAGCACTCCAATAAAAACACTCGCGTAATTCTAAGTTAAAACTTTATTTACTGACTTTACTGACTATTACAAAAACAGTTACATTCGATCGAACTCCAGAATCTTAACTAAAAAACTGAACACCGAACCGTTATCTTTATTAAACTAAACTCACTTCTAACTACGCAACCCGATCTATCGCAACGACCGTGCTTACCTCCATTCAACCAGGCGGAAGCGACTTTGACCCAGTGACCAGCGCAATACCTTGCAATCATAATTACAAAGTATTATGCTAATCACTGCCGACAGCGGGAGCCCCCAATACTGTATGTAAACAAACAGTGAGCCCAGCTGAGTATTTCACTATGCGAAGTGAATTACTTAACCATGACTCAATACCCAGTTACACACAGCAGTGGATGCGACAGTTTACAAGTAAACAATTCGCAATCGCCAAGCATTTTACTGTGCGAAGTAAAATGCTTAGTTATTGCAAATCGTTTAATTACTTGTGCATTTGCTGCTAGCTCGAGTCGTGATGTCACAATTTCACCAATTGAATATTGGGTCACGACATTCCTCCCCCCTGAGAAAAACTGATTCCCAAGAGGAATCAGATCGGGGTGCTCAGTTAGGTTACAATATATAACTTAACTAATTTATACAAAAACTAAGGGACAATATTCACTATGATCTAAACAATTTTTATAGCTATGGTTCGGTATACTTACAATTTCTGTTCTATTCTTCTATTTTTTTTTATTTTTTTTATACATCATTTTTTTTTTCTTTTACATTTCCTTCAATTACTTTATAGTATGTTTCTTTTCTTTACAATGTTTGCTATCTAAATTTTCTTATTTGCCTTTTAATTTGACTATCAGAACCAGCTTAACACAAGCTCGCTGCATGGACACGTTTAATAAATAAACGTCTCAACAATACATGCGATTCATCACTTAGTCGGTGTTAGTATTAGTATGTTACACAAAACATAAACCCAAACACCAGATGAAATTACATGCACAAAACATTAAACAGAATAGATTAAATATTATATAGACGTTTTTTTAAAACATGCTTAGAAACGTCGAGAACAAAATGCTCAGCCATATTATTAACAGTAATACACATGCGATTAATAGGTTCATACTTGGTAAAGTTAGACCTTGAGGAGTTAACATGCAACAAAGGTAGCCTTCTTAAATTGTGCCTACTATCACGGAAAGAGATTTTGTTAAGTAAAAATGGAGAATCAATATTCCCGTTTAAGAGTTGATGCACAAACGTTATATCGGCAACCATACGACGTTTCTCTAGCGAGTGCATATTTAAAAGCTTCAAGCGATCCTTATAGGGTGGAAGAATTAATGAATTATTCCAGGGTAGGTGCCTGAGAGCAAATCGTAGGAAGTTCCGCTGAACAGACTCGATACGGTCGATGTGTATACCGTAAAATGGAGACCAGACCTGGCTAGCGTATTCAAGAAGGGGTCTCACAAAGCAAGTGTACAAATGCAATGTAATGGTGGGATTCGAGAACTCTCGAGACCAACGTTTTATAAAGCCCAACATAGAACTACTCTTTGCTACCATGAAGTTTATATGGGAGACGAAATTCAGTCTTTGGTCACATTTGACACCTAAGTCACAAACAGAACTAACACGGCGAATCGAGGAATTCGAGAATTCATAATCATAAGTGATTGGTTTCAGATTCCTGTGGAAAGTCATAACCTCACATTTGTCGATATTGAGTACCAAATTATTGCTTTTGCACCAGTCGTAAAATTTGTGGAGGTCACTCTGTACAAGTTCACAATCGTTAAAAGATTTAATCTGAGCGAAAAGTTTAATATCGTCAGCATAAACCAAGACTTTGCAGTGCTTCACAACAGATACAATGTCGTCAATAGATAGAATAAAGAGCAACGGGCCCAGGTGACTCCCTTGAGGTACGCCGGACGAAGCTTTCAAGACTCTGGAGAAGGAATGGCGGAAATTGATTTGGTATGTTCTGTTATCTAAATATGACTCCGTCCATTTTAGGAATGTTAGGGGAAACCCATACATTTTCATTTTAAACAATATCACGGAGTGAGATAACTTGTCGAAAGCTTTACTAAAGTAAGTATAGATACAATCTGTCTGGAAGCCTTTTGCAAACCCGCCATTAGTATCCGAGATGAATTCTAATAAGTTGGTGGTTGTAGACCTGCCCGAAATAAACCCATGTTGGTTTGAAGAAAGCAAATTCTTACAGGAAAACGATAGCTGAGAGTAAATGATTGATTCAAATAATTTGGGCATGCATGATAATTTCGCAATAGGCCTATAGTTAGATATATCATTTTTACTACCTGTTTTGTGGATAGGTATGATGAAAGAATTTTTCCATAGCTGCGGAAAACAACCACTATCGAGCGATTTTTGGAAAATAATTCTCAGCGGGGCTACTAGGGAGAGGCAACATGACTTCAGAAAGGCTGGAGGAATCCCATCGGGACCCGTTGTGAAGTCATTTGGAAGCCCATTAATATGATCAAGTATATCCTCATGTGTAATTGTAGGGATAGTGAATGAAACTTTATGAGAGTCGATCATATAATTAAAGTTACTATTACGAGGTTGGAAATTTGAAGAGGAAAATGCATTTTCAAAAAATGAAGCAAACATATTGCAAATTTCAGACGAATCATCACTAGTAGTATCTTTGTACTTCATGTTATTGGGGTAGTTGTCGGTTTTTTTTTTCATATTAATAAACCTAAAAAAGTTACGTGGATCACTAAATAATTTCACATGCATACTTTGAATATACTCATCATAGAGTGAAGAGGAAAGTTCATTGAACTCATTATAGGATGTGAGGAAGTTGCTGTGACTTATAATGTCCTTGTCCCGCAAATATCTTTTCCACAGTTTATTCTTTCTATTTTTAAGGCGTTTCAGTTCTTTATTGAACCATGGCGGTGATGTTTTAGAGATCCGCTGACGCTCACGGGGAACATGAGAAGCGAATAAATCGAAAAGAATTATGTAAAACTTAGAAACATCTTCATCAACACTATTGCAAGACAGCAATGTGTTGAAATCAATAGAGGTAAGTCTACTAGAAAGTTCTGAAAAGTCAGCTTTTCTAAAATTGAAAAAGTATTGTGTTTCGTCACAATTTGCGAGATTTTCGGTTTCATGGCAATATGTAATTAGTAGAGGGGGGTGATATTTGTCAAGAGTAGACATTATAACTGAGCTAGGTTCAACTAATAAGTTCCCAGCGTCAGTAGAAAATACCAGGTCTAGCTGCCTACCCATGTCATTCTTAACATTACTGATTTGGCTGAGACCAAGAGATGAAATAGTGTCAAGGAAACGTGATTCCCTTGTTGTCAAGTTATTAAGTGGAAGATAGTCATCGTCATCTTCATTAAGTAC
This sequence comes from Dioctria rufipes, assembly GCA_963924295.1. Lineage (NCBI taxonomy): Eukaryota > Metazoa > Arthropoda > Insecta > Diptera > Asilidae > Dioctria > Dioctria rufipes. The sequence goes on from OZ002740.1 coordinate 117,560,449, forward strand.
CCATTGTATATTGGGTAAGTTAAAATCACCAATAAGTAGTAATTCGTCAATAGGTTCCATCTTACCATGGATAAAATTAGATGTTAAAGTAAGTAGGTCGTAAATATTTTGACCTTTGTCATCAACTATATTTATGGAGTCTGGAGGAATGTAGCAACAAACTATGTATAAGTCATATTTTAGGAGAGATAGCTTAAGAGCTATGAGCTCAATATCGAGGGTGTTGGAGAAACAAGGAAGTTCAATTTTGCTGCAATTGAACTTATTTTTACACGCGAGAAGTACGCCACCGCCACGAGCCTCCGAAACAGTATGTCTATCTCTTCTAAAAGTTTGATAAGAATTATCAAGGATTTCAGCATCGCGAATACCATGATGCAGCCAAGTTTCAGTGAAAGCCACTATATCGAAGCAAGCCGCGACAGAGGATTTGAAGATATGTGCGGTTTTTGTCCGAATCCCCCTTACATTTTGATAGTAAAGGGAAAGCGACTTCAGTTTTTTGGAACAACGTTATTTATTTTAGCTTTATTTCTAGGTAGGCGCTCAGAAGGTACAAATAATTTAGTAAAAGTGCCAGGAGGCCAAAGTAAGGGGTCTAACAACTTGTCTTGCATATCTGCTGAGACAGTTAGGAGAAAGGATGCAACCGGTTTAGAGCTTTTACTGATTTTTCGACAAGAAATACCATCAGTCGCAATATTTTTGGACTTTAAATACTTCGATATGTCCTCGCACATCGTTTCTGGACAGAGACGGGTGACGAAAACATTCGAAGGTTTAGGTATCGTTCTCAAAGAGGCCCCAATACCATTTCCTAAAGAGGACTGAGATGCAGTGCCATTCGCTACTGTGTAAGGCTCCCTCCTTTCAGTTGCAATTGCACGTTTCCGGGATCGGTTTTTACGGATGCTTTGTTTACGGGTTTGCTTGGAATGCTCCACAGGAATAAGAGCATTCCTATTAAAACCCAAGTCAAGTTCGGAAGATTTGGCCAACGGAAGCGGCACGTGCGAAGCCCGGACAGCATTCTTACCTACAGATAACTCCGTCTGACCACCTGCAGAGGACGTTGTCGGAAGGGATTTTTGGCTACTAAAATTAGTGTCCGAGATGGCGATTGCATTTTGGGCTGCTATGAGTTCACTTCTTAAGCTTGAAGCGGAAGAAGGAAGATTAAAATTATTAGCTGGAACACTTGTGCGAAGATCAGATTGTGTTCTGATTTCATCTGCAATATCACTCATTATCACCCTTGTAGCAGCGAGATCGTCGGAAATAGTGGTAAGTTTCGTTTGTAGTGGGGAGGAAACGGATTCCTGACCAAACAAGTTCTCAGTAGAGCTAGGAATATCATTAATATATGTCTTAAGGTCGTTCAAGTGATTGTTTAAACTTAACGACAACTCTTTGTAGTGTCTTGAATGTGTGGAAACATCCATGAAGTTCCTGCCGAATGATTCTGCAAACTTACGCAAATCAGAATCCGAAGACTTTGATTTGCCATCCTTTAAACAGTCGAGTAAGCAATCCAATTTGGATTCAAGTGCATCTAGCCTATGATGTAGAGAGGCAGAATTGTTCGAATTGTTTGAAGCCGTAGTTAGTTTATCGACTTTACAAGACAGCTCATCAAGAACCTGAGAAATAGATGAAAAGTCGGAGGATTGTACTGTTTGCATCACTTTGAGAGAATTTATATTATTGGTCAGGTTGTCGGTGTTGTTTAGTAATTCCTGCAATTGACCATTATTACATTTTACTGCCATTAAAATATGAGATAACGAAATTTCCTTACATTCAGAGCAAAAGTAGGAGAATATGTTAGAAAACTCAAGCAGTGACTTAGCAGAGAGGCGGCTAAAATTGGAGAAGCCCACGCAAGCATAATGAAAAGATCTGCCACAAATTCCTTGGCACTTGATTAGAGCAAGATTACTATCAGTTAACTGACAACTATTAAAACAGCAACCATCCATGCTTCAGATCAACATGCAAGAAATAAATAAAAAAAAAAAAAAAAAAAAAAAAAAAATCGAGAAAGGTTCCAGTACAAGATTTGTGTAAAGCAAAGCTTAATAAATTGCAGTCCAAGATGTAAAAATAATTGTGCGTGGCGCGTGGCTGAAGTGTGATGGTTGTCCAGGGATTTTAGAACAACAATACTGATTGGAGACTTCGTGACGAGGGGGGTTGCGTCAAGACTAAGTTATTAGCAATAAAAAATAGTTTTGTGGATTAGTTTTGAATCATTCACAGATAGGTGGCATGAAGAGTCAGATCTTGTATATACATATGTACCTAATCGAGGCAACGTCAGCCCTTCAAACCCAATTCAGGTAAAAGAAAACAGCGAAAATGGGAAAAAAAATTTTAAAAAGAAATTTTACAGGTGCACAGCATGCACCCATATGCAGAAACTACACAGAGAAGAGAAAAAAAATAAAATAAAAAATAAGGAGAAATTACCCCAGAAAGACTTTAATCACTCCCGTCGAACAAATCGAGGAGACAAACACGGCGTGATCCGAAAATAAACTACGCAACTGAAAATTAGTCCGGATAGGACAAAAACACGGAGAAACGGTTCAAAATAATAGAAATGAGTAGAACAAACACAAAACAGATGCACAGAACACCGAATAAATAAAGAAATTAAAAATTAAAAGTGGACACGAACGAAAACTCGACTTGACAGCACAACAATTCACATTGTTTCATTTTTCGTGATTTCACATTCAATTTCTATTTTTATTTTATTATCACATTTCATTTCTCTTTCTTCTCATATTTAATATTTCTATTTACATCTCATCTTTAAATCTTTTACATTTCATTTCTTACCATTTGTTTTTCAAATTATTTAACTTACTCTGCTTTTTTCTTTTACATATTTCCTATCCTAATAAGTTAATTATCTCTATTACGTACTTCCTTCTAAACTTAAAAATTTTATTATTAACAAAGATGATTAATTAGTTTACAAGCATACTCTTATCAACTATCAAAAATACCGTTCTTCTTACACTCAATTACCGTAACCAGAATACAAAAATACTGCCATAACAAAATTCTTTTCTACCATAATTACAATTTTTACAATCCTAACCAATACAATTACAGTTATTACAATTATTAGCCATAATACCTTTTTATCCTTATCTAACGATTGCCCGTGACTATTAAATCAAGGGGATTAAAATACTTTATAGCTACTCTAACCGGACGAGATGTTTTCCCACGACGGTCGGCAAGCTTCCAGTTGGCAAGTTTGCTGCTGTTGGCATGACTAACTCTATACTGTCAGTCCCTTCTTTGTTCGGCTCTGTTGAGGTTGGTCTGGGATGTTTAATGGATGTCTGGATAGTAGGTAGTATTGATACTCTGCCAGTACTTACTCGTCCTTGCTGACGTTTCCAGCGTCTTACATGGAACATCATTACTGCTACTAGAGTCAAGCTGACGATGCTTATCAGCCCGGTCAAAGACGTGGCTGATAAATAGATCTGGTGCGGATGATTCTGCTGCCTGTGAACTTCTTCGGCCTTGATGGCGCTCTGAACCCTGGCTATCTTCTCAGCATGCTCTTTCCAGGCTTGATTGAAATTATCTGCCGCTAGAAGTTTTAGTTCTCCTGATTGTCCCTTTGGATGTTCGGGATTCCTTGAACCTATTGGTGTCGCTATGTTTTCCCATTTAGGTAGTTCTGAAGGTGCGGGCTGAAAGACAGTTACATTTCTGTGAGCGTCGTCTTCAGAGGTTATAAGTAGATCTCCAATCTGCAGATGACAGCGTTCCTTTATGTCCAAAACTCCTATCGATGAGAGCTCTCCTATTTTGGTCGGTGAATTGCGGCAGTTGACCTCCAGCTTTCTTTTTTCGGCCATCACAAACAGCCAGTGATTTCTGGTCATCATTCGCGTTAGAGAGCTCCATTTCGGGATGACTTTCTCCTTACAAGCCCTAGTCTTGACATTGAAACTGCGAAACAGGTTTAACACGCAATTATCGCCAATGGCCGTAATTATTGGGCTCAACTGTGGGCACAGTAAATGGGTATGAGCCGTCATAGTGATCAGCTGCTGACACCTCTGGTACTGGTGGTCATCTAGTAAGACATATTGCCTCTCGTGGTTGTTGGCTGAAATAAATTCCGCGTCCAGGTCATACATATGGTAGCCGGCTTCATCTACTGCTGCGGGGATGGTGTAGATTTTGTGGGTGTCGAACGCACTTCTCTGGGGTTGGGGAATGTCTACTCTGACCAGGATGCGTTGGTTAGTCAAGATGGCCTTCACTTTAGCAATCTGAACTAATAACTGGAAATCCTGAAACTCCTCGTTTAAGTCCAGTTCTTTCGTGGCATTCCTCATAATCTCAGTCAATTCCCGAGCGTGGACTATTAGAGGATGTAACTTCCCGACACTCAGCGAGACCATAATGTTCGAAATGGTGTTTAACGTGTCGCTTATCTCGCGTAGCTGGAGGGTCAGTAGAGTCAGAACCTCATTTAATTCAACTCTGCGCTGCAATACTGCTAGTTCTCCATCAGTGTTTCTTTGCGCGGTGATAATGCCAGAGATCCGGGTCCGAATTTGCTCTCGCTCCGCCTCTGCCCTTACTCGTGATGAATTAAACAGGTCGAACGTTGACTTCACAAGGGTAATCTGGTCTTCTAGAAGTCTGAAGGTACGATTCTCTTTTTCATTGAGATCATTAAGTACAGCGTAGATTTTTATGGAATCCTCATGATCCATCGTTCCAAAAAGTGTTTTGGATACGGCACCTACCCCATCGAAAAAGGATCGTTTTCTTCTTGAGGAAGCTCTAGTATGGGTGTGATGTACTAATTCCTCCTCCTGCTGCTTAATCTGACTGACCCAGCCATCAATTTCCCTCACTGCTACCTTACATCTTGCTCTTACTCCAGTATGTATAATTTCGGTACAAAGACCTGCCACCAGGCTGCTGCAATTGACGGCGAACTTCAAATCATCTGATAAATCTGGCATCTGCAACGTAGACAGGATAGTCCAATGCCGGGTGTAGAAGTGTGTCTTTCCCAGGTATTCGAAAAGAACTCCAGACTCTGCTATCTCCTTCATACTATAGCCGCTCTGTTCTACGCCTATCGTCGAGCCTACTACCAGGACTACCAACACTATCGCGATCGCCTTCATTCTGCTGCACTTCCCTATACTTAACTAACCTATTTTAAACGGGCAACCTTCCTATACTTATAGTAGATTAACAAAAAAACTTGCTTCTCAATGGTTTTCTTTTATTTATTTATATATTTTTTTTTTTTAACCTATACTCTTTATTATCTTCCTTCTATCTTTTCTATTTAATTCTTCCTCTTTTTTTTACCTTTTTATCTTACCCTTTCCACAGAAATGAAAAGTTTATCTTTCCTTCTTTCTTTCTTTCCAGTAAGCCTCTTCCTCGGCTCGCGGTTTCTGCGTCCTTCTTTTAGTTTTAGTTTTTTTTTCTGAAATGCAAAAACGATTAGTACATTGACTTGGCAGGACGGTGTAAGGTCTAAACAGTTTGCAGAGAACTTTACGCGTGAAATTGGTCATTGGGAAATTCGAAAAGATCAGTATCTATGTAACTACACGTACGACCTGTGACTCAATCATTGTTCAAACTTCTTCAGCCTATTAACATGAATTCGCTTCAACTTCCGCCCTTGGAGTATTGTTAGGTTTTCAGGGTTGTGTATGTATATCACTTCGTAGGGTCCCTTAAAAATAGCTGACAATTTCCCCACCCTAGCTAAGTCCCTAACCAGAACCTTATCTCCCACATGAAAAAGTTGACTTCTAGACGACTTATCGTAGTACTTTTTCGCCTTCTCCTTATTCTGCCGTAAATTATTCCGTGCTAATTCAAAACACTTCTGTAACTTGAATCGCAGCACAGAATGATATCTATCGGCGTTATAAAGTGGTTCTGGTTTACGCATCAAATTGCTTGGGATTTCTGACACAAACCCAAACAGAGTCTCCATGGGCGTAAGCTTAGTGCCCGTATATACGGTGTTGTTGTACGCGTGTGCCGCTGTTCTTAGAAATTCATCCCAGTTCCTGGGCTCTACATCCACAAAACTCCTCAGATAGTTAGCCAAGGTCGAATGCTGTCGCTCTACGGCGTTTGACTGCGCGTGGTAGGCGGTAGTCTGCAATTTCTTGATCTTTAACAATTTGCATAAGGATTTCATGATTTCACCCGTAAAATTACTCCCTTGATCAGTCACTAGTTGCTTGGGAATCGTATATCGGCTCAGTATTTGATCAAATAGTGCTCGTGCTACTGTGTTGGCTTCCTGGTCGGGTACCGCCACGAAATCCACAAATCGCGTCAGGTCATCCATCATAGACAGTATATATTTGTTGCCATTATGGCTTGTAGGTAATGGCCCCACGAGGTCAACGTATACCTTATCGAATGGCTTTTCCGACACTTCTGTTATGACCAATGGCATTTTAATGGCTCTAGAATGCTTATTTCTTTGACATTGCCTACATTTGCGGATATATTTCGCTATATCATTCTTCATTCCTTTCCAGTGATAGAAGCGTTTCACCCTGTTTAATGTTTTGTTTCCGCCGAAATGTCCTCCAAATCGGGAATCATGATAATCCTTCAATATTACCTGAATATCCCCCGGGTCGGTTACATGTTGGGGTGTTGGACTGTGTAGCGCTCTTCCTACCATTCTCTTGGCCTCCTCAATATCTTCCCATTCACTCTCGGGATCTGGGTTTTTTTTTTCTCTTCAGCCTCTGCCTCCTGCTTCTTGGCTTGTGATCGTGTAACCGCAAGACAGAGAGATTCTTTCTCTTGGCTGGTGCCTTCCACTGGCTGGGGTATCCTGCTCAGGGCGTCCGCATTACCGTTCTCCTTTCCCTTCTGGTAGATAATCTCGAAATCATACTCAGATAATTTCTGGTGGAATCGGACCATGCGTGAGGTGGTATCCCTTACCTTAAAAATCCTTCGGAGCGGCTGATGATCTGTTTTAATTTTAAAATGCCTACCCAGAAGGTAACATTTATAATTTCGTACCGCCCAAACAATAGCAAGCATTTCCCGTTCCGTGGTGGACTAATTTCTCTCAGCGGGATTAAGCGTGCGGCTGGCATAAATAATAGGCTTCCCATCCTGTTCTAATACGGCACCTAATGATTCTCCGCTAGCATCTGTGATAAGCGTGAATTCCTTATTGAAGTCTGGATAACCTAGCACGGGAGAGGACGTGAGCGACTCTTTAATGGTTTTAAAATAGTCCTCACATGCTGGCCCCCAATTGAATTTCACCTTTTTTCTCAAAAGGTTGTTAATTGGAGCCAATATCCTAGAAAAATTGGGAATGAATTTACGGTAGTAATTCGCCAGGCCCAGAAACGATTGCACCTGCCGAACCGTTTTAGGTCGAGGATAGTTCTGAACTGCCTCCACTAACCGTTGGTCCGGAGTTACTCCTTTCTCTGAACATACATGCCCTAAGTATACTACCTTCTTCTGTAAAAACTGACACTTCGCGGGTTGTAGTTTTAAATTATTTTCTCTAAAACGCTGAAATACCTCCCTTAGCTTTCTATTATGCTCGCCCAGATTCTTCGCGAATATTACCACATCATCTAGGTATACAAAGCATTTGATACCTTGAAGCCCTGTTAATATTCCATTTAGTAGAGACTGAAAAAATGGAGGTGCGGTTTTCAATCCAAACGGTAATCGTTTATATTGGAAATGGCTGAAGTTCGTACTAAAAGCCGTCTTTTCCCTGTCCGCTGGGTCGATTAACACCTGGTGATAACCATTAGCTAAATCCAAGGTAGAGAAATATCTAGAGTGACCTAATTGATCTAAGATGTCCTCAATCCGTGGCAGAGGATACGAAAAGGGGACGCAGACTTTATTTAACTCCCGAAAATCTACACATAACCTATACTTCCGATTTCCTGCTTCATCCTTTCCTTTCTTTGGTATTAATAGTACCGGAAAATTAAAAGGGCTGTCACTATGTTCTATAATGTCATCTTCTAGGAGCTTTTCTAGTTGCTTCTGACATTCTTCTCGGTGAGCCTCCGGCAGACGATATTGTTTTCTGTGTGGGCCCTGTATTCGACAGTAATGGAAGCTTAAAAGTCCTAGTTGGAGTATATGTTAACTTGTCACCTGGCAAGTAAAAAATGTCATTATACTCACTGCAAATTTCAGACACCACTTCTCTTTCTTCGCAATTTAAATCTTCCGACAGTACTAGTGTTTGTTTCAGTAATTCGAGTCTTTGCCGAGAACAACTTACCGCCTTTATCTTATCTCTCAATGGCTGCACTGAATACCTATCCAACCTCTCAAGCTTGGGTTGAAAGTTCGTTATCTCAACCGGCTCAGTTCTAGCGTTGACAATACCCACAAACGCCTGTCCATTCTCCGGCCTGATTATGGCGTTGCCACAGTACACACCTGGGATAATCTCTTCCGCCACGCACACCAGCTCATCTTCGCTCTCGACACAGATTCTTACCAATTGCTCCGTTCTTGGTTCCAGCTGAACTATGGACTCCCTGTCATTTCTCGTGTAAAGGAGAGGTTCGATTATATTGCCCTGTTTAGGAATTGAAGCTTTTTCGCATATCAGCGCCTCCGCAAAGGCTGCAGTTTCGGAAATAATTGGTTCGATTTCCGTGCGAGGATAATCTGACCCATTCCCTTCAACAACTACTTCCCGAATTTGCTTTTGCCCCCACATTCCTTCTGGCAATCTTACCAAAATCTCCTTTGTATAGAGAGGATTTTCCTGCTTCGCCTCTGTGCAAAGAGCCGACGCCAACGCATTTCCTCTTTCCGGGCTTCCACGTGTTTTATCCTTAATACCCTTCTGAGTATTTGCCTCTTTTTCGACTCTTAAATACTTGGTTATACTCTCAGAGGCAGCTCGAGCTTTATATATCACCTCTCTCAGGTTTTTAATTCGATTACTCGTTCGCTCTCTTAGAACTTCCGCTGTAATTGTCCGAACAGCTTCCCTACTGGAGAATCGTGTCCCTTCTACATTATAACCCTGCAAGGTTATATGTTCAACTTTTTCGGTTCCTGTTACGTTCCTGAAAATTGGTTGTGCTTCCTTGTACACTTGTCTGTGCTGTATTGACAATTTTCTATTAATACAATCGATAACAGCTCTATCCTTGAGGAATTCCATTCCCAATATTCCGTCAACCGGTATTGAATCTGTGTTGTGTATTACCTGGAACTCGCATTCTTGCTTACCCCTACCTACGTGAAGATGCGCCTTGCAGGTTCCAATTGACCGTTGCTGAGCTCCAAACAGCCCTCCAATCGTAATACATTTATGTTTTTGTATCAGTGTATCCATCCTTATTTTATTTACCTTAACTAAATTGCAGGTGGATCCCTCCCGATTGCACCTCTACCGAACTGCTATGTAGTGCCTCAGCAAACCTGACTTGTTGCCTTTTGCATCCAGTTGCGTCATGTCCATATATTCGGCATTTTATGCAGTAAGGCGTCTGTTTCCTTTCTCTACATTCCTTAGCAAAATGTCCCCATTGTCCGCACTGAAAGCACTGAATAGGTCTTGATTGCTTTGTTTGACTAGCGGAACCCCTGTGCATTCCCGGTAAGGCTGGCCTCAATTGCGGTCCCGTCCTTTTAGGTTCCTCCTTGCTGAACCTACCAGCACCCCAGCTGCCTGCTTCCATTCCTATGTTGTCTTCCTTCGTATAATTCCGCAGTCCTGGTTCCTTAATTTTAAGTCTCCTAGCATCCATCTCGAAGTAGTCTGCCTCCTCACGTGCTTCATCCAGAGATCGAAATTTGCGTCCCGTCAAATAAAGCTGAGTAGTCTGCTGCATCACACCTGCCTTGAACGTTGCCACGGCGTCTGCCTCAAGCTCCGCTATCAATCCCCCGTCTTTGCCTGGATACTTAGCCGAAACTGCCGCCTTGATTTGACACAGTAGCTCCTTAAGTCTATCCGCATAGTCTTTTATGTCGTCACCGGGCCTTTGAACGCATGCTATCATTTCAGCTCGCAGCTCACAGTACGATTTTTTTGGCATATAGGCAGTTTGAATTGTCTGCTGCAACGCTTCAAAATCCTTCGGCTCCTCCGAGCTTACTAGATAATATGCGTCGTCTAACAACCGATATCTTACACATTTCATGAAGATTGGCTGTTCCTCGGCCTTTAAACGATCGTAAATATCTTTGCAGCAGCTCAGGAAACGGTGAACTTCCTTCGACAGTTTTGGCGTTCTTTCTCCAGAAAACGTGGGTATGTATCTGGATACCAAGTCCATGACTTTATCATAAGCATCAGCCATGGTTTTCCTTGCTGGTTTCTCTGAGTTTTTTTCTTTCGGCACTTGGTCTGCACTCGTCTTTGCTAAGGTCTGCTTTTTAGCTTTCAAAATTTCTTCTTGTCCTGAAGTACTCGCTCTTTCTTCTCGCTGCCGTTCGTGGAATACTAATTTCTTGGGTGACCACTTCTTAAAAATCCCTCGAACTAGACCCTCTTCTTGTGATAATGGTGCGACTCCTAATTCTTGCTCTAGTTCAGTGGCAGTCTTTTCTGCCTCCTCCAATTGCCTTTCTAAAGACTTTATAGTTCCTTTTAAAGCCCTGTTTTTCTGTTTGCACTCATCCAACGCTTGATCTGTTTCTTGCTCAATTCTACCAATAACTTCAAAGGTAGACGTTATCAACAAATCTAAGGTTTCTCCCTTTGTGCTTTTCACTGTAGCCTCATTTATTTCCTCCAGAAACTTATTTACGTCTTCACTCGGCAATCGTTTCTTTACTTCATCCGTTAGATGTTCTTCTAGGTACCGCCAATCCTGTTCATAATGTTGTAATTTCAGCTGGCACTCCTTCAATTCCTGCGTTCTGGTTTCCAATTCCTTTTCCTGATCCTTAACTCGTAACAATTCTTCCCTCGTTAGAACGTTACTTCTTCCCAATGACATCTATAGTCATTACCTAATCTACCCTTCACTTTCAAACACTTCTCCTAGACTGTAACTAATTGCTTAAAACCCTAAACGCAAAAGCTTGAATTTTTCGACGGTGTTTCACAATGCTCTTTCCTAATATTCAATATTTCCGAACCCTCTTTCACATTTAATGCCCCAATACCCGCGAATACCTTAAATTTTTACCTAGCATTTAAAAACTTCCCAATGACCAAAATTATAACCCTTAATACACCGTACATTCCAAAAAATTAGACTTTACTTACTTAATCTACTGAACTACTAAAACTACTCCATTTACATACCACACTATCACACTATACATTAAATAAAACTCAGACCAATTAACAAAAAACAATCTCACGCAACAACAATCTTATGCTATATACCACAATCACAACAATTTATTCCCCTTTTTGTTTTTCTCCCCTAACTCTAACCTGAAAAGAGTAACCTGGAGTAGCTAAAAAGCATAACTCCTACAAAACAAAAAAAAATGGAGTAGCTAAAAAGCATAACTCCTACAAAAAAAAATGGAGCAGCTAATAAGCATAACTCCTACAAACAAACAAAAATGGAGTAGCTAAAAAGCATAACTCCTACAAAACAAAAAAAAAATGGAGCAGCTAAAAAAGCTTTACTCCCATAAAATACACAAAAAAAAAACTAAAAATGAAAAGAAAAATAAATTATTTCACTGAAAAAGAAAAAAACTTACCTACTCTTTATCCGGCTGCGCCAATTTGTCGTGTCCCATAAGCACTCCAATAAAAACACTCGCGTAATTCTAAGTTAAAACTTTATTTACTGACTTTACTGACTATTACAAAAACAGTTACATTCGATCGAACTCCAGAATCTTAACTAAAAAACTGAACACCGAACCGTTATCTTTATTAAACTAAACTCACTTCTAACTACGCAACCCGATCTATCGCAACGACCGTGCTTACCTCCATTCAACCAGGCGGAAGCGACTTTGACCCAGTGACCAGCGCAATACCTTGCAATCATAATTACAAAGTATTATGCTAATCACTGCCGACAGCGGGAGCCCCCAATACTGTATGTAAACAAACAGTGAGCCCAGCTGAGTATTTCACTATGCGAAGTGAATTACTTAACCATGACTCAATACCCAGTTACACACAGCAGTGGATGCGACAGTTTACAAGTAAACAATTCGCAATCGCCAAGCATTTTACTGTGCGAAGTAAAATGCTTAGTTATTGCAAATCGTTTAATTACTTGTGCATTTGCTGCTAGCTCGAGTCGTGATGTCACAATTTCACCAATTGAATATTGGGTCACGACAAGGACGACGGAAATCCCACGGGGTGCAGAAAGCGGGTTCAAGTTCCAAGCCAATTGACGAAGGGACAGGAAAGTGAAATCCTTTAAATAAAAGCTAACCCAGTAGGGGTTAGTAGCAAAGTCTGAGACTACATGTCGCAGAGACTTCATCCACGCAAACCGCCGCTCGAAAACACACATTAGGAAGAGAAATTGAAGAAAGGACAGGAAAGTAAAATCCTTCAGATGAAGGCTAACCCAGAAGGGGTTAGCAGCAAACACTGAGACCATTTAAACTCGATAGTTTAGTGATAATCACTAAATAAAACCTACACGCCGCAGACACTCCATCTGTAGTCCCTGACGCTGGAACATTTTTTTGTTGGAAGAAAATTGAAGAAGGGACACGAAAGTGAAATCCTTTAAATAAAGGCTAAACAAGAAGGGGTCATTAGCAAAGGCTGAAACCATTTAAACTTGATAGTTTAGAGACATTACACTATATGCAAACTATGCTCCGCTGAAATTTCATCCACACAAACCGCTGCTCGGAAACACCCACCAGGGAGAAGAATGAAAAAAAACAGAAAAGTAAAATCCTTCAGATGAACGCTAACCCACAAGGGGTTAGTATCGCAATGAAAGAGGTTTATTATCCACCACTGAGGAGGTTGTAGGAGGGCTTTTGATAACATGTAGTTCGCAATTGAAGCTTGCCGGATGCCTTCTTAGGGCTACCGAAATCTATCTAACACGTACGATTGTCTTGAGAAGAGAGAAAAAAAATTTACCACACGGGGGAATTTCCTAAAGACATCCTGGAAGGAATGCGAAAGAAACAGAATTACGGCGTGCCTGCGAAAGTAAATAAAACATAGCCTATAATAACCATTCACAAGATAAAACCGAACCAGAGTGACTGACAATCCGACTATGAAAATGGCTTCTATTGTAATACAAATGACATTCAAAAACTAGATTTTGTTCAGGAGAGATTTTTTTGGGATTCTCCGGTATATAGCGAAAGCTAAAAAAGGTTCTAATTTGTTATTTCATCACACAACCCATTATTTTTTGGTGACAAGTTTCAAGTCTTGGTTTGACTCATCAACAGGTCCCAAACAGCGAATTTGGGTGATTTGAAAAACAAATGAAAAAAATGAAAAAAAGAAGAAAGAAATGAAAAGTTTGAGAAAAATAGAAAAAAAAAACACTTTTTTATTTAATACAAAATTTTAAAAGTTTTTTTAAAGAAACAGATTCATTCGAACCGAATCGAACCTGTATAATCCACGCAGTGGGCTGAAAAATAAAGAAGAAAAGGAAGAAGAAGAAGCGTTTCGTGTCAGCAGAAAACCTTACACTCATCGGTGCAGCTTGGTTTTCTGCCTACTGCAGACGCTTGAAAATAGATCAAACTGATCTGTTCTCATATAAACTCAGAATAAATTCTGGGTGTGAATTATATGAGGAAAAAACACTCCTATACAAGCCCAGGAGGAAAAATAAAATAAAAAGATTACTCTTTTTGGACTTTTTACCGGGTTAAACTTAATTTTATTCAAGAAAGAATTTTTTGGGAAGTAGATAAGCTAGGACAGTTCTGGCCCACTTTTTCCATACAAAAAGTGTCCGGAAATTTCAAACTATTTTGCTGGCTCTGGACTGGGTTCTGGGCCACTGAGGGGGATTCCGTCTAGTGGTATACGTCACAGGGTTTGCCTGGAGAATTCCTTTCCTACCGTATGGCTGACCAGGAGATGACGCCAACCTTTTGTTTGATCTGGTCTTGGAGGCTACAATTTGACCTTTGACCTTTCCTGTGTCTGGGTGCTGGAGGTTGTCTGAGAGCTTTAGTGACAATATCTGATATCGGGGATGTATACTTGTCAGCTTGAGTTTGTTGTTAGTTGTTTACTTTAGTATGAGTGCCTGTGGTGTGTTCGGCTGGGCTACTTGGGGGCTGAGTCTGGCTCACTTTTTCCATACAAAAAGTGTCCGGAAATTTCAAACTATTTTGATGGATCACTGTAGGTTCTGTGGAGGGGGGAGGGGAGGGGAAGGGGCTGAGGTCGGTTTTGTACTGAAAAGTTGACATCATCTTGCGGTTTTCTGAGCAATTTTGAGGTGGTTCTGAGGCGGCTTTTGTACTGAAAATTAACATTATACTGTGACAGTACCATACAAAACTTGCAAGGTAGATTCCAACTATTTTGCTGGCTCTAGACCGGCTTCTGGGCGACTGAGGGGGATTCCGTCTAGTGGTATACGTCACAGGGCCTGCCTGGGGGAATTCCTTTCCTACCGTCTGGCTGAAGCTCTAAACATTTGTGAAGGGGTGCGTAGCTTTATTGGTGGAGGTTTCTAGTTAAGTTGATCTGGTCTTGGAGGCTACAATTTGACCTTGAGATGCCCCTCCTGGGAATATCTGATACTATGACTAGGACTGTCTGGGGCGTGTTGGATTGGGCTACGTTACCTGTACCAAGGCTTGGGTGGAATGTGTGTGTGTGGCTTAAGTAATGATGTGAAATGCCCTAAGCGAGTTTATATCGGAGCTGTATACTTGTCAGCTTGATTTTGTTGTTAGTTGTTTACTTTAGTATGAGTGCCTGTGGTGTGTTGGGCTGGGCTACTTGGTGGCTGAGCAAACGTTACCTAAGGCGTGGATGCATGTGTGCAACTGTGTATTTATGTGGATAAGAAATGTTATGAAATTCCCTAGTAATTAGTATAAGTAATAATTCAAGTTAATCCTAGAATATTTTTGTTCATACCAATAGATTCTAGAAGGTGTCAGTGGAGATCTTAGTCCTGGAGGTGGACAAATTTTTTATCAGAAATCCTCTACGGGCTATGGGTTTCGAGATATTAGCGATCTTATCTTTGCAGGTATAATTAATAGTAGTAATAATTCAAGTTAAACCTAGGATATTTTTTGTTTATGCCAATAGTATTAGTACTAGGATGGTAAAATTTTCATCAGAAATCCTCTACGGGCTATGGTTCAAGATATCACCGATCTTACCTTCTAAAGTGTAATTAATATTAGTAGCTGAAAAAAACAACATCAACTATAACCTAAGTTCTGGATTAAAGATTTGATGATATTTATCTGTAGGTGCCTTTTATAAACATGATTGCACCATGTAGCCATATATCTAAAAATAGATCAAGCGAAGCTGGTTGGTGTGAATGTAGGTAGATATGTTGACTTAGATATGTAATGGAAATTAGTAAATGCTTAATTTTACTCTTCAGGTGTAATGCTTCTAATTTGATTCCTTGCATAAACAAATTCGTACAGTACAGTAAAATAAACAAATTCGCAGTTGAGTAATGTAAACAAATTCGCACAGCAGCTGAGTAAAGTAAACAAATTCGGACAGCGGCCGAGTAAAGTAAACAAATTGAGCGATTTATGACAGATTCCTAATTTCTTTAGTTGAAAACAACAACTGATATTAATCTGTAGGATATGACGTCTTAGATGAGTAGTGGAAGTTATAATTGAATATTTCTTTTGCTAAAAAAAACAACAACAACTATAACGTAAGTTGTGAATTAAAAATCTTTTATAAACAAGAGGGAACATGCTATGATATTCGATATCTAAAAATAGATCACGGCTGCTTCGGATGTTAAGAAACAGTAATAGAAATTAAAGCCTTATCAGAAAATTTTCGATGTAGGTGTTTGTATGTGTATGTATTGAAAATTCTTAGCTTATATGAAAAATTGTTTTTTAATTTCAATAAAATTTCTTTTTTGGGCAGGTTAAATTTAAAGTTTTGATTACCTATGATATCAATGTGAGGTGATACTAATATAGTATGATAGGTTGACTTAGATGAGTAGTGAAAATTGTATGGGTATAGTAAAAGACTTTTCATCAAATTTTTGGTGATAAGGTGTAATGGCATGACCAGTGTTGCAACACGAAATCTTTCTAGAGTACCTTGTTAGCCTAGCCTGAAAGAGATTGAGCAGCCACATCTGAAAAATTGCATATTATCATTAGCTTGGGAGTGGGTTAATTAAAAGCATTAACGAGCTATCATATTAATGTAGAATGATATGCCGACTTAGATGAGTAATATAAATTTTCGGTGACCAGGTGTAATGAGCTTGAAATATAATATAACTTCTTGCGTAGTTAAACAAATACATTCGAATAAAATAAACAAATTGATTTATGTTTTTTTTTTGTGTCTAGGGCTGGTGAGCATAGGGAGCTGGCAGAGTTATTAACCATGATATCATAGTTCACATGAAGCTGATAAGAATATGATAATTTTATCTTCATACTATCAGATTGAGCACATATTTTCTAACCATTACGTTGAGCGCGGGTTTAACTAAAAGTTTTGATGAAAGAAGGTGGTATTATGATATTAATGTAGTATGATATGTTGTCTTAGATGAGTAGTGGAAGTTATCAGCAATATCGCTTCATATTTATCTCTCTAAAGCATCATCCGAATGGTGTTGTATGAACGAACAAAAAACTGATAATTCTTCAAGCCTATAGTGAAGACCGTGGTGGAGGTTGAGCGTGGGTACTGTAAGTTGTGTGTATATATTAATTGTGGTGTATATTAATCTAGTAGGATATGAAAGCTTTAGTGAAGAGCGTGGAAGAGGATAGTATTATGTGTTTACCTTTAAATCTTAAGTTAGGTTGAGAGTGGGTTAAATTAAAAGCATTGATAATAGAAGATAGTGCTATGATATTAAGTAATGGAAATTATATGGGGGCAGTAAAAGAATAATTTTTGGCTGTCAGGTGTAATGGCATGACTTAGCAGGTAATTTGATATTACCTTTTGCCAAGATCGTGGCGGTTGAGATTGGGTTAAGCTTAGTGGTGCTCGATGTATATTTTATGGGTGGTGGGTATGCATAATATAGTAGAAAGCTTTAGTGAATACCATACTTTTTAACCAGCTGACTCTGTCAAAACATCTGTGTCGCTCTAACATAAATCTGTGTTCATATTTTAGGTGGGTATAATAGCTTGAAATTATCTTATGGAAGGCTAGATAAGAACTTGTTAATTTCATCTTGTGGTGAGCATATGAAGGTAGCAGGGTTTTTTTATAAATCAAGCAGTTACGCTGTTATGAGATTTGATTGATATCTATATCTAAAAAATAGTTCACATGAAGATGATAAGAATATGATATTTTTATCTTCATACTATTGGGGCAGGTGCATTGTTTACTTAACATTAAGTTGAGAGTGGGTCAAATTAAAAGCTTTGATAGAAGAACGCTGTGTTATAATATTAATGAGGTATGATATGTTGTCTGAGGTGAGTAGTGGAAGTTGTATGGGAGCTATGAATAAGCAGTAAAATCCTAATCAGCAATCTCGCTGGATATTTGATAATTCTCAAAATTCATAGTGATGCTCGTGATGGGGGGTTGAGAGTAGGTACTGTAAGCTATGTATTACGTTAAAAGTTTTGATGGATGGTATTTTGTATTTATCTCCTCGAAATAGTGTTGTATGAGTATCAGAAAGGTTGAAAAAATGTTGATAATGCTTCAAGTTCAATAGTGTAGACCCCGATGTTGAAAGTGGGTATTTGGAATGATATAATTCTAGTAGGATATGGAAGTATTATTTATTCATCTTTAAATCTTACCATGTCTGAAAAAATTACATAATATGATTAAGAAAGCTTCATGATATATATCAAAAGTGATACCAATGGACTACATAAGGAAAGTAGGTTCACTTCATCTGCAAACAACAAATATGGCTGAAAGCGACACACGGTGTGAGTAATAATCATTCTTGCTTCAATTATCACTATTAAGGGATGTGTGCCGCAGAAAACATATTAAGTCTAGCCTAGTCTAAAATATGTATTGTAAATAAAAATTGTATCATGGTTTTAATGCCATTTATTGAAATAATTTGTTTTAATTGTATTATAGCTTAAGTCTAAAGTCTTTTTTCTTTAGTTCAGCAAGGTCAAGATTTCATAGATATAGATTGATCCTTATAATGAATATTCCTTATGCCTTTACACCAATGTGGCGTTAAAAGGTTCGTGGTGCACCACTTTCACAAATAACATCTCTCCATCTTTACTTTTTGCGATCTTTGTTCGAATATCCTGATTTTTCGACCTGTTGGTAGGGAACAGTCGACTCGTTTTAGGATGAAAAACTTTCTTCTTTATTTCTGGAAAGCATCGATTTCATAGATGTAGACTGAGCCTTATATGAATATTCTTTACTCCTTTCATGTTGTGAAGCTATGTAAATTCTACCAAACATTGACAAAAAGTTATTACGGGGCATGCCTTAAAAAGTGCGATTTAACTTAGCACTAGAAATTCCCATTTTGTATACTTGGAGAGCTCATAAAGAATAATGTAAACTTACACTGTATGCAGATGTTGATTTCAACAACAGATTCATCAAACACAGGAAATTTTTGATTACATACAGCTCTGTACCATAAGATTATAAGAATTAATACTTTTTAATTTTTAATAAATGATATTTTATATTCTATGGCCTTCTTTTTATTCAATTTCCCATACTAAGTCCGGAACTCCCGAATAATGTTTGACCACTACAACGGGTGGTGGTGGCGGTGGGTGGTGGTGAGTGGTGGTGGTGGGTGGTGGGTGGAGGTGGTGGTGGTGGTGGTGGTGGGGGTGGTGGTGGTATTGGTTGCGGTGGTGGGTGCCTGGTCTTGGATGGCGCTTGAAACAGATATTTGACGCGTGGCATCAATTTGACGCTGACTAATCTAAGGTCTACCCTTCTATCTGTGGATGAGCTGAAACAGCTGTTTTATAAGCTGTTACCAGACCTGTTTTAAAAGCTGTTAAGCTGTTACCAGACCTGTTTTAAAAGCTGTTAAGCTGTTATCAGAGCTGTTTAAAAAGCTGTTAAGCTGTTATCAGAGCTGTTTAAAAAGCTGTTAAGCTGTTATCAGAGCTGTTTTAAAAGCTGTTAAGCTGTTACCAGAGCTGTTTTAAAAGCTGTTAAGCTGTTATCAGACCTGTTTTATAAGCTGTTAAGCTGTTTTAAAAGCTGTTAAGCTCTTATCAGAGCTGTTTTAAAAGCTGTTAAGCTGTTATCAGAGCTGTTTTAAAAGCTGTTAAGCTGTTATCAGAGTTTTATTCAATTTCCCTACTATTTCCAGAGCTCCCGAATAATATTTGCCCACTACCGTGAGCTCCTAATCGGGCGGTTGAGCGTTTTACCCAGAATGTTAGGATGACTTAAGAAAAAAACATTTACACGTGGACTCGACCTTGACTCCGGCATCACCTTTGAAACCGGAAGGGAGTCTTTTCTTTGACCTTCATCCGGAAGTGTATTATATATATATATATAATACACTTCCGGATGAAGGTCAAAGATCAGATACTCATATATATCATATACTCATATATATATCTGTATATATATATGTATCTGATCTTTGACCTTCATCCGGAAGTGTATTATATATATATATATAATACACTTCCGGAGGTCAAAGATCAGACTCCCTTCCGGTTTCAAAGGTGATGCCGGAGTCAAGGTCGAGTCCACGTGTAAATGTTTTTTTCTTAAGTCATCCTAACATTCTGGGTAAAACGCTCAACCGCCCGATTAGGAGCTCACGGTAGTGGGCAAATATTATTCGGGAGCTCTGGAAATAGTAGGGAAATTGAATAAAACTCTGATAACAGCTTAACAGCTTTTAAAACAGCTCTGATAACAGCTTAAGAGCTTTTAAAACAGCTCTGATAATAGCTTAAGAGCTTTTAAAACAGCTTAACAGCTTATAAAACAGGTCTGATAACAGCTTAACAGCTTTTAAAACAGCTCTGGTAACAGCTTAACAGCTTTTAAAACAGCTCTGATAACAGCTTAACAGCTTTTTAAACAGCTCTGATAACAGCTTAACAGCTTTTTAAACAGCTCTGATAACAGCTTAACAGCTTTTAAAACAGGTCTGGTAACAGCTTAACAGCTTTTAAAACAGGTCTGGTAACAGCTTAACAGCTTATAAAACAGCTTTTTCAGCTCATCCACAGATAGAAGGGTAGACCTTAGATTAGTCAGCGTCAAATTGATGCCACGCGTCAAATATCCGTTTCAAGCGCCATCCAAGACCAGGCACCCACCACCGCAACCAATACCACCACCACCCCCACCACCACCACCACCTCCACCCACCACCCACCACCACCACTCACCACCACCCACCGCCACCACCACCCGTTGTAGTGGTCAAACAATATTCGGGAGTTCCGGACTTAGTATGGGAAATTGAATAAAAAGAAGGCCATAGAATATAAAATATCATTTATTAAAAATTAAAAAGTATTAATTCTTATAATCTTATGGTACAGAGCTGTATGTAATCAAAAATTTCCTGTGTTTGATGAATCTGTTGTTGAAATCAACATCTGCATACAGTGTAAGTTTACATGATTCTTTATGAGCTCTCCAAGTATACAAAATGGGAATTTCTAGTGCTAAGTTCAATCGCACTTTTTAAGGCATGCCCCGTAATTACTTTTTGTCAATGTTTGGTAGAATTTACATAGCTTCACAACATGAAAGGAGTAAAGAATATTCATATAAGGCTCAGTCTACATCTATGAAATCGATGCTTTCCAGAAATAAAGAAGAAAGTTTTTCATCCTAAAACGAGTCGACTGTTCCCTACCAACAGGTCGAAAAATCAGGATATTCGAACAAAGATCGCAAAAAGTAAAGATGGAGAGATGTTATTTGTGAAAGTGGTGCACCACGAACCTTTTAACGCCACATTGGTGTAAAGGCATAAGGAATATTCATTATAAGGATCAATCTGTATCTATGAAATCTTGGCCTTGCTGAACTAAAGAAAAAAGACTTTAGACTTAAGCTATAATACAATTAAAACAAATTATTTCAATAAATGGCATTATAACCATGATACAATTTTTATTTACAATACATATTGTTAACTTTCTGGGCGTTACAATTTCGTAAAATTGTCCAGCAAGAACGGAATAGAGTGGAATGGTCAATTTCTTTAAAAGCTGTTTGTTGCTGCTAGTTGTAGGTGACTGTACCTAATAGCAAAACAGTCAAGCTCGAATTCCTGTGTGGGTGCCCCGTGCCCACTACACACCCTATGTATAATGTGCACACGATACACGAATGTAGGTCAATCTCTTAGTGTGTGGCTGTCAACTTTATGTTTATTATCTGAAGTAAGCTAAGTAGGCATGCCGGTCGAGTAGTTTTCGCAGCCGATAATTTAATTTGATCAACACGTAGTTCAGTGCGTGAGTCTGTTAAAAAAAAAAAACTTCAATTAAATGCTATTCCGATAAGTGCGTGATACAGGTGCAGAAGTTTGAAAAACTTAATGTTTCGTGTTAGTGTTGTGCAGCGCTAGGGCTCCTGAGAATGAATATCTCGACTGGAACCTACAGCGAGGGATTGGGAGATATTGGACAACGATCAGCCAGTAATTTAGGTAAATTCAAGCCTGACAACTATGGTGAGTACCCCAAGTTTTATTTTATCAACTTAAATGGTGATTGTTATTGTGTTGTTAAGTAGGTTATGTTCTATTTGTTTTTATTGCGTATGCGTCGATGTGGTACGATGCGTTGGTAAGGCGCCTGTAATAATTATGTCATGCTAGTTACAAGGCATGAGAGTAAATGGTAGTGAGATAATGTGATACTTTTACGTGGCTAGATTTCTACCAGCGCTAACTCGCATAGATTTTATCGCATGCGATAAATTCGGCTAAGTTTATAAAATACCTGGCCAGCTGATATATCTTATCTCTAATATCTTTTGCCAGTAGGAAGAAATATAGAATTTGCCTCTTATTATTTTATTATCTTCGTTTTAAATAATAACACTGCTATAATTTATGGCAGTTTTAATGCTGTGCGTAAATTCTAATAAATAGCTCCCAATAGACAAGAGCGGAATTTCAAACAATAATGGCAATTTTACGTGCAAAAAAAAAGTAAAAAAATGCAATTAAAAAAAAATAAAAAAAACTTACGAAATTTCAATTAAGCAGCCAGTTTATTTCAGTCCTTATATTATTTCAAAAAATGTTATTTCCATTCAATAATCTTTAGTTCTTCGTGAAACTTTTATTTTATTTTCTTGATACACAAGTCCAAATTAAATATCACTTTAACTACATCGACAATTTATTTCTAGATTCTATTGACAAATAAAATTCAACTTTTAAAATTTTAATTACAAGAATTTAACTTTTCCTTCAACTTTTTAGATGCCGTGCACATGCAAGTCATACTCGTAGAGAGAGGTCATCGACTGTGTCATGACCTTTTTCGATGCTCGACAAGGTCATAGAGAGGAAGTCCAATTCGCCGTGGGAAATTTTTGGTTGATGCGTTCGCATTTCAGAGATAAGTGTCTTTGCTTTTAATGCTGTTTCCCATTTGTAACTTTTCCTTTTTTCAGGTTTTCCGTAGGAAAAATTATGCAACACTGCCCCCGTTGTAAAAGAAGGAGCTGTCCTCAGCTCATAGTCTCCCTTTCTTTCAAAGAGGAAAAGATGTCGTCTTCCAGCAGCAGGAAAGTCGGACGTTGTCATGCAGTCATCGCCTGGTTTACATCTCATATGAAAGAAAGACAAAATTAGTAAGTATAAAATACAAATATCTAAAGATACCAGGTGACGGTTAGCCACTTTTATTTTATCGTTTTAGGAATTTATTATCCATGAAGTTGGTCTATGTCACGGTTAGAGAATCTGGATCCGTTTCGCCATGATCATAGTAGTATTAGAGCCCAAGGCATTTCCTCCTCTTTGACTCTATGACTTATGCGGAGAGGTTACTTAAAGGGCGCCTCTAACTCGCCCTTGTAAGGATGCATTTTTTTTTTTTTTTTTTTTTTTTAATTGCCAGGACTAGATTCTAAGTCTTTATTCAAATTTTAATTTAACTTTAAATAATTCATTTGGTTTCAGCATCTTAATGCTAAGTTTCATAACTTTAAGTTTGATTTTCTTCTTAATTCATTATGCTTAATTTAATTTTCTTTCAGCTGATTCTAAGTACTAGTCTAGTTAGTGTTAATTTATTACTATAAGTTTTTCATGTTTCAAATTCAATCCACATAAATTAACTTTATTATCTATTCGCTTCTTTTTTAGCTTTTTGAAACTAGTTTCTATTTCAGGTATACTTTTCAAGCCATAGTTTCACAATTCTTAATTACTATTCGCATACTTAATTCTTTTAGTTTACTTCCACATCAATCATTTAGATTGATCTTAATCTTAGTGGTTTTTTATTTTGGATATTAGTAATCCTTCTTTTCTCCTTCAAGATTTTCAATTTTTACCTCGGGTTCGGCTCTTTGTATTCAGCTAATCGATTTCTGTGTACAACTAGAGTTTTCGGAGATTTGTCCTTTCTGATTCTATATACCACATCACTTAGCACCTCAGTGATTATATAGGGGCCTTCCCAATCCCTCTGTAATTTAGGACATTTACCTTTTTTCCTTTTTGGAGCATATAGCCACACTTTATTATCTTGCATGAGTGGGTTAGCTCGAGCCGATAGGTCATATCTATCCTTCATTCGTCTGGTGCAAGTTTTTAGATTATCACGCACTTGTATATAGACTTCCTGTAATTTGTTTCTCAGATTAACCATGTATTCTGATGCTTCCAAGTTAGTATTAGGTGCTTGCCCTATGCATAAATCTGCTGGTAGTCGAAGCTCTCGTTCCAAGGTCATCATTGAAGGTGTCTGACGGGTACTTTCATGTACTGCTGAGCGGTAGGAAAGTAATAGCATAGGCAAGTAATCGTCCCAATCTCTTTGATGATCGTCTACAAATTTCGCTAAGTAATTCAGTAGCGTTCGGTTGAACCTTTCCACCATGCCATCGGATTGTGGATGTAATGCTGTCGTTCTTGTCTTCTCTATACCCAATATTTTCAGGACTTCTCGGAAGACATTTGATTCAAAATTCCTGCCCTGGTCTGAGTGAAGTTGTAGTGGCATTCCGAAGCGAGAGAAAACATGTTGAATAAGAGCATCGGCTACTTTTTCGGCTGTTTGATCGGGAACTGGGATGGCTTCAGGCCATTTAGTAAAATAATCCATTACTACGATGATGTATTTGTTTTCACGTGTAGTTAATGGAAGTGGCCCAAGTATGTCCACTGCTAATCGTTCAAATGGAGCACCAACGGTATACAGCTGCAGTTTAGCTCTCGTCCTTCTATTCGGCCCTTTTCTTTGTTGGCAGACGTCACAGCGCTCGCACCAATTTCGAACATCATCTGAACAGCCTATCCAGTAATATCTTGCCTTGATTTTAGCCAGGGTTCGATCGACTCCCAAGTGACCCCCTGCAGGGCTGTCGTGTAGTAACTTTAATACTTCTTCCCTTAAGGACTCTGGAAGTAGTATTTGATAGTGAGTCCCATTCGAATTAGTGTAGATCCGGTATATAGTGTCACCCTGCATGACCAGCGATGAATACATAGTCCAATAGGCCTTAAGGACTGGATCTAAAGGGCTTATATCTTCCCGAGATGGTGCTTGTCCTTGATTGAGCCATTGTCGTACAACATTGAGATATTGGTCGGTTTCTTGGTAGTGACTAATGTCCTGCTGGATTGTAGTTACATGAATTGTGATCAGGTGTTTCTCTTCCAGGCGTGAGCAATATCGACAATCGAATTCTGAGCAAGGTCTTCTGCTTAAGGCGTCAGCGTTGCCATGTTTATTTCCGGGCCGATGTTGAATGTCGAAGTTATACTCTTGCAAACGTTCAATCCATCTTGCAATCTGTCCTTCGGGCTCCTTGAACTGCATGAGCCAACGTAGTGAAGCGTGATCGGTGCGTAGCAAAAAATGACGTCCAAGCAAGTAGGGCTGGAAATGTGCAACTGCTTTAACGACTGCAAGAAGCTCTTTTCTAGTTACGCAATAGTTCTTTTCCTGACGATTTAATGTTTTGCTATAGAACTCAATTACTCGTTCTTCACCTTCTTGTACTTGAGATAGTACTGCACCCCAAGCAAATTGGCTTGCATCAGTATCCACAATAAAGAGCCCATCCTCGTTAGGCTGTGAGAGTATGGGAGATGTAGTCAGCTTTTGTTTTAAAGAACTAAACGCCTCTTCGCAGTCTTCGTCCCACTTGAATTTAGAATTCTTCTCCGTTAGTCTGGTCAAAGGTTTGGCTATCTTTGAAAAATCTTTAATGAATCGTCGGTAATATGCGCAGAGGCCAAGAAAAGATTGGACATCCTTTTTGTAGTTTGGTCTTGGCCATTGCTGTACTGTGCTGACTTTTTCAGGATCAGCTGAGATTCCAGCGGCTGATACAATATGTCCAAGAAATTTTACTTCTCTGCGACATATGTGGCATTTAGTTGGCGATAGTTTCAGCCCAGCAGATTTGAGCCTCTCGAAAACGATGGATAAATTGTTGACGAGCTCACTAAAACTTTTACCATGGACGATTATATCGTCAAGGTATACCAAGCAGATGGTAAAAGGTATGCCTTCCAGGACAAGTTCCATCAAACGCTGGAATGTAGCAGGAGCGTTAGTAAGTCCAAATGGCATTACCTTGAACTCCCAGAGCCCGCTACCGATAGTAAAGGCGGTTTTCTCCTGATCAGATGAATGCATCTTTACCTGCCAATATCCTGATTGCAGGTCGAGTGTTGCAAACCTGGTAGATTCACCAAATGCTTCTAAAGTTAGATCGATCCTTGGCAGGGGATAGGAGTCCTTTCGTGTGGCTTCGTTGAGGCGCCTATAGTCCACACAGAATCTTAGTGATCCATCTTTCTTGCGAACAAGCACTACAGGAGAGCTCCATGGGCTTTTAGATGGTTGCACAATTCCTTGATTTATCATCTGCTGGAGAATTGCTTCAGCTTCAGCTCTTCTTGACAAGGGGATCCTTCGAGGTGGCTGTTTCACTGGCATCGCATTTCCCGTGTCAATTCAATGTTGTAGGAGCGAGGTACGACCCAGATCATCTGGTGATGATGAGAATACTTCACAGTTACTGGTCAATAACATCCACAATTGCGTTTTGGCAGCCCCAGATAGATCTGCGAAGCTTCTCTCAAAGAGATCTAAAAATTCTGGTGAGTGCTCCTGAGTGCTAGTTCGCTCACAGAATATCACTTTCGGGTTACTTTCCACATATGCTATGTCAGTTGAAGCAGGGATATCGATAGCCTGTGTAGTGGTATTAGATACTCGGACGAAAATACTGCCGTTCTCAATTTTTCCCAACGTGCAAACAACATCCAGTCCTGTAGGTATAGAGTCAGACTGCGTGAGGAGGATGTCGCCGTCTTTCAGGAGTGCAGTAGTTAGCCTTATTAGATAATCTGAACTAGGCAATAGCTGAATGTCGCTTGTAGTATATGCTGTAATGGGTTGTTTAATGTGCTGCTCCAACTCGATTAACTCTTCAGCTATAGATATCTGGCCTTGACTAAGGTCTAAACGACATTCGTATTTTACGAGAAAGTCCATGCCTAGAATACCGTCGTCGAAAATTTCTGCCACAAAAAAGGAGTGTCGAGTGAAGAAATTTTCAATTTCGAGGTGGATTTCAGCGAGGCCAATTACGGGTATGGTTTCACCACTTACACTTTTAATCAAAGTATTAGTCTCGAGTAAGCGTGGCTTACTGTCAGAATTTTGTAAAATTCGAGGATTCAGGATACTCTGAGTAGCACCTGTATCTATAATTAATCGACACTGTACTCCATTAACGCGGGCAGTGAGCCATAAATGGTGACTGTCGTTGGCTACATTTACTAAGATTGTGGTCGGACGTGGGGCTTCTAGAGCCACTGATCTTTGCCCCTTTAAGTCAGCGGATTCTAGTTTAAATCTCGACGATTTTTAATTGCGGTAGGATGGATGTCAACCGGCGAGCTTCTTCTTACATTAGTGCTATCGGAATACTGCTTTTGATGTTTAGAATATGGTGCTGTCCTTCTATTAAGCGCCTTGTTTGGCTGAGTATGTACTCTCTCTGAAGCATACTTGGTCCGCGTAGTATGGTGTTTAGTACCAGATGCTTGGTTAATTATTTGCTCGTCGCGTGAGTTCTCGTGAGCAATAAATATCGAGTTTTTAGGAGCTTTGTGTTGAAAAATTGTTGCTGAATGTCTTTGCGGTGATTTAGAAATCACTGCTGTTGAAACAGTTTGAGGTCGCTTTACATTAACAGCTTTGGGTGTTTTCTGAGTAGGTACTACATCGAATTCCACTTGTTCATCTTTAAACAGTACAGGTCTGGATTTCAGAATATTACTCGCGTGTACAAAAACTTCTGCTCCCGTGTCCTTTCGTTTGATGAATCCATAACCCTTATCGTAGCTGTACCATTCGACGCAGCCGGCTATCTTCCTCTCTACAGGCTTCAGAGGTGTATTTATATCCTTGGCATATCTAGTGGGTGGACTTTTACAATTCGAGTCAGCATCACATGCTGTTCTAACTTGATTCTCTGAAAAGTGGTATTTGGAGCTGTTTCCTTGGCCTATTCGGTGCTCCTTCAGAATAGGCGACGATCGTTTCCCGACTGCTGGAACTTAGCTTGCCCCCCTGGCCTTGAATCTTGACGCCTGGGAGGATTCGTGATTGCTGCTTTGGCAGCCTTAATATGTCGACGACTCAGATGGGAAGCATCTCTGTTAGCTTCAATTTTTATTGCCTGAGATAAGGCAGCTTCGAGTGTATCTGGATCAGCATCACGTACGCGTCGTTGTGTGTCTAGATCTGCGATCCCATCAAGAAACTGATTCAGAGCTATACGATTTCTGGCACGTTCTAGGCAATCACCAAATGCTAGGTAGACTAGTCGTTGCACATCAGTAGCAAATTCATTCAGACTATCATTATTTCTTTGAATACGCCCTTTTAATTGACTATGGGCCACAGACAGCTGACGTTCGTCACTAAACCGCTCATTCATAGCCGCATCAAGCTGGTCAAAGTTGTCCTGTATTTGCTGCGGTAGTGTATCAAAGAAGCACTGCGCTGTACCACGAAGATAAGGTGCTATATAGAGAGCCTTGAGCTCAGACGACCATCCATTTCCTCTAGAGACAGATTCAAAATGTCTCCTATAAATAGTCCATGGTTCTTTTCCATCATAGTCTCTCGGAAAGAGACGGATTCGAGCAGGTTCTATGTGTGCTGAACAGTTACAGGGCACTACGGTGGCAGGAAGATAGTTATCCTGTTTAATAACTGATGGATTTGCTTCATTGCAGGGCACTTGGTTAGGCACCGGCACCTGAGCAGGACCTCTTGTTGATCTCTGTGCCTGAGTGGATTCTGAAGTGTTTCTCTCAGGAGCCGACGTGCCGATAGCAGGGAAATCGCATGCGTTAGATGAAGGTCTTTGGAAATGATTCGAAGTAGGCTGGTGGAAAGGCGAAGAGTTTCGTGCTTGCAAGCTTTGAGCAAGTCCGGTGAGGGTAGAAGAGATTGGTCCTTGTAAAGGCAAATCATCGATATGATCATTGCTTACAGGTGAAGCGATAGCTTCCTCATTTCTAGTTTGATTTCCGTTTGAATTCACATCTTGTATGGCACTAGACTGATTCGGGATATCTGGAGTTACAGGAGTAGGCTGATTAGCTAAGTCGCTGATGGCATGCCTAACGGCTTCTTCATGCGAAATTTCTACTTTGCGTAGTCTATCAGACAGATCTTGCATGAGATTAGTCATTTGTTGCATTTGCTGGCCCAAAGCAACAAGTAAAGAGTCACTTCGTGTCGAAGTACTCATCCTTAGATCTGTAGTGCCGTTCAGGTCTCCAGAAGTGACAACTTTGTCTGGCTTGTTTGCTTCAGCGGGTTCAAACAATGACCTTTCCAATGCTGAGAATTGGTTCCACATGATTTAATAAAACAAAAACAATTCTAAAGCATATATGTCGTATTTTCCAATAATAATAGCCGAGCGGAGCTAAAAAATAGTAGATGGGGATCTTTTTTCAAAGAATTAAAGAACCCCACACTTGACACCAATGTTAACTTTCTGGGCGTTACAATTTCGTAAAATTGTCCAGCAAGAACGGAATAGAGTGGAATGGTCAATTTCTTTAAAAGCTGTTTGTTGCTGCTAGTTGTAGGTGACTGTACCTAATAGCAAAACAGTCAAGCTCGAATTCCTGTGTGGGTGCCCCGTGCCCACTACACACCCTATGTATAATGTGCACACGATACACGAATGTAGGTCAATCTCTTAGTGTGTGGCTGTCGACTTTATGTTTATTATCTGAAGTAAGCTAAGTAGGCCTGCCGGTCGAGTAGTTTTCGCAGCCGATAATTTAATTTGATAAACACGTAGTTCAGTGCGTGAGTCTGTTAAAAAAAAAAAAACTTCAATTAAATGCTATTCCGATAAGTGCGTGATACAGGTGCAGAAGTTAGAAAAACTTAATGTTTCGTGTTAGTGTAGTGCAGCGCTAGGGCTCCTGAGAATGAATATCTCGACTGGAACCTACAGCGAGGGATTGGGAGATATTGGACAACGATCAGCCAGTAATTTAGGTAAATTCAAGCCTGACAACTATGGTGAGTACCCCAAGTTTTATTTTATCAACTTAAATGGTGATTGTTATTGTGTTGTTAAGTAGGTTATGTTCTATTTGTTTTTATTGCGTATGCGTCGATGTGGTACGATGCGTTGGTAAGGCGCCTGTAATAATTATGTCATGCTAGTTACAAGGCATGAGAGTAAATGGTAGTGAGATAATGTGATACTTTTACGTGGCTAGATTTCTACCAGCGCTAACTCGCATAGATTTTATCGCATGCGATAAATTCGGCTGAGTTTATAAAATACCTGGCCAGCTGATATATCTTATCTCTAATATCTTTTGCCAGTAGGAAGAAATATAGAATTTGCCTCTTATTATTTTATTATCTTCGTTTTAAATAATAACACTGCTATAATTTATGGCAGTTTTAATGCTGTGCGTAAATTCTAATAAATAGCTCCCAATAGACAAGAGCGGAATTTCAAACAATAATGGCAATTTTACGTGCAAAAAAAAGTAAAAAAATGCAAATAAAAAAAAATAAAAAAAACTTACGAAATTTCAATTAAGCAGCCAGTTTATTTCAGTCCTTATATTATTTCAAAAAATGTTATTTCCATTCAATAATCTTTAGTTCTTCGTGAAACTTTTATTTTATTTTCTTGATACACAAGTCCAAATTAAATATCACTTTAACTACATCGACAATTTATTTCTAGATTCTATTGACAAATAAAATTCAACTTTTAAAATTTTAATTACAAGAATTTAATTTTTCCTTCAACTTTTTAGATGCCGTGCACATGCAAGTCATACTCGTAGAGAGAGGTCATCGACTGTGTCATGACCTTTTTCGATGCTCGACAAGGTCATAGAGAGGAAGTCCAATTCGCCGTGGGAAATTTTTGGTTGATGCGTTCGCATTTCAGAGATAAGTGTCTTTGCTTTTAATACTGTTTCCCATTTGTAACTTTTCCTTTTTTCAGGTTTTCCGTAGGAAAAATTATGCAACAATATTTTAGACTAGGCTAGACTTAATATATTTTGATGATTATTATTATGATTATTACTCACACCGTGTGTCGCTCTCAGCCATATTTGTTGTTTGCAGATGAAGTGAACCTACTTTCCTTATGTAATCCATTGGTATCACTTTTGATATATATCATGAAGCTTTCTTAATCATATTATGTAATTTTTTCAGACTTGGTAAGATTTAAAGATGAATAAATAATACTTCCATATCCTACTAGAATTATATCATTCCAAATACCCACTTTCAACATCGGGGTCTACACTATTGAACTTGAAGCATTATCAACTTTTTTTCAACCTTTCTGATACTCATACAACACTATTTCGAGGAGATAAATACAAAATACCATCCATCAAAACTTTTAACGTAATACATAGCTTACAGTACCTACTCTCAACCCCCCACCACGAGCATCACTATGAATTTTGAGAATTATCAAATATCCAGCGAGATTGCTGATTAGGATTTTACTGCTTATTCATAGCTCCCATACAACTTCCACTACTCACCTCAGACAACATATCATACCACATTAATATTATAACACAGCGTTCTTCTATCAAAGCTTTTAATTTGACCCACTCTCAACTTAATGTTAAGTAAACAATGCACCTGCCCCAATAGTATGAAGATAAAAATATCATATTCTTATCATCTTCATGTGAACTATTTTTTAGATATAGATATCAATCAAATCTCATAACAGCATAACTGCTTGATTTATAAAAAAAACCCTGCTACCTTCATATGCTCACCACAAGATGAAATTAACAAGTTCTTATCTAGCCTTCCATAAGATAATTTCAAGCTATTATACCCACCTAAAATAAGAACACAGATTTATGTTAGAGCGACACAGATGTTTTGACAGAGTCAGCTGGGTAAAAAGTATGGTATTCACTAAAGCTTTCTACTATATTATGCATACCCACCACCCATAAAATATACATCGAGCACCACTAAGCTTAACCCAATCTCAACCGCCACGATCTTGGCAAAAGGTAATATCAAATTACCTGCTAAGTCATGCCATTACACCTGACAGCCAAAAATTATTCTTTTACTGCCCCCATACAATTTCCATTACTTAATATCATAGCACTATCTTCTATTATCAATGCTTTTAATTTAACCCACTCTCAACCTAACTTAAGATTTAAAGGTAAACACATAATACTATCCTCTTCCACGCTCTTCACTAAAGCTTTCA
Organism: Dioctria rufipes; assembly: GCA_963924295.1. NCBI lineage: Eukaryota > Metazoa > Arthropoda > Insecta > Diptera > Asilidae > Dioctria > Dioctria rufipes. The sequence continues at coordinate 117,592,565 of OZ002740.1, forward strand.
TATCCTACTAGATTAATATACACCACAATTAATATATACACACAACTTACAGTACCCACGCTCAACCTCCACCACGGTCTTCACTATAGGCTTGAAGAATTATCAGTTTTTTGTTCGTTCATACAACACCATTCGGATGATGCTTTAGAGAGATAGATATTGCTGATAACTTCCACTACTCATCTAAGACAACATATCATACTACATTAATATCATAATACCACCTTCTTTCATCAAAACTTTTAGTTAAACCCGCGCTCAACGTAATGGTTAGAAAATATGTGCTCAATCTGATAGTATGAAGATAAAATTATCATATTCTTATCAGCTTCATGTGAACTATGATATCATGGTTAATAACTCTGCCAGCTCCCTATGCTCACCAGCCCTAGACACAAAAAAAAAACATAAATCAATTTGTTTATTTTATTCGAATGTATTTGTTTAACTACGCAAGAAGTTATATTATATTTCAAGCTCATTACACCTGGTCACCGAAAATTTATATTACTCATCTAAGTCGGCATATCATTCTACATTAATATGATAGCTCGTTAATGCTTTTAATTAACCCACTCCCAAGCTAATGATAATATGCAATTTTTCAGATGTGGCTGCTCAATCTCTTTCAGGCTAGGCTAACAAGGTACTCTAGAAAGATTTCGTGTTGCAACACTGGTCATGCCATTACACCTTATCACCAAAAATTTGATGAAAAGTCTTTTACTATACCCATACAATTTTCACTACTCATCTAAGTCAACCTATCATACTATATTAGTATCACCTCACATTGATATCATAGGTAATCAAAACTTTAAATTTAACCTGCCCAAAAAAGAAATTTTATTGAAATTAAAAAACAATTTTTCATATAAGCTAAGAATTTTCAATACATACACATACAAACACCTACATCGAAAATTTTCTGATAAGGCTTTAATTTCTATTACTGTTTCTTAACATCCGAAGCAGCCGTGATCTATTTTTAGATATCGAATATCATAGCATGTTCCCTCTTGTTTATAAAAGATTTTTAATTCACAACTTACGTTATAGTTGTTGTTGTTTTTTTTAGCAAAAGAAATATTCAATTATAACTTCCACTACTCATCTAAGACGTCATATCCTACAGATTAATATCAGTTGTTGTTTTCAACTAAAGAAATTAGGAATCTGTCATAAATCGCTCAATTTGTTTACTTTACTCGGCCGCTGTCCGAATTTGTTTACTTTACTCAGCTGCTGTGCGAATTTGTTTACATTACTCAACTGCGAATTTGTTTATTTTACTGTACTGTACGAATTTGTTTATGCAAGGAATCATATTAGAAGCATTACACCTGAAGAGTAAAATTAAGCATTTACTAATTTCCATTACATATCTAAGTCAACATATCTACCTACATTCACACCAACCAGCTTCGCTTGATCTATTTTTAGATATATGGCTACATGGTGCAATCATGTTTATAAAAGGCACCTACAGATAAATATCATCAAATCTTTAATTCAGAACTTAGGTTATAGTTGATGTTGTTTTTTTTAGCTACTAATATTAATTACACTTGAGAAGGTAAGATCGGTGATATCTTGAACCATAGCCCGTAGAGGATTTCTGATGAAAATTTTACCATCCTAGTACTAATACTATTGGCATAAACAAAAAATATCCTAGATTTAACTTGAATTATTACTACTATTAATTATACCTGCAAAGATAAGATCGCTAATATCTCGAAACCCATAGCCCGTAGAGGATTTCTGATAAAAAATTTGTCCACCTCCAGGACTAAGATCTCCACTGACACCTTCTAGAATCTATTGGTATGAACAAAAATATTCTAGGATTAACTTGAATTATTACTTATACTAATTACTAGGGAATTTCATAACATTTCTTATCCACATAAATACACAGTTGCACACATGCATCCACGCCTTAGGTAACGTTTGCTCAGCCACCAAGTAGCCCAGCCCAACACACCACAGGCACTCATACTAAAGTAAACAACTAACAACAAAATCAAGCTGACAAGTATACAGCTCCGATATAAACTCGCTTAGGGCATTTCACATCATTACTTAAGCCACACACACACATTCCACCCAAGCCTTGGTACAGGGAACGTAGCCCAATCCAACACGCCCCAGACAGTCCTAGTCATAGTATCAGATATTCCCAGGAGGGGCATCTCAAGGTCAAATTGTAGCCTCCAAGACCAGATCAACTTAACTAGAAACCTCCACCAATAAAGCTACGCACCCCTTCACAAATGTTTAGAGCTTCAGCCAGACGGTAGGAAAGGAATTCCCCCAGGCAGGCCCTGTGACGTATACCACTAGACGGAATCCCCCTCAGTGGCCCAGAAGCCGGTCTAGAGCCAGCAAAATAGTTGGAATCTACCTTGCAAGTTTTGTATGGTACTGTCACAGTATAATGTTAATTTTCAGTACAAAAGCGGCCTCAGAACCACCTCAGGATTGCTCAGAAAACCGCAAGATGATGTCAACTTTTCAGTACAAAACCGACCTCAGCCCCTTCCCCTCCCCTCCCCCCTCCACAGAACCTACAGTGATCCATCAAAATAGTTTGAAATTTCCGGACACTTTTTGTATGGAAAAAGTGAGCCAGACTCAGCCACCAAGTAGCCCGGCCGAACACACCACAGGCACTCATACTAAAGTAAACAACTAACAACAAACTCAAGCTGACAAGTATACATCCCCGATATCAGATATTGTCACTAAAGCTCTCAGACAACCTCCAGCACCCAGACACAGGAAAGGTCACAGGTCAAATTGTAGCCTCCAAGACCAGATCAAACAAAAGGTTGGCGTCATCTCCTGGTCAGCCATACGGTAGGAAAGGAATTCTCCAGGCATACCCTGTGACGTATACCACTAGACGGAATCGCCTCAGTGGCCCAGAACCCAGTCCAGAGCCAGCAAAATATTTTGAAATTTCCGGACACTTTTTGTATGGAAAAAGTGGGCCAGAACTGTCCTAGCTTATCTACTTTGGGATTCTCCGGTATATAGCGAAAGCTAAAAAATGTTCTAATTTGTTATTTCATCACAAAACCCATTTCAGCCTACTGCGTGGCGTACACAGGTTCGATTCACTTCGAATGAAACTGTTTCTTTAAAAAAAAATTTTAAATTTTTTAATAAATAAGAAATTGTTTTTTTCTATTTTTCTCAAACTTTTCATTTCTTTCTTTCATTTTTTCCATTTGTTTTTCAAATCACCCAATTTCGCTATTTTGGACCTGTTGATGAGTCAAACCAAGACTTGGAACTTGTCACCAAAAATTAATGGGTTGTGTGATGAAATAACAAATTAGAACATTTTTTAGCTTTCGCTATATACCGGAGAATCCCAAACAATTCTTTCTTGAACAAAATTAAGTTTAACCCGGTAAAAAGTCCAAAAAGAGTAATCTTTTTATTTTATTTTTCCTCCTGGGCTTGTATAGGAGTGTTTTTTCCTCATATAATTCACACCCAGAATTTATTCTGAGTTTATATGAGAAGAGATCAGTTTGATCTATTTTCAAGCGTCTGCAGTAGGCAGAAAACCAAGCTGCACCGATGAGTGTAAGGTTTTCTGCTGACACGAAATGCTTCTTCTTCTTCCTTTTCTTCTTTATTTGTCAGCCCACTCCGTGGCGTACACAGGTTCGATTCGGTTCGAATGAATCTGTTTCTTTAAAAAAAAATTTTAAATTATTTAATAAATAAAAAATTGTTTTTTTTTCTATTTTTCTCAAATTTATCATTTGTTTCCTCTTTTTTCCATTTTTTTCATTTGTTTTTCAAATCACCCAATTTCGCTATTTGGGACCTGTTGATGAGTCAAACCAAGACTTGAAACTTGTCACCAAAAATTAATGGGTTGTGTGATGAAATTACAAATTAGAGCATTTTTTAGCTTTCGCTATATACCGGAGAATCCCAAAAAATTTTGAGATAAATGTAAAGTCATGTATACAGATACAGATTCTCTAATATATGAACTTGAAGAGAAAAATGCATATGATTTTATGGCCAAAAATATAAACAACTTTGATACAAGTGATTACCCAGAAGATAATCAATTCAATTTACCGCTCATGAATAAAAAGATTCCTGGTCTAATGAAGGATGAGCTGAATGGGAAAATCATGAGCGAATTTGCAGGCTTGCTTAACAGCTTTTCAAACCAGCTTAACAGCTTTCCAAACAGCTCTAATAACAGCTTAACAGACAGCTTTCCAAACAGCTCTGATAACAGCTTAACAGCTTTTTAAAGAGGACAGATAACAGCTTAACAGCTTTTGTATAGGGAATCAAGGTTGTAGCCTCCAATACACACATTCGGATGAAGCTCAAGGACCTGATGCCCTTCCGGTTTCAAAGGTGATGTCAGGGTTCAAATTCTAGCCCACGTGTAAATGTTTTTTGTCAAGCCATCCTAGCATTCTGGGTAAAACGCTCAACCGCCCGATTAGGAGCTTGCTGTAGTGGGCAAATATTGATAAAGAATACTTTCAGGAGCTCTGGACTTAGTAGGGAAGTTGAATAAAAAAGAATACCATATATAAAATATTATTATTGATTTATTATAAATTGAAAAATATTAACATTTAATTCTTAAGGTATCATTCTAGATTAACATTTAATTCTTAAGGTATCGTTCTATATTAGGCTGCCTTAAATCGGTTACCCTATAATTATAATATTTTCCTATATTTTACAATAATGTATATCATCTTAGACTATGTCAATAAATGGTATTTTAGCTGTAATACAATTTTTATTTACAATACATATCTTAGACTAGCCTTAGGTTAAATGTTTTCTGCGTCTGCTCCTTGCTGTTCTGATTGAATAGAGTAATGTCCCCATGGTAGAGTATCCATTGTCCCACTCATAATATACCGCTTGTTATCATATGGATTTAATGCAATCTTCTTTTGGCTGATCGTGTAGACATTATGGTTATGCGATCGTATGGAACTCTGATTAGCAGTTAATACTCGCTTGTTATTCAAACATTCGACGTAGTCTTCGAAATTGATATGCCTCTGGACTACATTACTCTTTACTCCTTTTGCTTTCTTTACAGTTTTACCATCGTTTATACGTAGACTGTACATTTTCGAGCGCAAGCCTGCAAATTCGCTCATGATTTTCCCATTCAGCTCATCCTTCATTAGACCAGGAATCTTTTTATTCATGAGTGGTAAATTGAATTGATTATCTTCTGGGTAATCACTTGTATCAAATTTGTTTATATTTTCGGCCATAAACTCATATGCATTTTTCTCTTCAAGTTCATATATTAGAGAATCTGTATCTGTATACATGACTTTACATTTATCTCCAAATTCACGCTGCATAAAACTGTAGTGGAAATCATAGAGGCATATCTTTGAAATTTCCAAAACTGCCATTCCAATATAGAGGGGCTTATTGAATAAGATTTTGCGTCGCCTTAATTCCACAGCAACTAAATTCTCATCAAATATCGTTGCACTGTGAAAGTTGGGTGCCGCAATCTGAGCTTTGGCACCATAGCGACCTTCCCACTTTACGCAAAGCTTTATATCGCTATACTTGCGAACACTTTCCATGGTCTTACAGAAAGCTGCATTATTCATCTTCATATAGCTGTCCTTCTCATGATCACTGGTAGCCTCCTTCCGTTTGGTGGTATTTAAGTCAATATATGGTTTAAACCAAGCTGACTGGTTGAATTGAAGAACCCGGTGCAGTTTTTTTAGGATGAGACCATGTGATAAGCATTGCTTCAAATTTCGGTAGTGTATAACATATTTAGTTTTAGGATGTAATGTTGTCAAAAGGTTTTCTAATTTTGCTTCAGGTGGTGCTGCATGCTCAGAGCAAAACGGTAAATCCTTATGTGTATCATGTAGATGTTGAGGATAGTCCAAGTCGACTTCGAATATGTATCCAATTGGTGAATCATCAGAAATCTCGAAAAAGTTCATATTGGGAGCATCAACCCATTTGAATCCTCCGGTTGGTAAATGCTGTGACATGGCCCATCCATAAAGGTTATTTACATCATAATACATCAGGTATTTCTCTTTCTCCTCAGACTTAAAATCGTCCATATATTTATTATTTGCTTTGCTATATCTGTTCGAGCATTAACTTATACCACCTCGAATACCACTCTCTATGAATAGCAGTATATCTACGTCGGTTATCAGCACTAGTTTCACTTTGGTATATTTTAGGATAGCATCCCATGTTAGACCTGGCATGATGTAATAATGTGCTGGATCCAAATTGTACGTCTTCATTCATACTTCTCGAAAGTTCTCGAAGACATCACCCAATAGGAAGACATCAGTTTTCAGGTATAGATCGGAATATTCGCCAAGTGTCTGTATTTTAAATGTCTGCCAGACCTTTTCAGCATGATTGTAGTCCTCAGCGGGTATATCACTATTAGTCATTTTATTATAGAATTGCTCCTGTGCCGGTAAGTGTTGGAAATCCAATTTTGCCCAATCGTCAACGAAGTCGTATGGGAAGACACCTTTGCGGGTAAGTAGTTTAAAGTCATCATCATCCAATTCCCACCACACAGCACTTGTAATATTTAATTTATTCATTGGTAGCAATGATGATAGCTTATCTAATGATTCTGCAATAAAACGGAAGGAATCGATGAATCTGAATTTGATATGACTGCCTTCAACGTGCTTGGTGAACGAGACATATCTTTCTTTATTTATTGGTAGCAGATCCACTTTCCCAGGAATAGATGTAGCTATATCCTTAATAATGAAGTGAGCATCATATCCATATAAGTTGTGAAAAATGACTGGAACTATGGGACAATCTTGATACATCAGATTGCATGCATTGTGCGCTGGCCCTCGGTATTTTCCTGTTAAAAGAATTTATGAAAAAATGAATTGAATTATGATTCTCAGTATTTACCTGTTAAGTGGCAATGATCCCGGATTCGTTCCTCATCGGCTGCAAACGTTTTTTCACATATATGGCAGCAAGTATATTCCATATGTGAACGCCATTCCTCTTTAGTCAGGGGCTGCATTGGCCTGATGTTCAGCTTTTCCTGTACAGCTATGGAGACAATTTTTTGCAATTCTAATGCAAACCTTTGTTGACAGTCCTTTCCTCGATATGCTCTGTAATATGAGAGCTTAGCATCATGTTTGCAGTGGAAATAGAATCCTATGCTATGAACTTCATGTTCCTGGATTCGCTGTGTATTTTGATCGTTTCCCTGAATCGGCTTCAATATTGATTCAAGATCAGCATACACACAAAAGGGGACTGGATTCTTATGGTTATAATTCTTATATTCCAACCATTTCTTTTCCTCTGAGGGAAACATAATCCTACAGTCGTTTTGTTTCTCGCATTCGGGAGTGTGTGATGTTAATTTTTCTTCAGAGTAAAAGTATAACAAACATCTGTCGCATATATGCCTCTTACGAGTATTTTTCGAAGTTTGTTTCGATACAAGGCGCGAAAGATCTTTAATCCAGCAGAAATGATATCTGCCATCATCATCATCGTCCATATGATCATCAGCCTGGTCATAGTCATCTTGTAGCATTAAGAGATTTACATGTCGCTCCATCCTATGTTTCGTAAGTCTAACTGGAACCGTGGTGAAGAAACGCTCTTTCTCTAGGATGAGTACGTTTATTGATAAATCGTTGTGGTCTTCAAATTGCGTAATTTGCTTAAATGTCATGGGAAATGTTATCCCATTTAAATTAAGAACAGTTCAATAATGTGGATATGATGAGGTCCTATCAGAGTTGGCAGTTGCAGGATATAGCGCTGAAGTGACGGCCCATGCGAAGCATGCTTCATCATTATTTTTCAAATTGTTGTATACGTAAAGTATACAAAAATTACCTAAAAAATACTCTAATTTAAAATAGTCTAATGTAAAATATTTTAATTGAATCTTCATACATATAAGCCAAGCATGCTTAAAACATGCACGGCTTATCTTCACAAGGCGAGAAATTGCCATCAGCAAATTCTTCAAATTCCTTCGCATATAATAAAAATATTCCCACAAAACGACTTGGGAAAAATAAAAGTTTTAAGTTACATCCCAAGTCGTTTCAATAAAAAAAAGCCCCACGACAAATCTTACCTTCAGTAAGATTTGTCGTAAATACGATATGTATGTACATATATACATACATACATATCGGGCGCATGAAATTTTACTTCAGTGAAGACTGAAATGATCAAGTCTTCACCGAAAAAAGCTCTTATCAGCGAATTATCGCGAGCTGCATACATTGTGATCGCAACAATGTATGCACGATAGCACGACGATGGTTGGATATTTATGAAAATATCAAATTTCAATTCCAACCATCGTTCGTCGCGATAATTCTGGGCATGTTTAAACATACCCAGCGGTAAATAATTTTCTCAGAATAGGAATGCTAATTAAGCACTTTCCTATCCTGATCAACCAGACTTGCGATTAAAAAGATCCAAGTCGAGCACAGTCGGTTTTAAGCAGTAACAGCGGCCAGGTTTCGGCAGTGGAGTTTGAGAGTTTTTTAGAATTTTAAAGTCGCGCGATTTATTTGAACAGGTACGAATCCTTAAAAGTATTATGAGAGTTCAAGTTTGGTTCGGCGAGTACGGCACGGTTTTGGTCGGGTATTTTTATTAAACAAAAAAAAAACTATTTGTATCCGGTAAAAGAACGACAAGAGAAAGTGTGAAAACCGGTGAAACAACGAAAGAAACGGTATACAATAAGAGAAGAGTTGTGTGATTAGTGGTAATTAGAATAGTGAGTCGTGTAAAGAAAAAATAAATATCCCACCTACTATAGAAAGTGAAGCGTGGTTTCAATACTCCCAAAGGAATAAAAGCCAACTAATTCCCGCGCACCACTTGGTAACAGTGAGTACCTCCCTTAATTACATTATAAAATTGGAGTGTGGTATCTTAGACGCCCGAATTTATAACAAAATTAATGCAAGCTTTCTTTGATGCAATCTCCTTTGGTAGAGGTATATACGAAGATCCTCGAAGCTGTTCAAACTTGTTGATGTGTACTGCTAGATGTATTATAGAGTGCAGTGCCCAGCCACTGTCTTTTTCCTGGAATTCTTCCAGCTGAGGGTGTATTGGATCCAAAATGTTTGATTTAAACTACTCCTCTAAGTTATCATCTGTACTAATTGGAACAGTTCTCGCTTGGAAGTATTTAATGTCTTTTATACTTTCGTTGTCACCAGTTTCTTTAACAAATTCACCGCAAAACGTTGTAGAAACTTTAATATTAAAATAATGTTTTAAGGTATTTTTAACACGACGCGTAAATAATTTGGTGGCGTCTTGCATAAATAGCTTCGGATCGATATGTTTTAAATTTGCAATAACACCTTGTCTGCGAACGCTGTCTTTATTTCCTCCCACTTTACAAAATCACTTCTTCTTACGCGAGTAATTCCTCCACCTCGACGGGGAGTTCTCAATAGTGCTCTCAATGTTTTAATTTGATCGAGACAGCTCTCGAAATGTCGTTTCCTAGAACTCTTATTGCACTTCCGAAATGCAACTTGAAATTTATGCATATTTCTATTACACTTTTGAGCAATATAGTCTTTATTCATTGAATTTTTTAAACACTTCGTCACATCTTTTCGCAAATTTTCAATTATTGAAAAACTTTTATTTATTAACACTGAAGACATTTTTAATTTTTTTATATTTTAAACTAACACTGAGACTTACTGAAACTGAATGATGACTCCTAGCGGTTTGCTTGCGCTTTTATAGGAACACCTCGCTGTTTACTTTATACGAATTTGTTTACAGGAAGTGAAGTGGTATCAAATTACGTGAGGATGGCTCATTCGATTAAATTTGTTTACACAGGTGTGCATAACTTATTCAGCGAATTTGTTTACAGTGGTGACATCAAATTGCATGAGGATGACTCATTCGATTGAATTTGTTTACACAGGTGTGCATGCCTCATTAAGCGAATTTGTTTACAGGAAGTGAAGTGATATCAAATTACGTGAGGATGGCTCATTCGATTAAATTCGTTTACACAGGTGTGCATGACTCATTCAGCTTAAATGCGAATTTATAAACAGGAAGTGGGGTGATCTCAAATTACATGAGGATGACTTTATTCAGCTGCGCGGATTAGTTACAACAGGATTTAACTTGTTTTGGAAGATTGCCTATAAATTAAGGAGCTGAATCAGATTCACTATCAGCTTCATTCCGGAGTTCAAACAAATAGGAAGCAAGGAAAAAATAATAATAATGCCAAACGTAATGGATGAACTAAAGAAGTTGGAGCAGTACCAACCATCCCTGAAGACCTATAAAATGGAGTTGGTTAAAAAGTACAAGATTTGTGGAGCGAGAAGGTGTACAACTACATTTGGCGCTCGTGTGGTTCTGGATTTGGAGAATTATCAACTATTTCTTCCTTCACAATACAACACAATTTCGAACGATACTTTGAGTAAAATAAATACCCAGGGAGATTTCTCGGTGATTAACAGAGGACCAGTCGAGCGATCATATAAAATTGAATTTATTCAGAATGATATTAATCTGTATCCAATTATTTATTATAACCGTTGAATAATAAAAAGGGAATAATGTGAAAATAGTTTTTTAATTAGTCGTGATAGTGAAGATCAAGTTTAGTACTGCTGCTCTACAAGTTTGTATTATTGATTATGAACCCAGAAGAGGACCATGGAAGACATATGCTCTGGATCGCTTTCGCTTCCAAGATAGGATTAATAGAACTTCAGATATATTGTTGCCAATTTTGGATATGAAGCACAGAGAAAAAGTTTATAATTTAAGAATTAATGATGCGAATAAATGTTAATAAAAAACAATTTTCCATAAAACTTATGATTTTCAATACACACTCCTAGATGCAGAAAACCATTGTTTACTTTACTTGGCGGTATCAAATTACCAGCCACCTGGCCACCGAGGCTTTAATTTCCACTACTTCTTACAAGCAGCCGTGATTTATATTTAGATATCATGATCACTCTTGGCTTTTAATTCGCAGTTGTTTTTTTCAGCAATAGAAATTTTCAATACTCATCTAAAACAACATATCAGTTGTTGTTTTTTTTCAGCTATTGAGAATCTTTCATAAATTTGTTTACTTTACTCGGCTCTGTGAGAATTTTGTTTACATTATTGGAGTGCGATTTTGTTTACATTATTCGGCCGTACGACTGGTTTATGCAATGAATCAAATTAGGAGCATTACACCTGAAGATCAAAAGCCAACATATCTACCTACGTTAGTTGTTGTTGTTGCTAATTTAATAACATGGTACTGAATATAGCCTGGTTGAAAACATTTTGGTATGATATAGTGTGTGTGTGTGTGTGTGTCTGTTTGCGCGCGCGCGCGTGTGTGTGTGTGCGTGTGTTTGTGTGTGTGTATGTGTGTAAATATCGCCCAATTTGTTTACTTTACTCGGCTGCGATTTTATTATTTACATTATTCAGAATTTCATTATCGGACATATCCAAGTCAAAATACCTGCCTACATTGGTTGTTGTTGTTAGCATAAGTATCCTCCTAAAAGAAAACTTCAAGATGATGTCAAATTTTCAGTACAAAAGCGACCTCAGCCCCCTCCCCCTCTCCTCCCCCTCTCCTCCCCCTCCCCAGAACCACGGTCCAGAGCCATCAAAATAGTTGTAATCTACCTTGCACTTTTTGTATGGAAATAGTGGGCCAGAACATACATAGGGTAATACTAATCGAAGCAACCGCAAATATTTTCAACAAAACTAAAGCCGCAATTGAGAAGGAATTTCTGGTTATGCATAAAAAGTTGATATCAATACAGATAACTACATCATCAATGGAAAACAGAACATTGGATAGCAAAATACCCATTGAAATTGAATCACTTATTTCCCTGGTTTCGTTAATGGCATTCAGATACCAAAATACCCAGTCGGAATTAATAGATCTCTTAACAGATTCAAGGCATGGAAAATTTCATCCTACACTCATTTCCCCTAGACAAATTGAAGAACTCTTATTGAACATCAGACAGGAATTGCCAAATTCAATGATGCTTCCCATAATTCTAGAGACAATATTTTATCACAAATTTACAAATTGAGTACAATAGCAGCGAATATTTTCAATAATAAAATAATTATTGAGCTCCAAATTCCACTTCCATTCAAGGAACCATACCAAATATTCAAAGTAATGCCATTACCTACACCCCTTAACGGATCGTTCGTGTATATTAATCCATCAAATGAATATATACTAATAGTAGATATACTATGGCGTTTCTGGACCACTGTTTTAGCTTCCAGGATTTCGCCACAGATGGCCCCACCGTCACTAGGTGGTTCGATTCCATACTAAATGTGGGTTTGTGCCTTGGATGTACTGGTTTATGTCTTGGATGTTGGGGATACGAGACCACTTTGGGGGATACGAGACCACTTTTAGCACTCTCCAGCATAGGGAAATAGCATAGGATTTCGATTTTGTTTCTGAAGTGCGCCTATTTTTCATCTCGAATCTTGGGGATACGAGACCATTTTGGGGATACGAGACCACTTTTAGTACTCTCCAGCATAGGGAAATAGCATAGGATTTCAATTTTGTTTCTGGAGTTCGCTTATTTTTCATCTCAGACTCGTAGCCTCCAAGTTTTTCATCTCGAGTTTTGGGATACGAGATCACTTTCAGTTCTATATATTTATGAAGGGGGTGGGAAGCTTTATTGATGGATTTGGTCTTGACTGCGCCCTAGCGGCATTAGCCGGTACTACGGTTTTCTTGGATAGATATGTGGTGCGCCTAAATGTAGGCTTTTGGTTTTGAACTAATATTAGTAATAATTAAAGTTAACGCTAGGAAATTTTTGTTCATGCCAATGGATTCTAGGTGGGTGGTTTGTGAGGGGGTATTATAGTATAGGATAGGGAGGGTGGTAATGAAATTTTCATCAGAAATCCCCTACGGGCTCTGGTTTTCGAGATATTAGCGTATTAATAATTCAAGTTATTTTTGTTCATGCCAATGGATTCTAGGTGGTGAAGGGTGGGAGGGGGGACGAAATTCTCTTCAGAAATTCTCTACGGGCTCGCCATTTCTTGAGTAAGGTTACCTAGCGGCATTAGCCGGAACTACTAGCATACCTTGGTTTTGCTGTTTTCTTTTATTAGCGGGGAAGTTCTAGATATCAGCATGACGTCATTTTGGTTTTGTTGTTTTCAAGTGCTGTTGCAGATATCAGCATCATTCGAATTTCACAACGTGATATCACCTTGGCTTGATGTTTTCTTATTATTATTGGGTCCTGGGGGTGCGTGTATTGAAAAGTAACAGTTACTCTTTCGAGTTCAAGCACCATTTCTTAAGCAAGGTCCCCTAGCGGCATTAGTCGGTACTTACATATGTTGTTCATCTCGGGCTTGGGGATACGAGATTACTTTCAGCACTCTCCAGCCCTAGGATATTTTTTGTCCATGCCAATAGTATTAGTACTAGTGGGGCTAAAATTTTCATCAGAAATCCTCTACGGGCTATGGTTCGAGGATATTAGCGATCTTACCTTCTCAGGTGTAATTAATATTAGTAGCTCAAAAACAAAAAAGCAACAACAACTATAACCTAAGTTGTGGATTAAAGATTTGATGATATTAATCTGTCGGTGTTTTTTTATAAACAAGATTGCGCCATATGATCATATATCTAAAAATAGATCAGGCGAAGCTGATTGGGGCGAATGTAGGTAGATATGCTCACTTAGATAAGTAATGGAAATTAGTAAATGTGTAATTTTGCTCTTCAGGTGGAATGCTTCTGATTTTATTCCTTGCATAAACAAATTCGGATAGTCCAGCAAAGTAAACAAATTCGCAGTCGAATAATGTAAACAAATTCACACAGCAGCCGATTAAAGTAAACAAATTGAGCGATTTATGTAAGATTCCCAATTTCTTGAACTGAAAAGAACAACAACCGATATTAATCTGTGGGATATGATGTCTTAGATGAGTAGTGGAAGATGTACTTGAAAATTTCTTTTGCTGAAAAAAAACAACAACAACAACTATTACGTAAGTTGTGGTCTGTAGGTGTCTTTTATAAACAAGAGTGATCATGTTATGATATTCGATGTGTAAAAATTGATCACGGCTGCTTGCAATGGTAAGACACATGAAATCATTAGAAGTAATGGAAATTAAAGCATTAGAAAAGGTGGCCAGGTCGCTGGTAATTTGATATCTTGCGTAAACAAATATAGCCGAGTAAAGCAGGCAAATTGAGCGATTAATGTTTATTTTTTGTATCTAGGAGTTTGTATTGAAAAGTCTTTATGACGAATTGATTTTTATTTTCAATAAAATTTCTCAATCAGTCACACTGTTATGAGATTTGATTGATTCCCCGATATCATAGTTCACATGAAGCTGATAAGGATATGATAATTTTATCTTCATACTATTGGGGGCAGGTACATTGTTTACTTACCATTAAGTTGAGAGTGGGTTAAATTAAAAGCTTTAATAGACGAACGCTGTGTTATGATATTAATGTGGTATGATATGTTGTCTGAGGTGAGTAGTGGAAGTTGTATGGGAGCTATGAATAAGCAGTAAAATCCTAATCAGCAATCTCGCTGGATATGTGATAATTCTCCATGTCCATAGTGAAGATCGTGGTGGTGGGTTGAGAGTAGGTACTGTAAGTTATGTATTAAGTTAAAAGTTTTGCTGGATGGTATTTGGCATTTATCTCCTCGAAATGGTGTTGTATGAGGAAAGTATGTTCATCTGCAAACAACAAATTTGGCTGAAAACGACACACGGTGTGAGCAATAATCATTTTTTTGCTTCAATTAATACTATTAAGCGACATTTGTCGCAGAAAATATATTAAGTCTAGCCTAGTCTAAAATATGTATTGTAAATAAAAATTGTATTATGGTTATAATTCCATTTATTGAAATAATTTGTTTTAATTACATTATAGCTTAAGTCTAAGGTCTTTTTTCTTTAGCTCAGGAAAGCCAGGATTTCATAGATATAGACTGATCCTTATAATGAATACTCCTTATGCCTTTAGACCAACATGACTTTAGAAGGTTCCTTGTGCACCATTTTCACAAATAACATCTCTCCGTCTTTACTTTTTGCAATCTTTGTTGGAATATCCTGATTTTTCGACCTGTTGGTAGGGGACAGTCGACTCGTTTTTGGATGAATAACTTTCTTCTTTATTTTTGGAAAGCATCGATTTCATAGATGTAGACTTAGCTTTATATGAATATTCTTTACTCCTTTCTTCCGTAGGCTTTAGAAGGTTTGTAGTGTCCTTAGAACTCATGTTGAAATTATTGCGTAATTAGCTTGCCAAGAAACAGTGATCTGTTTGGGTAAAGAGCAAAATATCAACTGAAAAAACAAGTTATGAAACTACTATTTATATGTATTTGACACATGGGCTTGAAGGCAACAATTTGTCCTTGACCTCTGGCGTCACCTTAACCTTTGAAACCGAAAGTGTCTGCTCTTGGGTTCACTTGGATGATGATGAGTAGTGCAAGTTGTATGGGAGATTATAATTAGCTGTGCTTCAAGTTCAATAGTGAAGACCGCGATGTGGAGAGTGGGTATTTGGAATGATATAAGTCTATTAGGATATGGAAGCATTATTTATTCATCTTTAAATCTTACCATGAAAGTATTAGGTTGGGAGTGGATTAAATTAAATGTTTTGACGAAAGAAGGTGGAGTTATTATATTAATATAGTATAATATGTTATCTTAGATGAGTATATTGAGAGCTGTGAGTAATATGTGGAATATGTTGTAGATGAGTAGTGAAAGCTGAAAATGTAAGATTCCCAATTCCTTTACTGAAAAACAACAGCAACAACTATAGCAAATCAATTTTTTCACAAAATATTTATTCACATCAAATTCATTATTTATTTTTATATCTTAAGTTATAAACTTTTTTCTCTATGTTTCACATCCAAAAAGCGATCCAGAGCAAATGTCTCCCATGATCCTTTTCTGTGTTAGGCTATGAGAGTTCGGTAGCAAAATCCCATGTTATTTCTTATCATCTGTCTTGCTCTAACACATTAGGAAGCTTTAGTGAACACCACAATTTGAAACCATCTCACTCGGGATTTGGTCATATACTTGCCAGCTGTGGATATGTATGTATGCAACACTGAAATGCATTAATGTAATATGTTGTGTAGTGTAAAAGAAAAACTTTCATGGGCGATATGGGGATTGAATCGATGTATGTTATGCACTAGATTGGTGGTATATGTGCTTATTTGATTGAAGTAAAATAGTTTCACGGCTTCCTTACCAAGACTTAAATATATTCATAAAAACGTTGAATCGATGTCAAGAACATGTTAATACTATGAGCAGAGGAAATCGTGATCATTGCAGCATGTTATGAAATTCGATATCTAAAAATAGACCACATGAAGGTTATTGGGGTGGTAAAAAAACATGAAAGCATTAGGTTGAGAATGGCTTCAATTTAAGGCTTTGGTGAAAGAAGGCGGCATCAGTCAGTTTTGGTGAGCCTCAGCGATAGGTCAAATAAAAAAAATGTCAACCGCGCTAATAAATGAAAGTTTTTCTAGTAAAAAGAGTGGTACAAAACGGCATATGGGGAGCTGTATTGGACAGACTAAATCACCGAGATTGTTATTGAAAGCCACCAGTCGAGGTGGAGAAATTACTCAGCGTGTAAGAAAAAATGATTTTGTAAAGTGGGAGGAAATGAGTTCAGTATTCACAGACAGAATTAGAGCTGGAATTATTGTAAATATAAACCATACAGATCCTAAGCTATTTATACATGATGCTGCTCATTTATTTATACGCCGTATTAAGAATATTTTAAAACGCCATCTCAATATTAAAGTTAATACAAAGTTGTGTGCTGATTTTGTTAAGAATATCGGTGACAATGAGGTTATAAACGATATTAAATATTTACAAGCAAGAACTGCTCCAATCAATGTGGACGATAATTTAAATGAGTGGTATAAAGTTAACATATTGGATTCAATACTCACTCAGCTGGATGAGTTTCAGAAAAAAGATAGTGGCTGGACATTGGAGTCCATTATACATTTAGCAGTACATATCAACAAATTTGAACAGCACCGAGGATCTTCGTATATACCTCTACCGAAGGAGATTGCTTGAAAGCAAGCTTGCATCAATGTAAAAAATAGTGATGAAGCATGCTTCGCTTGGGCCGTAACATCAGCGCTATATCCTGCAAATGTTCACTCCGATAGGACCTCATCATATTCACATTATTCTACTGTGCTAAATTTAACTGGAATAACATTTCCTATGACTCTTAAGCAAATTAAACAATTTGAAGACCAGAACGATATATCAATAAACGTATTCATCCTAAAGAAAGAGCGTTTCATTTCTGCTGGATTAAATATCTTTCACGGCTTGCATGGAAACAAGCTTCAAAACATAAGGCTAGATTGTATATATGCGATAGATGTTTGTTCTATTTTTATTCGGCTAAAGCATTAGCATCACATATTCCTGAATGTGAGAAACAAAAAATTTATCTTGAATTAAGGAAGCCCAACCGTAAAATTAAATGTTAGTAGCACAACGGATACTCTACCATTGACAAACATTACTGAATTCCATCAGAGCAACAAGGAGCAGCCGCAGAAAACATATGACCTAATTCTAGTGTATTGTAAATAAAAAAAAATGTATTACATATAGTTATAGTTCCATTTATTTAAGTAATTTGTTTTAATTGTATTATAGTCTAAGATATACATTATTGGAAAATAAAGAATATATTATAGTTATAGGTGTATTCAAATAAGGAAGCCCAACAATAGAATGACACACTGAGAATTAAATGTTAATATTTTTTAAATTTATAATAAATCGATAATGATATTTTATATATGTTATTCTTTTTATTCAATTTCCCTACTAAGTCCAGAAATCCTGAAAGTATTCTTTAATAATATTTGTCTACTACAGAGGGCTCTTAATCGGACGGTTGAACCTTTTACCCAGAATGCTAGGTTGAGCGTGAGCGTGAGAAAACACGTTGAGACGTGGGCTTGACCTTGGCCTCTGGCATCACCTTTGAAACCGGAAGGGTATTTTGTCCTTGACCTTGATCCAGAAGTGTGTGTCTTAGCGGCTATAACCTTAATCGATTACGTCACAGGGGACTCTATACAGCTTTTCAAAACAAATTTGATAACAGATAAACAGCTTTCAAACAGCTCTGATAACAGGTAAACAGCTTTCAAACAGCTCTGATAACAGGTAAACAGCTTTTAAACAGGTCTGATAACAGCTCTGATAACAGCTTAATAGCTTTTCAAACAGCTCTCATAACAGCTTAACAGCTTTTCAAACAGCTCTCATAACAGCTTAACAGCTTTTCAAACAGCTCTGATAACAGGTAAACAGCTTTTAAACAGGTCTGATAACAGCTTAATAGCTTTTTATACAGGTCTGATAACAGCTTAACAGCTTTTCAAACAGCTCTGATAACAGCTTAACAGCTTTTCACACAGCTCTGATAACAGCTTAACAGCTTTTGAATTATTATAATAAATAACACGTTTTTATCTAGCCATCGATCTCGAATATATTCTGATAACTGTAGTTCATTAAGGACTTGTCGACTCGATTTCACAAGAAGCAGTACGTCAAATAGTTGCCTGGCAGAAGTTTTCGGTTGGAAGAAGTACTCGGTTGGAGGTTCGCCTTCCCTCAGCCAGCGTGATTGACTGCGCAACACAAACTCCAAGCTGTGCTTGTAAGTTTGTGCTCCA
The DNA here is from genome assembly GCA_963924295.1 of Dioctria rufipes. Classification (NCBI taxonomy): domain Eukaryota; kingdom Metazoa; phylum Arthropoda; class Insecta; order Diptera; family Asilidae; genus Dioctria; species Dioctria rufipes. The sequence continues at coordinate 117,611,461 of OZ002740.1, forward strand.
AGTGTTTATTTATTCTATTAAAATAAAGAATCAACTCCGATTGGGAGAAGAGCTGCCATCCGATATACTTTGGACAACAAACTGGAAGCTTGATACCCAGTTCGGTTGAAACTCGTTTCGATAAAGGATCAAATTTGGAGCTTACCAACATCCCACCGTTGACTAAGAAAAGGAAGTCAGCTTTCCTCTCTTGCCAATCGTGCCAGAATTCAATGAACTCATTGATGAACTGCTCTGAGTTGATGAATAGCCAGTACGCAGTTCTCCTTCAACTGGAGTGATGGTTGCCCCTACAAGAAGATGATCACGACCGGACACAATTCATGAGTGAAGCCAACGAAATGTTCTAGTATTCCAGGGGGGACGTAAAGTCTATCAATTCTCGAGCCCGCGAGACTTCCATGGATATTTCGCGAGACCCTCGTGTATGATCTAGTCATAGGATACATCAAACGACAGATATCCATAAGTCTGAAAACACTAACAAAATTCCTCAATCGAGCAGCATTGAGCTGTTAAGCTGTTATCAAAACTGTTTGAAAAGCTGTTAAGCTGTTATCAGACCTGTATAAAAAGCTGTTTAGCTGTTATTTGACCTATTTAAAAGCTGTTAAACTGTTATCAGAGCTGTTTGAAAAGCTGTTAAGCTGTTATCAGACCAGTTTAAAAAGCTGTTAAGCTGTTATCAGAGCTGTTATCAGAGCTGTTAAGCTGTTATCAGACCTGTTTAAAAGCTGTTTACCTGTTATCAGAGCTGTTTGAAAAGCTGTTAAGCTGTTATCTGTCCTGTTTAAAAAGCTGTTAAGCTGCTATCAGACCTGTTTAAAAAGCTGTTAAGCTGTTATCAGACCTGTTTGAAAAGCTGTTAAGCTGTTATCAGACCTGTTTAAAAAGCTGTTAAGCTGTTATCAGACCTGTTTGAAAAGCTGTTAAGCTGTTATCAGACCTGTTTAAAAACCTGTTAAGCTGTTATCAGAGCTGTTTGAAAAGCTGTTAAGCTATTATCAGACCTTTTTCAAAGCTACTGAGCTGTTATCAGACCTGTTTAAAAGCTGTTAAGCTGTTATCAGACCTGTTTAACAGCTGTTAAGCTGTTATCTGACCTGTCTGAAGAGCTGTTAAGCTGTTTTAAAAGCTGTTAAGCTGTTATCAGACCTGTTTAAAAAGCTGTTAAGCTGTTATCAGAGCTGTTTGGAAAGCTGTTAAGCTGTTATTAGAGCTGTTTGGAAAGCTGTTAAACTGGTTTGAAAAGCTGTTAAGCTGTTATAAGAGCTATTCAAGAGCTATTCGAAAAGCTGTTGAGCTGTTATCTGACCTGTTCGAAAAGCTGTTAAGCTGTTATCTAACCTGTTCGAAAAGCTCTTAAGCTGTTATCTGACCTGTTTGAAAAGCTGTTAAGCTGTTATCAGACCTGTTTGAAAAGCTGTCAACCTGTTATCTGACCTGTTTAAAAACCTGTTAAGCTGTTATCAGAGCTGTTAAAGCTGTTAAACTGTTATCAGCCCTGTTTACAAGCTGTTAAGCTGTTATCTGACCTGTCTGAAAAGCTGTTTGAAAAGCTGTTAAGCTGTTATCAGACCTGTTTAAAAAGCTGTTTAGCTGTTATCAGATCTGTTTCGAAAGCTGTTTAGCTGTTATTAGAGCTGTTTGGAAAGCTGTTAAGCTGTTATCTGACCTGTTTGAAAAGCTGTTAGGCTGTTATCAGACCTGTTTGAAAAGCTGTTAAGCTGGTTTGAAAAGCTGTTAAGCTGTTATAAGAGCTATTCGAAAAGCTGTTAAGCTGTTATCTGACCTGTTCGAAAAGCTGTTAAGCTGTTATCTGACCTGTTCGAATAGCTGTTAAACAGTTATCAGAACTATTTTGAAAAGCAATATTGAATCCCCTGTGGAATGCTTGATTATAGGGAATCAAGGTTGTAGCCTCCAAGACACACTTTCGGATGAAGGTCAAGGACCTGATGCCTTTCCGGTTTCAAAGGTGATGTCAGGGGTCAGCATTCTGGGTAAAACGCTCAACCGCCCGATTAGGAGCTTGCTGTAGTGGGCAAATATTGATAAAGAATACCTTCAGGAACTCTGGACTTAGTAGGGAAGTTGAATAAAAAAGAATACCATATATAAAATATTATTATTGATTTATTATAAATTGAAAAATATTAACATTTAATTCTTAAGGTATCGTTCTATATTAGGCTGCCTTAAATCGGTTACCCTATAATTATAATATATTTTCCTTTATTTTACAATAATGTATATCATCTTAGACTATGTCATTAAATGGTACTTTAGCTGTAATACAATTTTTATTTACAATACATATCTTAGACTAGCCTTAGATTAAATGTTTTCTGCGTCTGCTCCTTGTTGTTCTGATTGAATAGAGTAATGTCCCCATGGTAGAGTATCCATTGTCCCACTCATAATATAGCGCTTGTTATCATATGGATTCAATGCAATCTTCTTTTGGCCGATCGTGTAGACATTATGGTTATGCGATCGTATGGAGCTCTGATTAGCAGTTAATAATCGCTTGTTATTCAAACATTCGACGTAGTCTTCGAAATTGATATGCCTCTGGACTACATTACTCTTTACTCCTTTTGCTTTCTTTACAGTTTTACCATCGTTTATACGTAGACTGTACATTTTCGAGCGCAAGCCTGCAAATTCGCTCATGATTTTCCCATTCAGCTCATCCTTCATTAGACCAGGAATCTTTTTATTCATGAGCGGTAAATTGAATTGATTATCTTCTGGGTAATCACTTGTATCAAATTTGTTTATATTTTCGGCCATAAACTCATATGCATTTTTCTCTTCAAGTTCATATATTAGAGAATCTGTATCTGTATACATGACTTTACATTTATCTCCAAATTCACGCTGCATAAAACTGTAGTGGAAATCATAGAGGCATATCTTTGAAATTTCCAAAACTGCCATTCCAATATAGAGGGGCTTATTGAATAAGATTTTGAGTCGCCTTAATTCCACAGCAACTAAATTCTCATCAAATATCGTTGCACTGTGAAAGTTGGGTGCCGCAATCTGAGCTTTGGCACCATAGCGACCTTCCCACTTTACGCAAAGCTTTATATCGCTATACTTGCGAACACTTTCCATGGTCTTACAAAAAGCTGCATTATTCATCTTCTTATAGCTGTCCTTCTCATGATCACTGGTAGCCTCCTTCCGTTTGGTGGTATTTAAGTCAATATATGGTTTAAACCAAGCTGACTGGTTGAATTGAAGAACCCGGTGCAGTTTTTTTAGGATGAGACCATGTGATAAGCATTGCTTCAAATTTCGGTAGTGTATAACATATTTAGTTTTAGGATGTAATGTTGTCAAAAGGTTTTCTAATTTTGCTCCAGGTGGTGCTGCATGCTCAGAGCAAAACGGTAAATCCTTATGTGTATCATGTAGATGTTGAGGATAGTCCAAGTCGACTTCGAATATGTATCCAATTGGTGAATCATCAGGAATCTCGAAAAAGTATATAGTATATATATATATATAGTTATATTGGGAGCATCAACCCATTTGAATCCTCCGGTTGGTAAATGCTGTGACATGGCCCATCCATAAAGGTTATTTACATCATAATACATCAGGTATTTCTCTTTCTCCTCAGGCTTAAAATCATCCATATATTTATTATTTGCTTTGCTATATCTGTTCGAGCATTAACTTATACCACCTCGAATACCACTCTCTATGAATAGCAGTATATCTACGTCGGTTATCAGCACTAGTTTCACTTTGGTGTATTTTAGCATAGCATCCCATGTTAGACCTGGCATGATGTAATAATGTGCTGGATCCAAATTGTACGTCTTCATTCATACTTCTCGAAAGTTCTCGAAGTAGGAGGACATCAGTTTTCAGGTATAGATCGGAATATTTGCCAAGTGTCTGTATTTCAAATGTCTGCCAGACCTTTTCAGCATGATTGTAGTCCTCAGCGAATATATCACTGTCAGTCATTTTATTATAGAATTGCTCCTGTGCCGGTAAGTGTTGGAAATCCAATTTTTCCCAATCGTCAACGAAGTCGTATGGGAAGACACCTTTGCGGGTAAGTAGTTTAAAGTCATCATCATCCAATTCCCACCATACAGCTCTTGTAATATTTAATTTATTCATTGGTAGCAATGATGATAGCTTATCTAATGATTCTGCAATAAAACGGAAGGAATCGATGAATCTGAATTTGATATGACTGCCTTCAACGTGCTTGGTGAACGAGATATATCTTTCTTTATTTATTGGTAGCAGATCCACTTTCCCAGGAATCATATCCAGATAAGTTGTGAAAAATGACTGGAACTATGGGACAATCTTGATACATCAGATTGCATGCATTGTGCGCTGGCCCCCGGTATTTTTCTGTTAAAGGAATTTATGAAAAAATTAATTGAATTATGATTCTCAGTATTTACCTGTTAAGTGGCAATGATCCCGGACTCGTTCCTCATCGGCTGCAAACGTTTTTTCACATATATGGCAGCAAGTATATTCCATATGTGAACGCCATTCCTCTTTAGTCAGGGGCTGCATTGGCCTGATGTTCAGCTTTTCCTGTACAGCTATGGAGACAATTTTTTGCAATTCTAATGCAAACCTTTGTTGACAGTCCTTTCCTCGATATGCTCTGTAATATGAGAGCTTAGCATCATGTTTGCAGTGGAAATAGAATACTATGCTATGAACTTCATGTTCCTGGATTCGCTGTGTATTTTGATCGTTTCCCTGAATCGGCTTCAATATTGATTCAAGATCAGCATACACACAAAAGGGGACTGGATTCTTATGGTTATAATTCTTATATTCCAACCATTTCTTTTCCTCTGAGGGAAACATAATCCTACAGTCGTTTTGTTTCTCGCATTCGGGAGTGTGTGATGTTAATTTTTCTTCAGAGTAAGAGTAGAACAAACATCTGTCGCATATATGCCTCTTACGAGTATTTTTCGAAGTTTGTTTCGGTACAAGGCGCGAAAGATCTTTAATCCAGCAGAAATGATATCTGCCATCATCATCATCGTCCATATGATCATCAGCCTGGTCATAGTCATCTTGTAGCATTAAGAAATTTACATGTCGCTCCATCCTATGTTTCGTAAGTCTAACTGGAACCGTGGTGAAGAAACGCTCTTTCTCTAGGATGAGTACGTTTATTGATAAATCGTTGTGGTCTTCAAATTGCGTAATTTGCTTAAATGTCATGGGAAATGTTATCCCATTTAAATTAAGTCCAGTTGAATAATGTGGATATGATGAGGTCCTATCAGAGTTGGCAGTTGCAGGATATAGCGCTGAAGTGACGGCCCATGCAAGCTTTCTTTGATGCAATCTCCTTTGGTAGAGGTATATACGAAGATCCTCGAAGCTGTTCAAACTTGTTGATGTGTACTGCTAGATGTATTATAGAGTGCAGTGCCCAACCACTGTCTTTTTCCTGGAATTCTTCCAGCTGAGGGTGTATTGGATCCAAAATGTTTGATTTAAACCACTCCTCTAAGTTATCATCTGTACTAATTGGAGCAGTTCTCGCTTGGAAGTATTTAATGTCTTTTATAATTTCATTGTCACCAGTTTCTTTAACAAATTCACCGCAAAACGTTGTAGAAACTTTAATATTAAAATAATGTTTTAAGGTATTTTTAACACGACGCGTAAATAATTTGGTGGCGTCTTGCATAAATAGCTTCGGATCGATATGTTTTAAATTTGCAATAACACCTTGTCTGCGAACGCTGTCTTTGTTTCCTCCCACTTTACAAAATCACTTCTTCTTACGCGAGTAATTCCTCCACCTCGACGGGGAGTTCTCAATAGTGCTCTCAATGTTTTAATTTGATCGAGACAGCTCTCGAAATGTCGTTTCCTAGAACTCTTATTGCACTTCCGAAATGCAACTTGAAATTTATGCATATTTCTATTACACTTTTGAGCAATATAGTCTTTATTCATTGAATTTTTTAAACACTTCATCACATCTTTTCGCAAATTTTCAATTATTGAAAAACTTTTATTTATTAACACTGTAGACATTTTTAATTTTTTTATATTTTAAACTAACACTGAGACTTACTGAAACTGAATGATGACTCCTAGCGGTTTGCTTGCGCTTTTATAGGAACACCTCGCTGTTTACTTTATACGAATTTGTTTACAGGAAGTGAAGTGGTATCAAATTACGTGAGGATGGCTCATTCGATTAAATTTGTTTACACAGGTGTGCATAACTTATTCAGCGAATTTGTTTACAGTGGTGACATCAAATTGCATGAGGATGACTCATTCGATTGAATTTGTTTACACAGGTGTGCATGACTCATTCAGCGAATTTGTTTACAGGAAGTGAAGTGATATCAAATTACGTGAGGATGGCTCATTCGATTAAATTCGTTTACACAGGTGTGCATGACTCATTCAGCTTAAATGCGAATTTGTAAACAGGAAGTGGGGTGATTTCAAATTACATGAGGATGACTTTATTCAGCTGCGCGGATTGGTTACAACAGGATTTAACTTGTTTTGGAAGATTGCCTATAAATTAAGGAGCTTAATCAGATTCACTATCAGCTTCATTCCGGAGTTCAAACAAATAGGAAGCAAGGAGAAAATAATAATAATGCCAAACGTAATGGATGAACTAAAGAAGTTGGAGCAGTACCAACCATCCCTGAAGACCTATCAAATGGAGTTGGATAAAAAGTACAAGATTTGTGGAGCGAGAAGGTGTACAACTACATTTGGAGCTCGTGTGGTTCTGGATTTGGAGAATTATCAACTATTTCTTCCTTCACAATACAACACCATTTCGAACGATGCTTTGAGTAAAATAAATACCCAGGGAGATTTCTCGGTGATTAACAGAGGACCAGTCGAGCGATCATATAAAATTGAATTTATTCAGAATGATATTAATCTGTATCCAATTATTTATTATAACCGTTGAATAATAAAAAGGGAATAATGTGAAAATAGTTTTTTAATTAGTCGTGATAGTGAAGATCAAGTTTAGTACTGCTGCTCTACAAGTTTGTATTATTGATTATGAACCCAGAAGAGGACCATGGAAGACATATGCTCTGGATCGCTTTCGCTTCCAAGATAGGATTAATAGAACTTCAGATATATTGTTGCCAATTTTGGATATGAAGCACAGAGAAAAAGTTTATAATTTAAGAATTAATGATGCGAATAAATGTTAATAAACAACACTTTTCCATAAAACTTATGATTTTCAATACACACTCCTAGATGCAAAAAACCATTGTTTACTTTACGTGGCGGTATCAAATTACCAGCCACCTGACCACCGAGGCTTTAATTTCCACTACTTCTTACAAGCAGCCGTGATTTATTTTTAGATATCATGATCACTCTTGGCTTTTAATTCGCAGTTGTTTCTTTCAGCAATAGAAATTTTCAATACTCATCTAAGACAACATATCAGTTGTTGTTTTTTTTCTGCTATTGAGAATCTTTCATAAATTTGTTTACTTTACTCGGCTCTGTGAGAATTTTGTTTACATTATTCGACTGCGATTTTGTTTACATTATTCGGCCGTACGAATTGTTTATGCAATGAATCAAATTAGGAGCATTACACCTCAAGATCAAAAGCCAACATATCTACCTACGTTAGTTGTTGTTGTTGCTAATTTAATAACATGGTACTGAATATAGCCTGGTTGAAAACATTTTGGTATGACATAGTGTGTGTGTGTGTGTGTGTGTTTGCGCGCGCGCGTGTGTTTGTGTGTGTGTGCGTGTGTTTGTGTGTGTGTATGTGTGTAAATATCGCCCAATTTGTTTACTTTACTCGGCTGCGATTTTGTTTACATTATTCAGAATTTCATTATCGGACATATCCAAGTCAAAATACCTGCCTACATTGGTTGTTGTTGTTGGCATAAGTATCCTCCTAAAAGAAAACTTCAAGATGATGTCAAATTTTCAGTACAAAAGCGACCTCAGCCCCCTCCCTCTCTCCTCCCCCCTCCCCAGAACCACGGTCCAGAGCCATCAAAATAGTTGTAATCTGCCTTGCACTTTTTGTATGGAAAAAGTGGTCCAGAACATACATAGGGTAATACTAATCGAAGCAACCGCAAATATTTTCAACAAAACTAAAGCCGCAATTGAGAAGGAATTTCTGGTTATGCATAAAAAGTTGATATCAATACAGATAACTACATCATCAATGGAAAACAGAACATTGGATAGCAAAATACCCATTGAAATTGAATCACTTATTTCCCTGGTTTCGTTAATGGCATTCAGATACCAAAATACCCAGTCGGAATTAATAGATCTCTTAACAGATTCAAGGCATGGAAAATTTCATCCTACACTCATTTCCCCTAGACAAATTGAAGAACTCTTATTGAACATCAGACAGGAATTGCCAAATTCAATGATGCTTCCCATAATTCTAGAGACAATATTTTATCACAAATTTACAAATTGAGTACAATAGCAGCGAATATTTTCAATAATAAAATAATTATTGAGCTCCAAATTCCACTTCCATTCAAGGAACCATACCAAATATTCAAAGTAATGCCATTACCTACACCCCTTAATGGATCGTTCGTGTATATTAATCCATCAAATGAATATATACTAATAGACTACAATCGCGAACATTATATTGAACTAACAGTCCAAGATATCCACAATTGCGCAACGTTGGATCATATGCATTTTCACTGCAGCATATCATCACCGCTCCTTAATGCAAATACAAAAACAAACCAATGTGAGGTAAATCTGATAAAAAAGGAACCGATAACATCAAAATGTGAGATCCTAACATTAGAACGAGATTACTATTGGACACAATTATCTCAGCGAAACGCATGGCTGTTCTCCCTAAAAGATTCCCTCCATATAGATATTATTTGCGAAAATTCCATTAGCTCACAAATACTGCAAGGAACAGGAACAATGTATATCTATCCCGGTTGTTATGTACCTAGCAAAGACACAACGTAAAGGTTTCCAAATATAATTCCCATTTTATCCCAACAATAAACATATCCAATATAATATGGGATACGACGTCTTCCCCTATAAAATCCCATACGGAAACATATACAAAAACGAATAACATTAACATTACGAACAACCTGGAGCTAGAAAAACTTCTAGAATCAATTCGTTTCCAAAAAGAACAGGAACTAATTCCACTCAACCCCATAAACAAACATCATATTCACCACTACGCAATATCCTATGTGACAATTACTTTTATCATCTCTATTGCCTGCGTCTACATGTACATTAAATATAAACCGAAAAAAAGATTATCCCAAAATATAACCCTCGAAGATGAACTAGAAAATGTGCTCAGACCTGCACCAAGAAATCTTAATTTCAAAATAACCCCAGCACCTAAAAGGAAAACGACTGAAAACGTTTAACCTACGGACGTTAACAAACAGACACCTTTTTCTAATTTCCACCATCCTAATAATCCACATCCCCATTGTAAAAAAAACAACAAAAAGGGAAATCGCCTAATTACCTATGAATTAATTACTTAACATTGCGCTCAAAGTCCACTTCTTCCATTAAAAGGTAATTCAGAGGTAAATGAGCTAAATGCCAGTGCAGGCATTTAATTCGAAAAAATTGGAAATTTCTATTCAGCGAATGAAAATCGTCAATTACTACGACATGCAAAACTTCATGTTCAAATTTATGAATATAAATTTCATCGCCCAGAATATAACAGGAACAAGGGTAAATATGTGTTAAAATTTTATTTTTTTCACTCCTTTAGCTAAATTATGTAAATGAAAGATATATATATAAGTATAGAAATAGCAATGCATTAAATACAAAGAAGGAAATAATTATAAATGTGTAAAAACAAAAACAAAAGTACATATTACAAATAAATAGTGCTACTATTATAAGAAGAAAGAACATACAAATAAATAAATAAAAAAAAACATTACTAATTGACAATTATATAAATAAATAATAAATGAAAGAAATAAAAAAGTACGGAACACTGTATAATAAAAATTCTAGTATTATTGATGTACTTTTATACTAGCTTAGAACCTATAATAATAATATAATGTAATTGTGGAGACGCTTCTGTTAACTTTAAATATACTAAAATCATTGTTTTTTTATTTTATTAAAAACAAGGCAATATATGGTGTGCCTTCCAATTATATATATAACACATATATAAAATAACTGTCCAGAATATCGATTAAAATTTATTACTATTGAAGAAAGAAAGTTTTCTTCTATAAAGAATAAAACTTTCTTTTCCCCAGGGGGAGGGATGTTGCGACTCAGGTGCCTAAATCACAACCAATAAGGGTCCATACACCAATATATTGCCTTATGCAATATATCGATGCATTGCAAAGTTGACCCTGAAAATTAATTTAAATTCATGAATTCAAAGTTTCGTTTAAAATTTAAAATGCATTTAAAAATATATTCCCATAGTATAACAAAATTCAATTTAGCATAAATTGCATTTTGTTATCAGACACACATTTCACTCACACGATATGCACACTTACCTACATACAATGTCATCTTACTTTTTTTCCATATGTACTATGTACATACGTACATTGCCTACTTAATCCAATCTAATTGTATGTAGATACATACATACAATTATCAAAATTATTCGCGCCCTCTTAAAATTAATATTTCAAGACGGGCGCACAAGTACATATAGGATTACAGTTTTACATTGATGCATATAGCTCGCATCAAAGAACTTTTGCATTTTCTCACGTACGTTTATTCAACGTCGTGAGGAAACAATAAAATAACAAAAAAGCTTTTTGAAGATATCGTGGATACCTGGGAGCAATTTGCCCAAACCTCGGGAAGTTGTTTTTTTTTAATCCGCCGAGTACAGTACGTACAAAATATCTAAGTTGTAAAAAATTAAAAAAAAGGTCTAAGCTGTGAAAAAATAGAAAAGATCTAAGTAGTAAAAATTATTAAAAAAAAAAGATCTAAGTTGTGAAAAAATAGAAAAGATCTAAGTAGTAAAAATTATTAAAAAAAAGGATCTAAGTTGTGAAAAAATAGAAAAGATCTAAGTAGTGAAAAAAAATGAAAGGATCTAAGTAGAGAAAATTATAAAAAGATCTAAGCTGTGAAAAAAAATAGAAACGATCTAAGTTTGTGAAATGGAGAAGAAATTTTTCTAAAAACGGAAAGCTCAGATCAATCTCGAATAAATAAAAATCTAGTGATTGTGTTTTTTTTATCTACTGAACCCAAACACGGAATCTTTTGATTTCGAAAAGTTTCCAGAAAAATTGGAAAATTCTTCATTTTTCCCGAAACAGATTTATCACTCATCATATCGATGAAAAATTTTCAGATGATTTTCCCGCTTTACCGGGTTTTTCATGGAGTTTTCCACAAAAACAACTTTATGTAACTCATTTCGCTCTACAACTTTGTCTTAGGTTGCAAAACGCTCAAATGCTTCCTTGGTCGGAAAAACTCCGGAAAAGCGTTTTACATGAATTTTCCTCGATTTTTTCTGCAAGTTTTCACCATTGTCGGAGAGAAAGTAATGATGCCAGTTCATAGGGAACTTGATTCTGCATAATTTAAAAAACTTTTTTACCGGAAAATTCCGGAAAATTTTTTCGAAAAAATCGGAAAACTGCATTTTTCCTGAAATGGATTTATCAGTAATCAAATTTGTACAAAATTTTCAAATGATGTTTCCCGATTTTCCGGGTTTTCCATGGAAATTTTCGGTTCAAATTTTTATAGATTCAATTGTCACGCGACATGAACCTGTGTGCCAAATTTCAGCTCGCTGTGATGACGAAAAGTGGGTCTACGAAAGTGTTGAAAATAGTAAAAAAGAAATATATAAATATACAGCCAGACAAATTCGTGTACGAGTTAAAGGGACGGGCTGGCACAAAACCCTCGAGAATACTTACCAAGCCATGAAACAGAAATCTAGATGTGTGCGTTCGGAGTCCGTTTTCTAAAATGTTCTATATTGATACTTATGGAAAAGTGCTAAACATTGGCTTTATGCATGCCACGGAGCCTAAACTACTATCCATATAGGAAAATAGTCTTGTAATAATTTACAGCTTGATTTCTAATCTTCCCAAAGGCTACACTTCCTATATACCTTACTTAACAAAATAATAAAATAATTTTTATTACAAAGTAACCTTACCATTTAACGCTCAATACCTTTCAGCTGAGTGATAATTGCATGTGCGTATGTGCAGCCGGAGTCCGAATCTGCAGGCAGCTACATTCGAAATCATCAGCCCACGGCATGCCATGACGGCACAGCGACATTACAATGATTACTCAGCTTTGAATTTTTGTTTGAGAAATCGTAGTCATTTGGTTAAGATTAATTTTTTTAAATAATTTTGTTAGGAAAGGTATGAAAGTTTTATTACGGTTCGGAAGATAAGAAAGCAAGCTTAAAATTATCACAATACCATTTTTCTGTATGAACAGTAGTTTAAGGAGGAGGAGCAATTCAAATAACACTTTCATCAGTTTTACATAAGAACACTGCAAATATTTGAGAATGTAAGGACTACCTTGGGCCTTGGCTTGTGAAGTATTCTCGAGGGTTTTGGCTGGCCTCAAAAATTACGTTCAACAAACAAATCTTTATGATTGTGATCCTATTCAGATATTTTAAAATTCACTAATAAAATCGCTTTTTTTTTCAGATAAATGTGCAGAAATCGTTAATATTTTTACTCGCAGAAAATATCGCTATACTTCGTTCAACTTTAAATTTTCTCACTTCGCACATTTTTCCAGAAAAATTCCCGCTGCACCCACACACAGCAGAACACGTTGGGCATCGTCGATTTTTCGGAGGAACGTCACTACATGGACTACACTATATCGTCCTCTTATGTTCTCCAATGAAAAACAAACCAAGGGGAAATGCTACGCAGATAAAAGACCACGAAAAGAAATTTTCTCGTAGATGGAGATAGGTATGAGAAAACTTATTCGACCGCGCCACTACCCGATGTTTATTCTCTTGACGGTTCTCCCGGTCCAGCACTTGTGCGCAATCAGTCACCAGTGCCCAAAACTTGTTCGTACCGCATCCTTTTAAAACTTAAAACATATTCCCGACTTCGCGCAGGCTGCCTACATCGCAGCTGCTGTTGACTCAACCATCGGCAAGCGAGCATTTTGTTCGTTCTTTTTTTCGGATTTCAGAATGTCGCTCCCCTTTGTACTACTGCATGAGTACGGGTGTGTGTGTGTATGACTTGCCTGCACTCCGGCAGCAACAGAATGCATGCTGTGAGCGGTAGTTTCTAGGAACTATTCTAGACAGGCCTGCTATAATACTTTTCGTGATCATGCGTTGCTCTACCGCTAGGCGAATTACCGTTTTCGTCTCTTGGCTGTGGGTGACTAGCGGTGAAATCCAAACGAAAAATTATAATCTGTGCGCGTTCTGCACAATTTAGAATTATTCGTTTGGAAATATTTTTGTTGTTTTTTTTTCTGTTCAGGCCTTTTGCAGTTTCTTTTTCTTCCTTTTTTAGAGTTTATGTGAAAAATTTAAATTTATGCGCGTTCTGAAAAATTAGATTCTTTCCTTTGGGATATATATTTTGCTGCATTGCCAATGCGAAATAACCTTCTTGGTTTTGCCAGTTTCTCTTTCTATAATAATTTTCTTTTCAGAATTTTTATCCTTTATGAAAAAGTAGCATAGGGCTGTCGTGTCCTAAAAGCAATCGAACGATAATCCAACGATTAATTCTAATAAAACGGCTTGAAAATGACAACACTCGAGTTACTCACATATAAATTTTTATTTTATTCAACACTGACCTAACTTAATACATAAAACACAAAGCTAACCCGAACCGAACGGTAACTTGACACCTTAAAGTTACAACGCGACTGAACAATTAACGGCACTCGCCAGACCAGTCACTGGACTTTTATGCACCAATATTCGGAAGTAAACTTTACTAGCAACGCGGATGTAAACAAACGACACCAACCTTGCCGTTTGTTCTACCGGTTGCCGCACCTGATTCGCTCAGTAGTAAACAATCGCTTTACATAATAATTACCATGCGAGGTTAATTATTATTGTAATCGTCGATTGCTCCACTAAGCGCTCATCGCAGCCAGCTGTTGAGCTAATCAGCAAAATAACCGACAATTGCAGAACAGTACCATGCGAGGTTACTGTTTAGTAATTGCTAATTATTTCACTAAAATGCGCTCTTGGCTGCTGGAAGAATCTTCCTTATATTGGGCGACAACATCCCTCCCCCCTTGGAAAAACTAGTTTCTGCAGGGAACTAGATCTGGACAATGCAATCAATTAAATAAACTGAAAATATCTCATCTTCGTTCGGTTCAGATTCTTTACATTATTTCATTACATTTCTGTACATTACATTTTTACATCCTTCGAAATTTTCTTATTTCCTTTTTCTAACAATGTTTGATTTTACATCATTTCACATTTCTATTTTTAATATTTAATTTCTCTTTCACCATTTATTTTTTCCTAAATATTCTTTCCTAGGTTCTTTTCACATTACATTTTTTTTTTTTGCTTTCAGTATTCTATGTTTTTTTTTTCCACATTTTACTTTCTTTTATTGCTTCTCGCATTCAATTTTATTATCGTCTTACAATATTTCTATACTTCTTTAATTTATTTAACATTTTTTCTTTCCTGTATTTCTTACATTTGTATCTATTCTACCTCTTTTTCTGTTACAATAAACTATAAGCTTGATATATCTTAAATAAGTACTCTAATTTTTAATAATTCCGTCGCCAAAAATCTTTTCTCTAATAATACTTTTTGTTTTCCTTTCATTTTTACCTTATTACCATTTTAAAAGTATTGTCCAAATCATGAGAGAAAAAACTTCAATAATTTTAATACTTTTTACAAACTTAGCTTTAACATTCTAATTTCTGTGGGTGCCCAAAATTTCCCTAATTATACTATTACAATACAATAACTACTCTACTATTCTAATTGTACCAGTTGCCTCCCGACGACAGTAGGTAAATTGGCTGTTGGCAGGTTTGCTGTTGTTGGAATGATGACTTCTATACTGGGTTCTGCTTGCTTGGATAGCCTCGCTTGGATTGGCCCCGTCAATGGTCTGCGGATAAAGGTTCGAACCTTTTCACTTTTGTGACACTCCTGCTACTACTGCTGACTTTTTATCGCCTTTGAATCTCAAATTTTATTTGAATGGTAAATTATCCCAAGAACTATGTGTATAGAATGTTTTCATCTACACTGCATTTCTGGAAACCATTACATCAGTTTTTAGCTAGGATGTATGACAATTTCTTGTCATAAGCGTTTCTTTAATTTCATTGCGATAATATTTGTAAAAAAAAATTCTTTTGGTCCCGATGGAGTTCTCTCAATTATATTGAGAGTCCACGAGTACTATCGATGCATTGCAAAGTTGACCCTGAAAATTAATTTAAATTCAAGAATTCAAAGTTTCGTTTAAAATTTAAAATGCATTTAAAAATATATTCCCATAGTATAACAAAATTCAATTTAGCATAAATTGCATTTTGTTATCAGACACACATTTCACTCACACGATATGCACACTTACCTACATACAATGTCATCTTACTTTTTTTCCATATGTACTATGTACATACGTACATTGCTTACTTAATCCAATCTAATTGTATGTAGATACATACATACAATTATCAAAATTATTCGCGCCCTCTTAAAATTAATATTTCAAGACGGGCGCACAAGTACATATAGGATTACAGTTTTACATTGATGCATATAGCTCGCATCAAAGAACTTTTGCATTTTCTCACGTACGTTTATTCAACGTCGTGAGGAAACAATAAAATAACAAAAAAGCTTTTTGAAGATATCGTGGATACCTGGGAGCAATTTGCCCAAACCTCGGGAAGTTGTTTTTTTTTAATCCGCCGAGTACAGTACGTAAAAAATATCTAAGTTGTAAAAAATTAAAAAAAAGGTCTAAGCTGTGAAAAAATAGAAAAGATCTAAGTAGTAAAAATTATTAAAAAAAAAAGATCTAAGTTGTGAAAAAATAGAAAAGATCTAAGTAGTAAAAATTATTAAAAAAAAGGATCTAAGTTGTGAAAAAATAGAAAATATCTAAGTAGTGAAAAAAAAATGAAAAGATCTAAGTAGTGAAAATTATAAAAAGATCTAAGCTGTGAAAAAAAATAGAAACGATCTAAGTTTGTGAAATGGAGAAGAAATTTTTCTAAAAACGGAAAGCTCAGATCAATCTCGAATAAATAAAAATCTAGTGATTGTGTTTTTTTTTATCTACTGAACCCAAACACGGAATCTTTTGATTTCCCTTTAGTTCGATAGAAGTTGTGTGCTCTCCATCAGGAGCACGGCACACAAGCAAAATACACACCAGCAGGACGGAAAAAAATGATTCCGCATAGCTTATAAAACTTTTTTGTCGGAAAATTCCGGAAATTTTCGAAAAGTTTCCAGAAAAATTGGAAAATTCTGCATTTTTCCCGAAACAGATTTATCACTCATCATATCGATGAAAAATTTTCAGATGATTTTCCCGCTTTACCGGGTTTTTCATGGAGTTTTCCACAAAAACAACTTTATGTAACTCATTTCGCTCTACAACTTTGTCTTAGGTTGCAAAACGCTCAAATGCTTCCTTGGTCGGAAAAACTCCGGAAAAGCGTTTTACATGAATTTTCCTCGATTTTTTCTGCAAGTTTTCACCATTGTCGGAGAGAAAGTAATGATGCCAGTTCATAGGGAACTTGATTCTGCATAATTTAAAAAACTTTTTTACCGGAAAATTTTCCGGAAAAGTCGGAAAATTCCGGAAAATTTTTTCGAAAAAATCGGAAAACCCTGCATTTTTCCTGAAATGGATTTATCAGTAATCAAATTTGTACAAAATTTTCAAATGATGTTTCCCGATTTTCCGGGTTTTCCATGGAAATTTTCGGTTCAAATTTTTATAGATTCAATTGTCACGCGACATGAACCTGTGTGCCAAATTTCAGCTCGCTGTGATGACGAAAAGTGGGTCTACGAAAGTGTTGAAAATAGTAAAAAAGAAATATATAAATATACAGACAGACAAATTCGTGTACGAGTTAAAGGGACGGGCTGGCACAAAACCCTCGAGAATACTTACCAAGCCATGAAACAGAAATCTAGATGTGTGCGTTCGGAGTCCGTTTTCTAAAATGTTCTATATTGATACTTATGGAAAAGTGCTAAACATTGGCTTTATGCATACCACGGAGCCTAAACTACTATCCATATAGGAAAATAGTCTTGTAATAATTTACAGCTTGATTTCTAATCTTCCCAAAGGCTACACTTCCTATATACCTTACTTAACAAAATAATAAAATAATTTTGATTACAAAGTAACCTTACCATTTAACGCTCAATACCTTTCAGCTGAGTGATAATTGCATGTGCGTATGTGCAGCCGGAGTCCGAATCTGCAGGCAGCTACATTCGAAATCATCAGCCCACGGCATGCCATGACGGCACAGCGACATTACAATGATTACTCAGCTTTGAATTTTTGTTTGAGAAATCGTAGTCATTTGGTTAAGATTAATTTTTTTAAATAATTTTGTTAGGAAAGGTATGAAAGTTTTATTACGGTTCGGAAGATAAGAAAGCAAGCTTAAAATTATCACAATACCATTTTTCTGTATGAACAGTAGTTTAAGGAGGAGGAGCAATTCAAATAACACTTTCATCAGTTTTACATAAGAACACTGCAAATATTTGAGAATGTAAGGACTACCTTGGGCCTTGGCTTGTGAAGTATTCTCGAGGGTTTTGGCTGGCCTCAAAAATTACGTTCACCAAACAAATCTTTATGATTGTGATCCTATTCAGATATTTTAAAATTCACTAATAAAATAGCTTTTTTTTTCAGATAAATGTGCAGAAATCGTTAATATTTTTACTCGCAGAAAATATCGCTATACTTCGTTCAACTTTAAATTTTCTCACTTCGCACATTTTTCCAGAAAAATTCCCGCTGCACCCACACACAGCAGAACACGTTGGGCATCGTCGATTTTTCGGAGGAACGTTACTACATGGACTACACTATATCGTCCTCTTATGTTCTCCAATGAAAAACAAACCAAGGGGAAATGCTACGCAGATAAAAGACCACGAAAAGAAATTTTCTCGTAGATGGAGATAGGTATGAGAAAACTTATTCGACCGCGCCACTACCCGATGTTTATTCTCTTGACGGTTCTCCCGGTCCAGCACTTGTGCGCAATCAGTCACCAGTGCCCAAAACTTGTTCGTACCGCATCCTTTTAAAACTTAAAACATATTCCCGACTTCGCGCAGGCTGCCTACATCGCAGCTGCTGTTGACTCAACCATCGGCAAGCGAGCATTTTGTTCGTTCTTTTTTTCGGATTTCAGAATGTCGCTCCCCTTTGTACTACTGCATGAGTACGGGTGTGTGTGTGTATGACTTGCCTGCACTCCGGCAGCAACAGAATGCATGCTGTGAGCGGTAGTTTCTAGGAACTATTCTAGACAGGCCTGCTATAATACATTTCGTGATCATGCGTTGCTCTACCGCTAGGCGAATTACCGTTTTCGTCTCTTGGCTGTGGGTGACTAGCGGTGAAATCCAAACGAAAAATTATAATCTGTGCGCGTTCTGCACAATTTAGAATTATTCGTTTGGAAATATTTTTGTTGTTTTTTTTTCTGTTCAGGCCTTTTGCAGTTTCTTTTTCTTCCTTTTTTAGAGTTTATGTGAAAAATTTAAATTTATGCGCGTTCTGAAAAATTAGATTCTTTCCTTTGGGATATATATTTTGCTGCATTGCCAATGCGAAATAAACTTCTTGGTTTTGCCAGTTTCTCTTTCTATAATAATTTTCTTTTCAGAATTTTTATCCTTTATGAAAAAGTAGCATAGGGCTGTCGTGTCCTAAAAGCAATCGAACGATAATCCAACGATTAATTCTAATAAAACGGCTTGAAAATGACAACACTCGAGTTACTCACATATAAATTTTTATTTTATTCAACACTGACCTAACTTAATACATAAAACACAAAGCTAACCCGAACCGAACGGTAACTTGACACCTTAAAGTTACAACCAGTCATTGGACTTTTATGCACCAATATTCGGAAGTAAACTTTACTAGCAACGCGGATGTAAACAAACGACACCAACCTTGCCGTTTGTTCTACCGGTTGCCGCACCTGATTCGCTCAGTAGTAAACAATCGCTTTACATAATAATTACCATGCGAGGTTAATTATTATTGTAATCGTCGATTGCTCCACTAAGCGCTCATCGCAGCCAGCTGTTGAGCTAATCAGCAAAATAACCGACAATTGCAGAACAGTACCATGCGAGGTTACTGTTTAGTAATTGCTAATTATTTCACTAAAATGCGCTCTTGGCTGCTGGAAGAATCTTCCTTATATTGGGCGACAACATCCCTCCCCCCTTGGAAAAACTAGTTTCTGCAGGGAACTAGATCTGGACAATGCAATCAATTAAATAAACTGAAAATATCTCATCTTCGTTCGGTTCAGATTCTTTACATTATTTCATTACATTTCTGTACATTACATTTTAACATCCTTCGAAATTTTCTTATTTCCTTTTTCTAACAATGTTTGATTTTACATCATTTCACATTTCTATTTTTAATATTTAATTTCTCTTTCACCATTTATTTTTTCCTAAATATTCTTTCCTAGGTTCTTTTCACATTACATTTTTTTTTTTTTGCTTTCAGTATTCTATGTTTTTATTTTTCCACATTTTACTTTCTTTTATTGCTTCTCGCATTCAATTTTATTATCGTCTTACAATATTTCTATACTTCTTTAATTTATTTAACATTTTTTCTTTCTTGTATTTCTTACATTTGTATCTATTCTACCTCTTTTTCTGTTACAATAAACTATAAGCTTGATATATCTTAAATAAGTACTCTAATTTTTAATAATTCTGTCGCCAAAAATCTTTTCTCTAATAATACTTTTTGTTTTCCTTTCATTTTTACCTTATTACCATTTTAAAAGTATTGTCCAAATCATGAGAGAAAAAACTTCAATAATTTTAATACTTTTTACAAACTTAGCTTTAACATTCTAATTTCTGTGGGTGCCCAAAATTTCCCTAATTATACTATTACAATACAATAACTACTCTACTATTCTAATTGTACCAGTTGCCTCCCGACGACAGTAGGTAAATTGGCTGTTGGCAGGTTTGCTGTTGTTGGAATGATGACTTCTATACTGGGTTCTGCTTGCTTGGATAGCCTCGCTTGGATTGGCCCCGTCAATGGTCTGCTGATAAAGGTTCGAACCTTTTCACTTTTGTGACACTCCTGCTACTACTGCTGACCTTTTATCGCCTTTGAATCTCAAATTTTATTTGAATGGTAAATTATCCCAAGAACTATGTGTATAGAATGTTTTCATCTACACTGCATTTCTGGAAACCATTACATCAGTTTTTATCTAGAATGTATGACAATTTCTTGTCATAAGCGCTTCTTTAATTTCATTGCGATAATATTTGTAAAAAAAAATTCTTTTGGTCCCGATGGAGTTCTCTCAATTATATTGAGAGTCCACGAGTACTTAAAAAAATTTTTTTTTAATATCATATATAAGGTACCATACATATATAAGATATACCAAATATATATAAGATATACCATATTGCAGACCTCTCAGCATTAATTTATGTGCTAATAATTCCGCTAGGTTTAAAAACTGTAGTTCTCTAATAAACGTTTAACTAATCTAGCTATATTTTCGGGGTTTACTCACTGCTTCTATAAATTCGGCGTCCAGATCATCTATGTGAACTTCATCTACTGTCACCATGTGCAGGTCTAACGCAAATCTTCACGGTTGTGGAGTTTGTGGCATTTCAGAGTGGGCAGGATAGTCCACTGTGTAGTGTACGAATTAACTTTCCCACGGGGCTTGAACAACCCTCTTCTATGGGGCATCGGCTTGATATTACCTCCTGTCTTCTCTGCCTCCAGCAAGGTGAAAAGTGCATAAGTCACCGTGATTACCGCTTTCCTCGCAATAAACTAAACCCTATACTTATATGATGCTAATATAGGGCAACCCTTTTATTTTTCTTAAACTTAAAGGTGTTTTTTTTTTAATTTATTTTAGAAACTTTTACTTTGGTTTTTATTATACTTCTAAACTTTTTCTTTTAATTCTTGCTTCCTTTATAACTTTTAATCTTTAACACTTATTTTAAAAACCCTTCAATTTTTTAACATATCTTCTCTTTAAATCTTATATTCCTTTTAAATTTTCAATCTTTTCTTAGCTCTTATTTTTGAAAATCTCTTCGTTATTAATCAACATTTTTAACATATTCTTTTCCTTTATTTTCATTACTCTTTTGTTTTTTTTTTATCTTTCTTGCGCCTGCTTTTTAGCTTTCCATTTCTAACTTTAAACATTTATTAATTATCTTCATACGGTGCATATTCTTCTAACTTTTTCTTTTTCATTCAATTATTCTTTCAAAATCTCTATTTTCTTCTTTTTTTCGGGTAATTAAAGAACTCTCTGCCTTTATTTAAAATTTTCAAATTGCCACTATTCAATTTCTCTCTTTATTTAAAAAAAAAAACATTTCCTTACCCTCATACCTTTTTATTTTATAGATTTACCTTACATTGGATCCACTGGGTTAACTTTTTATAACCTTTCAATATTTTTCGGCTCCTGTTAAACTCCGCTCATCGAATTTCTTCTGAAATTGAAGGGAATTTTTTGGACATTTCTGTTGTTAAGTTCCCCGATTACTTGGTCATAACCGTTACCTACCTAGTATAGACTGGCGAAGCTAGGCGTGATATTCATCATATTGGTCCTACTTCGCACCGGTGCTGTCGTACCCGTTTGCAAGCTATATTTTTGTATCTTTAATTTACCTTTTTGCGGCAAGGTCCACTGAGATCGCCGTCGGTTGTAACTGTTCTTATGATTCCATGTAGGTCGTCTGTAAAATTTGCGCGGTTCTATTTGCCCGTGCGAGGAATCAGGATTTTTTAAAAAATAGGCTGTCGCATTGGCGATTCTTACGAATACAGGCCCAGCTTCCAACCTATTTCTACTGTACCCTTTATATTCCGGTTGTCCCCTCTCCTCACTAAATTCGTCGACACTTATATTATGAAATTCCGCACTGTCATAAGCAGTGGACAAAGTCTTCTTCCATAATTGTGCCCCGAATGGCTCCTCCAATATGGATATATTTTTTCTCTCTGTGCTAAAGCTTCCTTTGCATTGCGTGCCGGACTTTTCGCTTCAAAGTGTCGGTCATAAGCGCAAGATGCAATGCTTTCCGCTATATTAATGTTATCCTCCTCTATCCTGGCCTGAAACGGACTTCCTTGAATGCAACTTTGCCAAGCTTTGGGTCCCACACATGCACAAGCTGCATCACGTTTACCAGAAACTCTTACCTCTTTGCCTTTTCCAGCACTTTGTACCCAAAGTTTCCTATTTACACAGTCAATTATAATTCTATCACTGAGGAAATCCATTCCAAGGATACCATCAGCTGGAATCGAATCGGTATCACCAATGATCTTAAATTGCATTCTTGCTGACCGTTGTCTATCAACAACTTCGCCTCACAGGTGCCTATGGAACTTCTGGAAAATCCAAATAGTCCCCCAATTCTTATTTTCTGGTGCGCATTTATGGCTGTATCTCTTTTTATTCTAGCGACCTTGATTAAGCTACAGGTGGACCCAGTGTCAATTAGAAGCCTAAACTTACCTCCTAAAGCTATGTCCGATGGCACTGTGATGACAAATTTACTACTTGAATTCAATTTTTCACTTTCTTTCTCTGCTAAATACTTCTTAAGACAGTTCTCCATGTAGTGGTCCCATGTTCGGCAGAATTGGCAATAAAGCCCCTCTTTTCTTGAATAGAGCTCATCATGAATGCTAGCTGCACAAGTTGCCACTCTAACGGGATGAATTCGACATTTGGCCACCTCGTGCCCATATTCCTGACATCCAGTACAGAAAAATACCTGCTGACACACTTTGGAAATATGTCCCGGCTGACCGCATTTAAAACATTTCATAACTCTGTGCTGTCGTGTTGTGCTAGTCGCAGTTTCCCAGTTCATTCCTGATAGGGCCGGCCTCCGCACCGATGGAAAAGGTATTTGGGACTGTCTCTCTGCCTTTCAACAGTAAAATTCCTGGTTCTCCATCCTTCCTGCAATGGTTCTCTGGAATATTCTGGCTCTTGTTTAACTGTGGTCATAGCTTCAAGCCTTTTTGACTCTTTTTCGAAGTAAAGAGATTCTTCTCGAACTCCTTTCAGTGTTTCAAACTTTCTTCCAGAAAGGTATACCCGTATGGCCTGACTTCCGACACCAGCTTTAAAAGTAGTTACCACGTCGTCCTCTAGTTCAGCAAGCAGACCTCCATCCTTATTGGGGTATTTGGCTGATACCGCAGTCTTATTCTGGTCCAGCATCTCCACCATCCTATCCGCAAACTCCCCAAGATCTTCACCCGGCCTCTGCCTACATGCTAACAGTAGATATACTATGGCGTTTCTGGACCACTTTTTTGGGGATACGAGACCACTTTGGGGATACGAGACCACTTTGGGGATACGAGACCACTTTTAGCTCTCTCCAGCATAGGGAAATAGCATAGGTTTTCGATTTTGTTTCTGGAGTTCGCTTATTTTTCATCTCAGACTCGTAGCCTCTAAGTTTTTCATCTCGAGTTTTGGGATACGAGATCACTTTCAGTTCTATATATTTGTGAAGGGGTGGGAAGCTTTATTGATGGATTTGGTCTTGACTGCGCCCTAGCGGCATTAGTAGGTACTACGGTTTTCTTGGATAGATATGTGGTGCGCCTAAATGTAGGCTTTTGGTTTTGAACTAATATTAGTAATAATTAAAGTTAACGGTAGGAAATTTTTGTTCATGCCAATGAATTCTAGATGGGTGGTTTGTGAGGGGGTATTATAGTATAGGATAGGGAGGGGGGTAATGAAATTTTCATCAGAAATCCCCTACGGGCTCTGGTTTTCGAGATATTAGCGTATTAATAATTCAAGTTATTTTTGTTCATGCCAATGGATTCTAGGTGGTGTAGGGTGAGAGGGGGCACGAAATTCTCATCAGAAATCCTCTACGGGCTTGCCATTTCTTGAGTAAGGTTACCTAGCGGCATTAGCCGGAACTACTAGCATGCCTTGGTTTTGCTGTTTTCTGTTATTAGCGGGGAAGTTCTAGATATCAGCATGACGTCATCTTGGTTTTGTTGTTTTCAAGTGCTGTTGTAGATATCAGTATCATTCGAATTTCGCAACATGATATCACCTTGGCTTGATGTTTTCTTATTATTATTGGGTCCTGGGGGTGCGTGTATTGAAAAGTAAGTAAGTCGGTACTTACATATGTTGTTCATCTCGGGCTTGGGGATACAAGATTACTTTCAGCACTCTCTAGCCCTAGGATATTTTTTTGTCCATACCAATATTATTAGTACTAGTGGGGTAAAATTTTCATCAGAAATCCTCTACGGGCTATGGTTCGAGGATATTAGCGATCTTACCTTCTCAGGTGTAATTAATATTAGTAGCTCAAAAACAAAAAAGCAACAACAACTATAACCTAAGTTGTGGATTAAAGATTTGATGATATTAATCTGTCGGTGTTTTTTATAAACAAGATTGCACCATATGATCATATATCTAAAAATAGATCAGGCGAAGCTGATTGGGGCGAATGTAGGTAGATATGTTCACTTAGATAAGTAAGGGAAATTAGTAAATGTGTAATTTTGCTCTTCAGGTGGAATGCCTCTGATTTTATTCCTTGCATAAACAAGTTCGCACAGTCCAGCAAAGTAAACAAATTCGCAGTCGAATAATGTAAACAAATTCGCACAGCAGCCGAGTAAAGTAAACAAATTGAGCGATTTATGTAAGATCCCAATTTCTTCAACTGAAAACAACAACAACCGATATTAATCTGTGGGATATGATGTCTTAGATGAGTAGTGGAAGATATACTTGAAAATTTCTTTTGCTGAAAAAAACAACAACAACAACAACTATTACGTAAGTTGTGGTCTGTAGGTGTCTTTTATAAACAAGAGTGACCATGTTATGATATTCGATGTGTAAAAATTGATCACGGCTGCTTGGGATGGTAAGACACATGAAATCATTAGAAGTAATGGAAATTAAAGCATTAGAAAAGGTGGCCAGGTCGCTGGTAATTTGATATCTTGCGTAAACAAATATAGCCGAGTAAAGCAGGCAAATTGAGCGATTAATGTTTATTTTTTGTATCTAGGAGTTTGTATTGAAAAGTCTTTATGACGAATTGATTTTTATTTTCAATAAAATTTCTCAATCAGTCACACTGTTATGAGATTTGATTGATTCCCCGATATCATAGTTCACATGAAGCTGATAAGAATATGATAATTTTATCTTCATACTATTGGGGGCAGGTACATTGTTTACTTACCATTAAGTTGAGAGTGGGTTAAATTAAAAGCTTTAATAGACGAACGCTGTGTTATGATATTAATGTGGTATGATATGTTGTCTGAGGTGAGTAGTGGAAGTTGTATGGGAGCTATGAATAAGCAGTAAAATCCTAATCAGCAATCTCGCTGGATATATGATAATTCTCCATGTCCATAGTGAAGATCGTGGTGGTATGTTGAGAGTAGGTACTGTAAGTTATATATTAAGTTAAAAGTTTTGCTGGATGGTATTTGGCATTTATCTCCTCGAAATGGTGTTGTATGAGTATCAGGAAGGTTGAAAAAAAGTTGATAATGCTTCAAGTTCAATAGTGAAGACCGCGATGTTGAGAGTGGGTATTTGGAATGATATAACTCTAGTAGGATATCTTACCACATTTGAAAAAAATTACATAATATGATTAAGAAAGCTTCATGATATATATCAAAAGTGATCCCAATGGATTACATAAGGAAAGTATGTTCACTTCATCTGCAAACAACAAATATGGCTGAAAGCGACACACGGTGTGAGCAAAAATCATTCTTGCTTCAATTATCACTATTAAATGATGTGTGCTGCAGAAAATATATTAAGTCTAGCCTAGTCTAAAATATGTATTGTAAATAAAAATTGTATCATGGTTATAATGCCATTTATTGAAATAATTTGTTTTAATTGTATTATAGCTTAAGTCTAAAATCTTTTTTTCTTTAGTTCAGCAAGGCCAGGATTTCATAGATATAGATTGATCCTTATATTGAATATTCCTTATGCCTTTACACCAATGTGGCGTTAAAAGGTTCATGGTGCACCACTTTCACAAATAACATCTCTCCATCTTTACTTTTTGCGATCTTTGTTGGAATATCCTGATTTTTCGACCTGTTGGTAGGGGACAGTCGATTCGTTTTTGGATGAAA
The DNA here is from genome assembly GCA_963924295.1 of Dioctria rufipes. Classification (NCBI taxonomy): domain Eukaryota; kingdom Metazoa; phylum Arthropoda; class Insecta; order Diptera; family Asilidae; genus Dioctria; species Dioctria rufipes. The sequence continues at coordinate 117,637,995 of OZ002740.1, forward strand.
AACTTTCTTCTTTATTTCTGGAAAGCATCGATTTCATAGATGTAGACTGAGCCTTATATGAATATTCTTTACTCCTTTCATCCGTAGGCTTTAGAAGGTTTGTAGTGTCCTTAGAGCTCATGTTGAAATTATTGCGTAATTAGCTTGCCAAGAAACAGTGATCTGTTTGGCTAAAGAGCAAAATATCATTTGAAAAAACAAGTTATGAAACTACTATTTATATGGATTTGGCACATTGTCTTGCCCTCTGACGTCACCTTAACCTTTGAAACCGAAAGTGTCTGCTCTTGGGTTCACTTGGATGATGAGTAGTGCAAGTTGTATGGGAGATTATAATTAGCTGTGAGTAAACTGTAAAGAAGAAGATTTCTGATAACAGTATGTTCCATACATAATCTTACAGGTGGAAGAAAATTTTATAAGAATCTGGTAACTGCATTTCCTTATAAACCTTATATAAACTCATATGTGACCAAACCGAGCTATAGATTTTTGTTCTAGATGAATGCACATTATATATAATATCTGAAAATAGATAGCAGCAAAATGAAAGGCTATAAGAATTTGGTTGCAGTATATTCTATACAAAATCTAATAACCATAAGAAAAATTTTATAAGAATCTGATACCATGCTCAGTTCACAATTTAAAAAGTAGAAGAAAATTGTATAAGAATCTAGTAATAGTATGTTCCATACAAAATCTAACAAGCGAAAGAAAATTTTATAAGAATCTGGTAAGAATCCGGTAACAGTATGTTCCATACAAAATTTAACAGGCAGAAGAAAATTTTATTAGAATCTTGTAACAGTATGTTCCAAAGAAAAATCCAAGACTTTATGCATTTCCTGATGTGTAAGCCTTATATAAATCCATATGTTCTATATAAAAAATCGGTATATAAATATCTGTTAAAAAATTAGTTAGGGTATATAGTGATTTTAAAAAATTCATATCTCCAAAACGGTGCGAGAACCAAAATCCAAAATCTACTAGGTAGCAGACAATTTTATAAGAATCTGGTATGTTCTATACAAAATCTAAAAGGGGAAGTTAAAATTGCACGAGAGTTTGGTTAGTGGTTAGTGTATTCCCGAATGCTGAACTGTTAAGATGGATATTGAAGAGTTTTTAGGAGAATATAATAACATTTTACTCGATGAGCATAAGAAACAAATTCAAGAATGCTATAACTTTTTAAAATTATATGAAAATATTGAAAAAGTCGAGTCAAAATTTGGTGACACTTTATAAGCTGCCCTTGGTCAAGAGATGATTCAACGGATGGACCAGATACATGTGTATGTTGTGGTGTTGCTAGATGCCTAAAACAAGCTGTGAAGCTATATACATTCTACCAAACATTGACAAAAAGTAATTACGAGGCATGCCTTAAAAAGTGCGATTTAACTTAGCACTAGAAATTCTCATTTTGTATACTTGGAGAGCTCATAAAGGATCATGTAAACTTACACTGTATGCAGATGCTGATTTCAACAACAGATTCATCAAACACAGGAAATTTTGATTACATACAGCTCTGTACCATACGATTATAAGAATTAATACTTTTTAATTTTTAATAAATGATATTTTATATATGGCCTTCTTTTTATTCAATTTCCCATACTAAGTCCGGAACTCCCGAATAATGTTTGACCACTACAACGGGTGGTGGTAGCGGTGGGTGGTGGTGGTGGTGGGTGGTGGGTGGTGGTGGGTGGTGGTGGGTGGTGGTGGTGGTGGGTGGTGGTGGGTGGTGGTGGTATTGGTTGTGGTGGTGGGTGCCTGGTCTTGGTATGGTGCTTGAAACGGATATTTGACGCGTGGCATCAATGTGACGCTGACCTCTGACGTCACCTTTACCTATGAGACCAACCGGAAGTGAGGTCAGATAACAGCTTAACAGCTTTTATAACAGGTTTGATAACAGCTTAACAGCTTATAAAACAGGTCTGATAACAGCTTAACAGCTTTTAAAACAGGTCTGATAACAGCTTAACAGCTTTTCAATCAGCTCTGATAACAGCTTAACAGCTTTTAAACAGCTCTGATAACAGCTTAACAGCTTTTAAAACAGCTCTGATAACAGCTTAACAGCTTTTCAAACAGCTCTGATAACAGCTTAACAGCTTTTCAAACAGCTCTGATAACAGCTTAACAGCTTTTCAAACAGCTCTGATAACAGCTTAACAGCTTTTAAAACAGCTCTGATAACAGCTTAACAGCTTCTGATAACAGCTTAACAGCTTATAAAACAGGTCTGATAACAGCTTAACAGCTTTTAAAACAGGTCTGATAACAGCTTAACAGCTTATAAAACAGGTCTGATAACAGCTTAACAGCTTTTAAAACAGCTCAGATAACAGCTTAACAGCTTTTCAATCAGCTCTGATAACAGCTTAACAGCTTTTAAACAGCTCTGATAACAGCTTAACAGCTTTTAAAACAGCTCTGATAACAGCTTAACAGCTTTTCAAACAGCTCTGATAACAGCTTAACAGCTTTTCAAACAGCTCTGATAACAGCTTAACAGCTTTTCAAACAGCTCTGATAACAGCTTAACAGCTTTTAAAACAGCTCTGATAACAGCTTAACAGCTTCTGATAACAGCTTAACAGCTTATAAAACAGGTCTGATAACAGCTTAACAGCTTTTAAAACAGGTCTGATAACAGCTTAACAGCTTATAAAACAGGTCTGATAACAGCTTAACAGCTTTTAAAACAGCTCAGATAACAGCTTAACAGCTTTCAAACAGCTCTAATAACAGCTTAACAGCTTTTAAAACAGCTCTGATAACAGCTTAACAGCTTCTGATAACAGCTTAACAGCTCTTAAACAGCTCTGTTAACAGCTTAACAGCTTTTAAAATAGCTCTGATAACAGCTTAACAGCTTTTAAAATAGGTCTGATAACAGCTTAACAGCTTATAAAACAGCTTTTTCAGCTCATCCGCAGATAGAAGGGTCGACCATAGAGTAGTCAGCGTCAAATTGATGCCACGCGTCAAATATCCGTTTCAAGCACCATACCAAGACCAGGCACCCACCACCACAACCAATACCACCACGACCCACCACCACCCACCACCACCACCACCCACCACCACCCACCACCACCACCACCCACCGCTACCACCACCCGTTGTAGTGGTCAAACATTATTCGGGAGTTCCGGACTTAGTATGGGAAATTGAATAAAAAGAAGGCCATATATGAAATATCATTTATTAAAAATTAAAAAGTATTAATTCTTATAATCTTATGGTACAGAGCTGTATGTAATCAAAATTTCCTGTGTTTGATGAATCTGTTGTTGAAATCAGCATCTGCATACAGTGTAAGTTTACATGATCCTTTATGAGCTCTCCAAGTATACAAAATGAGAATTTCTAGTGCTAAGTTAAATCGCACTTTTTAAGGCATGCCTCGTAATTACTTTTTGTCAATGTTTGGTAGAATTTATGTAGCTTCACAGCTTGTTTTAGGCATCTAGCAACACCACAACATACACATGTATCTGGTCCATCCGTTGAATCATCTCTTGACCAAGGGCAGCTTATAAAGTGTTCACCAAATTTTGACTCGACTTTTTCAATATTTTCATAAAATTTTAAAAAGTTATAGCATTCTTGAATTTGTTTCTTATGCTCATCGAGAAAAATGTTATTATATTCTCCTAAAAACTCTTCAATATCCATCTTAACAGTTCAGCATTCGGGAATACACTAACCACTAACCAAACTCTCGTGCAATTTTAACTTCCCCTTTTAGATTTTGTATAGAACATACCAGATTCTTATAAAATTGTCTGCTACCTAGTAGATTTTGGATTTTGGTTCTCGCACCGTTTTGGAGATATGAATTTTTTAAAATCACTATATACCCTAACTAATTTTTTAACAGATATTTATATACCGATTTTTTATATGGAACATATGGATTTATATAAGGCTTACACATCAGGAAATGCATAAAATCTTGGATTTTTCTTTGGAACATACTGCTACAAGATTCTAATAAAATTTTCTTCTGCCTGTTAAATTTTGTATGGAACATACTGTTACCGGATTCTTACCAGATTCTTATAAAATTTTCTTTCGCTTGTTAGATTTTGTATGGAACATACTATTACCAGATTCTTATACAATTTTCTTCTACTTTTTAAATTGTGAACTGAGCATGGTATCAGATTCTTATAAAATTTTTTTTATGGTTATTAGATTTTGTATAGAATATACTGCAACCAAATTCTTATAGCCTTTCATTTTGCTGCTATCTATTTTCAGATATTATATATAATGTGCATTCATCTAGAACAAAAATCTATAGCTCGGTTTGGTCACATATGAGTTTATATAAGGTTTATAAGGAAATGCAGTTACCAGATTCTTATAAAATTTTCTTCCACCTGTAAGATTATGTATGGAACATACTGTTATCAGAAATCTTCTTCTTTTCAGTTTACTCACAGCTAATTATAATCTCCCATACAACTTGCACTACTCATCATCCAAGTGAACCCAAGAGCAGACACTTTCGGTTTCAAAGGTTAAGGTGACGTCAGAGGGCAAGACAATGTGCCAAATCCATATAAATAGTAGTTTCATAACTTGTTTTTTCAAATGATATTTTGCTCTTTAGCCAAACAGATCACTGTTTCTTGGCAAGCTAATTACGCAATAATTTCAACATGAGCTCTAAGGACACTACAAACCTTCTAAAGCCTACGGATGAAAGGAGTAAAGAATATTCATATAAGGCTCAGTCTACATCTATGAAATCGATGCTTTCCAGAAATAAAGAAGAAAGTTTTTCATCCAAAAACGAGTCGACTGTCCCCTACCAACAGGTCGAAAAATCAGGATATTCCAACAAAGATCGCAAAAAGTAAAGATGGAGAGATGTTATTTGTGAAAGTGGTGCACCATGAACCTTTTAACGCCACATTGGTGTAAAGGCATAAGGAATATTCAATATAAGGATCAATCTATATCTATGAAATCCTGGCCTTGCTGAACTAAAGAAAAAAAGATTTTAGACTTAAGCTATAATACAATTAAAACAAATTATTTCAATAAATGGCATTATAACCATGATACAATTTTTATTTACAATACATATTTTAGACTAGGCTAGACTTAATATATTTTCTGCAGCACACATCATTTAATAGTGATAATTGAAGCAAGAATGATTTTTGCTCACACCGTGTGTCGCTTTCAGCCATATTTGTTGTTTGCAGATGAAGTGAACATACTTTCCTTATGTAATCCATTGGGATCACTTTTGATATATATATCATGAAGCTTTCTTAATCATATTATGTAATTTTTTTCAAATGTGGTAAGATATCCTACTAGAGTTATATCATTCCAAATACCCACTCTCAACATCGCGGTCTTCACTATTGAACTTGAAGCATTATCAACTTTTTTTCAACCTTCCTGATACTCATACAACACCATTTCGAGGAGATAAATGCCAAATACCATCCAGCAAAACTTTTAACTTAATATATAACTTACAGTACCTACTCTCAACCCACCACCACGATCTTCACTATGGACATGGAGAATTATCATATATCCAGCGAGATTGCTGATTAGGATTTTACTGCTTATTCATAGCTCCCATACAACTTCCACTACTCACCTCAGACAACATATCATACCACATTAATATCATAACACAGCGTTCGTCTATTAAAGCTTTTAATTTAACCCACTCTCAACTTAATGGTAAGTAAACAATGTACCTGCCCCCAATAGTATGAAGATAAAATTATCATATTCTTATCAGCTTCATGTGAACTATGATATCGGGGAATCAATCAAATCTCATAACAGTGTGACTGATTGAGAAATTTTATTGAAAATAAAAAACAATTCGTCATAAAGACTTTTCAATACAAACTCCTAGATACAAAAAAAACATTAATCGCTCAATTTGCCAGCTTTACTCGGCTATATATGTTTACGCAAGATATCAAATTACCAGCGACCTGGCCACCTTTTCTAATGCTTTAATTTCCATTACTTCTAATGATTTCATGTGTCTTACCATCCCAAGCAGCCGTGATCAATTTTTACACATCGAATATCATAACATGATCACTCTTGTTTATAAAAGACACCTACAGACCACAATTTACGTAATAGTTGTTGTTGTTGTTTTTTTCAGCAAAAGAAATTTTCAAGTATATCTTCCACTACTCATCTAAAACATCATATCCCACAGATTAATATCGATTGTTGTTGTTTTCAGTTAAAGAAATTGGGATCTTACATAAATCGCTCAATTTGTTTACTTTACTCGGCTGCTGTGCGAATTTGTTTACATTATTCGACTGCGAATTTGTTTACTTTGCTGGACTGTGCGAATTTGTTTATGCAAGGAATAAAATCAGAAGCATTCCACCTGAAGAGCAAAATTACACAGTTACTAATTTCCATTACTTATCTAAGTGAACATATCTACCTATCCCCCTACCCAATCCGCTTCGCCTGATCTATTTTTAGATATATGATCATATGGTGCAATCTTGTTTATAAAAAACACCGACAGATTAATATCATCAAATCATTAATCCACAACTTAGGTTATAGTTGTTGTTGCTTTTTTGTTTTTGAGCTACTAATATTAATTACACCTGAGAAGGTAAGATCGCTAATATCCTCGAACCATAGCCCGTAGAGGATTTCTGATGAAAATTTTACCCCACTAGTACTAATAATATTGGTATGGACAAAAAAATATCCTAGGGCTAGAGAGTGCTGAAAGTAATCTCGTATCCCCAAGCCCGAGATGAACAACATATGTAAGTACCGACTTACTTACTTTTCAATACACGCACCCCCAGGACCCAATAATAATAAGAAAACATCAAGCCAAGGTGATATCATGTTGTGAAATTCGAATAATGCTGATATCTACAACAGCACTTGAAAACAACAAAACCAAGATGACGTCATGCTGATATCTAGAACTTCCCCGCTAATAACAGAAAACAGCAAAACCAAGGCATGCTAGTAGTTCCGGCTAATGCCGCTAGGTAACCTTACTCAAGAAATGGCAAGCCCGTAGAGGATTTCTGACGAGAATTTCGTCCCCCCTCCCACCCTACACCAACTAGAATCCATTGGCATGAACAAAAATAACTTGAATTATTAATACGCTAATATCTCGAAAACCAGAGCCCGTAGGGGATTTCTGATGAAAATTTCATTACCCCCCTCCCTATCCTATACTATAATACCCCCTCACAAACCACCCATCTAGAACCCATTGGCATGAACAAAAATTTCCTACCGTTAACTTTAATTATTACTAATATTAGTTCAAAACCAAAAGCCTACATTTAGGCGCACCACATATCTATCCAAGAAAACCGTAGTACCTACTAATGCCGCTAGGGCGCAGTCAAGACCAAATCCATCAATAAAGCTTCCCACCCCTTCACAAATATATAGAACTGAAAGTGATCTCGTATCCCAAAACTCGAGGTGAAAAACTTAGAGGCTACGAGTCTGAGATGAAAAATAAGCGAACTCCAGAAACAAAATCGAAAACCTATGCTATTTCCCTATGCTGGAGAGAGCTAAAAGTGGTCTCGTATCCCCAAAGTGGTCTCGTATCCCCAAAAAAGTGGTCCAGAAACGCCATAGTATATCTACTGCTAACATTTCAGTGCGTAACTCACTGAAAGATTTCCGCGGCATGTAGGCGGTCTTAATCGCCTGTTACAAAGATGCAAAGTCCTTTGGTTCATGTAAACTTATTAGGTAATTAGCGTCATCGGATAAGCGCTACTTTATGCTCTATTGTTGCTCTATTGTTGCGAAACCAGCCACATACCCCACAGTGAGGAGCCAAATCACAGTGTAGCGTGAGACATACTGTAGTTTCACTACAGCCATCGATGACCGCCTACAAATATGTGACATCTGAGTGGGGACCCCAAATCCACAAGAGATGGCAGCCAACACAACAAGGAAATTTACGCGCATCTGGTAATGACTGGAATCTGGCCGCTACAGCAGGGAGGAACGGCCAACCATCGATGGGATGAGAGAGTCAATTTTAGTCTGGCGTGGAAGAAGCATCACCCAAAGGGATTATAAAATTTTTGCATTCAATTTTTAAAGTTGATTTTTTTAAGAAAAGGTTTTATTGAAGTTCTGCAATATAACCTTTATAAGTGGAATAAAAGCATTTTACAAAAACGAGTGAGTCAAAGGGCTGGTTTAACGAAACCCTAACCCAGACAAAGGAATCTGGTGACCAGTAGGAATTTCGTTACGGATAGCGGAAGCCGTTCACTAACGGGCAGGTCCACCTCGGGATTCCGTGCACCTTCTAGAAGGAATATACTGATAAGTACCGGTTTCTTTTTTTTAACTTTCAGCTACAATCCAATATCGAACAAGTAATTTATTGGACACTAGCTTTTCTCGTTTATATTTGGATTTTTTTTCCTTCTCCATCCATTTTAAACAAAGACACCATCGTCGTAAGCTCTCCAGAAGATGAGAACTTTTGTTTCTTTTATTTTTTTCCTTTTATTGTCATTTTGATATAGCTCGTTTAAATTATTAACGTATAAGAGTTGGTGAACTGTAATAATCATACCACTATACGAATACAGACAGCTCTCCGGTTCCCGGAATACAGCTTGGGCTAAGCACAGAATTTCTTTTGTTCTTTTATTTTTCTTGATTTCAGATTTTTTTTCTTGTACTTATTTCAGGTTTACATTATGGCGCTTTTTCACAAATTTTTTTCATCATTTTTTTAATTTTCAATCTGTTGTCCGCTATTAATTAGTGAATATCAGCAGTTAATTAACCAATTTTTTTTTTATAAAATCGTCGAATTTCATATTTGCTCTAGTTCATAAATGCCGGCAGCAAATCGATTCACTTCACTATAACCTGTACATTAGTGAATATCAGCAGTTAATTAACCAATTTTTTTTTTTTTCATAAAATCGTCGAATTTCATATTTGCTCTAGCTCATAAATGCCGGCAGCAAATCGATTCACTTCACTATAACCTGTACATTAGTGAATATCAGCAGTTAATTAACCAATTTTTTTTTTCATAAAATCGTCGAATTTCATATTTGCTCTAGCTCATAAATGCCGGCAGCAAATCGATTCACTTCACTATAACCTATATATCAGTGAATATCAACTGCTAATTAATAAATCGTCTTTCCATAAAATCGTCGAATTTTATATTTGCTCTAGCTCATAAATGCCGACGGCAAATCGATTCACTTCACTATAACCTGTATATCAGTGAATATCAGCTGCTAATTAATAAATCGTCTTTCCATCAAATCGCCGAATTTTATAATTACTCTAGTTCATAAACGCCAACGGCAAATCAACAAATTTCTATCTGCTTGAATTTCTATTTCTATTTGCTTGAATATCCTGAGAATTTTTGATCTGCTTGAATTTCTGTTCCTATTTACTTGAATACCTAAAGAAAAGTCTAAATAGAAAGTTTAGTGAATGCCGACAGTGAAACAACGAATTTTCTATTTTCTTGAATTTTGATGGCGAGTCAGCGAATTCTCTACAAACCGAGCCCGTGCATACACTCAAACTGCTAGTGTTCTAGTTCACGATTGTATTTCGCGACGAAAGTAAACCGGAAATACAGGAATTTATCCGACTGGCTCCGCCCACATCTTCAAGAAATACTCAAACAGAACGAGCCTCGTCTCCCCTTATAGGAGGCGGTAACTAGCCTAGCTTTTGTACATCTAATTTTTATGTGAAATTTTGTCTGAACATCTGAGATCGTTAAGTTGAGACGAGACACGTTTAAGGGGACTTCTTTTCTGTCCCCGGCAAAGCTTTTTTCAATAGTCCTACATTATAGCGTTGAAGTGGTAATTTTTAAGTGGAACTTGTCGGTTGCTAGCAAAGTCACCTCGGCGGATTCTGCGTTGAGTTTTTGGTGATTATGTCCTGAGACGCTTTCTTTTGAGGAACTTCGCGCCCATAGCAAGCTGATCTATGAATGTAGCTTATCCCACATCCAAGTGTGATTTCGTTTTCACCTAGAAAGTTTTAGTAGGTGAAGGTGAGAATCGTAAGTAAAAGAGGTCTTGTTACGACGAGAGCTGTATATTAAAGTGCTCCCTCGCTACCTCTCGGCCGGAGCAATTTTCTGTTACATTTCGAAATTGTGTTATATAATTACCCCACTCAATTTCTATGAATTCAGCTATTATCCGTACATACAAAACAGACAAGCTTTCTCTAAATTTTTTATTTTTCCTTACTCAGATGCATACAATAAAAATAAACAACAAAATATACTCCCAAGCATTATATCCTCCCATAAATATTATACCCAGCCCAATTTCTTTGCTTTAAAGCTATCACCTCGATATTAGAAACTCATCGGATCACACAAATTTTCCCTACTTCACCAGCGTAAGCAAACAAACCGTTGAAATCTACTTCTATGGTATACTAAAAATATGAAAAAAAAGAACACCAAAACGAAATCTATATTTTTATAAAAGCATTTCTAAAACATATCACACTAACTATCTTGAAATAACTTTTACCTCTTAAAGACAAAACTCCCAAACTTTATCACATTTTAAAATTAACACTCCTTATCTAAAAGGAAAATTCTGGTGAGTAGTGTTTATGCGGGAGTAACTTGTAAAAGCACAACTCCTCGATCTCATCAATATATGTTGGAGTAGCTCAGTTTCACAACAAAAAATCACAAAACACAAAAATTTAAATCTAACACTTCTTAAATACCTGAAACCCAAATGGAGCAGCTAAAAGAAGCAGAACTCCCACAATTAACAAACAAAAATGGAGTAGCTAAAAAAACATAACCCCCACAATTAAAAAAAATGGAGTAGCTAAAAAGCATAACTCCCAAAAATAATAAAAATCAATTGTAAAAACAACACCTTTCTTTTTTTTACCGGCTGCACCAAATGTCGTGTCCCAAAAGCAATCGAACGATAATCCAACGACTAGTTCTAATAAAACTGCTTGAAAATGACAACACTCGAGTTACTCACATATAAATCTTTATTTTATTCAACACTGACCTAACTTAATACATAAAACACAAAGCTAACCCGAACCGAACGGTAACTTGACACCTTAAAGTTACAACGCGACTGAACAATTCACGGCACTCACCAGACCAGTCATTGGACTTTTATGCACCAATATTCGGAAGTAAACTTTACTAACAACGCGGATGTAAACAAACGACACCAACCTTGCCGTTTGTTCTACCGGTTGCAGCACCTGAGTCGCTCAGTAATAAACAATCGCTTTACATAATAATTACCATGCGAGGTTAATTATTATTGTAATCGTCGATTGCTCCACTAAGCGCTCATCGCAGCCAGCTGTTGAGCTAATCATCAAAATAACCGACAGTTGCAGAACAGTACCATGCAAGGTTACTGTTTAGCAATTGCTAATTATTTCACTAAAATGCGCCCTTGGCTGCTGGAAGAATCTTCCTTATATTGGGCCACAACAGGGCTACTTTTCGAACATTGTATAGATCTTTTGCCCCTTTTCAGGAACCCAAGATTACAGAAAGGAAAGTATGAGTAAAATAGAATGGACGGAGATAAAAATAAAACAAAAACATTTAAGGAGGAAATAACAGAAATGAAAGAACGGTAGCTTGAGGGCAGAACGTTACAGCGTGGGGCCGACCCACCAATCAACCCAATCAACTCAACAACAAAATAAAACAGGATTTGTCTAAGAATTTACTATAAGATATCCCAAACTTTCGATATTCACCTCTTAACTAAATACTACATGCCTACTACATAACCTTAGGGCTACTTTTCACACAAGTAAAATGAATAATATAACGCATTATTATTGCTCTTTTTTTTGTTTATTAAAAGCAAAACTAAAGGAGCTGTTTAGTGCACTTACTTGCTATCACCTATACTTCACCACTAGTAGGACGAAATCCCTCGACGCCTGGAACTGATTCTGCTTGGGTGCACCCTTTTCTTCTTCGACAATGTTAGTAGCCGCAACAGGTTATGCTCAAATGGTTGGGTTCATTGACCACTTTTTTTCTTTTCACCTCTTTTGGGTGGTTTCAAACTTTCCCACTTATCGGGCGGGATGTATTACTAACATAAAATTTAAATGGAGTAATTAGTTTAACCTAAAACGGAGTTGAATATCGGAATCGCACTTAACGATTGGTATTTGTTACTGGTTCCAAAAATGAATTTAGCTTTTCGATCTTATCAGGCAAGTAATTATTCGCAAAATTGATCTTGATTAGTTACATGACTTTCTTAGTTTTCAAGTGCTAAAGTTCACCCAAATGTCCGATAAACGCCACAGGTACGTATGTATTCATCACAAAGGATGTTAATTATTTTGACTAAAACAAACTAAGCTTTTCGATCTTTCTTCTTATTTCTTTTTCTTTTCAGATAAATGGGCGAAGACCGTTAATATATGCACAGATAATTATATACACACTACTGATTTAAAATGAGCTCGTAAGGAACCTTAATGTCTCTGTTTCTTTTCAGATATCTCAAATTCACTATTAAGTGCTATAAACGCCACAGGTAAATATCCGCAAAAAAATGTCAATTATTTCGACAAAAATAAACTAAACTTTTTACCTCTCTAATATTTCTTTTTCCTTTCAGATAAATGTGCAAAAATCCACAATATAGGCACAGGTAAGTATACGCAGAGTTGATTTAAAGAAAAAAATTACGTTCGCGAAACAAATCTTTATGCTTATGATCCTTTTCGTGATAGAATCATGCGATGCCCTACTGCTAGGCGAATACCATTTTCTTCTCTTGGGTGTTGGTGACTAGCGGTGGAATCCAAACGAAAAATTATAATTTGTGCGCGTTCTGCACAATTTAGTATTATTCGTTTGGAAATATTTTTGTTGTTTTTTTTTCTCTTCAGGCCTTTTGCGGTTTCTTTTTCTCCCTTTTTTAGGGTTTATGTTAAAAATTAAAATTTGTGCGCGCTCTGCACAAATTAGAATCTTTCCTTTGGGATATATATTTTGCTGCGTTGCTAATGCAAGTAGTTGTTCTATGGCGTTTATGTTTTAGCTTCCAGGATTCCGCCACAGATGTCGCCACCGTCGCTCGGTGGTTTGCGTCCACACTAAATGTGGGTTCGTGCCTTGCCTTACTGGGTTATGTCTTGGATGTTGGGGATACCAGACCACTTTAGGAGATACAAGACCACTTTTAGCACTCTCCAGCATAGGGAAATACCATAGGATTTCGATTTTGTTTCTGAAGTTCGCTTATGTATCATCTCTAGTCTTGGGGATACGAGACCACTTTGGGGATATGAGACCACTTTTATCACTCTTTAGCATAGGGAAATAACATAGGATTTCGATTTTGTTTCTGGAGTTCTCTTATTTTTCATCTCAGACTCGTAGACTCTAAGTTGATGTCAACATTTTTCATCTCGAGTTTTGGGGATACGAGATCACCTCACCCACGATGGTACCACCGTCGCTAGGTGGCTTAAGTCCATAACGTGGGTTTGTGTATTGATGGTACTGGTTTATGCCTTGGATGCACCATTCGCTCTTGACTGTACCGGATCCACCATCGGCTTTTGACTGTACTGGATTATATCTTGGATACACCATTGAGTCATGGATACACCATTGTACGGGTGGGAGGGGGAACGAAATTTTCATCAGAAATCCTCTACGGGCTTTGGTTTTCGAGGTATTAGCGACATTTGTTCGGGCGCAAACGCCATTTCTTGAGTAAGGTTCCCTAGCGGCCTTAGCAGGAACTACCAGCATGCCTTGGTTTTGCTGTTTTCTTTATTAGCGGGAGAGTTCTAGATATCGGCATGATGTCATCATGGTTTTGCTGTTTTCAAATCCTGCACCTAAATAAGTTTTCTTAGCAGGGAAGTTGTAGATATCAGCATCATTCGAACTTCACAACATGACATCAACATGAACAGATTCTAGAAGATGTCAGTGAGACATTAGTCGATTCTACCAGCATGCTCCGGTACTACGGCTTTCTTGGATGTGTGGTACGGTTCTCTTGGATGGGCGAAGCTTTTTGCTTCACTTTTGTCCCACACGTGGCAGCATGCTACGGGTTTGAGAAATTTTTGCTTCACTTTTGCCCAGACGTGGCAGCATGTTACCGTTTTGGGAAGTTTTTTGTTTCACTTTTCCCCACATGTGGCAGCATGCTACGGTTTTATGTGCCCACACGTAGCAGCATACTACGGTTTTTTTTATGTGTGGTGCGCCTAAATGTAGGCTTTTGTTGTTTTCAAGTGTTGCGCCTGGTTTTGAACTAATATTACTAACAATTAAAGTTAATAGAAGGAAATTTTTGTTCATGCCAATGGATTCAAGATGGGTGGTATGTGGGGGGGATAATAAAGATATGGAGGGGGGTAATGAAATTTTCATCAGAAATCCTCTACGGGCTCTGGTTTTCGAGATATTAGCGTATTAATAAATCAAGTTATTTTTGCTCATGGAAATGGATTCTTGGCGGTGTGGGGTGGGAGGGGGAACGAAATTTTCATCAGAAATCCTCTACAGGCTTTGGTTTTCGAGATATTAGTGATATTTGTTTGGGCGCAAACGCCATTTCTTATGTGAGGTACCCTAGCGGCTTTAGTCGGAACTACCATTATGCCTTGGTTTTGCTCTTTTCTTTTATTAGCGGAAGAGTTCTAGATATCGGCATGACGTCATCATGGTTGTATAAAGTGCCTTTACTTTATAGTCGCAGAAAAGCCAAAGGTTCTTGTACCTTGACTTGTGTTATGAGGTGTGCGCAGTACTTGAACCACCACACCAGGAGTTTGCTAAAAGGTAAAAAGGTTAGCAACAATATTGATAAGTAAAACACACCGCCGAACGTTTGTAAAAAACCGAGCCTCTATTTCTTTCCAATTCCGATTTTTATACACTCAATTACATAAATATGTGAAAAATACAATTAGCAAAACGCTTACTCAGTAAAAAGAAACAAATTTTATCATCTACATAAATTCTCACGAGCCAGTGCCAAGAAAAACAAAAGTGTCATCATGCGTATTCTTACAAGACACCGCGGTAGTGAAAAACAAAAGTGTCAGTTTACGTCTGGACTGAATCTTTCTGATTTTCTTATCAGCAAATTCTTCTATGACTCGTGAGAATTTATGTATTACATTAATGCATTTTTTTGCATGAATTTTGTCGAATATGAATTAAATATGCTTTGGATGAACATTCTCCCCCGAATTGAATGCCTAGTTCAATTAAGCCTCAAAATTGATGCTAAAGTCCGGGTCTTCGTTGTTGGAAGTGCTGACATAAGACCTTGGTGCAGGTTTAGGTTTTTTCTTGACAAAAGGCTGAAACATCATTGCACGGAATTTGCAGCCAATGTAGACAATGACGGCTGCGGCTAGTAGTAGTCCAATATATGATACGGCAAATTGATGGACATCATTTCCGAGAATATGACTTCTTGTTGGCAGTTCCTTATAGACTTGCTGAAGCTGTCCCTTAAGGTCGTCTAGGTCTTCCCAGCTCGGATGATAACGGTAGGTCTCATTAGAAGAGAAGGGTGTCTGGGTTGGTATTATAAGTTTAGTCAAGTTGCCTGAAGGTGAATAGGACATCCTTGAAATTGTTGGGTAGATGTTGTGCCCTTGAATAGTTACAAGTTCCTGCTTGATGACACAGTCACCTTGAATTTTTAGGATACCGGCCGCCTTGAGTACTAGCGTTGTCACGTTCCTCCCGCACACAACATTCACTGTCGTTTCCTGCTTGAGGACATAAATTCATTCATTAGGATGGTAAAGTTATATCCAATGTGGACCATCTCCTTTTTTATTACTCGACATGCGTGTGATTGTGGAAGCTGGTTAATCAAATCAATTTCACAAGCGCTTATAGTTGATCCCTTTGCTATATATTGGATGTTTTTGTCGGCAAAGATGTTTGTCTTCGGCTATGGATGTACAAGAATTCAGATCTTGTTCTGTAAGTGGGTAGTATTGGTCACGATGCAGGTTTATTACTAAGAATGGTGAGGACGGCTTAATTGTCAGAAAAGTGTTGTTGATCAATACTGGTACAGATATAACCTTAAAGAGCTAAAAATCTTCCAGTGCTAATAGTGGGAGCTTGATTTTGAAGATTATATGCCTTGTTGCAATCTTTCCTTCAATGGTCATTAGATTGTATAACGTTAGTGTATCATCCTGTGCCGTTGGAAGCCTCAGTGACAAGGGTATATGTTCCTTTATTGTAGACAGCTCTTTTCTTAGTTGCAGAGGCGATATGAGTTGTGGGTTGATTTTCCCATGATGAGTGTCGATGAGCACATTCAATATTAATGATTGAATTCGCTGAAAGTTTAATGCGGACAAAGTTGCTTGAATCGTTAAGGATGTGAAGATTTCAGATATTCTTTGTTGATGAAGCTCTTCCTTTAAGCCGTTTATTTGTTTGGTTAGCTCATTGATGTGGAATTCAAGATTTTTGAATTGCTTATCTATAATTTGCTGGTTCCTCTTGATTACATTTACTGTCACATCTATGAGAGAAGTTTGGTTTTTAATCAAGCTTGTGATGTGATCCTCATTTTGTTGTATGGTGTCAATGGTTTCAGACATTTTTTCTGCATAGTTGGAGTCTAACACTCCGAATAACACATTTGCAATGTTACCTACGAAATCGAATGCTCCTCTTTTTACTCTGGATGCGTTTTTCGGAAGTATCAGATCATTATTTCTGGACAATTCATCACTTAGGTGTTGAAAGTGACCCACAGTTCTTAGACAGATATCCCTTTCCTTCATTAGATGACAGAAGTAGTTTAAGGTATTGGTGTAGTTTGCAAATACTTCAAATTTGCTCCAGTAAGGTTGCATATCATAATAGGCAATGATATTCCATTCGCTTGAGATTATGTTGGCTGTTCCCAAGTTCTCAAAATATATACCAGGCTGGGATTGAAAGGGCCGTAACTCTAGCGGAGAGCCTTGGGTTGTTGGTAGCATCAAACAAGTAATTAATAATGTAACTATTGCGCTGCTTAGTGACCGCCGAGCCCTTTTTCTTGGACTCGTATTACCCTTATTTGAGGTGTTTTCGTGTTTATCGATGTGACTTGAGTTATCACTGACATTGTTCTGCGTTTTCGAGATGTTTTGTCCATCATTGCTGTTACACTTGATTGGTTTTAATGAGTGCAGTACGCCGTCGACAGGCTTCGTTGAAGATTGCTCTTCTTCAACAGGAATAGGTGCTAGCTTATGTATTGCTCGTCGGAGAATACCACTTGACGTTCGAACGTCTGCCACTCGCACTAGACCATCATTGCCCCTGATGACATTAATTATACGTCCCAGTGGCCACCTCAAAGCGGGCGTATTGTCTTCTTTAATTATGACCATGTGGCCTGGTTCGATGTTCTGACACCGCTGTTTCCACTTATATCGGTGTTGAAGTTGACTTAAATACTCCTTGGACCACCGGCGCCAAAATTCATTTTTGATGTGTAAGACGAGTTTCCAGCGAGTGATGAGGCTTGTATGCTGGGGTTGAGCGCTAGGATCGATGGAATTTGTCAAAGGCTCCCCAATGAGAAAATGACCAGGTGTCAATGCCATTAGGTCATTGGGGTCTGAGGACATTGGGGTTATTGGCCTGGAGTTAAGAATCGCTTCTATTTCAACTACGGCCGTCTCAAGTTCTTCGTAAGTCAGTGCGGCTAAGGCAATTGTTCTTTGCATCATGAACTTTGCGGACTTAACTGCCGCCTCCCAGAGTCCCCCAAAGTGCGGTGCGCGCGGAGGTATGAAGTGAAATTCAATTCCTTTCGAAATGCAAGTTGCTGCTATGGTATTTCTCGTCTTGTTATCTGTCATCATGTCCTTTATTTCTTCTAGTTGGTTTTTGGCTCCTACGAAGTTGGTGGCATTGTCGCAGTAAATGTTCCTGGGAGTACCTCGGCGTCCTGTGAAGCGCTTGAGAGCTCCCAAAAAGCCCGCTGAAGATAAATCACTCACTACTTCCAGATGCGTGGCTTTGGTAGAAAAGCAACAGAAAACAGCTATATACGACTTTTGTGGTCTTTTCCCTCTGATTTTGAAGTGAGTGTATGTAGGGCCACAGAAATCAGTTGCCACATTCACGAATGGTCGCGCTGGCTGCACCCTATCTGCGGGCAAATCTCCCATTAGCTGGGACAAAAACTTAGGCTTTGCCTTGGCGCATTGTACACATCGTTGTACTACCGATCGGACGAGGATTTTCCCTTTGATTGGCCAATATTTCTGCCTAAGTATGGCTAGCAATGCCTGCGAGCCAACGTGTCATCTCTCTATGTGCGTGTCGTTTATCAACAGCTTAGTGAATTGATGAGAATAGGGTAAAAGCTGCGGGTGTTTAGCATCATATGATAAGCTAGATGCCTCTAATCGTCCACCTACCCTGATGATTCCTCTCTCATCCAAGAAGGGGGTAAGGCTATACAGTGCGCTGGTCCTTGCCACTTCTCCGGATTGCCTTAAATGACAGATATCTCCATTAAACTCTTGATCCTGCATTTGTTTTATTATGGTTTCTTCCGCTTCGTGAAGTTCCTGCAGGCTGAGATGGGGTTCACTCATAGTTTCACAGGACTGGCGTCTGATCCTTGAAACGAAGCGGAGAATGTATGCCACAATTCTTTTGAGTCGAGCGAAGGAATTTCGATGATCCACTGAGTATACAAAGTGTATATCATCATCTGCTACGGTGGCCGCTGCGTTTGTGTGTCGATTCTCAGTACTGGATTTCGGCAGTCCCTTGATGTATGGGACTGGCCATGCCGCCTCACTTCCGTGCAGAAAAATGGGTCCGTAAAACCAAAGATTACAAGAGCTTAGCCTTTCTGGTGCGATTCCTCTTGATAAGACATCAGCTGGATTATCCGTAGACCCTACATGTCGCCATTGCTGGGGCACAGACAGTTGTTGTATCGTGGACACTCGGTTCGCAACGAAAGTGTGAAATGACGAGGAGGGCGAATTTATCCAATTGAGGACAATTTCGGAATCCGTCCATAAGTATATGGTCTCATTTTTTAACGTCAAGTCTCTTTTAATCCGTTCTGAAAGCTGGACTGCCATTTTGGCTGCACAGAGTTCTAGTCTTGGCAATGAAGCATTTAAGCCTTTCATTTTCATTACTTCTCTACCATATTAGTTGAAATTTCTGGTCAACCTCCTCAACTTGTATCTGCCGATACATTTTTTCTATATCGGCGGTAAAGACGAATCTTGGTATCCGGAATCTCAACAGAATTGAGAATACATCATCTTGAATAGTTGGCCCCGTGTATAGAATATTATTGAGAGAGAGGTTGGATGACGTCTTCGCAGATGCGTCAAATACAGCCCTGAGTTTGGTGGTAGTGCTGTCAGGTTTGATCACACAATGGTGAGGTAGGAAGCAGTAGGGACGTTCGATCTGATCCAGTTTGACTTCCTTTATATGACCGAGGTTTATGTATTCATTCATAAATTGAGAATACTGATTCTTCAGCTCTGTACTTTTAGCGAGTCGTCGCTCTAGGGCCACATCCTTTGATTCTCCTAATTGTTTGGGATCCTTCTGAAATGGCAATCGTACAATAAAGCGACCGTTGGAGTTTCTTCTTGTAGTTTGCTTAAAATGGCTTTCGCAGCGTGTTTCTGCTGCTGTGAAGTTGCTGGTGTTAGTTGTTGTCTCCTCCAATCTCCAGAATTTCTCTAGTTGTTGGTCCATTTCTTGCCCTTCGAGGATTGCACATGTTGCCTGAGATTGAGTTTCGTTTGTAATCTTGCCACCTGCTGTCCACCCGAAGGCGGTATGCTGAAGTGTTGGTAGTGTCTCGCTTAATTTGATTTGTCCGATGTATAGTATTGTGTAGTATAGCTCCGCGCCGATCAAGAGATCTATTGACTTCGGTGTATTGAAGTCAGGATCGGCGAGTTGAATATTATTCGGAATGGGCCATTTCGATATGTCGATCATCTGTGTCGGCTGAGGAGATACTAAGCGTGGCAAGACGTATGCCTCCAATCTTGTGTTAAATCCATTGATTCGTGATTGCAATGCTAGACTCACTCTGCGTTGGGCTCTTTGTTTTCTTTGTCCGATTCCTTCTATGCACATTGATTCGGGAATTTCCATTAGTCTCAATTTTTTGGCCATTTTTTCAGTGATGAGATTTACTTGGGATCCTGAATCTAAGACCGCTCTGCACTCAATAGCTGGTCCGTTTCCACCACTCACCTTGACCAAGACTGTGCTTAAGAGTATATATCCCCTTGTTGTTGCTGCCGTTTTGGTTGTTAGTGATATTGACGTGTCTATTTCAGGTGGACTTGTCACAGGCTCCTTCGCAGAGCGGTTGGTGGATGCTGATTGTCGGATTGATGCCAGCACCTTACCTGAATTTTCGTTGACCTTCTCTATTCTGTGAGTTTTGTCTGGAGGATGCAACAGTGTATTGTGCTTACGAGAACATCGTGTACAATTGCCGGAGGGACAGGCAGTTAAATTGTGTCCCGTGCTCAAGCAATTGAAACAGAGTTTGGCGGCCTTCACGAGGCTGATTCTCTTTTCTGGTGATAATTGCAAAAAACTTCTACAAGCAAAAAGCTTATGATCACCTTTACAAGCTGGACAAGTTGTCCCTGTGTTGGTTGTCGAAGCTAAAGACTTTAATGTATGGAGTCTCCTTTCCTCTATTCCTCTGCCCTTGCTCCCAAGCGCTTCCAATGATTGAAAGCGAGTCTCTAGGAAGTCTAAGAAAGTGTTGAGGGGTTGCAGGTTTCTTGGTTGTGCCAATGACTGTTCCCACAATGCATGGGTGGTTTTGTCCAGCTTCTTGACCAAGATGTGAATGACAATAGGGTCCCATTGATCTGTGGGTACTCCTAAATTTTGCAAGGCCAGCAAGCACTCCTGTGTAGAAAATGCTGAGCGTATCAATTCCATTTTTATCTTCACCAATACAACCATCGCCCAGGTTCATCATCTATCAACCGACTCATCATCGGGCAGTCCATCACCGATCTTTATTGCGCTCGCATCGTCGAAATAACTCAAACTTGTAAACATAAAGAAATATAGAAATCGTTTAGTTTTACTCGTGTTTTAATTTCACGCTCCTTATCACATTTTTTATATGGTGCCGAAACCCGGGATACGCGAAGCGGGTATATAGGAGTCAACGATTCACGCGAGTTTAACGCAACGTTAACGGAACTAATATTTTTTTATCGAAAACGCTATTTAACGGAAAAAAAAAGAGAAACCATGGATATGACGTATCGCGCAACGTGCCGCGGACAATTAACGAAAATCGTGAAGGCAGCTATGGAATATGTAGAGATGTCGCGTGCGTTAACCGATAGCGAGACAGTCCAAGAGGAATTGGAGGTACATCTTGCAAAGGTAAAAGCTTGTCACGCAGCCCTAAAGGAAGCTGATAAGGCCGTACGCCCCCTTATCAAAGAAGATAATCACACGGCAGAATGTAACAGCATAGTCGAGTACGACGAAAAGGCCACAGCGGTAATAGCACGATTAGAATACAGACTCAATGTTGTGCGTCGCCCTGCAACTGCCCTTCAGGCTCCAAACATACAAGAACAAGCAAGTGCAAATAGTTCATCGAATCATACCATAACTGACAACACAAGCAGCTCATCGGCTGTAAAATTACCAAGACTAGAGCTGAAAAGATTCAAGTGCATTTGAATTCATCTCTAGATAGCTCCACAAAATTTAATTATCTGCAGACTGTATTAACGGGAAAAGCTGCGGCAACAATAGCAGGCTTAACCCCTTCAGAAGCGTGCTACAACGAAGCGATAGAGATGTTAAAAGAAGAGTATCATTATCATCGGAAAAACTTAGAGCCACAGAGCACGACTGCTGTGCAATCTGAAACAACAGTACTTGAAACAACGGCGGGTTCCATCGAATGTGATTCTCAAATAAAGAATTTGTTAAATTTTATAAAATGCGAAGCAGAATCATTAGAACGAGCTGACATAATAAACGAACGTAAACAAACGAATGAACGAAATATTCCAACGACACGAACGGCCACCGGATTATTTACACTTTCTCAATCGCCGAATAATTGTTTCTTCTGGTTTTCTAAGCAACATATAACCAAGGATTGCGATTTCAACCAAATAACAATACAACAACGGAAGGACAAATTAAAAGAAAGTGGAAGGTGTTTCAGATGTACGCTACCTAAACATTCTTCGAAAAATTGTAAAAAAAATTTATACGGTGCAAAAAGTGTAGCGGTCGACATGCAACGTCAATGTGTGACCCAGAATACCCTAGCAAGAAAACAGATGTTCAAAAGCAAATGATAAATTCGAAATTTAATGCAGATACCAGTCAGTCAAAACAAACAAATGCCGTTAGTCTCTTATCATCGAATCATGAGTCTGTATTTTTGCAAACAGCTTGTGCATTTGCATTCTCGAATCAAGAGAAAAATAAAGCTTTTGTGCGACTTGTGTTTGATAGTGCTAGCCAACGTTCCTATATTCGAGAAAAACTTTCCAAACGATTAAATTTACCTGTAGTAGGTGTTGAGGCAGTAAATATTATTCCGTTTGGTAGTGAAACGATGACGCCCCAAACTATTTGCAATCAAGTGAGACTTGTTTTGAAGGGTCCATTTAGTGACGAGTGCTTATCAATAATTGCGCTTGAAGTGCCAGAGATATGTCTGGACATATTGCCAATTCCACGTGATGTTCATCCTGAGCTACAAGAGCTTCAACTGGCAGATTCACGTATTCCGACGAATTCGCCCATTGATGGAATCAGTATATTGATCGGTGCTGATTTTTATTGGAGATTTGTTACAGGAGAAACAAAACTGCTAACCGAACGTCTTGCTGCGGTAAACACAAAACTTGGCTGGACCCTGCATGGTCCAGCGATAGATTGTAAACAAGAAATTTCTACGCAGGTAACATCACTCATGGTAAATTCTTTCGCTTTTACTGAATTTAATCTCACCCAATTTTGGAGCCTCGAAGCTCTAGGCATTACTAACGATATATCTGTTTATAATAAAGAATTTCTGGAAGAATTTTTAGAACAATCAGTACAATGGAGAGATAATCGGTATGAGGTCTCGCTGCCATGGAAAAACGATGATTACATAATAGACAATAATTATTTCGGAGCTATGACTCGACTCAACGCTTTGACTCAGAAATTAAGAAGAAATGAGGATAAACTTCTGGAATACGATAAAATGGTTTGGGAAATGATCCACTCAGGAGTGGCGGAGCTAGCAAGAGATAATTCAACAAATAGGAAAGTGTTTTATTTGCCGCATCGACCCATCTACCGGGATGATAAACAGACTACGAAGATTAGAATGGTTTTTGATGCTTCTGCGCATGCACCAGGAAGGAAGTCATTAAATGAGTATTTACATCAAGGCCCAAATCTTCTTCCAGACCTCCTAACTATACTGTTGGGGTTTCGTATAGGTAAGATAGCAATAGTTGCCGACATCGAAAAAGCTTTCTTACAGATTAGCATCAGACAGGATCAACGTGATGCTCAACGGTTTCTCTGGTACGAAAAGCCACTGATGTCAGGAAAAGCCCTTCTAAGAATAAAAATGTACAGATTAGCGCGAGTCACCTTTGGCGTAAACAGCAGCCCTTTTCTATTGAATGCAGTCATAACGAAACACCTACAAAAATCCAGGAGTAGCTTTGAAAGGACCTGTGATATGCTTGCAGCAAATTTATATGTCGATGATTTAGTATCAAGTGTTGATACTGTTGACTCTGCCATAACACTCTACAACGAAGCAAAGATGGTTATGAGCTCAGCAGCGATGAATCTTAGGAAGTGGAATTCAAACAACGAACAAATAAAACAACTTTGTCATGAACGTGGTGATAACAGCAATACCTGTCCGACGCAGAAGGTACTAGGAACGATGTGGTGCACCTTAACGGATGAAATTCAGGTAGATTTATCATCAGTACAGAAATTTGTAGAATCTGATTTCAGAGGCACAAAGAGAAGCGTACTTCAATCAATTTCTAGGATTTACGATCCTTTAGGACTTTTGAGCCCTTATATAATAAAAATAAAAATTCTTATGCAGTCTATATGGAAACTTAGGCTGCCATGGGATGATATACTACCAACGGATTTATTATCACTTTGGCAGGCATGGTGCCTCGAGCTAACAAACCTGAAAAGTCTGTACTTCCCGCGCTGTATATTCCATTCCATTAGTTCTGAGGACAACGATGACGTCCAGCTACATCTCTTTTCAGACGCAAGTCCCAAAGCTTATGGAGTAGCTGCCTACGTAAGAAGACAATCAAATACCGGTAATATTTCAGTTAACTTATTATGCGCTAAAAATCGAGTAGCTCCTCTCAATCAAAATAATGACAACGAATTATCATTACCAAAACTAGAATTAATGGCTGCACTTATTTCTAGTCGTCTGAGGGTCTTTTTGGAGAAAAATCTATCACTTCAGTTTAACGCGACCTTCTTCTGGACAGATTCAAGTATAACACTTTCTTGGATTAACGGATACACAAATAGATGGAAGCCATTCATAGCGAATAGGGTACGTGAGATCAATCTTCCATCAAAGGGATGTCACTGGAAGTATTGTCCCGGTAGTAGTAACCCTGCGGACTTACTAACAAGAGGTGTGAATGCAAAGACTCTGCTTTCTTCTCAAGTTTGGGGAACGGGGCCCACCTGGTTATCCCAATCACAAGAAATGTGGCCAAGTCAGAGTAGAAAGGATATATCATTATTAAATTCATCTCAAAGTCAGAGCCCAACAATCGGTCTTGGAAAGTATGATAATCCTATTATGCAGATAGAGACTATGAGCAGTTTTCTCAGGCTAATCCGTATTACAGCCTATGTTTTTCGGCTAATATATTATGTGCTACATCCCAAGCAAGAGAGAAAACTAGAGCATTTGTCGGCAGAAGAGCTCGAAGTAGCTACATTGTACTGGATAGCCGTAGAACAAAAACGTTATTACGGGGAGGAGATTGAATCATTGAATAAACGGCAGGCAATTGATAGGCACTCTAGAATTTTGACACTAGATCCATGCATAGATGAAAAGGGAATTCTCCGTTTGGGGGGACGATTACAGCAAATTAATGATGAAACGAATATTGCTCATCCTATCATACTCCCAAAAGCGTCTCACCTTAGTTTGCTTCTTTCTAGGCAAGCTCATCAAGAAACAAATCCTGGCGGAACTAATGTTGTACTTGCCTATTTAAAAAAAAAAATATTGGATAGTGAGGGGACGACAACTTATTAAGAATGTCCTCAGCAAATGTGTTGTTTGCAAGCGCCTAATGGGCAAATCAGCCAACAAACCTTTTGCTCCCATTCCCAAAGATCGACTTTTAGGATCCAGGGCATTTAATATCACTGGAGTTGACTTCGCGGGGCCCTTGTTCGTGAAGTCATTCAACGAAGGAGCATTAACAAAGATATATATAATGCTATTTACGTGTGCTGCTATCCGAGCAGTTCACCTTGAACTGGTGCACGATCTGACAACTGAGAGCTGTCTTCATGCTATACGCCGTTTTATAGCTCGACGAGGTGTACCTACAATCATCTACTCGGACAATGCAAAAACCTTCAAACGTGCTGACTACGAACTTCAAACGCTGTACAAGCAGGTAAATACCGAATCGATAACTTCATTTTCAGCTAATCATTGTATTAGATGGAAGTATATAGTGGAACGAGCCCCCTGGTGGGGAGGTTGGTGGGAACGTTTAATACGCACTATCAAGAACGCACTAAAGGCGACCATCGGGCGAGGAGTACTAAATCATGATCAACTACAAACGATTATAACCGAGGTTGAAGCGGTCCTAAACTCGAGACCGCTGACTTATATTACCGATGATCCTAAAGATCTTCAACCATTGACTCCAGCAAATTTGCTTTTATGTCCGACGCAAGTTTCCCTTCCAAACGTCGGGACAAAACACAGCACCACCAAGGGCGATTTGAACGATATCTGGAGAGAACGTCATAAGTACATCAACTTATTTTGGAAACGATGGACTTCAGAGTATGTTCACCAGTTAAGATCTGCACACCATACGAAAACACCTTCATCATCGCATATTCAAGAAGCTGATGTTGTGCTGATTTATGAACAAAAAATACCTCGATTACTTTGGAAACTTGCTAGAGTAGCTGAGATATTTACGGGACGTGACGGAAATAGTACGCGCATGCGAAGTTGTGCTTGCAAACGGCAAAAGGCTTCGACGACCTATCCAAATGCTATATCCCTTGGAGGTTCAATAACTGAACTCAGTTCTCGGTGGGGAGGATGTAGAAAATGCTGAGCATATCAATTCCATTTTTATCTTCACCAATACAACCATCGCCCAGGTTCATCATCTATCAACCGACTCATCATCGGGCAGTCCATCACCGATCTTTATTGCGCTCGCATCGTCGAAATAACTCAAACTTGTAAACATAAAGAAATATAGAAATTGTTTAGTTTTACTCGTGTTTTTAATTTCACGCTCCTTATCACAATTTTTTATATCGTGCATGGACTTGATTGCTATTGGGCCTTCGACG
Organism: Dioctria rufipes; assembly: GCA_963924295.1. NCBI lineage: Eukaryota > Metazoa > Arthropoda > Insecta > Diptera > Asilidae > Dioctria > Dioctria rufipes. The sequence goes on from OZ002740.1 coordinate 117,664,714, forward strand.
GGTATACTTTGTTGGGAGAGCAATTTGTTTATTAAGGCGGTGACGAGCAGTCGGGTGTTTTCATATCTGTCGTTGATTAGCTTCCATGCTGTTGCATAGTTTGTTTCTGTAGTAGTGATATGCCGAATGAGCCTTTCTGCTTCTCCCGAGAGACTTGTCTTGAGATACCACAACTTTTGACATTCTGCAATGGGCTGATTATGGACCAACTCTACGAAGAGATCACGGAACTGCCGCCACTTCAGATAATCCCCGTCGAACGTTGGCAAGGAGATCTTGGGTAGTTTCACTCTGATTACATTGGCTGTGGTAGCTTCTTCGTTAATTGCCCTGCTGCCATTGGTAGTTTGGACTATCTGGCTCAACTGTTTGTATAGATGAGCAAGTGTATTCTGAATCTGTTCTTCCAGATTGAAGTAGCTTTCAATGTCATAATCGAACGTGTCAGGAGCATCTGCTGAACTCCAAATTTTATGGTGAAGCTCTTGCAATACTGAAAAGTGCCGCTCAACTGTTTTGATTCTCATCTGGAGTGTTTGAGATTCACTTGGCCCTTCTGGGTTGCTAAGAGTACGTTGAATGGCATGCATAAGTGACTGCTGTTTACTCACAAGAACACTAAGCTGATTTGTTCTCACAGTTGAAACAGGAGTTTCTTTATTAGATTCGACTACCTTGGCAGCTGGTTCTACTTGTATGGGCTCCGTAGACAGGACATCAGCTGCTTTTTCTTTTCCCTTAAGCTCCATCTGAGCCGTATCTTGTTCCTTGATACTGGGTGCATCGGGTAATTTGTCTTTGCTGCCATGAGTCTCTTTGTGTAACGGCAATCTAGACATGATCTGTCCTCTAAATTTCTCATAGCCCGTCTGTATGCCGTCATAGTAGTTCTTTGTGAAGTAGCTATGTTCCAATCGTTGTCCGTATAGAGGTCGAATTTGAGTGTCTGTTTCCTCAAAGTCGGCCCATAGTTTATCAATCATTTGTAGCCTCTGTTGAAGGTATGCTTTGTTCTTGCGGTCATCTCCATCCTTCGAATAATTAGTCGCCAGACGCTGGATTTCATCACCTGTATCCTTCTGGCGTTGAGTAAGCTGGTCTAAGCTCATGTTGATACAGCACTGGAGGTGCGTTTGATATGTGAACGAGATGTGTGACGTGAACGAAAATCACGTCGGGGTCACCAACATGTATAAAGTGCCTTTACTTTATAGTCGCAGAAAAGCCAAAGGTTTTTGTACCTTGACTTGTGTTATGAAGTGTGCGCAGTACTTGAACCACCACACCAGGATTTTGCTGAAAGGTAAAAAGGTTAGCAACAAGATTGATAAGTAAAACATACCGCCGAACGTTTGTAAAAAACTGAGCCTCTATTTCGTTCCAATTCCGATTTTTATACACTCAATTACATAAATATGTGAAAAATACAATTAGCAAAACGCTTACTCAGTAAAAAGAAACAAATTTTACCATCTACATAAATTCTCACGAGCCAGTGCCAAGAAAAACAAAAGTGTCATCTTGCGTATTCTTACAAGACACCGCGGTAGTGAAAAACAAAAGTGTCAGTTTACGTCTGGACTGAATCTTTCTGATTTTCTTATCAGCAAATTCTTCTATGACTCGTGAGAATTTATGTATTACATTAATGCATTTTTTTGCATGAATTTTGTTGAATATGAATTAAATATGTTTTGGATGAACAATAGTTTTGCTGCACCTAAATAAGTTTTCTTAGCAAGGAAGTTGTAGATATCAGCATCATTCGAATTTCACAACATGACATCACCACGAACAGATTCTAGAAGATGTCAGTGAGGGTTCTGGGGTATGTGTATTGAAAAGTCTTATGTTTTATAAAGATTTGTTTTTATTTCCAATAAAATTTCTTATTATAAAAGTATTTCTTATAGCACATTCTCCAATATGAACTTGACAAGATGGTGCTTTTGTGTTAATCTCTATTAGTTTTCCGCAGTTGTATTCATCTTCAACGTTAATAATGATTTCACACTCTCCAACTATCTTCTGCATCCAATAAACTTTTTCAGCAGTGGTTCAACTATAGTGTACAGCTTGTGATACGGTATGTAGCCATCATCCCAACGGAATCCAAGAAAATTGTGTTGAAGCCATTTTACTTGTCTCTTTTTTGCTGAAGTCAAATCTTTGTATCTGAACGGTGGTTGAAATATAAAGTGCTGCATCTGCTTTTCATTGTTTAAAATTGCCAGTTTTTAGTGATAAATTCATTGAGGTTTGTTTTGAATCCTTGGACGTCTACAAGGACAGCCATCTTCTTAATTTAACTTTCTAACTTCACTTGTCAGCGGACTGTATTCCACTATTCGATCGTGTAGAAGCAGACAATATGCTGTTGTATTAGCCGGTATATTTTCAGATGTCTTGAATTCTAGCCTTATGTCAACAGGTCCAGTTCTTATTGTTTCATTTTGATGTGAGCAATCAATGACAGCAATCGGAGCATCGGTTTTGAAATTCTCCCATGTGAGGAACGGCTGATACTGATGACCATAGTATGATTGTGTAAACTTTATATACATCCCATACAGCAATGCATATCTATTCAAATCAAATTTCAAATTCAAATCATCATAGGGATATGATTCTGAGTTCAAATGAACTGTAACATCGGTGAGTTGACAGTGATCAAACTTGCTTGCATCTTTGGTTTTATCGTTCCTTCGATCCGTTTGTAATGCTAAGATGTTAAATCGAGGTTTCTCCAGTTGAGTGGAAGTCTTAACTGACCAGGTTTGATGCGTGGATTCCGGTAGTACTGGATACTCATATATGTCCCAGCTGCGGAATGGTATTTGTATCGGGCGACCTCTCCCGATAATTTTAAATAGTTGCAGCTTTTCATCATCGGATACTGTAACATGCGGAATGCTCCATTGAAGTTTGGTAATTTCAATTTTCACCACATCTGTGGGTGATATAATGGCATTATCGTCTGTCCTGCTCCGAATCAATATGAGTTCATGTTTGGAATTTATCAGAATTTTCTTGTAATCTTCAGCGAATCCCAATAAATATTTCAGAGGTACACAATAGTTAGACAGTCCATTGGCTGGTATAACGGATGAATTAGGTGATCAACTGCCGTTGAGTAGTATCCTGCTTACATTTGCATTTAGCGATACGTAGTTTTTTAATGTTGTCGCAATCCCAAGATTTCTTGTACGATCGATTTCCACTGCATTCAATTCATAGTGTATTTCCTCAAAAAGAAATGGTAGAGCATTGTTAGCTAATTTTTCAGTTGCTGAAACGGTTCCATCCAGCTTTGTTAGAGATCCCTGAATGTAAAGAAAACTCCTGCTGGGTAGAAGATTCAAGTCCTGATGTCGTACAGAGATACGGATTTCATCGCTGTTTTTAAATGATGTTAGAAATGGTGAATAGGAGTGATGTTCAAATTTGGTAACACTGTTATCAAAATGAGCGTCTGGTGCAATATCTAGTATTCCTTTATTCATTGTTTCAGCGTTAAGCCTATTGTTTGTAAATATGCTGTATTAACAGGTGTTAATGTAGGACTTGATCGCTTCAAGGTTGTCCGCTGACTAATGATCTTGTTTGCTCCGAACTCGTATTTATCATTATTGTATATCAACATGCTGTGGCTTCAAATGTAACCTGATGGTTATAGTCTCTCCTCTGAAGTTGATTAAGTCACCGTCTTGGTCAAGGAGCTTCAATGTCAGAGAACTTATACGTTTAGTGTTCACAGGCAAATAGATTACATTTTTGAGTACCTCCAGTATTTTCTACCCAGGTCCAACGTTTGGGGAAAACACACATTAAAGAAAAGTCACCTATCTACAGAATCACAAAATCATACAATATAAGATTTAACAATATAGACATCTTCAACGCTAGCCCTCTGACATTTAAAAAGCTTATCCTCCGCGAGATCGTTCAGTAACACTCTCCTTCATTCTACTGCTTCTCTTTGCCCCTTTTCCCAACTCATTAACAGCATTGTTGGCCTACGCTCTCTCTATGAATTTTAGTCCTAATTACTTTTTGCCTGCCTAATCTTCTAATTTTAAGTTCACGCATGTATCTATGAATGTTTTAGATTTAGTTTAAGTATTTTTGTACTTTTCTTTTTTTTTTTTTATATTTTCTTTCTATTATATAGCTCCTTTTTGCTCTTAATTTTACTTCTTTAGTTATAATTTATTTTTTGTAGTTATATCTCAACATTTCTTTTACTTTTTGCTTTTTAATTATTCTTTAACTTCTTCTTTTGTTTTGTTTATGTAAATCAATTAACTCGTTAAATTACATGTAAGGTAGTATATTATTGGAAAGCTTTCTGTTTACTATCTTTATAACCTTCAAAGTAAATAAGTAAATAAATAAATAAAAACTCGTGGAGAGTCCGTACTTGTGTGTTGTTGAAGAATGATCCTGATATAATATTACATTCGATGCGTATAGTATTTACTTTAATGATGTTGACTGGCAACTCTGATGTATGCACTATATTAGCAGTCAAGTTTCTTTTACTGAATCCTAGCAGAGGAGCTATGGATCTCTGTTTTTCAAAATGTATTTCTTCAGTTGCCTTAACTTCACTCTTCAATGTATTATTGTTAGCCTTTATCGCAACCTTTATCCTTCTCCCTTCTTTATCCAAGTATTCTTGTACATATTTTGATATATCATCAATCTCATAGGATCCAACAGGTATCTCAACAACCTCATTCCCTACATGAACCAGATTATTGCTCACATCAATATTTGGTATAGAGTTGTATGTTTGAAAATCAATTAATCCACAAACGTAATCCGTTGCTAGCTCCAGCGGAGGAAAGTACTTAGCAGGGAGAAGAGATGAATTTCCCGTGAGAGTAATGTTAATGACATGGTGGTTGATAATGAACTGTTACAATTTCAATATAGATACATTTATTTATAGATAATAATTAATGGTTATAACAATTATATAAAAACTCTAAACATAAGTGGCCGCAAATTACTGCATCATAGTTCTGATAAGAACTGTAGTTGTACGTAATATTACTACCCAAGTAGTTTATGAGCTCCCTTGGTGGTTGGAGATTGCCAAAGCTATCAAAGTATTCGATGTTATCACCTTTCTTGTAGTACGCTACCCAGCGTATACCTGCTCCAGTTGAGATGTCCAAGTTAACAATACCGCTTTCTCGCTTCCATGGCTTTTTAGGTAGATTATCACGCATAAATACTCCGCTGAAGTGTGGCAAGTGTGTGGTATACTTGTGAAGATCCAACTCGTTTAGCGGTCTCTTGGGTAGCGTCTTTAATAGTTTTTTGGTTGAGGTTGTTGATAGAGTCCAAGTCCTTTTCTGTACGGCTTCAAGAACAGCCCGTTTCCATCTTTGCCAACCGCTATAGTTTCCATTGCTTGGTTATGACGTTTGCTTTCTTCCAATTTTGCCTTTGCCGCACTGGTGTCATTTACTGCTTTAGCTATGCCTGCTGCACCTCCCGATAGTGCTCCCAAGGCTGAAAGCCCAGCAAACAACGGGATGAGGAAGGGAAGTGCCCCGCCAACCTTTGGTACAGGTATCACTCGTGGAGTTTTAATTGATTTCTTCTTTCTTTTCACAATATTTTTAGCTGCGCTAAGAGCTATTTTTGTAGCTTCCATCAAGTCTTTTGGTTTTCTGACTTTTAAAATTTTACGTGCATTTCGTACTGCTTCTCGGAATGTGGGTTGGTGTTTCTTTTTAGCCTTAAGACCCATACCTAGCTTACTTTTAGCCTTCATTGCGTTTGTTATAAGCCAGGCGTTGGCACGTTCACTGAAATTTGCGTCCGTAGATTTTGCACGCTGCCAGGCCTTTTCAGCTAATATTTTATCAGCTATATGTCGATGACGAGTATGCTATATCATGTTCCTTGCAGGCTGCATCCAGTGGATTAATGCCCGGATCTCCTCTCGCCAATCTTTGTTGTAACTTTGTTCCTGGCCCACAGTACTGGTATCCTGGTAGATGTAATTCTACAGGTAATTTGCTGATGACTGAATTTAATAGTCCTCTGCCCCCTTTCAAAGATTTTCTGGAGCGTTTCGATTTGTGATCCGACATCTTATAAGGTTCCGATGATACTGTTGAAATGTAATATAAGCAGGTGTATTTATAGGAATCCCGTTAGTCTTCAATATGCGGTTCATTAAACAACAGCAAGCTTTTCCTGTTCGAAATGTGTTTATTTTCGAAAAGCAAAATAATGTGCGATCATATTTTTGCATGGGTCGCCATGAAAATATAGACAGCTTCTATCTCTGTCAAACATATATGCATATACCAAAGCACTTAATACGTGACAATGCTAATTTAATCATCTTATTCAAGCAAGATGACTTGAATTTGAAACATATCTATAATGATCATGTGAATACAGACATGAAGTTTGATAAATTTCGAAGAGCCTGTGCTGAGTGTTGGAAGGATGAATATGGTTTCTTGATGATTGATAAGGATAGCTCATTAAACAAGGGGCGCTACCGTAAAGTATTTGATACCTTCATTGTACTATAAAAGGGTGAAACATGTGAAATCTTGATAAGTCGAAGTTGTAACTCAGTCGAAAGCACATCGAATCTTGTGGACCTGCTGAGTAGATTAAAGCTGTTCACCTATTATCAGACCTGTTTGAAAGCTGTTAAGCCGTTATCAGAGCTGTTTGAAAAGCTGTTAAGCTGTTATAAGAGCTGTTTAAAAGTTGTTAAGCTGTTATCAGAGCTGTTTTAAAAGCTGTTAAGCTGTTATTTGACCTGTTTAAAAGCTGTTATCAGAGCTGTTTGAAAGGCTGTTAAGCTGTTATCAGACCTGTTTGAAAAGCTGTTAAGCTGTTATTTGACCTGTTTAAAAGCTGTTAAGCTGTTCTGTTTGAAGAGCTGTTAAGCTGTTATCAGACCTATTTAAAAAAGCTCTTAAGCTGTTATCAGAGCTGGTTGAAAAGCCGTTATTCAGTTAATATCGAAGATGAATGAAAATCTATTAAAAAAAATCATCAAGACAAGGAATGCAATGCGAAGGAAATTTAAAGATCTAAAGGCGGGAAAGATTGAAGCAGAAGCTTAACTTGAAGGAACTTTTAAGCCATTCACCAAACCCTTAAAAGAGTTTGTTATCAGAGTCAAAATCGAGCCACCAGTCAAATTGGAACCAAAAGAAGGAGATGAAGAAGAAGACAGAGAAATTTTCGAACCTTTTACTCCTGCAAAACGAAAATATGTTAAAATGGAGGCTAGTAGCACACCTATAAACTATGGAGATTATTCCTTAACATCTGAAGAAGAATTTGCAACACCTAAACATTCAAGAACATTGACAGGATGGTCTCCTGTCACCTCCCCCGATACGTCTGGATACATAGTTTCAAACTATTTAAAGCTATTCACTGGTAATAGCCCTAAAATTGATCCAACCTATGGAATTTACTATGATGACAACGCGTGGAGAGTCGGTAATTCAACATTTGATGTTGATGATGTAGGAAATATTGTTATCAAGGGGAAGAGCTATAAAACAACTTCGGGGTTATGTGAGCTGCTATTTATGAAAGATCCTGCAAAAAGTCTATATACTAAAGAGGATTTAACTAATTATGGATCTATTTTGAGAGATACCAATGCATATAAACGTGACTATGCTGAAGATGGGCAAATAAATGGTACTAGAGCGGCTAAGTATAAAACTATAATCAGTAAACTTATACAGCATAAAGGCATGGGACTAATGCGTCTGCCTAAGGAAAACATTGATCACATTTACTGGGATGATCCAAATGAATTAGTGGATAGACTGCGTCTTCTAATGGCATCAAAGCAGGCTGGAAACACCAGTCACAACAATGAAATTGTATCTATCCTGGAGGAGTTGCGAGAAACAGATATTATAGTTTAAATACTACTCCATTGCCATACTTCTACACAATCTACAGATGAGCGTTTATAAGTTTGGACGTTTCTCTAAGCGAGGAATCTTGGGAAACCAGGTGAACGTGGACCAACAGGAGCTCAGGGGCCAGCTGGTGAACAAGGAATTCAAGCCCCAGCTGGTAAACAAGGAGCTCAGGGTCCAGCTGGTGAACAAGGAGAGCGGGGTATTGGATTTAGTTTAACGATAAACGGAGACTACGATCTAAACTCAAAGTGTATAAAACGACTTGGTGAGCCCCTTGAAAATGATGATGCTACTACCAAAGACTATGTTGACAAGAAAATTAAAATAATTGTGGAAGAAATTAGAAAAACTATTAATATAGAGGTGGCAAATTTACCCGCTATATATCAATGGCGAAATCGCGAAGATTGAAAACTATCTGTTTACTTCAGTAATAAATAAGAAAAACTTGACACCAAAAGATGGTGTATATGAGTAAAAACTCTTGAGAAATCTGTTTCATTTATAATTACGATGAGTAAGAGACAAGTGGTAAATGAGCTGTATAAACCAGAGAGAAAAAATTTTAAACGACGTCGTGTGATTATCAAAGGACTAGATGACTTGTGGCAGGCAGACTTGGTTGAAATGGATCCCTACAAGTATGTGAACAAGGGTTACCGCTATCTGCTGACAGTAATTGATACCTTCTCCAAATATGCATGGGCAATTCCAATTAAAAGAAAAACTGGTGTAGAAGTAAGAGATGCCATGCAATCTATATTAAGCGAGGGACGAATACCTAAAAACCTACAGACTGATGATGGAAAGGAATTCTACAACAACCTCTTTAAAAATCTAATGCGGAAGCATGCAATTAATCATTACTCTACGTATAGTTTCCTCAAAGCATCAATAGTGGAACGATTTAACCGAACTCTGAAGGATATGATGTGGAAGGAATTCAGTTTTAATGGAACTTATCAGTGGATTGGTAAGGTGAAGAAACTGCTCACTGAATTAAACTCAAGAATACATCGAACTACAAAAATGAGACCACGTGATATCAACACCTCCAATGAGAAACAACTGCTTTCATCTGTATACAATCATATAAAAATTGTTGTTCCTGCAAAGTATAAAGTTGGGGATTTTATACGTATCAGCAAATACAAGCATATATTTGAGAAAGGCTATACACTAAACGGGACAGCTGAGATTTTTAAAATTATTAATGTTCAACACACAAACCCCATCATATATCGGCTGGAAGATTATTGAGGAAATCCAATCACATGATGCTTTTACGAATTGGAGCTGCTGAAAGTTAAACACCCAAACCTATACCTCATAGAGAAAATCTTAAAGAAGAGTGGAGATAAGCTTACGTTAAATGGGTCGGATTTTCATCAAAACACAATTCTTGGATTAATAACAAAGATGTTTTATAATTTGTTGAAGAAACAACTATAATACAATTTAAAAATACATTTATAATTAAAATATCTTAGACTGTACTACAATTAAAACAAAGTACTTAAATAAATGAAACTAAAACTATAATACATGTTTTTATTTACAATAATGAGCTTAGATTTCTATACTTTCCATGCCTGTTCCTTGTTGATCTGAAAATAAACTTTCTATGCTTGTTCCTTGTTGCTCTGGTGGAATTGAGTAATGTCCCCATGGTAGAGTATCCGTTGTACCACTCAAAATATATCGCTTGTTATCTTGTGGACTTAAAGCTATCTTCTTTTGGTTGATGGTGTAGACATTGTGGTTATGCGATCGTATGCAGCTCTGATTTTCAGTTAAAAGCTGCTTGTTGTTCAGGCATTCAACGTAGTCTTGGAACTTTATATGCCTCTGAACAACATTTGTCTTTATTCCCTTGGCTTTTTTTTACAGTTTTACCATAATTTATGCGTAGGCTATACATTTTCGAGCGGAGGCCTGCAAATTCACACATGATTTTCCCGTTCAGCTCATCCTTCATAAGACTAGGAATCTTTTTATTCATAAGCGGTATATTGAACTGATTATTTACAGGCTAATCACTTGTATCGAATTTATCAATATTTTCAGACATAAAGTCATATATGTTTCTCTCTTCAATGACATATATTAGGGAGTCTGTATCGGTATACATGACTTTACATTTATCATCAAACTCGCGCTGCATAAAACTGTAATGGAAGTCGTAGAGGCATGTTTTTGAAATTTCTAAGACTGCCATGCGGATATAGAGTGGCTTATTAAACAACATTTTCAGTCGCTTTAATTCCACAGCAACTAAATTCTCATCAAATATTTTCGTACTGTGGAAGTTGGGAGGTGCAATCAGAGCTTTGGCACCATGTCAGCCTTCCCACTTTACGCAAAGCTTGATGTCACTATACTTGCGTACATTTTCCATGGTTTTACCAAACGCAGCATTATTCATCTTTTTATAGCTGTCTTTTTCATGATCGCTGGTAGCCTGTTTCCGTTTGGAGGTATTCAAATCAATGTATGGTTTAAGCCAAGCTGACTGGTTGAATTGCAGGATCCGGTGTACTTTTTTCGGATGAGGCCATGTGATAAGCATTGCTTCAAATTTTTCTTTATGGTGTAATGTTGTTAAAAGTTTTTATAATTTTGAACCTGGTGGTGCTGTATGCTCAGAGCAAAACGGTAAGTCTTTATGCTTATCATGCAGATGTGGTGGATAGTCTAAATCAACTTCGAGTATGTATCCAGTTGGTGAATCATCAGGAATTTGGAAAACATCAATATCGAGACTATCAGCCCATCTGAATCCTCCGGTAGGTAAATGTTTTGACATGGCGCATCCATAAAGGTTGTTAACATCATAATATATCAAGTATTTTTGTTTTTCATCTGGGTTAAAATCATCCATATATTTATTGTTGGCTTTACTGTATCTATTGGAACATTGGCTTATACCTCCTCGAATACCTCCTCTACGAATAGCAGTATGTCAACATCAGTTATCAGCTCCAGTTTCACTTTGGTATATTTTAACATTGCATCCCATGTTAGACCTGGCATGGTGTAATAATGTGCTGGATCTAAATTGTATGTCTTCATACAGACATCTCGAAAGTTCTCGAAGACATCGGCCAATAGAAGGACGTCAGTTTTCAGGTATAGATCGGAATATTCGCCAAGTGTCTGTATTTTAAATATCCTCCACACCTTTTCTGCGCGGCTGTAGTCCTCAGCAGATATATCACTGTCAGTCATTTTATTATAGAATTGCTCCTGTGCCGGTAAGTGTTGGAAATCCAATTTTTCCCAATCGTCAACGAAGTCGTATGGGAGACACTTTTGCGCGTAAGTAGCTTAAAGTCATCATCATCCAATTCCTGCCATACAGCTCTTGTAATATTTAATTTATCCATTGGTAGCAATGATGATAGCTTATCTAATGATTCTGCCATAAAACGGAAGGAATCGATGAATCTGAATTTGATATGACCGCCTTCAACGTGCTTGGTGAACGAGATATATCTTTCTTTATTTATTGGAAGGAGATCCACTTTCCCAGGAATAGATGTAGCTATATCCTTAATAATGAAGTGAGCATCATATCCAGATAAGTTGTGAAAAATGACTGGAACTATGGGACAATCTTGATACATCAGATTGCATTCATTGTGCGCTGGCCCTCGGTATTTTCCTGTTAAAAGAATTTATGAAAAAATGAATTGAATTATGATTCTCAGTATTTACCTGTTAATTGGCAATGGTCTCGGACTCGTTCCTCATCGGCTGCAAACGTTTTTTCACATATATGGCAGCAAGTATTTTCCATATGCGAACGCCATTCCTCTTTAGTCAGGGGTTGCATTGGCCTGATGTTCAGCTTTTCCTGTAGAGCTATGGAGACAATTTTTTGCAATTCTAATGCAAACCATTGTTGACAGTCCTTTCCTCGATATGCTCTGTAATATGAGTGCTTAGTATCATGTTTGCAGTGGAAATAGAATCCTATGCTATGAACTTCATGTTCCTGGATTCGCTGTGTATTTTGATCGTTTCCCTGAATCGGCTTCAATATTGATTCAAGATCATCATACACACAAAACGGGACTGGATTCTTATGGTTATAATTCTTATATTCCAACCATTTCTTTTCCTCTGAGGGAAACATAATCCTACAGTCGTTTTGTTTCTCGCATTCGGAAGTGTGTGATGTTAATTTTTCTTCTGAGTAAAAGTAGAACAAACATCTATCACATGTATACACTCTATGGCCATGTTTTGCAGTTTGTTTCGATACAAGGCACGAAAGATCTTTAATCCAGCAGAAATGATATCTGCCAGCATCATAATCATCATCATCGTCATCATCCATATCATCATCATCATCCTGATCATAGTCACCTTGAATAATTAAGGGATTTACATGTCGCTCCATCCTGTGTTTCGTAAGTCTAACTGGAACTGTGGTGAAGGAACGCTTTTTCTCTAGGATGAATACGTTAATTTATAAATCGTTCTGGTCCTCAAATTGTGTAATTTGCTTAAGCGTCTTTGGAAATGTTATTCCAGTTAAATTTAGCACAGTAGAATAATGTGTATATGATGAGGTCCTATCGGAGCTGAGAGTTGTAGGATATAGCGCTGATGTTACTGCCCACGCGAAGCATGCTTCATCATTATTTTTTAAATTAATGCAAGCTTTCTTTGATGCAATCTCCTTTGGCAGAGGTATATAAAATGATCCCCGAATCGGTTGAAACTTGTTGATATGCACCGCTAAATGTACTATAGAATGCAGATCCCAACCACTATCTTTCTCTTGAAAATCTTCTAACTGAGTGAGTATTGGTTCGTATATATTTAATTTATACCACTCATTCAAATTATCCTCCACACTGATTGGGACAGTTCTTGCTTGGAAGTACTTAATGTCTTTAATAACTTCATTATCGCCAGTTTCTTTAATAAACTCACCGCAAAACGTTGTAGCAACTTTAATATGATATTGTTGTTTAAACGTATTCTTAATGCGGCGAGCAAGTAATTTGGAAGCATCTTACATAAACAGCTTAGGATCTAGGTGACTTATATTCACGATAACACCTGCCCTAATTCTACCTACGAATGCTGTTTTTTTTTCTTCACTTCTTATTACTCGTTGATTAATTCCTCCACCTCGATGGGGAGCTTTGATTAACATTCTCAACGAGTTAATTTGATCAATACAGCTGTCCAAATGTCGTTTTCTAGCATTCTTATTACACTTTCGAAATACTGCTTGATATTTACGAATGTTTCTGTTACACTCTTTAACAATATTGTTTTTATTCACAAAATTTGCATCACTTGAACACTTCAACACATCTTTTCGCAATTTCTTAACTAATGAAAAACTTTCATTTACTACTATGATAGACATTTTTAATTTTTTTTTATTCGGCACTAACACTTAGAATCACTTAAATTGACTGGTGCTCCCCAAGAGTTTGCTTGCGCTTTTATAGCAACGGTTTGTAAACATGAATGATCCTGCTGCTACAATAAACATTGCACAGGATGAATTCTAACAAATTTGCTTACAGGCTGAGATGATATCGAATTACACGATAAACAAAAACATCATTCAAATTAATTTGATTACTTTATTCTGCTGGTCGAATTTGCAAATAAGATTGTTTACATGAATGCATACAAGAAAATGTGAAAATTTGTTTACATTCCAATGAAACGTTTCGATCAGTGAAATTCTTGGAGCAATAAAATTTTTGGCTGCCTACAGGAAGTGTGGTATCAAATTATATGAAAAGAATAAACATGAATCATTTGCTGATATTGCTTAAATTTGTTTACAGCATAATGTGAAAATTTGTTTACGAATTCCAATGAAACGTTTCGATCAGTAGAATAAACATGAATCATTTGCTGGTATTGCTTAAATTTGTTTACAGCAGGATGTTAAAAATTGTTTACGAATTCCAATGAAGCGTTTCGATCAGTAAAATTCTTGGAATTGGGTTGTTTGTGGTATCAAATTGCATGAATCATTCAGCTTAATATGCTGATATTGCAAAATTGCTTTAAACAGGATTAAACTTGTTTTGGAATCATGACTATAAATTGAGGAGCTGAATCAGATTTGCAATCAGTTTTGTTTTGGAATTCAAGGAAGCAACAACGACTTAGAGTAAAACAATGGCTGGCGCAATGGAAGAACTCAAGAAGCTGGAGCAGTACTCACTAACCCTGAAGACATCCCAAATGGAGCTGGGCCAGAAATATAAGGTTGTTGCAGCAAGGCGATGCAAAACTGCATTTGGAGATCGTGTGGTTCTCGAGTTGGAAAACTACCATCTTTTTCTTCCTTCGAGGTACAGCAGAATTTCGGAGGACTCTTTGAATGAAATAAACAACAAGGGAGACTTCTCCGTAATCAATGAAGGAGCAATCGGACGTTCATACAAAATTGAATTTGTTCAGCATGATGAAAATTTCTATGCAATTCATTATTATAACTGATAAATAAAAGTCAATAATGTGAAACTAGTTTTTATTATTAATATTTCTAAATTATTAGTGATAGTGATTAGTGATTTGTATAATTGAATATGAGCCCAGAAAAGGACCTTGGGAGACCTATGCTCTGGACCGCTTTCGTTAGATAGGATTCATAGAACTTCACTTATATTGCTACCAATTTTGAATATAGAACATAGGGAAAAAGTTTATAACTTAAGATTTAGAAATAAATAATTAATTTGATGTGAATAAATATTGAAATTTAATTTGGTTTGATAACGTTATTTTCAGCATAAGAAATTGTGTCAATACACCTCACAGCAACCATATTTTTACCTTAAACTTGAAGTTTTCTATTAAATATTTACAGCAAGTGTTGATATTACTTAAATTTGTTTATTTTATGAGAATTCCAGTAAAGCGCATCACACCACATTACTAATTGCCAATTAGCTAATATCTCGAAAACCAAAGCCCGTAGATGATATCTGATGAAAATTTTGTTCTCCCTACCACCCCACACCACCAAGAATCCATTTCCATGAGCAAAAATAACTTGAATTATTAGTACGCTAATATCTCAAAAACCAGAGCCCGTAGAGGATTTCTGATGAAAATTTCATTACCCCCCCCCCCTCCCTATCCTATACTATAATACCCCCTCACAAACCGCCCATCTAGAATCCATTGGCATGAACAAAAATTTCCTAGCGTTAACTTTAATTATTACTAATTTTAGTTCAAAACCAAAAGCCTACATTTAGACGCAGCACCCCCATGAGCAAAAAAAAACTTGAATTATTACGAATATTAACTATATCTAAAAAGGTAAAATCGCTAATATCTCGAAAACCAAACCCCGTAGAGGACTTCTGATGAAAGTTTAGTTCCCCCTCTAACCCACGCCCCTCTAACACCTTCTAGAATCTATTGGCATGAACAAAACTATCCTAGGTAGCTTGAATTATTAATAATATTAACTATATCTGAAAAGGTAAAATCGCTAATATCTCGAAAACCAGAGCGCGTAGAGGATTTCTGATGAAAATTTCGTCCCCCCTAATACCACCACCTCAACCATCTAGAATCCATTGGCATGAACAAAAATTTCCTAGCGTTAACTTTAATTATTACTAATATTAGTTCAAAACCAAAAGCCTACATTTAGGCGCTCAAGAATAATCATAATAAAAAAGCCTACATTTAGACGCAGCACCCCCATGAGCAAAAAAACTTGAATTATTACTAATATTAACTATATCTAAAAAGGTAAAATCGCTAATATCTCGAAAACCATAGCCCGTAGAGGATTTCTGATAAAAATTTCGTTCCCCTCTAACCCCCGCCCCTATAACACCTTCTTGAATCTATTGGCATGAACAAAACTATCCTAGGTAGCTTGAATTATTAATAATATTAACTATATCTGAAAAGGTAAAATCACTAATATCTCGAAAACCATAGCCCGTAGAGGATTTCTGATGAAAATTTCATCCCCCGTAATAGTCCCACCCCAACCATCTAGAATCCATTGGCATGAACAAAAATTTCCTAGTGTTAACTTTAAGTATTACTAATATTAGTTCAAAACCAAAAGCCTACATTTAGGCGCACCACATATCTATCCAAGAAAACCGTAGTACCGGAGCATACTGGTAGTACCGGCTAATGTCGTTAGGGTGCAGTCAAGACCAAATGACACATCCCAGAGCATGCTGGTAGTACCGATTAATCCCGCTAGGGCGCAGTCGAGACTCAATGGTGAATCCAAGACACAATGGTGCATCCAAAGTACAATGGTGTATCCATGATACAAACCAATACAGCCAAGACGCAAAGCAATAAAGCCGAGACACAAACTACATTGGTATGGGCTCAAACCACCTAGCGACGGTGGCGCCATCTGTGGCTCAAAAATTGCGTCAAAATCGGCATAGAACAACTACTCACCGTTCAGATACAAAGATTTGACTTCAGCAAAAAAGAGACAAGTAAAATGGCTTCAACACAATTTTCATGGATTCCGCTGGGATGAGGGCTACATACCGTATCACAAGCTGTACACTATAGTTGAACCACTGCTTCGAAACAAAACCATATATGTAAGGGGAGCTGAAAAAGTTCATTGGATGCAGAAGATAGTTGGAGAGTGTGAAATCATTATTAACGTTGGAGATGAATACAACTGTGGAAAACTTATAGAGATTAACACAAAAGCACCATCTTGTCAAGTTCATATTGGAGAATGTGCTATAAGAAATACTTTTATAATAAGAAATTTTATTGGAAATAAAAACAAATCTTTATAAAACATAAGACTTTTCAATACACATACCCCAGAACCCTTACCGACATCTTCTAGAATCTGTTCGTGGTGATATCATGTTGTGAAATTCGAATGATGATAATATCTACAACTTCCCTGCTAAGAAAACTTATTTAGGTGCAGCAAAACCATGATGACGTCATGCCGATATCTAGAACTCTCTCGCTAATAAAAGAAAACAGCAAAACCAAGGCATAATGGTAGTTCCGACTAAGGCCGCTAGGGTACCTCACACAAGAAATGGCGTTTGCGCCCAAACAAATATCACTAATATCTCGAAAACCAAAGCCTGTAGAGGATTTCTGATGAAAATTTCGTTCCCCCTCCCACCCCACACCGCCAAGAATCCATTTCCATGAGCAAAAATAACTTGAATTATTAATACGCTCATATCTCGAAAACCAGAGCCCGTAGAGGATTTCTGATGAATATTTCATTACCCCCCGCCTCCCTATCTTTATTATCCCCCCCCCCACATACCCGCCATCTAGAATCCATTGGCATGAACAAAAATTTCCTACTATTAACTTTAATTGTTAGTAATATTAGTTCAAAACCAGGCGCAACACTTGAAAACAACAAAAGCCTACATTTAGGCGCACCACACATCAAAAAACCCGTAGTATGCTGCTACGTGTAGGCACATAAAACCGTAGCATGCTGCCACATGTGGCCAAAAGTGAAACAAAAAACTTCCCAAAACGGTAACATGCTGCCACGTGTGGGCAAAAGTGAAGCAGAAAACTTCTCAAACCCGTAGCATGCTGCCACATGTGGGGCAAAAGTGAAGCAAAAAACTTCGCCCATCCAAGAGAACCGCACCACACATCCAAGAAAGCCGTAGTACCGGAGCATGCTGGTAGTATCGACTAATGTCTCACTGACATCTTCTAGAATCTGTTAATGGTGATGTCATGTTGTGAAATTCGAATGATGCTGATATCTACAACTTCCCTGCTAAGAAAACTTATTTAGGTGCAGGATTTGAAAACACCAAAACCATGATGACATCATGCCGATATCTAGAACTCTCCCACTAATAAAAGAAAACAGCAAAACCAAGGCATGCTGGTAGTTTCAGCTAAGGCCGCTAGGGAACCTTACTCAAGAAATCGCGTTTGCGCCCGAACAAATGTCGCTAATATCTCGAAAACCAAAGCCCGTAGAGGATTTCTGATGAAACTTTCGTTCCCCCTCCCGCCCTCACAATGGTGTGTCCAAGACCCAGTAGTGCATCCAAGACATAATCCAGTACAGTCAAAAGCCGATGGTGAATCCAGTACAGTCAAGAGCCAATAGTGCATCCAAGGCATAGACCAGTACCATCAATACACAAACCCACATTATGGACTCAAATCACCTAGCGACGGTGGTAACATCTGTGGGTGAGGTGATTTCGTATCCCCAAACCTCGAGATGAAAAATATTGATATCAACTTAGAGGTTACGCGTTTGAGATGAAAAATAAGAGAACTCCAGAAACAAAATCGAAATCTTATGCTATTTCTCTATGCTGGAGAGTAATAAAAGTGGTCTCGTATCCCCAAAGTGGTCTCGTATCTCCAAGACTCGAGATGAAAAATAAGTGAACTTCAGAAACAAAATCGAAATCCTATCCTATTTCCCTATGCTGGAGAGTGCTAAAAGTGGTCTCGTATGCCCCAAAGTGGTCTGGTATCCCCAACATCCAATACTAAATTAGTTGTTACGTACTCCTCAGGTACGTACGTGCTGACTCAGGAGATGGGGTGTGGGTACAATCCAAAAAAAAAAGATTATTAAGGGCGCCACGGGGTCTTTTGCGATTAGCAGGGTAGACCACGAAACCTGTTTTATAGGAATCCACTCATTCAAAACAAAAAGGTAATAATATTTATTATATTTATTTTGCATACGTTATAAGCCGTATCGCGATACTTCCATATCGCCGCAAAGCATATCATATGGAAATCTAGAATTCAAAAAAACCTTGCAAACTAACACTAACTACACTAAACCACTTAATCATTAAGTCGCCGTCGCCAACCAGTCTGTACTTATCAACGATAATTGAATGAAGAAAAAAATTGAGAACAAAACAATTGAAAATAGAACACTTAGCTTTTAGTGAAGTTAACCATCCTTCCACGTGGTTTCCTAGTTTTCCCGTCCAGTATCCAGATCCACCTTTTTTTTGCGAACTCCTCTTTAAATTAAGTGCACTTTCATTTATTTATTTACTGTGCAATTATTTTTTTTTAAACTCTCCTTTTTAACTGGTTTCAAGTTTTTTTTGTGTTTTGAAGAAAAATAACTTTGTTACAACACCTTTTGTTTTTTTATTGAAGTCTCGATCTTGCGTTTTCACTCGCTGATAGATTAAACTGGAAGAGAGACCTGCTTACTCTTTGCAGATCTGTTGTTGCCTCCTCTTCATGTCATTCTCGAATTTTCGAGAATTCGAACTTCCGCTTTTAACATTGCTGCCAATATTATATTTCGACCAATGCGCAGGTTAGTATTTATATAGTTGACACTGCTTCAATATTTTGTTTTGTTGTTGTTGCATTTTTAAATGATTTACACACTTATTGTTTATTTACATAATTAACTTTCATTAATATTACAACCTTATGTAGTTGTGAAATTAAAATTGCTTGTTTAAGCGTTTTGTTTTAGTACCTTATAGCTATTTCGATATATATATATATTTCGAGTCTTTACTTATTTTGTTGTTAAGCTTTTGTTATAATATTTACTTTGTTGGAGGCTTTAGATTCGTAAGGAGATCTGGACTAACCTTTTTGTTTTCTATCTGATTTATATGTTTGCGACGTTATTACATATTTTAAATATGTCTAAATCTCTTCACGGGGAGGAAGGTTCAACAACACTCATCCGTTATAGCTACAAGATCAAAATACTTAGTGAAATTTAGTAGTTCAAACTCAAATTCGGGATTTTTAATAGAAAGTTAGTCTACCTTTTTAGAGATGTGCAAATTTTACATTTACCTTAAACTTATATTAGAATCAAAAGACTAGAGTTAATACAATATTAACAATGTTATGGGTACTAAGAGATCAAAATTTATAAAACTAGAAATTCATGTACTTCTAACTGCCTAACTAAATTTAAATCAGAATGAGACGCTATTCTTGAGAAACGAAAAATATGTAGTACGAATATGAAAGCACCTCTTAACTCTATAAACAATTGGTACTTCTTATCTGCTATCTTGTCGATGATTAGTCGCAGTGACGAGCAATGATGATTGGTGGCTATACAAAATATGTTGGTGAAATGCCAATATAAGATCTGCACTTGTCGTTCAAGAAACGTAAGTACTCTTCGTTGTCACTCTCTAACTAGAGTGAATGTATGTCGTAAGCGAGATTACGTAGACTTTCCCAATAAGCGAGGCTGAACGGATCTCCAATATTCTGAAGTCATGGCTCGTTCCACAGAAGAAATTGAATCGGTTGTGAAAATTTTGTCGTTCTGGAAAGAATTTGGCAGGAGCATCAAAAGTCTTACAAACGACACGCACAACATTAAGGACGCACATAAAATGATTTTGGAGGCGTAACACACCTCCTCTTCCTTCGGGAGAAGTCTCATGAGTGTAAGTGTCGTTTATACTAACGAAAATACAAAGCGGAATTGCCGTGTGCACTTCGATTGTTACTTAATGACAGCTCCCGTATGACTTGACATAAAAATGATACATACCACTACTACTCATGACCACAACAACTCAATCCTAATGAATCATTCTTATTACTTCTAACTGTATGGCTTCAAATCCTTAGTATGCCATATTCCTTGACTTTCACCTGTGTTATCACTCAACTCGTAAGTCCTTGGCGAAACAATTTTTATTGCTTTGAATGGACCCACGTACCTTGGGACTAGCTTAGCATTATAATACTTAGACGCATCTGATAGCATATAATTTTTCCTCCGAACCATATCATGGATGTAAAATTTGTGATCCCTCCTACGAAGGTTATAAGATTTCTGACTACGCTGTACGGCCCTCTCTAATCTCTTTCTAACATTCTTCCTAACATCTTCTAGCATTTCGGAGCGGTTTTGTGGATTAAGTTCTTCTCCGCTTTCCATTTGTATATGACCTATCCCGTTTACAGTCATTTCCCGACCAAAATTTATGAAATATGGGGTAAGTCTTGTATTTTCCTGTGTAGACGTTCGGATTGCACAAGCAACTTTCGCTAAATGCTGATCCCACTGACGGTGATTTTCCGATACGTATGCTCGGAGCATTGTCTTAATGACCTGATTGGTCCTTTCCGCAGGGTTAGCCTGTGGGTGATAAAATGCCGTATATTTTATCTTAACTCCATATCCTTCGCATAGTTTTTGGAAGTCTTTACTTTTAAATTGTGGCCCGTTGTCACAAATGAGAATTTTCGGTACTCCGAAAAAGAGAAAAACGGAATCTTCAAGTGCTAAATTGATGGAATTAATCGTTGCCGAGCGAAGAGGAAACAGCATAGGAAATGTACTGAACTGGTCTACTATCGTAAGGATATAGGCATATCCATGGCTTGATCTAGGTAATGGTCCGATGAGATCAACACTTATGGCTTCCCAGGGATAATCCGCAATTCTGCGTATGGCCATCAACCCTGCCGGTTTCTTAAGTATAGGTTTAGTCGATTGGCAAGTGAGGCACTTTCCAACATATTGGGCAACGTCGGCCTTCATTTTTGCCCAGTAACATTGATGCGAAAGACGGTCATACGTTTTCTGAATGCCAACGTGTCCCGAAGTTGGGTTATCATGAGAGGTCTTGTTGAGTACTTACACCACCACTCAACACAACAACAGCATCCGACAACGAGAACCGCAACCAGCTGAGAGTTTGTACACATGGGACGATAAAGTACTCTGCCCTAGAGCAGTTAGTCTTTTATCAGCTTCTGAATAGTGCACTAGAATAAACCCAAGTCTTCTTAATTGCTGAACTAATAAATCATAGTCTAACTTTTACTTTGACTTTTCATTGGTATATTAGTTTCTGTCCCTAAATACACGACAGTTATGAATAATTTCTTTTCTTTGAAACTTCGGTACTACTCTTTTCCAGTTTGCTGAATCGAACGCCAATGCTGGGAATCTTGGTTTACAGTGCTTAAACAAGAGACCATTTTCTAACTTCTAATCTGGATATGAGCATGGCTGCTTTAGAAATTTACTCTTCATAGCTTCCTACCATTTACTACAACTACACTATCTACTACAGGCACTGACCGTGAAAGCATGTCGGGCAATAGGTGTTCCTTACCCTTTCTGTGCACGAATTCGAAGTCATGTTGTTGCATTCGCATCGCCCTTCTAGCCAATCTTCCCGTATGATCTTTCAAATTATGTAGCCAAACGAGTGATGCATGATCAGTCACTACCGTAAAACGTGTACCTTCTAGATATGGCCTAAGTTTTTCAACAACCCAGAGTACAGCCAAGCACTCACGCTCTGTAGTTGAATAGTTCCTTTCACACTTGTTCAGTGACCGACTCAGGTACGCTATTACCTTTTCTTCTTCAGCAGTTTTCTGAGTCAACACAGCTCCGATACCATATCCTGAAGCATCTGTGTGAACAAAGAATGGCATGCTGAAATTTGGACAAGTTAAAATAGGGGCACTTACAAGTCTATCCTCGTAATAGGCTATCTATCCTCGTAATAGGCGCGACTAGGGTAGAAAAATTTGGCACGAAGCGGCGGTACCATGCGACAATTCCAAGAAATCTTCGGACTTCAGATACAGTTTTGGGGTTAGGTATATATTTAAAAGGCACTAAATTTTTTCTGGGTCTACTTGCAAGCCATTTTCTCCTACTAGGTATCCCAAATGACGCAGTTCTGGTCGACAGAAATCACACTTTTCATAGTTAATAATAACACCTGCCATATGGAGTCTATCTAGCACTTCTCTTAAAATTCGCTTGTGGTCTTCAGATGGTTACGATGATAACATCGTCTAAATATACAAAAACATGGCTCTCTAGATTCCCTGTTAACACTTTGTCAATGAGGCGCTGCCATGTCGCTGGCGAATTCGTTAAACCGAATGGCATTCTTTTAAATTGGAAAAGTCCTCGGCCTGGGACTGTGAACGCAGTGTATTGCTTCGAACTTTCCGCCATCCGAACCTGCCAAAAGGCCGATTTTATGTCCAAAGAGCTCATATATTTTGCATCACGCAATCTGTCCAAAATTGCCGAAACATAGGGTAAGGGATACGCATCCTTTCTGGTCACCTTATTCAACTTTCTAAAGTCTACACAGAAGCGATACGTCCCATCTTTTTTCCGAACCATCACCACAGGTGAAGACCAAGCGCTATTTGATGGTTCCACTATGCCCTCTTCTAACATCTTATTCAACTCCTCATTTATTACTGCCTGAATCGTCGGAGATACTGGGTAGTACCTTTGTTTTATTGGCCCCGAGTCTGTGTGAATAACATGTTCTACTTCTGTGGTGCAACCCAACCCTTTTCCCATTTTCTTTTCAGCTGCCCTCACTAAGTCGTTTAGTTCTTCCTTTTGTTTATGAGACAATTTTTATTTACATTCTAATGCTGATACGTAACTCAAAGTGTCCTTCTGTGCAAAATTCCAGGAATTGCTGGATAAATCAGCGGTTATTTGCATTTGCCTCCAAAAATCTGCTCCTAGTATTATACAGCAAGGAATTTCTGGCACTACTAATACCTCAAAAATTTTTATGCGACCCTCTAATTCTATTGGGACATGTATTTCACCTAATATCTTAATATTATTTCCATTTGCCAGTTTTACATGTTGTACACTCGTATCTTTCGTACTAAATCCCATCCGACACAATAATTCCCATCCTGACCTACCTACTATAGTCCGTGAAGCTCCCGAAACTAGGAGTCCCACGAATTTTACTCCGAAAACTCGAACTATAAGGTGTGGACGCACATCGTTCTCTGAGCTTGCGAAAACATAATCCATCAGGCAATGAAAGGCATTTTTTACCTTTTCCACCACTCGTGTAGGTCGTTTGTTGATTGCGGCGCTATAGGACTGAAGTCAGCTCAATTTGCCACTTGCTATTGAGCTCTGCTTCCGTTTCCCGATTGCTTACCGCGTTGTGTACTAGAGACATTGGAGACATTGTTACCACTAGTTACTGCATTATTTTGGTGTCTTCCTTGGTGTGAGATTTCTACGTTCCCATGATTAATATTGCGTGCAGCTACTCTGCAAAACCTAGCGAAATGCCCTTCTCGACCGCAACGAAAACACTTAAGTTGGCTTCTTCTACTTGGGTTGCTATCATTACTTACAGCAGCTAGAGTAGTCGATATATGTGCGAGGTCCGGCTCAAGCAATTGGGTATTACGTTTGCTGGGGTGTGGTACAAATGATTCAAAGGAAACGCGAACAGATTCTAGTCTCCGTCCAAGATCCACAAGTTCTTGGGTAGTTGATATGTCTGTTAACCCTAACTGGGCTTGATAAAAAGGATTCACGTTCCTCTTTAATATCCTCAGCTGTTCTGCCTCCGTCAAGGTAGTGCTGAGCCTAACGAATAAACTGGTCATAACTGCAATGTAAGAACCAATAATTTCGTCTTTTCCCTGCGTTCTCTTCTTTATTTCATCGAGGAGCCTATCATCATAAACAGGTGGCAAGTATTCCCTCCTAAGTTCTCTTACTAAGTCAGTCTAAGACTTGAACTTACTCTTGTTGGCCCTGTACCAAATAAGAGCCCTGTCCGTGAACAGATCCAAGGCCGAACGAAATAATTGTGTCTTACTCACTCCTCTAGCATCGCTCAACTCCGTAACCCCCTCTAGAAAAGAATTCACCTGAAAAATGGACACCCCACTTGTATAATTGTAATTTAGGTTGAATGACTGGCATAAAAGAAATGTCGTCCTGTCGCGACTCGTCGGAATCCGAATCATCACCATCAGCTTTAATTTGTAAAGATCCCAGAGCCAAAACTAAGGAGGATTTTAACGTTGCTTTCTCTTTTGCTTGTGCGTCACCGTCTGGCTGACTTTTATCTACCCTTGATAAAGCCTATTCTGTTTTTGTTCTAGCTTTTTTGTACTGGGCGGAATCACTATTACCCTTACAAGCTTCCACTAAGTTATTGATCTCTTCCCTCTTCCTGTTAATAACTTCCATATCGTCTTGAAACTGGAACGGATATGGTTCAATAAACAACGACGTTTTTCAGCTTTTAATGCGGCACGAAGGCTTGTTCGCATATCATCAACTTTAGCAGTGGCAAGCCCACGAATGGCTAATTCATATGCAAGTTCGTTTTGGCTTAACCTATTTACCCCCATCTTCGATATGATGATTAATAGTAGGATGTACGACCACTCACACTCTTTAAATGGGTGTAAAGACAAGTTGGTAGTTGGTTGATAAGAAATTAATAAAGTTTGGAAAGCTGTTAGCTTAGTAAAGATCCCGATAAATAGAAACGAATAACGATGGGACTTCTTAAACAATCTCTTGTATTACAACGAGCTCTCGGAAAATCACTGCTATGATGATTTCAATATGTACTTTCTCGCGAAGGAATATATAACCAGTACTTCAGTACTTCCACTATAAATTCATTCTAAAATCTCTCACTTAATATTAACTATAACTAAATGTAGCCAAAAATAACTACTGAAGTATTTCTATAGTAGTATGCGAGCATTTCAATAGCAAGTTCAAATGACTCTATCAAAAACACAACTTGTAAATCGAACGTGCGACTATTTCAATAATTGGTTCCAACGAACTTTTCTTTAAAAAAATGACCTGCAGAAATGATGCTTGATATCTATGCTTGACCACAAAATGTATGTAGATAAACGATTAAACGAAAAAAACTAAATTTCATGCATAACTAAATGGAATAAATATCGGAATATGGCAGTAAGACCAATGTTTATTTCTATATGTGCATATATATGTATATATCAAAAATATGTAAATTAAAAATACTAACTAAAACAAATTACCTTTGGATCACTTCAAAATCTTTCGACGTTTCTGTACTTACGGAGCTAAAACGCATAATATTCAAAAATTTCAAGAAAAAAAACAAAAAGCATTTAAATAATCAGATCAACTACTACCCTTAATCTTCTTAAAGCCAAAGTTTCATGAGTAGTTAACGATGAGCATCTGTGTATATATATATGGTTTTATTTATCGCAAATTGTTGCATTGAAGTGACACTTTATTCCACTTATTACAAAAAAAAAACCGCAAACAGATTTTATTGCTACACTCTTACGATTGGAATATAGGAAAAGAGGTATTACACTTATAAATGGTTGGTAGGCGACTGGCGATCTCAAAAAAAAAAAATATTTTAACTCAACTTTATGCTTCACAAAACTATGTATGTATGTACATATCTTTAAACTGATGAAATAAATATAACTAAAATATAGGTCTCGATCAACAAACTAGTGAGTTTCCCTTATCTCTATGATAATCTATCTGAATTTTTACTACGACCGGTTCTGTATGGTTCTTTTGTTAAAATTTGCACTACTGATCTGTAACTGAGAACATCTGACTGATAGCGGACTTTTTATGCAACGTAACCTTACACTGGCGTTCGTATCCCGTATAACTAACTGGTCACTCAACCAATATTGAAATACATACATATTACATATGTGTATGCCACAATTATTTGGAGATATAATTTGAACAAAATTTGTTTTCCAATTTTTTTTCAGACTCAATTAAATAGACCAGAAAACACTCATCACCAGCATATCAAAACCATTAGAAATTTTCGACCTATGTCACCCGTTTTCGCACCTTTGGGGCCCCACGTTGGGCGCCAAATTATGTTACGTACTCCTCAGGTACGTTCGTGCTGACTCAGGAAATGGGGTGTGGGTACAATCCAAAAAAAAGATTATTAAGGGCGCCACGGGGTCTTTTGCGATTAGCGGGGTAGACCACGAAACCTGTTTTATAGGAATCCACTCATTCAAAAAAAAAAGATAATAATATTTATTATATTTATTTTGCATACGTTATAAGCCGTATCGCGATACTTCCATATCGCCGCAAAGCATATCATATGGAAATCTAGAATTCAAAAAAAACCTTGCAAACTAACACTAACTACACTAAACCACTTAATCATTAAGTCGCCGTCGCAACCAGTCTGTACTTATCAACGATAATTGAATGAAGAAAAAAATTGAAAATAGGACACTTAGCTTTTAGTGAAGTTAACCATCCTTCCACGTGGTTTCCTAGTTTTCCCGTCCAGTATCCAGATCCCCCTTTTTTTTGCGAACTCCTCTTTAAATTAAGTGCACTTTCATTTATTTATTTACTGTGCAATTATTTTTTTTTAAACTCTCCTTTTTAACTGGTTTCAAGTTTTTTTTGTGTTTTGAAGAAAAATAACTTTGTTACAACACCTTTTGTTTTTTTATTGAAGTCTCGATCTTGCGTTTTCACTCGCTGATAGATTAAACTGGAAGAGAGACCTGCTTGCTCTTTGCAGATCTGTTGTTGCCTCCTCTTCATTTCATTCTCGAATTTTCGAGAATTCGACCTTCCGCTTTTAACATTGCTGCCAATATTATATTTCGACCAATGCGCAGGTTAGTATTTATATAGTTGACACTGCTTCAATATTTTTTTTTGTTGTTGTTGCATTTTTAAATGATTTACACACTTATTGTTTATTTCACATAATTAACTTTCATTTATATTACAACCTTATATAGTTGTGAAATTAAAATTGCTGGTTTAAGTGTTTTGTTTTAGTAGCTTATAGCTATTTCGATATATATATATATATTTCGAGTCTTTACTTATTTTGTTGTTAAGCTTTTGTTATAATATTTAAGGATAAATTTTATTTATTATTTTTATTTTATAAATTTTAAGGAGATCTGGACTAACCTTTTTGTTTTCTATCTGATTTATATGTTTGCGACGTTATTACATATTTTAAATATGTCTAAATCTCTTCACGGGAAGGAAGGTTCAACAACACTCATCCGTTATAGCTACAAGATCAAAATACTTAGTGAAATTTAGTAGTTCAAACTCAAATTCGGGATTTTTAATAGAAAGTTAGTCTACCTTTTTAGAGATGTGCAAATTTTACATTTACCTTAAACTTATATTAGAATCAAAAGACTAGAGTTAGTACAATATTAACAATGTTATGGGTACTAAGAGATCAAAATCTATAAAACTAGAAATTCATGTACTTCTAACTGCCTAACTAAATTTAAATCAGAATGAGACGCTATTCTTGAGAAACGAAAAATATGTAGTACGAATATGAAAGCACCTCTTAACTCTATAAACAATTGGTACTTCTTATATAGTATCTTGTCGATGATTAGTCGCAGTGACGAGCAGTGATGATTGGTGGCTATACATAATATGTTGGTGAAATGCCAATATAAGATCTGCACTTGTCGTTCAAGAAACGTAACTACTCTTGAATAACGAATGGTTTTAACGTATTCGTTATATAACGAATGGTTGATAACGAATCGAATACCCCGTTCGTATTCTTGAACCTCTTCGTTATAAAGTCGAAGTGGTGAAAAAGTATTTCAACATAACGAGTGTGGTAAGATTAAATCTGTCAATTTACAAATTGGATATCGTCAGCTGTTTCATATTTTAAAATATAATTTGTAAAAAATGGCAAGCTTCAGTGAATTGTCATTGTTGTTGGGTCCTGAAATCGTTAAAGAATCTATGGACTATCAATTACGTCAATAGTTAATCAATTCCTGCACCCTTAATTCAATGCTAGATAGAAAAAAAGGTTGCAGGAGGACCTCCACCAGTGCCATGCAAATGTTTTTTATGCCGCCGCAGATTTTCCTTTTACCACACATTTTTATACTGCCAAATCTGGAAATTTTCTATTACCTTTGTTCGTATTCATAAAAAAACTTTTCTAGTTCTTTTGTGCTTCGGGTATGGAAATTAATACTGATTTTATTTTGCCACAATTCCGTGGCATCTTTTGAACTGAAAGAGTTCTCGTATTTACCAAATCTCAGTTTCTGGTTTTCCTTTAAAAACTCAATTAGTTTAGTTTTTTGAGCATATGATATTTTCGTACATCTTTCATCTCCCATTATCACCCATAAAGTAGCAGCTGATTCACTCTTCGTTTGGCATAACGAATGGTTGAACCCACTCGTTAAATAACGAAGGGTTTGCGTTCGGTATATAACGAATGCGGATTTCAAGAATACCACAAGTCTCGATTCCGAATGGTTTTGACAGTATAACGAATACGGAATGTGCCTTCGTTATTCAAGAATAGGCCCCCAGGGCTGCTTTTCGAACATTGTATAAAACTTTTACCCCTTTTCAGAAAGAAAAATATGAGTAAAATAGTATGGACGGAGATAGAAATCAACAAAAAATTTTAAGGAGGAAATAACAGAAATGAAAGAACGGTAGCGTGAGGGCAGAACGCTACAATACTTAATACAAATTACAAAAAGAAAAGCCAGTAATGAATTCTCAAATCTATATGTCCAATGGAATACAACTTAATTTTAAAATTTCAATCGGAAGTGTTCCCGTATTTTACTTCTGTTCATTGTATTTTGAAATAAATGTACCGTTCACTTATTTATTTATGGTCACTTCTATGCTATCTAATTAAATGAATTCAAATGACTGTTTTTTTTTTTTTTTGCAAAATACACTTGTTTTTATAATTAATAATTCTGACACAAAATTCACTATAGTTCAAGACTACATTTTACAAAAAAACAAAAAAAAACAAAAAAAAAACTTTCTCGAATTCAAGTTTAGTATTTCAGTGTATTGTAAGGCGCTCTATTTTTGCTAAGCTAACATATCTGATGTAGATCCATTAAATCGAAAAATTTTTTTTTGCATTTCTAGATTTATTTGAATATGCTCTATTGAATGTGCTTATTCGTATATACATACGTACGTCGGTAATATTGATGGGCTCGAAATCATGTATAGAAGAAACGATGACAGTACCTGAATTGTTGAAAATTATCCAATTCATTTGCAAATCTCTATAATGATTTCTTCTCTGCGTTTCACAAATAATACCATTTCCAGGTGATGATAATTATAGTCGATCTGTTAGCTATGTATATGCCATCCAATTATGACTAGCTAAGAAATCTTCGCAGTATCTCGATACCGCTGGGTGCTGGATCCGATGATGAAGAACGATGAACGATGCTTCATGTTATTTTTTGCACGTATGTATTCCAATAAATTTTATTTAAATTCCTTAAATGGGATCCGGCTCGAAGCACATTTTGTATAACTGTAAAATAAAAACGACTGTATAGTTAGTAAATTCGGAATTTATTTTAAGTTTTACTTTATATAATGTGCCGATTGCACTGTTAACAAGATTATGATATGTAGGGATACAATCGCAAAAATCTTTGTTAGAACGGACAATATAATTAAAACTCGAGAACAGATGTTTAATAGTCAAGCGGTTTTATTAGACTGTAGTCAATGCAATCGACATTCTTTTTATATTACGCCTAATCTAAAAAATTACATCAGCCTCTCATTCAAAGCTGATTAAGGAAAGCCCGAACGGTCACTTTTCTCAGTCTCATGCGATTCTTAGATATGGCTTGGGTGTAAAAATTAACAAATTAGTAATGTAGACTCCATCGAAACCACCCAGAAATATAACACACATTATGAAAATAGTAGTAGAGAAACGTATTTCCACTCTGTTGTATCCAGTTGTCTGCAGAATATCTCAAAATCTTGCAAATGACGATGGAGCTGACTCCAGAACCAACAACCGACTCTGCATGTGAATCTTTTGTTATCCAAACGGCAATTTTTTTCTCCAATTGAATGGATTTTTAAGATGTTAGATAAAGAGGTTTTAAAATAAAACAGAAAATTTTAGTATATACAAGAAAAATTTTACTCGTTTATGTAATAGTGTAAACTTTTCCAATCTTTCCATTGTTATGTATATTTTATCTTATTTTTCTTAAAACAATGTTTATTAATATAATGTTTTAATAGTCAATCATATTTATAGTCATATTGTATGCTTGTATACATTCAAATTAGATAAAAACTACTTAACTAAAGTAAAGAAAGAAACAATTTCTTTTAATCATTACTCCTCTTTAATATTTTGCTTACAGTATAAAAATACACGTTTCTGAAGTTCTTGTTAAACATTTAATTTTCTTTTTATAATTTCCACATTTATGTTCATTCAGATGTTCATGTTTCGATTTTTTCAATCATCGCATGAAATGTTCGAGGGATTGTTGTGGAATATTTCATGTCGGAATATAAAATACAAACACTTTCCTTCTCACATTTTAATTATTCAGGATAATAATTTAATAAAATTTACAAATATTTCATATTTTAGAATTTCAGCTTTTTGTCTATATTTTTGTTTTGTTTGTATTTTAATAACTAATTATTTTTTCAGTGGTAATAAAAAGTAACAAATCAACATACAGTTTTTTTAACAACTTTTTGTTCTGTGAATAATACGTTTGAAAATGCCGTTTTTATTGTATACTTTTCATAAAATGACCTTTTGTAATATGAACAGTAATTTATAATTTTTTAGTTCGTTTAGAGTGTTTATTCGATTTTTAACGACTTCAACAAATTTTACACTGTAGCTTAATCATGAATCTGGAAAATAATTACATATTATGTGTTATAGAGGTAAAACTTGGCGATTTGGCAATAACTTGTCATATCGACTCACTCGAGCATCGCCGTATCGTTACATGCATGTACCGATATCTACATATAAATAAATGAAGCAAATGAGTCAAACGAAATTTCGAAGAAAATTCTTGCTTAATTTCAAATTATATCTAAATCAGTGCAGTTTTGTTGTTTTTTAAGAAGAATGTCACACAGCTTGGACTGAAGCAAAATTACCGAGAGAAAATTAGTTAAATATTTCCGTTGTTTTTTGTTTTTTTGTTTTTTTTTTTTTTTGTATAAGCATTTTCTTAAATTAACCATAATGATTTTAAAACAAAGTAACTGGAAGACGATGTATAGTAGAATTTCTTCGTGTAAATCAATATATGAAAAGACAAATTCAACTAATCTCAAAATACTTACAGTAGTTTATCTACAGTGTAGCTTTCCAGGGAACTAAACTTTTTCCTATAACAGAACTATTGATCTAAAAAGTAACAATTAGGATGTAAATTAATAGCTAGATCACAAATTTTCATACTTAAAAGTATGTTTCCTTAATATGTTTTTTTATCAAAACGAAATTCCCGAGAATTTTTTAGTTTTTGTTGGAGCTGTTCTCTCTCTCTCTCAAGAGCATGCTAAATATTCATATTTATTAAAGCACTAAAAGTAAACATATAAATGAAAGTAGTAAAGCAGAATTGGTCTAAGACACATTCCTATGATACCCTAGAATCTATATGTATTGTAATGTAGCTGTAATTGATAACCACAGCTAGATTACGGCATTCAGGTGGATAGTGTAGCGGTATATGAAATTATAAGATACGTGGGCTTACGTTCACTGCTGAGTTTATTGATACTTATTTCCAAATTACATCAATCACTAGAATATTTTATCGTTAGTTCACTTCATTTATAATTTAATTCTGTGTCTTAATTCTCCAATTACATATGTATTAACAGGCCGTAACTTGGCATATGTTTAATTAAAGGCAATTTATAAATTTCTACGATTTTACCACTATTTATGTATTACCTTGAAATTCACTCCAATCTTAAACTAACTTAACTACTTTGTTCCTTTGCTTATATTATTAAAAATGCCAGATTTATCATATTTTTAATTCTATGCAAGAAACCTACAATTCAATTTATGCACTATTTGTTAGTATTCACCACACAATATTTATCTCAACAAATCCTGTCCTTCGCCCAATACCAACTGCACAAAAAATCCCTTGATATTTGGCACTTGTTATTTTATGCTGAATTGCTGGAATTTGAAAAGTTTGAATTGTGAAAAAAATAACTACTCGTTGATTGATCGTATGCTAATGCATGTAAGATCGCTGTCACAAACTGACAGAGTTCTTAGGGCCCGCCTTTTTATAGCCTCTGAGCGGCCATTTTGCAATAGGTTCCACAAGAAAAATACGAATTTAGTATATTTTTCGTACTTCCCTGACTTGTACAATTACTTTAAAATGTGCGACTGTCCTTCAACTAATTTATTTTAAATTATCCATGAATTTTCCTTTTTTATTTATTTAAATATCTTAATTTTTCGGAAATTTATCAAAATGGCGGCCTCCTGCCATATTATGACCATTTCCTATGTGGAACGCAAATATTTTTCAGATCTCTTGCATCTCGTTCTCACATCTTTCTCTTTCCCTCTTATTATGGAAACTAATTTCACCTTTTATATTAAATATCTGCTTACCTGTCGTGCGTTCAGGTGTCACACGAACTCATTCATGTAAATAATAAATTTGTAAAATTACAAAGGCAGCTTCTATTCAACTGGACGACGATGATGATAATGATGTTATTATAAGAGCAGGAATTGATTCTTTACAAAGAACTGAACTCAATAGGATATAAAACAATTTTATTATCTGAAATAATTATTTTATTAAAAAATTATTATTTTACTAAATTAAGGAATTTTTACCATCATTCAAAACAACCACCGTATTTTCCTTTTGAAAAATGAGATTATGTTCGTTTAAAATAAAATTATAAATATGTTCCATTTTTAATTTTAAATTGCAATCAATTGAATCCAATTTGCAAATTCGCGCTAACTGTCACTTTTGAAAACATAAAACCACGCTAAACGTCAAAACTACTAAACGCACCGAGACACTACGCTAACAGACCGTAGCGTAAAAATGTGCACACCGGTGTGCACATTTTGGGCGGCTGAACACTGCGATGTGCTTTGATGTGCTGGGGAAATGACAACGCATCTCTCGCCTGAACGACGGGTGCGTTCACCGACAGAAAGAAAGCGTGCTAAAAGTCACTTTTTGTCACTACCAAACGCTTTCGTTCGTTCACTGAGCACGAAAAATGACAGATAAACGCTACCCAAGGTATATAGAAGACAAGGTATTCCCGACTCGAACGACGTTCCGCCATTTTTGTTGAAACTCTTTTTCCCTTTTTCTTCATTCACTGAAGTACGTCACAGGGCATCAGCTGTAATGTGTCAAAATTCTTTGCGCTTGTACTGCCACTGTCAGATTTCCTTTTTTCTTTTTTATTCATTCACTAAAGTACGTCACAGACTATCAGCTGTTTGATCAGCTGTGATATGTCAAAATTTTAATGGGCATACCTTGTTTCCTCTATATACCTTGAACGCTACCGAAACACTTCCTTTTACTTTCTTCTGCGTTCACTAGTCCACTGAGAGTGACTTTTAGCGCGCTACCTTTTACTATCGTATTTTGGAGAGTAAAATGTAGCGAAGTGAAGTGTTACCATGGATACAAATACAAGAACGACAATAACATGGCAACTTTATAGGTTAGCTTATACAGTTCGGGCATTTATTATATTTTTCTCAATGATTGTTAGTAAGTTATGTAAATAGAGGCAATTAAATGGTCTTTCCAAATTTAAACGTATTATTTTATACAGTTATAAAGGCTATCTTATTTTATTTTAAATGAAAAAACCTTCGTTGATTGTTGGAATGATAACATGTCTATTGGCTACCTTTATAATAAAACGGCATTAATAGGAGGTCAACCACAAAGCATCGCACTTTTTATTTTATTGTTTTGCCTAGTACTAGTAGTTTTGTTCTCTTCATGCCCTACATAGAACGATTCTATTGGTTCAGTGTTTATATTTCTTTAATAAATTTCACACATTTTTGTATCTATGATTTATGAATTCCGCCAGGAATTTACACTATATTTAAAGCCTTTAAGTATAAAGGAATGAATTCGCTAAATAAAATCTTTGTTAGGTTAGGATGAGTCAGTTTGCCAGATTGGGAAATTATAAGAAAATGGCAATATTAAATCTTCTAGGATCATTGTATTGTGTTTATTCGTTTTAAATGTTTCTTCATACATTTTCGAACATATTTTATTATTTTATGTTAAAAAAATCGAATTCTAAAAATTCAAAGTTTTTACTAAACTACGCTACGCTTTCTTTCGTTCATCGTGGCAAAGTGGGTAGCGTAGTAGTCAAAGTAATTCTTTTAACATATGTTTACTACGCTACGCTAACACTACGCTAACACTACGCTACAAGACGCTATCGTGTCAGTGAACGCACCCATGGTGTGTAAAAATGTGACATTATGTGACATTCTGCGTGTGGCTGAACGCACGGCTGGTGGAAGAAATTCGCACTTTATAAACTTGCTCAACAGGGTGCGCGCATTTGATTTCACCAATTTGACTTGTTCGCGAGTCAAATCGACAGTCGCGATCGCGGTATTTTAGTTCGAAAGTGTCGGGTTTGTTTGTGTTTCTTTTGGTGAATTAAATGGATTAATAATCTAGGTGAGTACATTTTCTTACGCTTTAAGTGTTTATTGTTAACTATGTGTGAGTTCCAGCATGTCAACAGTGGTGCAAATTGTTGAATTTTATCCAGTATAGTGTTTCTGCATGTTGCGAATTCATGTAATTTGCCTATGTAAACATATTTGCATGTTTTGCAAATGTTTGATATGCATAGTATAATATGAATTTCGCGATAATTTTCAATAGTTGCATTTATATGAAATTGTTGTTGTACTGCCAAGAAATTCGTTTCTTGGCAGATTTCACCTACACTTTGTGAAATTTGTAATTGTTTGATTATCAGTTCCTTATTTTATTCAACCTGTACTAATTTATGTATTTTCTTTTAATTTCAGCTTAGTTCCTGACACTGCAGGATGAACTGGAGGACATTGGAGTACAGAAATTGAGGGAAGTATGAGATGCATTGTATATGCTTCTAATGCTTATTATTTCATTTCAGGTGTGCTCAACACTAGATGAATGCCCATATGCAATTTCGTATGGTCCCCCATTTGTGTAAGTTTGATTTTTGAGGTGGTTTTTATTTTCTTTTATATTAAAAATACCATGTACGCTCACAGACAGACAGACGGACATGCAAAAATCAAAATAACTTTTAATAGTTTTGCTCTACCATCATTATTTCTGTGCGTTACAAACAAATGAAAAACTTAGTATACCCTGAGTGCGTTCCACAACACAACTGCAGCTAAAGTTGTAGCTATGCCAGAGTTATGTCAAAGCTATGTCAAGTTGTCTGCAGTTAACTAAAGCAGCTGTTTGAGGTTTTGGAACAATCTGAGTAAGCTAAAAGTATTAGAACTGTTATTTATACTGATTGTTTAATTTTATTGATACTTAAAACTAATATTTTATTACTGTGTGTTAATCCGAAATGAGCCAAAGAAAATTACATAAATAAATAAATCTCTCAAAAGCTGATGATTCGTTTCTGGTACGCATTCACAACACCAAAGCGTTTCTTTTGCGCACACTTCTATGCAAGCATGTTTACATTTTCGGTACGTTTTTGTTTCGCCTTGCTTGAAGGGATATTACATTTTTCTGTAATCATTTAACAAGATCGTCCAACATTATTTTAAAAGCAAAGATTAGCGTAAAGTCTTAAATTTAATACAAATAATAAATTTTGGTACTTATCCAAAATCTGAAACGCTTTATGGTAGCATTAAAGTGCTACCCGAATACTAAGGTCATTTCGCCCCCTATTACGTCTTAAGCCCGGTATTGTGTTCATTTAGCGGATAAATATTTAGCAGCAATCGAACAGGTACCTTTTTACGGCTAAAATTGTTCGTTGTTTTGAACTATACGTGTTCTTTTAGATTGCTATTGCAATTACCCAATCTCGAAATAGTAAGGAAAATTATATTTATACTTACTATTTTAATTTTTTTTAAAAGAATTGTCTAAATGAAGACGGAATTTTTTTATCAGAAAAAAATAATAAAAATACAATAACACTCTTGCATTCCAATTTTTTTAAACTTCCAATGTCAAAATTTTAGCGTGAAAAAAAGGTATTGATAAATCTGAGTTAAATATGTGATTGCGGATATTACTGCCATCTACTTGTCAAAACTAAACAAACTTTTAGCTGATAAAACACAATACCACTTTCCCTAGCGATTTGGCTAAATATTTCGCAACTAAATTTCACCGCTAAATTTCCATACAAAATTTATCCGCGAAATGATATACTGGAAAATAAACCTTGATTTCCAGATTTGGGTGAATTGGGATTTAAATATAATATTTTTTTTGCTTTTTTTATGTTATAATCATTGAATAAATAACTAATAAGGAAATCGGGTGAAAACGTAAGCATCTCGGCGAAATGTATTAGTGTGCTCTGTTTGTTATCGTTTCGTCATGGCAGTCATTAAATTCTGACATTCTGAAAGGGTACATTTTTCATAATCCAAATTCCTATGTAAAATAAACAAATTTTTAGCTCCCCCTTATTTTCAGACAATATTTCTTGGCGTTGCCTTTGTATGACTGGAATAATTTAGGCACCAACTGACAATTCAATTGTAAACAAATAAATCGGCATTGGTAAAATGTTAAATCTTTTGCCATGGCTCTTTATTTTTATAGATATTTCACTTTTATTTTGTTTAAAACAATACAATAAATAAGTAAAGCTATTAAGCTTACTTGAAGAATGCTTTCCCACGACAATAACTCCGTTCGTTCCTGCAGGACAGCACAGCGCACTTCATTACGGTTTTTTAAGACTCCGGAGTCTCTATTGCACAAAATGTCGTTCACAAAAGGAATATTCCGC
Organism: Dioctria rufipes; assembly: GCA_963924295.1. Classification (NCBI taxonomy): domain Eukaryota; kingdom Metazoa; phylum Arthropoda; class Insecta; order Diptera; family Asilidae; genus Dioctria; species Dioctria rufipes. Next base: position 117,702,310 of record OZ002740.1, read on the forward strand.
ACTTATTTCACACTACTATTCATAAAAATCACGTTTAATTAATTATTTATCCCAATATCGCGAATTGAAATCCGAAACTTATTTTGAAATAACATGAAATGTCAGAATGTTGAACTGACACAAAATAGGCAGTAGGCCCTCTTGTCATTTCTCCCCCCCCCCCCCCCGACCAAAGGTCACACTGTCATTGAAATGCTTAAACACGTACACTGTATTCGCACGATACCCCGCTGCCTTATTAGTTATTTATTCAATGGTTATAATACGCTACTCACCCCGTAGATTCGCGTGCCGGAAAATTAGAATCTAATAAATTTCGGTGCTTAATTAGCATGAAGCGGTTTCGTACGTTTTCACTTGGAATATATGACGAACTGGTGATATTTGGGAGTTTCTCAACGTCAAGGTTATGTTAAATTGTGACAGAGATAAATTTGTAGATATCTGGTCCAATTTAGCATATCTTCCCTCTAATAATTAATTTTAAAATAATTTCATACAATTTAATTCAAAACAAATTAGTCCATAAGTCTAGTGGTCTTTTCCAGGATATTCCATCCCGTTCTGTAAGTTTAGTAACTGAGTAGGTACCTTATACTACCAGTATGTCATGATACAAAGATTAACAAGGTATGGCCGGAAAATCTGTCAATTGATTGCTTGCCTCCTTTGGCGACAAATGTCGGAAATTTGTTCATCTCAATTTCAATTGTCCTTTCACAGTGCAAAAATTTTTCTATTTTTAAATTTCTTTGCTTTCTCACCAGCACATAATTACTTTTCCCGAAGTGATTTAAACGAAGAAACTAATATTTTGTTAAATATTTTAATATATTCAAAACGTATTTCAGTCAATAAAATACGAAAAACTCAAAACAAATTCGCTGGAATTGACAGTAGGCACCTCATGACGTAAAAAAACAAAAAATTCCTCTCGAATCGGCCATACCTTGTAATCTTTGTATCATGCCAGTATGTTGACCTTATTTAATTTTCAGGCTCAAGCTCCGGCGATACAATATCAGGTTGTTAAATGTGATTTCTTGGGCTTCGCTGAAAGATTGATTGACAGCTGACGTCCTGAAAACACGAATATCTGAAATGCTCAATTTTCTGAACTTTACCCAATGTCGTTGTTCCTCCGAAATTGTGTACGTTCATAAATTAGAGCTTTGTTGATGACTGCTTAGATCTGTCACCTGTAATGAAAAAGACGAGTTGATTTTTACGCACTAGTGCAACTTCCTATAAGTTACTGCTAGTGTAAGCGTCTCTTGCGGAATATTAACTCAAACACACTGAATCTGCAGCGTGTGGACTATAATAACGAGATTTAAATAATCTACGTAAAAATTGCCACGTCTGGGCGATGCAACAAGATTGAAATAATCCAACGAAGAACTGCCCCGTCTGGCTATAGCAAAGTGGGCTTCCAATAAGCTCTCACAATAGCAATATGCCTGCTGTCAAGTGTCAATCAACGTAGAAACCTAAAATGTAAACGATGACCGAGCACAATCACACTTAGATGGCGGTAGTGTAACGGTAAATGAAAGAATCATCCGGTTTTTCATTCATTTATGACCGGTTTCACAGTCAAGGCTTAAGCCTCAGCGATGGCTTAATAAATATTTCGGTTTCACAGTCAGGCTTAAGTGATATCACTGGCTTAAGGCAAGCTTAACTTAAGCCCGTCATCTCGAAGGCTTAAGCCTCAGATGTTACTGTGAAACACATAGGAACTTATTGCTAAATACATATTTTGCCTAAATATTATAATTTCTTTTATTAAACGAACGTGCATATTTCAAAAATTATACTTTAAAACTAAATTGAGCTTTTCCGACCGAAAAATAGTTATCTAGTTAGCAGTTTTGAGTACTGTCTGGCAGCTAGTGTCGTTTTATGAAGAAACCAAACAGTTTAAGACAAAAATGAGTTATTTATCCGATGCAGAGGATATAAGCGACGAAGAAATGTATAATATAATATCGCAAGGTGTGACTCATGAAAAAATTATAAGAAGGCGCCCATAACATTTCGAGAAATGGGATGACGTTGATTTTTATTCTCGGTTCCGACTATAAACATATTCGGCTATGATGTTTTACGTTGTCGAATCATTATACAACAATGTTTTGTAGATTTGATATCCTTCCAGATAAAAACCACAACAACAATTCTAGTAAGAAACTAAAAAGAGAGGCCATTGGGTGTACATATATGGTATCTTTGCGTGGCGAGCGTGGTTTTTTCTCACTTTCTAACATATGGTTACATCTCTGTCTAACTATACCATAGGTGTCACTTATGCTTATGTTCGGTAAAGAAATTTACCTTAGCACAAAAGCCATAGGTAAGGTTAAAATTGGAAGGGTACTAAATAGAAAAATATTTACATTCTTTTATGTGGAAATTTAGTAATACTGTACTTGTTTATTTTTTAATAATAAGCTGGTAATAAGAATATTGGTAATTGTTTGTAATTTTGATAAAAGGAAAGAAGTTTAATATATTATTTCTTATTATGGATTTACCAAAAATTGAATTTTAAGGCAAGTTTTTGACAAACCGAAGATTGAAAGAAATGTCAAAAAGTTGTTTTGTATTACTAGCGCTCACTATGCTGCTGCTAGTATACAATTTTGGCTCACACGTTCAAAAACAGCGCCAAAATCCCTTGCATAAACTTTTTTTTCCATCGGCCTGCAATACGAATTTTTTATAGTATGTGTATAAACTTACACATTGTTGAGACTGGCAGGAAAATTGTTGTTGATGGGCCTCTCCTTTAGTTTCTTACTCGTAGCAACAAACTGGTAAGTAAAAAGATCTTCTTCTTTTCGCTTGGTTTTTAATGCACAATGGCAATTTTCCTTTACAAAAATTCTCAATTACAGCAGTGCTGACAACTTAAAAACTTTCATCTGCGGCTTAACTAAGCCTCAGCTTAACGAGTACTGTGAAACAGAGTAGGCTTAAGTTCTGGGCTTAAGCTACACCCGTGGCTTAGCTAAGCTCTGGCTTAAGCCTGGACTGTGAAACCGGCCATTAGATTTATTTAGCAAAAAAAAAAATCTTTCTATTATTAAAATTAGACTAGTAAAAATAACTTCAAACAAAAACTAACTTAATTGCAATTCAATTTAACTATTACATATTTTTTCTAATTCTGCTCAAAATTTCTTAACTAGACATATATTAAACTATTTCAAATTCCTTTCTAATTTCTATAATCTATTTAATGCTGAAAAATTGTTATGGAAGTATGTTGCGAGGGTGATTGTTCAGGACGTTAAGTCCAAACTGTCAGCATGAGCTGACAGATCACTCGATGACAGCGATAGCACAGGGCGGCATGCTAGCACCTCGGCTAAGGTTGGCGGAGAGTGTGGGGGAGTTCCCGAAAATACCTGCCACTGTCATCACCCATAATCAAAAAAAATCATGCCTACCTACAAAAAAAAGCCGGCACACACTCGGTCCTGAAGGGACCCTTACGTCACTTACCCACTTCCTGTCGAAGGCGCAGATGTTCTGCCTTCATGGCCTTGCCCCATCCTCCCTTTGACTTGGGGGCCACTATTTCCAAGTCCCTTAGCTGACCTGTGGACGAGAGAAAGACTAGGAGGACCTAGACGACCTTCACATGAGGGGGCGCCGGGAAAGTGAGAGGAGAATTGAAAAGCCTTACGGAGTCATTACGTTATAATCAACTTATTCGTTTCCTTTATTCACTTAAGCCTGGTATTCTGTTCATTTAGCGGATAAATTTTGTATGGAAATTTAGCTGTGAAATTTTAGTTGCTAAATATTTAGTCAAATTTCTATCAATTGCTGCTAAATATTTATCCGCTAAATGAACACAATACCGGGCTTTAACAGCGCCAATATTATCTTACTTGATAATGTTCACAAATGATGCTTTTTTAATATTTAGACTGGTCAATATTGGGATTTCAGAATAATTATTGACATTCTTACTACTCAATTGTTTTCAAAAATAAAACTAGATCTCTAATACTTAACCCAAAATAAAATTTCGTCTCTAAACCGACTTTCAGCGACATGTGACATGACCGTGGGTACTTTCCCTTACTAATTGTTTTTCTTTTTTTTTCTTTTTCTTTAGATAATTTTGAATACTTTCCTTTATTAATTGTTTTCCTTTTTCTTTTTCTTTAGATAACTTTGAATACTTTCCTTTAGACGCGACCGAAATGATATTATATTACTTTCCAGGAAAAATCGTTCATCAACATCATCATTGACTCTTCAATGTAGAAAGAAAAACATGCATTACTAGTCTCTCACCCACGATTGTGGTGGCGTTTGATATACGACAATATTATAAAAAAATGATCATAGGCTAAGCATGAGAGCAATAAACAATACAATAACAACAACAACAAATGCAGATTTGACTTACGTTTTTCATTCAATGATCCCTCGAAGGAGCTCCCTGGAGGCGAATAGGTTATTTGGACGATGCTGAAATTTGCTAAAATTATTTATTAACTTTCAAACCTGTTACTTATCGTTTCGATTCAAGTTTTTTTTTTTTTCATTCTAAGACTCACGTTAGTCATGCGTAATTTCATGAAATTCACCCCTTGGGTTTGTTATCATTACTGTAATTCTTTAATGTTCAAGTGCTTCATTCAAAAGTTTCCACAGTGAAAATCAAATGTTTCTACTATAATGAAATTGTGTCCAAACTCTTTTGCCTTAGTGGACCCTATACGATATGCATTTTTATTAAAGTCTTTCTTTCTTTCTTTTCGTTTACGAGTTGAACTCCTCGGTTAGTTAATTCTAATCTAATGTCACGCATTTCTCTTCCCCAATTATCATATCCCGTATTTGATTTTGTTGGACGAACGGGGTCGAAAAGAAATTTTATTTTAGTTTATTTGTATATATATCAAAATTTCATCTTAGTGCTTTCTATATAATCTCTATTTAGATTCCTATTCTACCATTTCTTATCCTTAATCCTTTTATCCTAACCTCTTACTTCACACTGTACTATACATGTGCCTTATTCTAAAGATATTCTGACCAAATCAATTATGAATTTTATTGAATCTTGATCAAAAGTTTTCAAATGAATCTACTTGCAACGTAACTATTGAATTGAATTATAAAAACGGGAAAATTCGTATGAACTGTAAGTAAATAACCTCACTCTGCACATTGTACTGTACATGTGCATTATTCTAAAGATATTCTGACCAAATCAATTATGAATTTTATTGAATCTTGATCAAAAGTTTTCAAATGAATCTACTAGTAACGTATCTATTTAATTAATAATTATTTAATTAATTATAAAAAAAGAAAATTCGTATAGACTGTAATTTTTGTCAATTTAACCTTACGCCTTCCGCCATCAGCTTCCGCCATTTCCAAATTTCATTTATAGTTGAATATCGCTATTTCCCTGCTCGTTCATATCTCCCTAGGGCTTTCCTACATGTACCATGAAGATTTGCTACCTTTAATCCGTGCTGTTAATAATACTTTTCCGTTTGTACATCTCATCTGGTGTATTGTCGGGATATCATCCCTGATTCTTAACGGCACAAGTGTGGTCCAGATTGTTCTTCTTCTGTCTCCCTGTATGTTCCTGGCCTTCTATTAATTTTTGTGGGCCTTTTCTACGCTTACCACCAAACAAAAACTTTTATTTTAAAATCACTTAAATCTTTTTCTTATCCTCTTTTCAGCACTCTTGACTTTCTTTTCCAAAAACTAACACTTTCTTGTACGCTGCTCGTTTTTCCCCAAAATCTAACCAAACCTCACTCAGAACAGACAGCCAAAAAATTATCTCGACCAAACTCTTCTTCTTATTTTTCTCGGAACTCGATTTCGGTGCACGGTCCAAGTCAGACTCGAAACGTGTGTCGAGTCTCGACAATCGCACGTTCGTCGTGTGGCTCACGCCAGGTGCTGCTGCTAGCCGTCGTGTAGCATATTGCTATAGGCAGTATGCTACGACTGTAAATATAAGATTAACTTTTAGTTCATAGATCTTTATTTATAGAATTTAAACAAGCTACGATATGTCTTCATAGCACAAGATGACAATACAAAGTGTGTACATCAATGTCTATCAGCTGATGGCTGTATAATAGATTACATGAATATATAGTACTAAACTAAGTATGAGGTAAGTACAAGACTGGTACTACCTTGCAACGACCATAACAAAATAAAAAAATTATTATTAATGTCAATCGTGAATCAATTCTCTTGTGGTGTAAATGTGACCCGTGTTTTATACCTTGATAAATTGATTAATTGATGAAATTTTATGAAAAAACAACTGAAATCACAAGAAAATTATATTCAATAATTTTTTAGTATGTGGTGATGTTATTTTGTGTAATATGTCCAATAAACAATTGGAATGCAATCTTACACCTTCATCACTTCACCTAACCAAAGATTTATCTGAAATAAATACCTTGAAATGACTATGTGAATATGACCGTCAAACCTTTCGCACGAATTGAAATAATTTTCAAAAAATATAAAATTAAGGAAATTTAAATGATTTTACTGTACAAAAAAAAAAAAAAAAAACAAAATAAACTAAGATGACAGAACTCTAATAAATTATGAAAAGAAAACGGAGAATTGAAACTATATGAAAATGAGAAACTAATGCAATAAAAAAAAAAACTAGTCCAAAATGTCGCTGATGAAACCCGAAATAAAATTCTAACTCGAAATGTACTATGGCTTACGTAGCATATGTACTCTCTTTGACAATTTGTTGAAAATAGAAGGAAGAATGAACAAATGGCCTTCTTTTTATAGAAAAGTTCGTTCCATTTTCGCTATCTATAAAGTGAAATCTTTGAAAATTTCTAAGTAAATGCTGTTTACTACACATCAATTGAATATTCATAATGAATAATAAAACGCAATGCTGGTAACCCGAATGTTCGGAAGGTTAGTATAGACATACCTACCACTACCTCTTTTTAATACTAAAAAGAAGATGAGTTTATTAATTGCGAGAATGTCAAATTGTGCTGTGAAGTGCAGTACAAATTTCGCGATTTTTAAAGTTTAATATCTTGAAAAGTATAAGTTTGCGCGGAAAATTAATTTTAGATTCGTGATTTGTGTGTAAATAAGAACAAATGAGCAAAGATTGAAAAAAATCGGAGCTCGCCCGGGATCTCAAGGTGTTTCCAGGTAAGCATATTTATGCGTTTATCTTATAAATTTAGTGGTTAATTTATCAATTGTAAGAAGTTTGTGGACAAATGTCAGGTTTGTATGGCATTTTCACCTTATTTTTCCACAAAACTTGTCTACAATTGTGTTATTTATGTACCTTATAGTGTAACTCAGTGTTTTATGCTATGAATTTTATGGGGAACATGAAATTATTCATGTTTTCAATATATTTCATCTTGCATGGCATTGTTTGTTTATATGGGGCATATGTACATACAGTCATGACTTGACTGCTGTATCTATGACCTTTGTAGATTAATATTGAAAATATCCAAAATCAAGTTCAGTATTAATGTATTTCTTCTATTTTCATTACAGATGGTCGTTGGACTCTTTCACCTGTGCAGACTCCAGGTGAATAATGTATAATTCTTTGTAAATCTTTACTGATTGTCTCCCTTTTTTTTCAGGTTCGCTGAACACAGGTATTTAATGTTTCTCCTTATTAAACATGTAATTAAATAAATATCTTTGCACAAATCATTCTAATATTGAAATAACTTGTAGGGGACAACACATCGTGAACTAAAACCTATGTTCTATTTTATTCATTTCTCAACTAATGTCTAATCAGTAGGTATATTTTAGGCTGCAGCGTCCCTGAATTTTGCACATAAATGTTTTTGGTACAAAAATTGACATATTTTCATCTCATCATTGCGAAGAACTGGTAAGTCCTGGAAATTTACTTCCCATGACAAAAATGTTCACAACGGAGCACTAATGGATGTGAAACAAGGAACGGAAGAAATATATGCAAAACATGGAAACTGGGGAGTATATGACCGTAGTGTAAAAAAATCGTTTTTCGGCGGTCAAAAGTCAGCTATCACGTTAAAACGATCAAAGACAAACTACACCACTCGATTACCCTCTCCTTCCTCTTTAATTTGGTACCAAACATGACGTAGTTTGAGCAACCCCCTATGAGGGGTGGTACGACCCCCAACCCCCAAAACACCCTGCCCGCAAAATTCTTTACCTATATTTTTGTACTCTAAACCCTTAATCTATCAAAAAAATTCCAATACTCTACAGCCCTCCCAATAGAGTTAGGCGCCCGTGAATATTGCGATAGCAAAAATTACCGCCGAGGCCGCTCAAATCTGCAAATTACCGTTAATCGAAATAAAATATAGCCTATAATACCCATGCATGCCTAATTACCAAAGTGAATTCTTACTTTTTTTATTGGGCTTAGAGATCCTGAGCTTACCCCTGCGAATTATTGCAGCTCCTGATATTGTCTTAATTTTTTTTTAAATTTCCCTTAATCAGCTCCCATTTCTACCCCGAACTCTCCCCGCCCCTTTTCCTAAATCTATCTTGTTCGCGCTGAGCTCCCATTTTTTTTTATAACACATACATTCTCCTTCTACTCTCCATTCTCCGTTATCCCGGAAAAACTCGAGAAAACCTACCCTCCTACATTCCTTCAAAAACTACCCCAACAAAAAAGAAATTTAAATTTATTTCGACAGTGGAAGGTAATAGACAGATGTACCTCACATATGAAAAAAAGTCCAACCCTCTACAACAAAAATTGATACCCTTAATCGTCCAAGGCGATTCGCACTTTTTCACATTTCTTACGTTTTCCCTAATTCTCCAACCATATTAGTGAATTGAGAATGGAGAATTAGGGAATTAAGAATTCTAAGAAAACGCAATTCTCATCTCCCAAATTCCCAAATTCTCCATGTTACAGAATCCGGCCCCTACTCTATTTTCTCCGCCTATCTTATTCGCCCCGAGCTCCCATTTTTTTATACCACATACATTCTTCTCCTTTTCCATTCTCACACATTCACCTCGAATACAAAACAAAAGTTCAATCCTCCAGGACAAAAACTGATACCCCTTATCGTCCCTAGCGACTTGGACTTTTTCCCACTTCTCATGTTTTCCTTAACTCCCCAAGTATGTTAGGGAATCGCGAATGGAGAGTTAGGTAGTTTTAATCGGGGGAAACGAAAATTCTCATCTCCTAAACTCCCAAACTCGCAGTGTTACAGAATCCGGCCCCAGTCGGGAGAGCTAAGTTAGAATGCGGCATCAGCCAATCAGAGCTGACTGAGGAAAGCCCGAAAGATCACTTTTCTCAGCCGACGTTCCTTATGAAGAACTATCTCTGTCTCGTGCAATGTTCTTTCATTTTAAGCTTTGATTTTCTTAGATATCACTTGGGTGTAGAAATTAAGAAATTTGTAAAGTAGATTCCATCGAAACGACCCAGAAATAAAACAAACATTGTGCTTATGACAGACATGGGGTATCGATATCTAAATGTTCGGAATATCCCGTTTATACACCATGTATGTCATCAAATACTCCTAATATATCCAGAAAACCTAGTGGGTTTAGACTCGATATCTAGATATCAATATCATTAAAAATTACTGGGTATACTCTGATCATCTGCACTTTTTACTTTGCGCAGCTCCATCTTGTTGTTGATAATAATTTGATAATGTGTCTAATTAAGCAAAAATGTCTGTGCTTACCCAAAAATGCGAAAAAGAAGAAGAAAGTAATAAAAAAAGGCAAATATTAAACTCCGCAGGGTTAATATATTATTCCATTTTCTTTTTTCGTTCCAATTCTTGAATTTGTCGTATATTTACAATTAATTGTTGCCGTTTAGCCTGCGTTAAAGCTCATATATTTGTCACTTCCATTTCAAAATTTGTTACGCTTAAAGATCTGTGAACTGAATTGAAATTTCAAGTACGTTTTGTCACATCAATCCCCTTTTATGTCTATCGGGTGTTTTGATATCTAGATATCTGGAATATCTAGATATCGACACCTCATGTCTGTCATAAGCATTAGGGAAGTAGTAGTAAAGAAACGTATTCCCACTCTAGATCGGATTGTATGCAGAATATCTCAAAATCTTGCGAATAACGATGGAACTGACTCCAGAACCAACAACCGACTCTGTATGTGAATCTTTTGTTATCCAAAAGGCAATTTTTTTCTCAATGGATTTTTAAGAAGTTGGATAAATAGGTTTTAAAATAAAACACAAGATTTCAGTATATACAAGAAAAATTTTACTCGTTTATGTAATAGTGTAAACTTTTCCAATCTTTCCATTGTTATGTATATTTTCTTATTTTTCTTAAAACAATTTCTTTATTAATATAATGTTTACTTCATGTTTTAATAGTCAATCATATTTATAGTCATATTGTATGCTTGTATACATACAAATTAGATAAAAACTACTTAACTAAAGTAAAGAAAGAAACAATTTGTTTTAATCATTACTCCTCTTTAATATTTTGTTTACAGTATAAAAATACACGTTTCTGAAGTTCTTGTTAACATTTAATTTTCTTTTTATAATTTCCACATTTATGTTCATTCAGATGTTCATCTTTCCATTTTTTCAATCATCGCATGAAATGTTCGAGGGATTTGTGTGGAATATTTCATGTCGGAATGTAAAATACAAACATTTTCCTTCTCACATTTTATTTATTCAGGATAATAATTTAATAAAATTTACAAATATTTCATATTTTAGAATTTCAGCTTTTTGTCTATAGTTTTGTTTTGTTTGTATTTTAATAAATAATTATTTTTTTAGTGGTAATAAAAAGTAACAAATCAACATACAGTTTTTTTAACAACTTTTTGTTCTGTGAATAAAATGTTTGAAAATGCCGTTTTTATTGTATACTTCTCATAAAATGACCTTTTATAATATGAACAGTAATTTATAATTTTTTAGTTCGTTTAGAGTTTTTGTTTGATTTTTAACGACTTCAACAAATTTTACACTGTAGGTGAATCATTAATCTTGAAAATAATTACATATTATGTATTATAAAAGTAAAACTTGGCGATTTGGCAATAACTTGTCATATGGACTCATTCAAGCATCGCCGTATCGTTACATGCATGTACCGATATCTACATATAAATAAATGAAGCAAATGAGTCAAACGAAATATCTAAATCAGTGCAGTTTTAGTTAATTTTTAAGAAGAATGTCACAGCCTGGACTGAAGTAAAAATTACCAAGAAGAAATTAATTAACTATTTCAGATGTTGTTTTTGTTTTTTTGTATAAACTTTTTTCTTAAAATAACTATAATGATTTTAAAGCAAAGTAACTGGAAGACGATGTATAGTAGAATTTCTTCGTGTAAATCAATATATGAAAAGACAAATTCAACTAATCTCAAAATACTTACAGTATTTTATCTACAGTGTTGCTTTCCAGAGAACTAAACTTTTTCCTATAACAGAACTATTGATCTAAAAAGTAACAAATTAGGATGTAAATTAATAGCTAGATCACAAATGTTCATACCTAAATTTATGTTTCCTTAATATGTTTTTTATCAAAACGAAATTCCCTAGAATTTTTAGTTTTTTTTGGAATTGATAAATTTTGACAATATTTTAACCTCTCTCGCTTCCTCTCGTTATATCAGGAGCATGCTAAATATTTATATTTATTAAAGCAATAAAAGTAAACATATAAATGAAAGAAGTAAAGCAGAATTGGTCTAAGACCAAATCTTATGATGGATGCCCTAGATGAATACCCATATGAAATTTCGTATGGTCCCCCATTTGCGCAAGTTTGATTTTTGAAAGGGTTTTCGCATATATTTCTAGAATGGTTCGACGGACAGAAAAAATGATTATAACCAATTTTATAGAAGTTCGTATCTTCAGTGTTTAGTACAATAAAAATATCTAAGACTGATCGTTTTCACAGTATATGTAAAAACCTAAATTTTTATATGGCAACACCAAGGAGTTGCCCGCTTTAGTCCGTTTTTGAAATTTTATTTGCTAGTATAATGACAACACCATGTATCAAATTTCAGCTCTCTACGTCGACGTGTGCTCAGGCAGTGTCCAAATTTATGGTGGAAAACGAAGTTTTCGTATGTCAGCCCCACGAAAGAGTTGCCCGATATGTTTCATTTTCGAACTTAATTTAACTTTTATTTTTATGTCCATGTACAAAATTTCAGCTCTCTAAGTAGAAGCATTCTCGAGTTATCGTGCGCACAAACGGACATGCAAAAATCAAAATAACTTTTAATATTTTTGTTCTACCATCATTATTTCTGTGCGTTACAAACGGAATGACAAACTTAGTATACCCTATGGATTTAATCTAGGGTATAATAAATAGAGCTACAAAATAGTACATATTCCATTATCATTTAAAGAGGATTTACAAACTGTAGTAAAAGCTTTCTTTCCAACCAAATATATTACTTTTTTCTGTGATCATTTAGCAAGATCGTCCAACATTTGCAATTATGAGCGTAAGGTCTTAAATTTAAGACAAGTGATAAATTTCGGTGCTTACCCAAAATCATGAAACGTTTTATGCTAATACTAAGGTCATACATTTGCCTTGTGTAGTAAGTGACGTGCCGTTATATTAATCGATACCAAAACGAGCCACAATTTTTTATCGGAAGTGAGAGGTTATTCAAAACAGCTCAGGAAAGTTTTTTTTTTGTTGTTCCAGACGATGCCTTCAATTTCATAAAGGAAACGCTCAAATCATAATTCGCTGTGCGACGCAATATGCTGATTACCTCAGCATTATTGGTTAGAAGGGAGCCGGTTTTTGAACCCACTGAACAAGATCACTTTGTCGTTCGATTGTTGTTATTCCTGGTTAGTTAGCTGTAGGTACTCTTATTTCTAAGTCCCAATGTTCATGATAAGCTTTGGTCCTTAGGCAAAGTAAACAGAATTCCATCACATACCTACTCCTTCTTGATCAACAAGACAATAAAGAGAATCTCTGGCCTAATGACCACGTATAAAAAGCCGCAGTTAATATATAAAAATCATAGCAGCCACCAGTTTTCCCATTGAGCTTATTTCAATATGATGCCGTGTATTACAGCATGATATTTTTTTCCAAAACGCTGACGTACAACAATGCCCGACCGCAGATAACTAAATATTCAGAAATGTAGATGCGTAAGAAAACTTTTCGATGAGAGGAAAATGTGATATTCGTTTGGAATTTTTTGGAATACTGCCACCGAAACGGCTCAAAACGAATCGCGCTAAGTGCGGATACACCACTTTTTATTGTCATCTTCTGAAATTTCCACACGTTCAACAAAAAATTAGGAAGCCGGTTTGTTTTTTCATTCCACATGAAAACACTTGCAGCTATTTTCCAAATCTTTGTTAAATGCACCATATACACATATCAACATATGGATATACTTTATTAATCTACACACTGCGCTTCATCTAAAACTTAATCCTGCACAAAATATAAATATAAATATATCATACATACCTTGTGCTGTACATTTGCTACAAATTGAAAACTAAAAGCCATTGAACCAGATCGGGGATATGGTTATTCCTGGAAAACTAATACCAGGGACTGAAAATAACAATCATTTTCACTTATTCCAACCAAAAACCATTTATAAAAAGTTATAGAAGTATTGATTGGAATGTAACATTATTATTATTATTACCGAATCTTCACAAATTTCATATGCTTTTTAAAATTATGATTTTTATTCGAAATTATAAAAAGTAAATTTCTTTTTGGATTTATATTTCAAAAATCAAAAATAATAATTAAAAATTGATTTTTATTTTAAAAATCAAAAAATGTAGACCAATTCTTATTATACCTTATGTAATTTCCATCCACTCCCATCTGTCGTACAATCTTCGGCTTATTTCGATCCATATTTAATATTTTTTACAGTATTTTCCACCCGAAAAATAATTTTGTGAAATGGAAATCATTTTATGATTTTTATTGTCGATTTTTAAAATAAAAATCAGTGTTTGACTTTTCTTTTGCATTTTGTTTTTGATTTTTAAAATCAAAGTCAGTTTTTGATTTTTAAATTAATTAATTTCTGGGATTATGCTTATAAACGTGAACAAAATATTTGATTGGCCTTATAATAAAATAGGAGCGTCTATTTACTGTTGGCGTGGTGTTGTGTGTTCATAATGGAATAAGACTAAATAACTTCAGAAAGTTGAATTGTAAGCAAACTAGTTAACTGGTGTAAACAAACTCGTTAACTGGGTAAGATAAAGAAGTTTTTAGGCTTCCGTGAAAATTGCTGCACTAAATGATAAATAGCGATAAATTTCTCATAGATTTTGTCAGTAAAAATCAAGCCTACCGGGGAATTCGATTCGATTAAATCGAATCAAATTTTTTTAGAAGTATTTTCTACTGTTTAATACAATTGAATCGAAGATTGTCCAAATTCAATAGAAAGCAATTGCTGGTTATTTTTTATTGATGCTCTCGAATATTCGATACGATTTGGACTTGAAAATTTACTTGACATTTATTAAACTAAATAATTTTTATAATTTATTATATCGTAATAATAATGAAAGTGGCAACTCATGGCGTTATAAAAGTGACACGGCGTTAGGAACTTAAAAGCTTCACTCCTGAATACAGACGATTTTTGTGATCGAGTTTTCAAAATTAGGGATTCTAAAAAAAAAAATATTAAATAAAAGCTAACAGGAATAAAAAAAAGCAAAAGAAGAAGCAGAAGAGGGAAAAGAAGCAGAATAGGGAAAAGAAGCAGAAGAAGAAAAAGAAGCGGCAGAAGAAGAAATAAGAAGCGGCAGAAGAAGAAATAAGAAGAGGGAGAAGAAAATAAGAAGAGGGAGAAGAAAAGAAGAAGAGGGAGAAGAAAAGAAAGAGAAGAGGATGAAGATAAAGAATAGGATGAAGAGGAAGCAGAAAAAGAAGGGGAATAAGTGGAAGAATAAGAACCAGAAGTAGGGGAAGAAGCTGAAGAAGAAGGGGAAGAATCAGAAGAAGGGGAAGAGGCAGAAGAAGTGGAAGAAGCAGAAACGGAAGAAGCTGAAGAAGAAGAGTGTTTTGGAATAATCATACAGAAACTTTATTGTCCAAGTTCGTAATGTATTCCATGATAGGGCTGATAGGGTTGAAGCGTTCAAGAATTTTCAGTCTGCTGTTACCATTTTGATTTTTCTTAAACACATTCATATATTATGCTTATGACTGATAATAATAATTACAATAATAAATAAGAAAAGCAATATATAATCAAATAAAATTTGATTTATTAGGGGCACAAAATCAATATTACAATAAAATCAATTGATTGTTTTCTTAAGAAATTTATCACAAAAGAATCAAAAAATATTCGTATATAAAAATAAATCGATAATAGGATAAAAAGGAAACTATAAAAATTAACAGAATGAAAGTTAAACAACATAATCGGAAAAACCTAGTTGATATCTGCAATCACATCTTTCATAGAGAGCAACACACTTTCAAACATAGTGCCTGTGTGTGCATTTGTCTATTGTCCCTTTGTTTTATGTAGTATGGGTAGGTACATACATATTATATAAAATATATACAAAACATGAAAATTAAAATACTTAAAGATAACACTTTCCAAAAACTAAAACATAAATTATAAAATAAAGGCTAAATAAAAAAAGTGATTAAAATGAAAGTAACTTAACGGTACATATGTTATCATAGTAACTATGAGAGTATTTTAATGATATTAAAAAGTTCCTTTAATTTCTTTAGGTGTTTTTTAAGATTTATCTATGTAATAATGATTTACGCACTTAAAATCACATTTCTTTTACACATTTTTTATTTATTTGATTTTCTTGTGTGTGTGTGTGTGTGTGTGTGTGTGTGTGTGTGTGTGTGTGTGTGTGTGTGTGTGTGTGTGTGACTATGGCTACGACTATTTCTGTGTCTATTTCTGTGCTGTGTCTGTGGCTGGGGCTGTGCCTGGGTTTTCTGTGCCTGGGTCTATCTGTGCTGTGTCTATCTGTGCTGTGTCTATCTGTGCTGTGTCTATTTGTGCTGTGTCTATTTGTGCTGTGTCTATTTGTGCTGTGTCTATCTGTGCTGTGTCTATCTGTGCTGTGTCTATCTGTGCTGTGTCTATCTGTGCTGTGTCTATCTGTGCTGTGTCTATCTGTGCTGTGTCTATCTGTACTGTGTCTATCTGTACTGTGTCTATCTGTACTGTGTCTATCTGTACTGTGTCTATCTGTACTGTGTCTATCTGTACTGTGTCTATCTGTACTGTGTCTATCTGTACTGTGTCTATCTGTACTGTGTCTATCTGTGCTGTGTCTATCTGTGCTGTGTCTGTCTATGCTGTGTCTATCTGTGCCGTGTCTGTCTGTGCTGTGTCTGGCTGTGTTGTGTCTTTCTGTGTTGTGTCTGGCTGTGGTGTCTTTACCCGTCTCTATCTGCGCGCGTGTGTGTGTGTGTGTGTGTGTGCGTGTGTGTGTGCGTGTGTGTGTGTGCGTGTGTGTGTGTGTGTGTGTGTGTGTGTGTGTGTGTGTGTGTGTGTGTGTGTGTGTGTGTGTATGAACCAAACCTGTACGATAAAGTGTGATTCTTTAACTATTTTTTTCTAAACAGATTTATTTATTTAGCGTATTTTCTGGTTTTGTTTGTTTTTATTTATATTTATTTTTATTTTGTCTGTTTTATTTGTTTTTAATTCATAAATCGTTGCAAAAATAGGACGTGACAAATTGTTTAGCGCATCACCTTCTTAGTATTGTTAGTTATAAACGTTTTACATTTTAAAAGTTATTTTGTGGTTTTATTTTGTTTTTTTCTGGAACGCTATTTTTACTAGTAATTCATTTTTAATAATAGTTATATGAAAATTTTGAATTTTCCTTTCAATAATTTTGATCTTAAAAAGATCCCTATATAAAGTGTCCTCTTAAGTCTTCTTAATTATTATAAACGATTTACTTAGTTTAACTTAAATCGTGTAGGTGTATATATAAAGTATTAATATTTTTGCTTCATACATTTTGTAGATTCCTTTATATAAAGATTTAGTGCCTATATACTTGTCAATGTGTATATATTGGTGTATTTTTATATAATGTGGGTGTGTCTTAACAGTTAAATAATAATAATATTTATTATATAAATAAGAAATACGAAAGTCAACGGAAACAGCAATAAACTTTATCAGATCCCGTTGTCAAAATAAATCCATTTTTCACTTCGATCTCACTCAAGAGAAAAACATATCAAACATCTTAAACTTAAGCAATAAAAATTTAATTCGACGTGGTAGCTATTTTTGGAAATTTCGCAGCCGAAGTGTTGCCCTTTGTATTGAGGTTTAGTTTACCATAAGAATTTGCACTAGAATTTGCACTAGTATTTGTGTTCATACTTGGAAAAAGTGGCGTCGCAGCAGCAATGCAAACGTTATTGTTTGCGCATGCGATAGACGGAATGGCAGGAATGAAGTTTTTGTTAATGTCACTATTGATGTTTGCATTGTTTGTTAATGTAAAATTACCATTACTGACACAGGTGGCAGAACATGTTGTTGCTGTCCGCATTGTACAATAATCAGGATAATTACTATAAGTAGTTAGATTATCACTAACCATAAAGGCTGCTGCGGAAGATGCTGATGATGTTGATGGTGTTGTTGATTTTTTTGTCGACGTTGTTGCGCCTGTTGCTGCTGTCGCTTGTGATATTTTAGGTTCATTAGAATTATTTATATTATTATTATTGTTGCTGCTGTTGCTAGATAGTTGCGATTGTTGCGTTTTAAAAAATGTGGCCATTATATAAGCTGGTGGCAGGACAATCGGTATGTGATAGTATTTACATTGTTTACGCTTACATTGACCATTTGCATGATCTCGACACACAGCCACACGTTGATCACATACTTCAACTTTATCGCCTGTAAGAATAAATAAAAAGAAAAAATCAATTAAGATCTGAAGGAAATTTTTAGGTTGCCTAAAGAGTAAAAATTATAACCTACTTGAAGGTATACTTTTAAGGAATCTACATAAACATATTTAAAACGGTAGGCCATCCTAAATTTACTTACCGAATTGCCAATTGAGATATAACCACTTTGTCAGTAAGTGTAAGATCGAGGATTCTGTATCAAAAGAACATTTAAAAAGTATCAGCGATCTAATATCTCTATCGACTTTGGCCATGAATTTTTTTTCCCGATTTGTACAATTTAATTTAATTAATCGGTATTGAAATTTTCTATGAAATGAAAGCATATAAGCATATACGCAAATAAGTCGAACGTTCTGGAAAATGAAGAAGAATATTCATGTCAATATTTTAAATATTCTCTAATTTCAGCCGCAACAAAGTGAACGTACAGAGCGATAATGTTCTTTTGGTACTGGCTGGATGACAAATTGATATCAGAGGTAGAGGAATTTTTTTTTAAATGCAATTTTATACGAAGCAGAGTGTCGCAGTGATATCCTAGACAGACGGGCAAAATCAATAATCATTTGTCCGTAATCAGAATTTTCAAGAATTTGAATATAAATTATTAAAAGTGTTTTGTCAATTACATAAACTTTACTTTATTTCAAATAATCTTGGGTAATTAGATTTTTCAAAAATTTAATTACGAATGAATGATCATTGATTTAGCCCAGCTGTCTAGGGTATAAGTATGATTTTAGTGTAATGAAATTAACTGAGTTCGAAAAATTAGACTATTAATTACAAGTATACAAAACGGAGGGTTAATTGAAATCGGAAATGTGGCACCATGCACGTTTTGAGGCTGTGGCGATTTTAAAACGGGATGGAAGACAGCGAGACTAATACAAATATCTCTTATTGGGACTGTAAGGAAAAATTAAAAATTAAAAATAAAGTAAGAATGAAGTTTTAGATGGGCTTCTGTTCTAACTCGTAGATTGTATCCGACCTTTGACATGCAGTTTTGATTTTAGAAGGTATGCTCCCACTGTCAATGCTACCAACTGTCGTAAACTGGGGCTATATTTAAATTATTTGGGAATTTACTTATATGCATGTCAGCGTTATTTACCGAATCTACCACAAAAGTATTTGGGGACTGTTTGTCGTTAAATATTATTTATGAGTCGAAGGAAGTGCTTTTTACAAGACTGGTAAAGGTAAGGAAAGTTTTGATTACCAAGTTGCCAGTTTTGGAAATACCGCTGAACTTCAAGAAATTGTTCGTTTCCAATCATTACAGTTCAGTGGGAAAGTATGCTCTCACAGAAAGGAACAGGAGTATGAAATTGGTGCCATTTGCTTTTATGCATTTTTGGTTCAACGAGCAGTCCATTTATATACATGTCAGTGTAGCCGACATAATTCAGAAATGCTATTTTTTTTACTTTATATTTTCGTAGATTCAGCTTGTTTACGAAGCATAGACCAGTGACTAATGAGGGCTAATCTTCTTTCTTAACATTGCACACATATACGTTAAAAGAATAAGTGATGATATGTACAAAAATTTTCATAACAATGTATTACATGAACAGGGAAGAGTGATGGGGTTAAAATGTGAAAATTTCTGTAAAAGAAAACTAATAGAAAATCAAAGTGTACAGGGTTGAAGTAAATTTTTATAAAAACTACAAGAGTCTATGGAGAAAATAACGAAGTTTTTTTTTCAATTTTCCATTTCTACCGGTAATTGGAAAGGGCTGATAGAGGGTAGTTTTTTTCATGGTTTTCATGAATAACTTGAGACTGAACAGCTCTTTGGAGTGTAAAAATTTATAAATTTGGCTATATCCGACGAAGTCTTAGAGAAAGAATGGGAAACGCCAATTTAAGGATCTAATTTCATAACAAAAGAAAAAACTGATTCACATACAAAAAGCAGCCGCTTCAATTACTGCTTACCACATATTTTTGCTTTCTCTCCCCGAAAGCAAATATCGTGATATAATTGTTATTCTTCTTTTATAATGTTGATTTTATTTAAGAAATAAATAATGACGGAGAAATCTTGAAATGGCTATAATTCCCAAAAATGAGAGCACGTTAGTGCATGTGTGTGGTTGCATATCATTTAAGATAGAATAGGTAGAAATTATAATCTTGTATTTGAAATTGGTCGATAATTTGAGAAATTCTTCTATAAGGAAAATCAGAGTTTTTCAATTCCATCTCAAAAATTATATATAGTTTGAGAGATAAAAAGTGCATACTTACTTTCCATTAAATGAACAAATCTACAATTTAACCGACTGCACATAGATCTATTAAAATCTTGGCACACCGGGAGGGTGTCCAGTAACTAAACAAGGAAGAGAAAAAAAAACGAAACTTATTAGTAGATGAAAGTGTAAATAGTAATAATAAAAAATCTATAAAGATGTAAAGTTTAAGTACAACTATAATACTTAAAGTTCTTACATTTATTAGATTGCATTAAAACTAGACATACATGAGTATCAAAACCAATTTATAGAGTCATCATTTCCATATATGGTAGCGAAATCGAATTAATCATCGCGCATAGCGAAATTTTTACAATAACATATTTTGCTAAACTCCCATTGAAAGGACCTATTCTTATTATCCTTAGCGCTTATCGATTATTAATTTAATATTTCAATTGTTTGATGTGCTTTCTGCATTACTCTGTTAATACTTTTGCCTTTTATATAAAAATAAATACATAAAATAAATAAAAAAAACACTATTTTGCAAAAAATTTTGAAAGCGACAGCTTAAGCATCGACAATCTAGTTTCAGTTCAACAATCCTTTCCCATGTTTCCTACAGAAGTTGTTAGTACTAGTATTACAAGCATTATCAAGTAAACGCTGTGGCTAGTGTAAGCTAGTACTATAATTTATATTTTTATCCACGGTAAACGGATGAAAGACAGAAGCAGGAAGCGTTTTCACAATGTTTTAAGCGCCTTAAAATTATATACAATATCACACTGTAGGCAGACATTTTGGTAGAGCGGAAATAAGAGTAAAAGCTAAAGTGACTTTTGTCTCTAACTGAAAATAAATTTTTTTTATCAACAATAGACTATGGCTTAAACTCACATAGTTTGGTGTAGCACAGTATCCTAATAGGAGGCACTAGAAGGGATGCAAATTGGACATTCATAAGCGATTTTCAAAATACCTGAGAATATTATTTTAAAAAAAAGCAGTTGATCACTCGACCGATTTTCGAAAATGCAAACAAAATGATAATTGTAATTTACTTGTTTATTTAGTTTTTGCATTAATTTGATTATGACTAAATTTTATTTACTTAAGCAGCACACAACGCCATTATACATTTTGATCATCTGATAAAATATAGTGAAATTTATATTTTTACCTAATTACATAAATTATGCCGTTCATTAAGATAGGACACTGCGAGTAAATTGCACCCATCTCCGGAGGGGCTGAAAATTTAACGAATTTCTTTTATAATTTTCTATGTACTTGTAAAAAAATTTATAAGAGAGTTGGATAAATTTTCTTTTATAATATTTTTGATTTCAATTTCTTTAATATCAATTTAATTTTAGTAGTAATAAAAGTAACGGAGTTGACATCACAAAGCAACAAATTTTATCGCATTACGTACTAAAAATGTTTTGAACTCTGAAAACATGAAAAATACAATACATATGTATGTAGAATTGTAGAATTGTATATTTGCTAACGAGTTCCTAACAAAGCTCTTAAAATACATAAAATGTTGTTGCAAGTTCATGTTTAAAAATATACAAAAATGCAATACTTCAGAACTTCAATGCAACAAACTGTAATGAAATGATTCCTCTGAAAATTATTTTAAAGTAAGGAATGTTAGTTAATATTTAAGACGAATTCCCACCAATTCTGTAGATACATATAGTTCCACGATAGAATTATGTTCCTCGTTGAAGTGACGCAGACTGGCTTTCTATTCGAAATTGGACAATAAACGTAGTCAGATGGCCTCAACATTTTTTTATATATAGAAAGCAAAATGACAGGTGATATTGCACGAGTAATTAAAATGTTAATATTATTTTTCTAGAAGTTGTAGTATAAATTGCGTTTTACTTTTTTTTGTCCCGGAGATTAGACGCTAGATATACTGATCCTATGACGATTGTTCCATAAACCGTGAAAAACGTAAAAGATAATACTTTCAGCCGTTTCTGAGATTCATAGGCCAAATAGTTACATAGCAGTCTTATGGTAGTCTGTATGTAGTTCCAGATAATGGGATACGGTCAGGCAACTTGACAGACCAACAGGATAATATTGGATTAAATCTTTCAAAAAATAATGCCTATTTTTAAGGAAATTACTTTAGACTACTCGATTAATACAAATTAAGTTTGACAAAAAAAAAATATTGTAGGAATAGAAAAGCCCATTGCTTTACACGCTGCAAGCCACTTATATTATTAACCCAATTCTTTTACCTTTTTCTGTGCATTTATAATTTTCCATGCATTAGCAAATTATGTGTCTGGTAAGAAGTCAATAACTTAATATTGGAGCACAGTTGAGTCAATCTGGTTTTTATACCAAAATGAAAATTTTTTCCAAAAGAGGTGCGAAAGTATACGAGGCAAGAACTTTCTCTGCTACAATCGAAGAATGAAGATACACGCGTCGTGGTATGTCTTCAGTGGTCCTTTTGGATGATATCCAAATTTCATTAATTTTGAACTACTACTCAAATTATTATTATTTAATCCTATAGTAAACAAAGGTAGACATTTGGTATTATAATTAGTAGATCTCTAGTAAAATAGCACAATTAGGAATGGTGTAATTCCATTTTTTTCACGTGATAGAACCAACAAAATATCATTCTCATACAGTATACATGTACTTACTGATCAATAATTGGCACTCCCAGTAAAGTTCAGAAATTTTTACATCAATAATTTGATTCAAAATATGGTAAGCAGAGGAAATCTACATGTACAATTTTAGAGACATTTAACGCCATAGTAAGTAAATAAGACAAGGCTTTATTATAAGTAATGGCAGAAACACATCCAGGCCTCGAGGCTTCCTCGAGGTGTTGTCAAAATTTCTAACACGGGTTCGAAATTTTTCTCTCTCAGGCCTACTTCTGTCAACAGATGTACTAACAAAATTAAAATGACAGCACCGAGCCACAGTATATTGTACGGAGGCCGGTGGTATCATTTTGTTTTCATTTCTTTGAGGCAAGCCTTGAGGCGAGCTGCGAGGAGGCCTGAGAGAGGCCAGGCCTGAGGCTTGCTTGGATGTGTTTCTGCCTTAATACATTTTTGTGGGCAGACAAAAATAATGACATAAAAAGCTTGGAAAGCATAGTTAATCAGCACATATAAAAAATTACTAGGTGTACAACTAGTAGTAGTACAGGTGCATGTTTCTTTTTTGACAGCTGCTTTCCCGTCTCACTGAACGCCTTAGTGAAAGAGATGTTTAGATTGCGTTTCCTATAGTATAATTATAAAGTGACTTTGGGAAGATGACACCAAATAGAACTGATTTATATAAACTGTTTTGGCCACATTTCTTTCTCAAGAAAAAGTATATATACAAGAAATCCCAGCTGTACAAGTATGTGTTGCAAAAATTAATTAGCTTGGTAAAATTATGTGACGACTTCATTATAGTCGTTGAAACTCATCCTGATATTAAAAGAACAGTTGAACAATTGGAAATGGAAGTTTGTTTCTATAACTATTCCTAAAATTTTGCATGTTTGCCCCTTGTGACACTTTAAAACGTCTGCCGAGGATTAATAACCATATTTTGGTGGAAAATATTGATGAACAAATTTCAGCTTTACCGGTGTTACGTTTTTGTACTGATATTTTTTACATGTTTATGACTCCATCCAAGTTTCCGGTAGTGACAGGTGTTGATTCTTATGAATTTAGACATTATTTATGACGCTTATATATGAGAAAATTTTCACTATCATCCGGGCTAGAATGTTTCGCCAAATCGTACTATACTTGACATTTTGATTGCACTTATGTTAACTTCAAATCAATTTAAGTATGACTTCTCAGTTTCATAAAAACGGAGTTTTTTGGATTATTTCACAAAGACCTGAATATGGGGCATCTGTAGGTAATTAAATTTCCATTATATTAAAAAACCACATGCAGTAGGTCATGGAAGTAGTTCATAGACGCCACTTTCAATCTACTTCGGATTAAATCGAAGTAAATGTACCAAACGTAATTTACAAGAAAATTTGTGGGGGGACTGAGTGCAATTTAAATAATATTATAGTACCTGGCTCCTATTTTAGTATTGCAAAAAGTGCGTCATAAAGTCCAAAAATGCTCCAAAGTGCAATAGAGATAAAAGTGCTGTGATAATAATTGCCAAGTTCTATCCATACTCAGTATGAATATACATAGTTGTTTAAGTCTACATTACCAATTAACCATAGCGCCGTTTTATTGTGAATTTGCTTAGGGTATAGTGACGAATTGGAATATGCTGTATTCTATGCTGTATCTAGAGTCTGCTTCAAACTAAGCCATAATTTTCGAGATAAAAGCCATATAAACGATTGAATGTATCAGTCAAGCCACATCGTACTGAATAATAACGCATTTCGGTTATATTCTTCAAGCTATATAAATATGTTGAGCTAAACAAACGAATTTTCCACCCTAGGTGATGAAATCATAGGGTATAGTAAGTTTGCATTCCGTTTGTAACCCATAGAAATAATATTGCTAGAGCATAATGGAGACCCACGCATTATATAAAAGGTTATTTTGATTTTTGTATGTCCATCTATCTATTTGTCCGTCCGCAGGATAACTCGAGAGCGCGTTCACTTAGAGACCTGAAATTTTGCACATGGCTTTCTTAAAAAAATTTTTTAGATTTAAGTTCTAAAATGGGAGAAATCGGACAACTCCTTGGTAGGGTTGCCAAACACATATTTGGTTTTTCACTATATATTTTGGGGACTGCTCGCGAACGGATTGCCGTAGATAGCTGGCATTTGGTACATAGGCGTTTTAATAGGAATAGTAAATAAAATTTGAAAATAGCACTAAACCGGACAACCCCTTCCAGGTATGGCCATACAAAACTTTGGCTTTTCACTATATATTTTGACACTACCTGAAAACGCATCGCCATAGAAAACTGAAATTTTGTACACAGCGTTTTCATAAAATAGCAAAAAAAAATGAACTAAATCGGGCAAACCCTTTTTGAGTTGCCATACAGAACTTGCAGGTTTCACTTTATTTAGCTTTTATTTTCATCTAGGGTAGGCATAATATTATTGATCTTATTGTTAGACCAATTATAACTTTTTCTCTTGTTATACCCTAGATGATGAAATCATAGGGTATACTAAGCTTGTCATTCCGTTTGTAAGGCATAGAAATAAATGATAGAGTAAAATGGATTGAACACCCAACTATAATATTAAAAGTTATTTTATTTTTGTATGTCCGTCTGTCCCGTCCGTCCGGCGTCAGTGCTCTAGATAACCCGTGGAACGCGTGTACTTAGAGAGCTCAAATTTTGCACATGGGCTTTAAAGACAGAAAGTTTAAGTTCGAAAATGAGATAAATCTGGAACTCCTTCGTAGAGTTGCCATGCAAAAATTTTGTGTTTCACTGCATATTTGGACATTGACGGAGAACGCGTCAACGTAGAGAACTGAAATTTTGAACACGGTATTTTCATAGAAATATTAAATCTAATGTTAAAAATGAGCTAAATGGTCGTAGATCAATTCTAGCTTTTTTAGTTGTATAAATGTGTATTAACTTTGTCTTCATCTACCGTTTATAATAACATAACATCTAGGGTTAGGTTTGGAATAGACGATTGGAAGAAAGAATTTGGGCGATTCTTAACTTCTTAGGATTTATTAGTTGATAATATTTCTAAAAACTCAAGTTTAAGAAAACCGCGATATATACATCCTACTTAAGGAAAAAAATGCGAAACATCCCTTCCGTTCTTGATTTAGAGGGACAAGACTTTCAAAATAATGTATAGTTTGGCATTATTATGTATAGTTTCGCATGCAATATTTTTTTAAAAAGTGACCAAAGTTACTTTCCTACATACGATTGTATTCAGATAGTGAGAGCGAGAAGGTTATGAATGATGTAAAAGTATTGTATTCCAACAATATGGCGCCGACAAATAACTTCTGAAATATTTTAAAGAACATAAAAATTTATTATAATGAAGATAGAAAAATCAAATCGTAGAGAGATCGTATAAATAAAAATCTTCTACTGTGATGTTTATGTTAACCTAATTCTCATTTTTGTTTATCAGTGCGCACTGCATACTCTGTCGTAAGCGATTTTTTTTAATACATACTAAAATCACATTTTGTCTGACTTTCAATTCTGATATAATGCGATCAACCTTGAAATTTCAGTATATTACATGCATGTGGGATCGAGGTGTCAAAATTCATTTGCAATTTAAACTTACTGAATAAACTGCTTATGAAATTCTAGCTTAACTTAGCTAAAATTCTAGGAAACGGTTCTACCGTAAAAATCTAGATTCAATATTTTGAAATATGTTTTCAGATTCCACCGGGAAAAGGGACAAAAAAGTTAATGAAAACGTGTTTTCCCAAAAAAACATTATTTCAGCTTTGTACAAATCTTGAAAATAAAAATTTACTGGAGTTACAAGCCCTATAGATATGTTCGTACTTTTTTTACAGTAACAATGTAAGTAATTTGTCTGACAATTCTCAAAATTCCTGCAATCTTAAAATTGAATTTCGCGATATACATGGTATACAATACACAAAACAGTCCCTGCTTCTATCAAAATGTCTGCTACATGCTAGTGAAAAATGGAATTATCTGATATAACTAATTATCCTTATTAAACTACAGTTAAACTTACAAAAACTTGGAAACTAATTAGTTTTCTCGGGTCCGCCGTTTCGATATATGTACATACATATATCAAAAGGGAGTTTTATTTTGTAATAAGAGTTGAGGTAGAAACTAAACTTAAAATCTAGAAGCAAAATAGTGCGGTTAGAGGTACTCTGCAAAGCAGGGAAACATAATCGTAACGAGCCTCATTAGTTTTTTTATTAGGATGAAAAAAAGGAAAAAAAGCCAAATGAAAATGTGTTTTGTATTCAGAAAGCGTATTTACTCTTCTATTGAAACGGACTAGCTTCATTATTGTTTGTTATTCAAGTATTTTTAATTCAGAAAAATGATTCATTACTCTTGAATGAAGTATTGCAGAGCTCCGGATCAGTCTGCATTCGAAATGTACTCTAAGAAGTTGCTTTGCATCAACAAGCATTTGCTGGTTGTATTTTCTGTCTAGAATTCTCCGTAGTATTGGCTCTTTCAAATTATTTATACATTCAAGAAGAGCTAATATCGAATACCATCCGAAGAAATAGAAATGAAAAATTGAACTGCTTTGGTATAAAAAGAATTTTTATGAAAGTCCACCGAATCGCAAGAAATTTTCCTATAATTTGGTCATGTGGATGTCTTGTTGAACTTCGCGTCACTGTCACTAGGGTTTAAAATATGTATAAAAGTAGACGTTTTAATTTCTGAAAGCGCAGATGTCAGATATAAATCAATTCATTAAACAAATAGCCTACAAAAGAAGGACGAAAAGTTTGCTTTTTATAATGCATCTTAGCTTGACTGGCAGCGCGAATAGCATGTTGTATTGGGAATTGATAGAACGATTGTAACCGACTTTTAGGCACTCAATTCGTACACGTTTTATTTTTTATTGCCCCCGTTCTTTATTCGTAAGTTTAATCAATCTCGAATGTATATCTGGCCTTCACAGAATAAAGACTAATTAACACTAAAATCTGAATCACCTATTGTTAGAATTCGGAGCCAAGGACGCCTTGCTTCTTCCCTTTTACAAAAAAGAAGAAGGTAGTTTCTCATTAAGGCATAGAGCTAAGCCACAAGATTACTAGGAAAGTAAATAACAACCGATACTTGCATAGTTATAACTCTATTCAGATGCATTATCAGAGACCGCTTGCAGAGCATTCTACAAGGACTGTTTGAAAAGGAAGACAAATGCAGTAAATATCCTACACGAAATACTTAACTTCGAATTTTTCGTAACATGTAAGGTGGCTATATTTGCGTGCTTCTGATCAGGAAAATATAATAAATCTACTCGATCGAATATATAAGACCAGTATTGTCAAAAATGAGGACGGGAAGCTTATTGCATCATATACATAGTTGGCTGATACAAGATTATTAATATTGCTTGCAGTATTTTGTTGCACTGGCGTGAAATAGCAACAGTAACAAATTTTAAGGATATGTAGCCAAATTGCGAACAATAAATTTTTAAGACAGTAGGAAGTATTCATCCGTGCACTTTGGCCAAATTTGTATTCTATATAAAAAGAATGTAAAAATAATAAAACTCCCAACTACTAAAGATAGATTCGGTCGATTTTTATCTTTTTCGATAGATCTGGTATGACGAATAAATGAACTAATCGTCGGATGACGCACCCGCGGTTAGTGTGAGTATAAGAGGCTGCGAAAGTGGTAAAAAGAAATTTTTTTCAAGTAATAGTATGCAGGCTGAAACCTTTTTTATATGCATATATGTTCTAGAAATATATATGAAAAACCACTTCAACATTCAAACTTGCTTGATAGGTCACCATACGAATCATCTAGCGTATCATAAGAATTGGCCAGACACGGATATTTGTATCATAATGCTCAGCAATATGAGTGCTCTTCAGGACGATTTAAAAATTTCTATGTAATTGGTTCCGGGAATTCCCAAAGATTCGTCAATATTACAATGTTATACGAAGAAGTAAAAAAGCTAGAATTGGTCTAAGACTATTACTATTATTCTATTTTACGTGTTTTTTTTTTTACAAGTTCATGCGACCAGCTGACGCATAATCCACCCTTCGCGATGCAGCTGACCATTGTTTTTCAACTCACTATGATGTCAACTATTAAAAAAAAGTTTCAGTCGGCATACTATTACTTAAAAACAAAATTCTTTTTACTACTTTCGCAGCCTCCCACACCCACATCCACCGCTACTTGAGCAGCTGCTTTACTGATTAGTTGTACCAGATCAATTACCGATATCAAAATCAGCCGGCATACTATGACTTTTTCATTTGTAACGTTACTTCCCAGACTATATGTATGTGAATTAAATTAATATTTCATGTGTAGAATGAGAAAATTATTCCTGATGACTCAAAAGGGACTGAACCACTGACAGCTCGCATTTATAAAAATCTGAGAAGCAGTGTGACAGGTTAGGGCATAGTTACATTACCTGAACCCAGGAAATTTCGCTGGATAAACCCAACAATGTTTAAACTAAACATGCTACTTGAAAAATTGGAGTCCTAATTGGAATTTATACATCATTAGCTAATTAGAAAGTTAAAATACAAGCAGAGCTAGAGATTTCTTAAAAGCATTTCGGCTTATAAATTGCGGCGCAATATAATTTCCAAGTTTTTGCTAGTTTATTTTTTCATATTAATATGCAAATATAAATCAACATACACTTTTATAACTGTAATTTAAGCACCGATATGAAGAACCTATTAAATTCGATTTTATTTTCACTTTCTCCATTTATTATTTACTAAATCTAAAAAAAGGCAGGATTATTTACAAACTAACTCTTAAAATGTAAAATTTTGTGGAATAGTAAAATTAGTAAAATGCAGCCATACTTAAAATAATTTAACAAAGCAAAGTACCTGTCCATTGGCGTCAGTGTAGACAACATAAGAAGCATTGAGAGGAATGTTACTGGATGCTGCTTGCGTTCCCAAAAAACGTTCAAAAATCGAATTTTAAGCAAATAAATTTCATGCAAAATGACAGCCAGATTCGACGAATACATATTATCATAATCTCAATAATAACAAAATATGTATTAATTAAAAAAGCGTGTTAACATAATCACAATATTTAAAAAATTAAAAAAATTTTAATAATACATTCAATAACGCAATTAAGGACATATTATCCACCAGACGAAAGGATTGCAAATTGCAGAGCGGTGAAAAGCGTGGTGGGCGTTAAATTGAGTGAGAAAACAAAACAGCGGCCCATCGGTGATCCAGATATAGTTTTATAGAAATTGTGGTTGCAAGGCATGTAAAAAAGAGTTGAAAAAAAAAAACGAATGAAAATAAATCAACTTCATGCTCAAATGGATCAAAATATCATATAAAACAAAAAAACAAATCTTGAGACGACAAAACAAAAAAGCAAGGAAAAGGAATAAAAGAGGCTTCTGTTCGCAACAGCTGTTCTTTACCGAAAATATGACAATAAATTTGCAACATAAATATAAACAGACGATGGAACAAAGATGGGCGCATTTATGTGGTTTTTTAAGCCGTAACAAAAGTGGAATATATGAGGCCACATAGTGGAAGAAAATGCATGCAAATGGCTGGATTTTGAACTTCATTTCCCCCACTTTTTTTTCTCTATACATAGCGAAAATTATTTACGTCACATGCATACATTTTTTTGCGGAAGGAACAGAGCTGGAATTTTCATCATATTTTCTTTCTTCCAGTGCAGTGCAATGATACCATCAACATTTCTCGTTATAAAGGGTTTCGGTTCATTTAAACGCTGAGTTTGAATAAATACAAGTGGAGCAATGGATTACTTTTCTTTCGGATATACAGTTTTTGTCTCGAAGGATATTTAACAATACAGTGGTGAACAAAAGCTTAGTACATTACATTTCAGGATATGTCAAGTTCTTTTACATTGAAGGACTCAAGTGCACTCTTTCAATAATAATGTTCTCTTAGCCTAGATTTTCAGAATTAAATTATTTGGGTGAAGTGGTAAGAATAAATAACATTTTATTTTAGAACAAACGAAAAGAATATTCGATCAATAGTGTGCTCCCAAAATTTATTCAATTTTTCCTCCGGACTTCAGCTCCGAATCTATAGAATTTTGCTGAACAGGATATAATAACAGAAGATTTTATTTTGAATTTTGAATAAATTAGATTAGGTAGGTTTACAAGGTGAAAAAAATAACGTTCGATGCTAAAATAAGGAGTGATTCGACAATTTGAAATTGTGCTCTATATTTTGAAGAGTATCTATCCTACTACGACGATTGTAGTATCAGTAGTAAAGTTATATGTATATTAATAGGCAGTTAGATATTCACGGCATTAATCCTCTTGTGAGAAACTGACAACTCTTTTGTGCTTAAAGAAAAAACCATCTTTGGGATACACATTTTTGTTCCAATTGAAATATATCAGAAAGAAATGAAGAAAAGTAATTGCCGAAAAGGGCAGTTCATTTCCCTAGATTTATCAGCGTGCAAATAATAAATTTATCATTACTTCACATAAAAGCCCAAAAATCTGAAAATTAGTCCTGTGAACTTACGTTTCTCTCATTACAGGCTATACATAATATCAATCCACCTACTTTCATTATAACTTTGAACATATATGTTCATGTGTTCCACACTATGTACATATGCACATACACACATGCATACATACATAAATACACAAAAGAACCAAGAAAATACTGAAAGATTATGGTAGTTATTTTGAGAAATATTTATTTATGTTATTGTGAAATTAAATCAAAATAATATATATTATTTTGCAATAAACTCATCTAGGTTTGTTATGCTATAACTTTAATCAAAATAAAGTTGAAACGTTATCTAAAGTAATGGCATAGATATACAGATTTTAAGGAAGATAGTGATTTTAAATACACTGTTTAAAAGTTTTGAAGGAAACGTGCTTAAAGCAGAAGAAAGAAAAGCAAGAAGCTTATGGAACTTGTTTATCGGTTAACAGTAAAAACAAGACCGACTTGTTTGTTCGCAATATTCTGTATATTTATATACATTACCCACTTGTATTTATGTTAAGCAACGTTATCACCCTACCCTATTGAAAAAAGAAACTTTAACCAAAAGCCCACATTATCATTACGAAAGCTCTGGAAGAATACTTGTGCTGCAAAGATAATTAATGAATGACATTTTGTTATAAAAGTAAAAAAAAAAAATAAATATTACGTAACAGATTAAAAGCGTTTAAATTAATACTTACTACGCAAGCCTGTAAAAAATCCATTAACCTACATAGTTATAAAATATTTTCCATAGAAAAGTATCAAAGTACGAGTGTGTCACTGAGCTCTGTTGGGGTTAATATTGTGTGCGGTCAAAGTTATATTAAGCGTGTTCTGTGGATACTCTGCTGAATCAAAAAAATACTGCAATTATTAAAAGCACATACAAAGCTGAAAAACAGTAGAGTTAGTACAGTTCTAAATTGATACATAACGAATATGCATTTTAAAATAGCTTGCTACAAAATCATCACCGACTTTGCTTGTATAAAGCTAGTCGACTACTCAAGTAGGCAAGGTTAAGCGAGGTTTGTAGCAGGACATTATCACAGCTCCTCTCATTGATATCCTCCGCTCTGTAGTAATTCATCGGTTTTAATTTTATGCGCACGCAGGGCGCAGTATATGATCTTGTAATAGTTATATATACTAGGAAACACTAACAATACGGCCATGCGAGCAATCTTCCTTGTCGCCAGAACCTTCTGAAGGAGGATAGTGTTAATAATTTTCGCACAGACAAATCACTCTGGGAAGTAAATTTTAAAAAAATCTAGAATAAAAAACAATCTGCACATTCAAGCATTAAAAATTGTTAGTCAGAAAAAGCGTTTTCACTACAGTCCTTAAGCACAACCTGAAGAAAAAGAAAATATCTTGAGAAGCAATATCACTTTATGAATATATAATCATCTAAATTTTTAAATTAAAAAACAAAAACAATAAACCCTTATTAGTAAATTACGACAATGAAAATAATATAAGAAGAGTTAAAAGCGGTGCATCTTACCTTTGATCTGTGCGAACACCAAAACTGAAGCTCCGATTGTAAAAAAAACTAATATTGAAAAAATCTTTACTGAAACTATGTATGTCTGGAATCATTTCGTTCTACTGAAATTATAGCAAAATAAAGACACACTCCAAAAATTTCTGATTTCTATTTATAATACGAGTACTTATGTTTCATCCAGTCCATTCTTTACAGGTACAACAAGTGTAAACGCGTTGTAAAACAAACCTACGATTTACAGTACAATTAATATATAAATACATCAGCCGGCAACACAATGAACAAATCTTTACCAGAGATTTGCCTTTCAACCAAACACTTTTACGTAGAAAAATTATTGAAGACATTTTCGCAGATGATATCAAGAAAAAAGTTTACGACAAACTTAAACCAGAAGACCCATAAACATACACACAAAGAGCCGTTCCCAATTAGTTTTCCTACATCATAAAATCTCACATCAAAGAGAATGGGATTTTCATCAACGAGTCATGAAAATTTGAATTAAGTGCCAATGATTATTTTGCTTTTCCATGCCTCTTAATTACAGGACGCGTGCTTTTAACACCTCTATACAAAAAGCTTTTGTAATGTTTCGCTACTGCTAATATTTCTTTTTATTTTTTGTAAAATTATCCCAAATATTTACTTTACTTCGGAAAATAATTCTTCGCAGCTTGAGGTTTTTACACGAGCTAAGTATTAAAAATAGTTTAGATCTAGCCAACAATTTAGAATATATCATGTTAAATAATTTAATCGAGTAAATAACTGTTATAAATAAATATATAGGCATATATATTTACATATATATATTTATAAATAAATAAAATAATTTTGTTACCTCGAGCTTTATGGAACAATATTTTATTTGAACCCAACGTGCGGGAATAAGAGCGTAATGTATTAAATGTGCTTCTACAAGATTTGTAGAAAATATATTCAATGTATTTAAATCGCTTTCGATTAATTTTCCGAAGTAATTCTATTCAATCAAATGTAACAGTCATTTTCTGGTGCACAACTGTATACTCAGCCGATTATGTGACTGAACACACTCAATAATCAAAATTAATTATAATATATGTATGTATATAGAAATAACAAAAATCTTTATAATAAAAAAAAATTGAGAGGTTGCCTCAGCCTTAGTATTCGTTTTAAGTTATTGTGTTCAACAAACAAAATTTAATTTTAAACACCTAAATTAGTAAGACGACGATTTAGTTTGAAAAATTAGGTATTGCTCCCCTATTAACACATTTGCATAGACAAATATAACAGATATAGTTATGTAGGTGCACATATTGCGGTTTAACATAGCTATGTTTGTAAACAGATAAACAAAAACTATAGTCACAGAGGAGCAAATCTCTTCTTTACTATGTATGAATCAAAATTAATGCACGGTACTTCCGATTCTCATATACAGTTGGTATCAGAAGTTATCGTACAATATACTTTTCTTCTGCATCTTGTAAACTAAAAGAGCTATCTCATAATTACATACTTTATTTCAGTTCATTAAGCATATACAGACATCAGTATAAACTAATATTTGAGTATGCAAAGACAAATGTGTATAAGACACACACACGTTCTAATTATGAACAGAGATGGGTGATATATGAGTACTTCCCTGGAAATTCATGGTTCAATAGGTTCGAGCCCCATGGCACTTATTTGTTGGAATAATTTACTAATGAAGCGAATCAAACTAATCGGAGCAAAACGCTCTCAAGAAAAACAACAAACCTGTAAAGTAGCAGCCATGGTTTCTAACGATAGCATATCACGTCAAGTTGATCTTAGTAGATCGCCAGCACAATGGCTATTTTAAAAGATAAATGAATGGACCCAAAATTAAGAGTACATAACATTGAAGTTATTGGCTAGTTGAAGAAGTTTTATAAACAAATATTCAGGTAGCTGGTGCTTGAGGAAAAGTGATCCAAGAAATTTAGTAGCATAAGTTTTCTCATAATATCGATTTCAAAAATTTAAAAAAACTAAAACTACTTCCACAGAAGTTAGTTAAAAATATATCAACTTTATTTTATACCTCGAGTCACTCTGAAATTAATATTGTTCCGTATGTTGCGATTTAAGTAGAATATTAACATTTATAGCTGCAATTAGTGGGTAAATTCAAAAACGTCAAAGTTTTGCGCGACCTAATAGGTCTGTCTGTTTACTCGAAAGTTTTTACTCGGTGTAAAAACTTTTACGCATTTTTACTCACAAACCGTCTGTTTACTTTTAACTAGTAAAAATCGAGTAAATTTATACGTTTCCCCTCTTGCACAAAGTTGCACATTTTTACTCATGATCAAGAGGATGTGTAACTTTGATATGCAATCAGCTGACTGTCAAAAGTATTAAATTTGAGGTTAAGCCGTTTGTTGGGTTATCGAAAGAATGTAAAATGATAATCTAAAGAGTCGAAATTAAAAAAAAAAAAAATTAAAGAGGGTGGGTTTTTTAAAACGTATTTCAAATTAATTAATTTTTTTCTGTTTTAGACGGAAAGGTAGCAGCCAAAATTTTGACACATGACAAGCTAAACAAAATTTACTCGAAAAGTGTCTGGTAACTTTTCTTGATTTATCCCCTCTACCACATAAAAGTTTTTACTTGATTTTTACACAAAGATTTTTACTCAAAAGTAAACAGACAGACCTAATATGGCATCACCGCAGCATCGTGATGCGCTATTGCCTAGTATGTTGACACACTGCATAGCTGATGCTGATGTTTTCTGCTGACATTTTTGAACGTCAATTGTGTTAGTCATTGAAAGTAATGGTCAATTCCACGGTACAGAGAATACAAGTTACTCTCATTAAAATTTTGACACATTGCAGCTGCTGTGCTGTGACATAATTTCATGACTTATGTGTATACATTTTTATAAGAAAGACGTAGAGGGGAGAGAGAGTATTGTGTTCTCTGTACCGTACTTTCCTATACATTTCACGATATTTCGTCACTTAATGACGGAACATGATTCGTAATGAGAATACTTGTATTCTCTGTACCGTTGGTTTGCCACAAAATATTGCAAATGGATAAAATTGCTTTCAACATATTAATTAATTCTACATTGGCAAATGTGGAATCTAGTGCCAGCAATTTAGTGAAATCAATTTTAGAAAGAAACAATTTGTAAAGCGAAGGAAATTAATTCTAATTTCTTTAAATGTAAATAATTCTTTTGGCCACTAAAATCACAAATCACCATTTCTTATTTAATATTGTACATTGATTGCAATTATACCATTCTTTTGTATTTACGCGCGTAGACCATTGACATATATAAAACGGACTGCAGACACACCTAAAATTGCTTACATTATTTGACATTATTATGGGATAGCTTTTCTATAGTCTTTTTGGTCGAACTACTTTATCCCGCTGAACTTCAAATAATAATTTAATATTTAATGTTGTAGGAGATAAGCTTACAAGAATAGAAATAATTTCGATTGGATCTGCGTAGACTCCCTGAAATGGCAGCTCCATGACAACAAAAGCATCTCCGCCTACTGTGATGTGTTATATTCTCGATTTTGACGCGGCAGATGCATTCATGATGCAAAAATATAATCAATATCCAATGCGACATTAGTCGTAAAAATGATTCTTTTGAAAATGTTCGTTTAAAGAAGAATGGGCTAATGTGTCTAACCCTAAAGTGATATACCATTAAAAAGTCTCTTCATGTAGAACAATAATTATTATTACAACTAACTTCGGAGTTATAGCGTGATAAATGTGACCAATTATACGACATCCCAATGCGCGTATTTTATTATCCCGCAAAGAATATGTCATCTGATATAAGGCCGATAATGCGGTTAGACCAATCGCAGAGTGCCAGAAGTACCAGATTGTTGAGAACCAATCAATACAATACATATATCCCAAATGTATGATAGCATCTAATACATCTGCTCATTATATTTTCAATACATGCCAAAATGGAACCCATCACAATAAGTATAGTTCACACAAGCGAAGTTACTGTCCCAAGTAACATCGTTTTCAGTCCCTCACCTCCTCTTGACATACCACCAGTTTACTTGCGCCAGTACGAAGACGAGATCCACTCACTTTAACATTTTAGCGAAGTGGAACCTGAGAAGTAGTCAAATTGAGTGTATTTTCTGCAATTGGTACACGTTTTGATGTGTGTAGTCATTTATAATATCATCTGGTGTGGAACTTGTGAAATGTGAAGATATATATTCTTTAGAGAAAATGGTTTCAAGTGAAAAATTATATATTGAAAAGGTCATAAATTGTGCAGCAATGTAATTAAGGGCAATTTCGGAGAAAAAAGAAAGTGCGAGTACGTTCTTGGCATATGGATTGCTAAGGAATAATATTTGTGCTTACATAATTATCTTTTAAATTTACGAAATTTCTTACTGAAAAAATAAAAGCACTCCCTTCGTATAAAAGCGCAAACATAAATGTGTTGACATTTTACAAGTTCCACACCAGCTGATATTATTAAAGACTACTTAAATCAAAAATTGTACCAATTGCAGAAAATGTACTCAATTTGATTATTTCCCAGGTTCCACTCGCTAAAAAGTTGTAGTCAGTGGAACTCCTTTTCGTACTGTCACAAGAGGAGATGGGGGACTGAAAACGAGGTTACTTGCGACAGTAACTTCGCTTGTGTGAACTATACTAACCGACACGATAGAAGTAAATATGTATATTGTGGGAATACAACGCTGTACATTCTTCAAAATGCTCGAGTTTCTCAGGAGCATTGAGAAGGGAACGATTACCAGAATTCCATAATGATTTCCATAGCTTCAATGTTTCTCAGTTTACCAACATA
This sequence comes from Dioctria rufipes, assembly GCA_963924295.1. Taxonomy (NCBI): domain Eukaryota; kingdom Metazoa; phylum Arthropoda; class Insecta; order Diptera; family Asilidae; genus Dioctria; species Dioctria rufipes. The sequence continues at coordinate 117,740,153 of OZ002740.1, forward strand.
TGACATATGGAAGGCAACCTATCCAACATAGTTCATGTTTGATTACTGAAGTGAGATGCTATAAGTAGTGACGAAATGTACTTTTGGAGTGGCCGTAATAGCTTGACGGGCAGACGCACTATTGTTAGTTGCGCCCATACACATAATATCAATAGTGTGGTACATTGGATTGAACGGAAATTTTAATGCTCCTGCAAATAAATGATAAATTATTATTATATAAATTACGAAGAGTGAGATGTCGTTTAATTGATCATATATCCGAAGGGACTAGTGAGTGGTAGTAGTAATTAAAGTAGTAATTAATGCTCTACACTCTCCTGCGCTTCGACATATTTTTAAGTGTAAATAATTCTGCCAACATAATTTAGGGAGAGGGGACATTTATTCACCTTAGTAGTTGAAATTAATCAAATATGACAATATATTCTATCAATTAATTAGTGAATATCTCTTAAACTCAAAAATAGAAGTAGAAACAGAGTATCCCCCTAAATTGTAAAATATTGTACGCTTGCATTTTATATGTTGGTGCCGAACTCACACAACTGCGAAATTACCCCGCTATTTTGATGTACATATGGGGCTCTCTAAGTTCCATCTTCAAAGTGGCCACCTTAAACTTTGACACGTTATTGTGACGGAAACTGTTCTGATAGCTCTAATTTGAACTTTTTGAACAGTCCTATATTGCACGGTAACACAGCTCTGGGGAAATGGTTTCAACAATAGTTGAATTAACAAGAAATATTGCAGAAACTAAATTCTCTTAAGATCTAAGGAGACTAGTGCAGAATCAGCTAGGAATCAATCAGTCTTCTGGTAAATGAACACAATTCTATCTAAGACGGTCTAAAATTCGTAGATAAGCAATTGTTTTGCCAAAATTAAAAATAAAAGTATGGCTGTTTTTTTATAACTCCTACAGCATGGCTTCAAAGTGATAATTTTGCTAGGCATCATAGGATAAATGTGCTGAGGGACCCATACTGAATCTTGACATTTATAAAGAATCAAGTTACATTGTTTAAAGGACATACTCTGAAGAGGCGTTTAGGTTACAGAAGGATTATTCTCTGAATGACAAGTTTTGCTTTAATACTGAACCTAAAATTCTAAAAGTATTCTCATAGGCATTCAGCGCATTATGCAGATGGCTAATATTTTCTAACCAAAATCTACCAATAATATGGTGTTTTAGTTTCCAAGCCTTACATTTTTAAGTTTTAAAGTTTTACTGTTACAATCAAGAGATCTATAATGAACATAAAATGTAAGTTTCTGTGAAATTACAGGACGCTGAATATCTAGCATAGATTTTTGTTCCCTCATCAAATCTGAGGTTTACAGGAAACATTAATAGCTTTGTACAGATCTAGGAATGCTAATTAACAATATGATTACCAGAGTGAAGTAGGTAAAATTTTTTCTGCAGATAGTTTTGAGTAGCAGCTCGGTTTCCCGCTAACGAGTAACTAGAGAAATTATCGAGTAAAGATGAAAGCTTGACTAAGTGTTAAATTCAAACTAAAATTAAATTCAAATTATTATATACTCCACAACTCATTGACTTGAATTGATCGCAAACAAAAGTATTCAGCGGATAAGCATTGTTTCATGGAATAAGCAAAAAATTAGTGACATAATATGGGTGCTATGAATGTTAAAAAATCAACACAACCCGCTGCTAATCTAAGAAAAAATACAAGGGAGTACCTATCACAAATAGTCAAAGTGTTAATCGAAAAATTCAATGCATCCATAACTTTAGCTACATGAATGTATATATACAGGGTGATTCAGATCAAGATACCTTCCGGTATACCACGCGATTCATTGAGGTAAGCTGATCAAAAAATTGTTCCACATACACCCCCCCCCCCTAGAAACCTTCCTTTAGGAGCTGTGGCCAATTGAAGATTTCGCCAATATTCGTGAGAATAAATGAGTATAACTTTTGAACCACCCTATAGATTTTGGTTATTGTTGCTTATTAAATAGCCAAGAATAGTAGCTGTCGAAGAGTGTATTGCTCTGTATGTTTTAATTAAGCATCTTTAAATTATTCGTAAATATTTCCAAAACATTGTTTTTTTTACACACAAATTTCATAAATACCTGGCCACCTGGGGACATAGAGAATGAAAGGGCTGACCTTCTAGCCACCCCTTCTAGCTCTGAATATCCCTTTCTTGGACCGGAGCCCGCTGTAGGTTTTGCCACCTCGGTTATCGGGTCTCTCATCAAAGCAGATGTTCGCATAAAGCATAAGTAGAGAAGGGCAAATCTGAGTACTTGCAAGCGTACAAAACTTTGTCTTGATTGACCTAATAGGAATTTCTGACTTTCTCTTGGGGCTTGGAAGGAAACATTGCAGAACTGTGGTTGGCATCATCACCTAAAAATAAACAAATAGGAACAACAACTCATTTCTATCCTGAACCCTATGATTCCAATGAAAAAGAGATGAAAAAAAACGCCATATTACGTATTCAGATTATGAAACACACTACCGTAATGCTTTTAATGAAAATATAAGCCTTGCAGGAGGATCTGTATTTGGTAACAGGTGATGGGAGATCCGTAACGCTTGACTTAAAAACAAGTTTTCTAACAAAATTCCCTTTCCCCAGGTACATATCCAGTTCTGATACCTTTCACATTTATGGCATAGTAGACTTAAGTATGAAAAATTTAAATTTTAGTTTTCTCAAAATTTGAATTTCCCGACATTTTACGCGGAACATAGCGTTATTATCATGTAAATTTCAATGCACTTGTAATAACCCCTGATGTTACCTTTGTAACACCATACCTACTCGTATAAAATACAAAAATAATTCTAAGAAAACTTTTGAGGGATTTCTTTATAAAATCGTATGCAAATGAAAGATGATAACCGCTCAACAGCAATTTCACTAAACTAATTTTTTAATCTATTATGAATTTACAAAATGTTCCTCCATTATTACTAATGCACACCACACCACTGACCGTTTTAATCCTCTTTTTATATTCGTCGACCTTACCGCGACAATTCATGTTTTTGTACTCACTGGTTTTAAGTAAACTTCACTATTCTAGGGAGTTAAATCTGGACATCTTACAGATAATTTAAAGGCAGGTTACCACCGAGAGGTATGAAAAATGCATGAAATTTGGAAATTTATTTTTACATAAAATAAATACTTTTGGAAATGGGAATTAAATATGTATTCATCTATCAATTGAGAGTAAATTCCATTTGCATTTAAAAAAAAAATCCAAAATGGCGACCAGCTCTAATCAAACAAAACCGCGCATGGCATGTTTTGGTGGCCGCGGGGCGCTCCACAGCTCTGCCAATTCATCCGAAACCAATAGGATTGAAAATGATTTAACTAGATAAAATTTGGGGCGCCTTACCGATTTTCGTTTTCAAAAAAACCACTGAATAACAAAATGCCAGCCGTTTGAAAAAGAAACTCATTTTTTTGCTTCAACGGATGAAAAAACTATTTCTAAATTACTTTTTGACAAAAATCGCTTCCTGATGGCCCTTTCAATTGCGCAGAGATTTGTGTGAATCGATTCAGCCGTTGAAGCTGTAGAGCGCCCAGCGCCCTAAAACTGTTGTTCCCAGAAAAACTCATATAAAGTTTAAGGTTAAAAAAAATCTTTGACAGCTTACTTTAGCTATTCCAGCACCATACAGAGGCTGCTCGTCTTCCTCGAAGAACTGATTGTGCTGATTCTGAAGGTTAATACTTTCCAGAAATGTACGAGGGTACCTCAGGTAGCGAAAAAATGTCTCCCCATAAAGCGCGCTCCGAGCGCCTCAGGTACCTGTTTTCCAGCCGGTAGATGGTTCTGCTCTCAACAGGCTGTGAATTCTAAAATACTTTACATATTCTAAACACTTAAGGATGATAATTATGTAAAAAAAAAAAGAAAAAATAATTGAATTTTTCATGGTCATGAACGGTAACTTCCCTTTAATATAACCAAAACGCTCTATCCCTATTAAACTGTCGGGGTATTTGTTAAATCGATATTCTGCGTGCTAAATGTGCTGGTGCGCTAATATGCTGGTAGTACATTGACTGCTACAAACGAAGATTCTCTGCAGCAACGTTGGAAAGTCTTCTTCCAAGAAACCGGTAATAGGTGTCACGGGTCCTAGATAAAATAAGACATCCAATTAATGTACTGTACCACCCCAGACATTCAAACTGAAGCTCCTTTGGAATTTTGGCTCGTTTCGGTAATGTGTAGGTTATGGAAGTTTGTTATTTCATGCCTGGTACATATAGACTCATCCGTCCATAAGATATATACTCTCGCAAAAACCATCGACTTCAACGTCTCGCTCCAAAAACCATCGACTTCAACGTCTCGCTCCAAAAACCACGTTCTGTTCCCTTCTGCTTCTAAGTCCATTCCCAATCATTTGTGAATAGGAATAATGTGATAATACTGTCTATCTCAACTCAAGACTACCTAGTTCTTTTTTGTGGTTCGTTTTCTGTTATGAAAAGTGAATAATAAAAAGAGGGAGGAATTAGTGCCACGGATCGGAGTTTCTGCAAAGAAACTTACGGACGTGGTAAGGTCGACAAAGCTCAAAAGAGGATTAATATCGAGAGCTGCGGACATATTGAACATTTTTTAAATTCATAATATGTTAAAAAAATACGGTAATAAAGTTCTTGTTGCATAACGATTTCATATAACAAACCATGGACATTTTTTAGAATTGTTTTTGAATTTTATTCAGGTGGGCGCGATAAACGATATGTTGTTCTTTTAAAGTGCACTAACATTTCTAATAACGCTATATTCCGTGAAAAATGGCTGGAATTTTGAATTCTGAGAAAAAAGAAAATGGAAATTTTTTATACTTAAGTCTACTTCGCTGTAAGTATGTAAGGTGTCGGAACTGGATATACACATTGAGGAAAAGACATTTTTTTTTACCTATCTTTCGATATCTTGTTTCAAGTCGAAACGCTTCGAATTACCGGAACGTCCCATACAAATTATTGTTTCTAGCACTTCAACCTATCACCTATTCAATTTATGACCACCAATTACAAATCAACCTATATAAATCTGTATTTTATATATAGTTCCACTAAATTAGAGGGAGATCCCATTAAATTTCATAATTTACGTGTGCATCTTCTTTCGAAGTTTTTGTTTGTCAAACCAATTTTCTAGCAGCTAAGGACTTCACCAACTTTAAAATCGGCTAGTTTACATATTATTTAAACTGAGACGTGCCTTCGGATTAAGGGTTAGTAAGCCACTTCTTATATACTTCTCTTAGATTTTCATCTGTGTTACATGCTTTAAGTTTCTAAATTTGGGTTACTTAAGTACCACTGACATATAATAAGAATGGACTGACCCATCCTATCTAATTCCTATAGTCAAAAATGGCACAAATTTTTACTAAAATCTGTTTGTCTCTTTCAAGCTCAAAATGTACACTGAACTGTAACCAATTTGAGAAACAGTACGGCTGTATTAATTGGAATACACGGGAATTGACATAAAAATGCAGACAAATCTATTATTTATATACGTCTATCTCTTACAAGCTCAAGCATATTTGACATCAAATCTGCAGAGGAACACATTTTTCAGTAATACTGAAAATTTATTTTTGTGTTAATTAAAACGAGTTTAACTTCCTAAACTATTTTCATTTAATGCAATACGATTTTACAACACCTTTAGTGTTTCCAATCTACAAATAATAACTAATTATAAATCGGTATGCAATTGTACGAAATAAAGGGTTTTCACAGCCTGTTCAATATTTGTGCCATTTTTGAAGAAAGAACGCTCAGTCCATTCTTATTATATGTCAGTGTTAAGTACGCAAATTTATCTAAACATAAATACACATACACAATCTATACACAGTCTGTTAATACTCTCGCACAGATTGCGTAACTCCCGCACAAATGACATAATTACACATGCATTTTCTTTTTATCAGCTCTTCTAACTGTATAAATTTTAAAATGTTTAAAAAAAATAATTCAAGCTTTAATTCAAACGCTTAAAACGATTCCCCTTATTTCATTATGTATGTAGCTAGTAGGTTATCTAATAAGTTCGTGTTTTGCTATAATTTCAGTGGGATTCGCAAAATTATACAGAAAAGTCGAAATTAGTGTATATTAATAGCATTAAGTCCTTGATTCTTGTACAAACATGGGTTGTTATACGTATGTTTGCCATTTATAACCTTAGAACAAACCAAACCAAATTGACTACATTCTTGGAGGATATCTCAGATGGTTTTGCTAGCTGAAATTTATGTTTGTGTAAATTTTGGTATATATGTATACTTAACATGCAGCTATGATATATTTAAAATAATTTCTGAAATAAAGTGCGCATCCTTGTGTTAAAGCGGTTTTAATGTGAAAATAGAGAAAAATATATGGAAAAAGTATACAATTGCCCACATGTAGGTAGGTAGTCGGAAAGCAATGGGAAAATCAATTTACTTTGCAAATCTAACACAAATACGCATATATGTATGTATAGGAATACTTTATCATCTAAAACATAAAACTCATAACCAAATTGTCTTTGTACAATATTAAAAAAATATTTTAATAATAATAATATAAATAGAGTAAATGAATCGCCGATTAGAGGATCGAAATATTAAACTATAAAGTTAGCATACTTAGCAATGCTGAAACGTTACAAAAGCTCTTGTCGTAAGTGTGTATTTTTTAATTTCTCTCCAAAGATGTCACCACTTGCCCCAAAAATGCTTTAAAATAGTCTAGAGTCACACTAAAAATGGCGGTATACAAAAATAGCTTTAGCATATATTGACGCAATGAAAATAATTCAATAATTAACATGAGGACAAACATTCAGTTGAGGTTTTTGTCAATTATAAAAATATATATATATGTGTGTGTGTGTGTTGGTGTAGAAATTGTGTTCAATAATAGATAAGCATTTTTAAACGTATAATACATTGTTGTCGGTAATGTTGAATTTGAAATTTTCATAGCAGATTAATAAGCAGTTTTAAATCATCTAATTCGGTTAAAGTAAGTGTGTGCAATTCAATAAACTTTGTATTCTTAGTTAAGTAAGTAAACCATAATTTCAGTTGTTTTTTGCATTAATTTGTTCTCCGCACAAGGGTAAAAAGTGTTAGGTGATTGAAACTCTCACCTTAACTAAGAATTTTGTGTAAAGCATATAAAATTAAACGAACAACTATTTATGTATATGGTCATAAGATTACGTGTTTTGTTAGAGTTTCTATATGTCAGATGTCGATGTTTTATTTGGGGTTAAAAAGTACTAAAATATGTAAACGGTCAATATAAGGCAAAAGCGAAAGGAATCACGCTTCAATAATCACTAGCACTACAATTCGCACTTTGATGTAACAGGGACAAGTCATATTTTGCAGAAAACTAAAAATAAAAGGAAGAAAAATAATTTCTAACAATATTTTTAAAATAAAATAATAAAAATTAAGTAAATGGAGAGGAAAATGGGGTGCAGGATTACTCACTCAAGGATTATTCATTATGCATTGTTTGAATTTACGTTTACCAGATCAAGGGCTAAAATCGTGACTCTTTTGAAACAATTCTTAACTGTTTATTTTTTTTAACTGTTTTGTGTATAACTCAGTATTATTGTGAGCATAGCAACTACGGCACACTAGCCCGTCCACTTTTCGATCAATAACACTAATGGCCGGTTTCACAATCGAGTTTAAACCAAGGTTAAGTTTAAACCCTCCTTCAAATTTAAACGTAGTTTAAACCAAATCGGGTTTCACAGTCCATTCTTTTAGTAACGTTGGTAGTACTGATTAAATTGTAAACTAAATTAGTTATCGCCACCATCGTGAAGCAATTTTTCTATCAATCAATCTGTCAATCGGAAAAAGTAAACATCAGAAAGTAAAAAATAAAAAAATATGTAGTCATATTTGCTAATTTTAAATATGCCAACATTCAAAACGGATGCAAGTTTTAACATAAGTGAAGTTGAGCTATTGCCTTCCCTAGTGCATAAAAAAAGATATATAATAGAGCGCAAGAAAACGGACAAGAATAGATTCGAAGACAAAGTGACAAAGCTCTTTACTTAAACGGAACCTAGTATAAAAATCAACGTCGTCCCACTCATTCAAATGATTTGGCCGATTTCTATTACTCTCAGTCGTCGACAGAGTTGTAACTTTAACTCAAAAAAGCTTCTCCATCGCTAGAAATGTCTAAATCTAAATCCATGATAAAATTATTTTCTTGATACAAACAAACAATGCTAGTGTCAAAATAAAATGTCAAACTTTTCAAATACTTTTATCTTGAGTTTAAGCTTTAGTTTAAAACGGGGTTTAAGCCAAACTGTGAAACTCATTCGTCGAGTTTAAACTCAGACTGTGAAACTGGTCATAAGAAGCTTCCAAGTGTCCATAAATGCATGGCAGCGGCATTTTGAAATTACTAATTAATAATAAATAAGACTTAAGACCGTTGCATAAGTAGAAGAATGAGGGCGCCGCTGATAAAAGCGCCCAAATGGCGACAGAAGAAAACGAGAATGAAAGGACAACTTATCTGTACTTACGGAATAAAGAAGACGGATTTTCTTTAGCACTATTCCTACTATCCTATCACAAAAAGTCACAGGAAGCCACAATAATTTCGAATCTCACGTGGGTTGCGTGAGTTTCTTTGATAGAATTTTGGCAACCAAAGCCAAATTATCGCTGTGACGTTTTCTAAAAAACGAAACTACGAGTATCTTTGATATGCATTTTTTAAACCAAATAACTCACTTCATAAATTGATATTACAAATTAAACGTGTTTACAGGCGGATTTGAATCTCCATTTTTTGCATTTATACAGAAAATCAACATTAGTCCACTAAAGAGAGAACCATAATGCTGATCCGAGCTACAGAACAGATAAGAGCTGTTGGAGCCCATATCGAATCTTAAAGTTCCGAATGGCAATTATTCTAACTGATAACATCCAACATCTTGGAAAATAATAATTCTTTTATATACTTTTGTCCTGCTAATTTTATATATTCAATCGCTAACCCATATGTTAGTATAGTAATAAGCTTAATCCTGCAAATTTTCGATTCGTCTACCGTTGTTTGACGCGGCTATGGCCGGGGCGTTTAATAAATTTAGCTATGACTATGAAAAAAAATATGATTTCTGTGATTCCTTGCAATATGTGCAGATGATGGTGCATTTTGCAGATAATATTGTAGATTTTCATTTTCAAACTATCATTTTGAAAAGTAAGGAATAGCTCGACAAGGACGATCGAAATTAGTCGAAAGCATTAAATTTAGCAGCATGGCCAGAAATATCAGTAAAATAGCATTAATGCGAAATAATTGGGAAGTATAGCACTTACAGCTGAATTGACATACAAATCGATTTTATCTTGATGCATGCGGCCTTTCGGGACCAATGGCTTCGATATTTCTTTTTTTAGTTTTAAAAGGTCGTCACAACACTGAGCCTGAAATGATATTAATTCCAATAAAATAACGTGGATTTACTAACTTGGTCTAGAAGTGTTCGATAAAATCTCGAAAAGGTATCTTTTAGATTTTAAAGAACCGATTCGTAACTAATGCAAAAAGTGTACATATATAGCGATTTAAATGCTGGATTTATAGCATAATCTAGGTTTTCCATGTTTAAGAAGGTTATAGCTGTTTCACATGTCGTTTACTGCAGGTACGCATGCAAACTATGGCCTATGCAGAAAACAGTTACAAAAACCAAAATTTAAATATAAATGTTTAAAAATCACGCGAGAAACTTATTTTTATTATTATTCTTTTTTCCTAATCCGGTTCAATGGAGATTACCCATTGACGTTGATATCAATAACAATTACACATGACTTTACAAATTATACAAAAATCATCAACATTGCAACTCCAACCAACATTTTTTAGGCTTTATTTTGACATTTTCGAAAATTGAAATTATGTCGATGTGGTGGTTTGGTCCAAAACTCGAAATCATGCATTCATATAGACATTTTTTTCAACCAAATCAACTAAAACTCTCCAATGAAAACCAGCTCAGTATAAAAGAGCACAGCTATTATTTAGGTAATTTTAGCCCTTTTTAGCAAATTCGTAAATTGTACATACAAAATGATCACATCCCCGAAGCTTTATATAAAATAATAAAAAAGAAAGATTTCTACTATATTGGCAAACATGTAAAAGAATCAAATAAAAAATTTAAATAAAACAAAACATAGAAAAGATGAAAAGAGTAAAGAGAATAATATGAAAGTAAAAAGCATCAAAATACAGTATAATATGTATAATATATTAAACATTCATGCATTTATATATGTATATATATATATATATATTTCTTTTAAATCTGTATATATGTATAACCTTCACTTTATCCAATTAAGTATATAAGTACTAGGTTATACTATTCTTCATAATATAATTATTTTTTTTTGTGTAGGTTGTTTAAATTTCTTAAGATTTTTACAATTACTTGCCATCTAAATAATTCTTATAATTTTCGTTCTAATTCGATAGATTAATTTTGGGTTTAAAATATAGATTTTTGGATAAATATATATGTAAGTAATGATTTTATGTTTTAGCATTAAGTTTAAGTCAATAGTATTATACATATAATAGTTAACTACTCCTCCATATATGTATATAATAAAAGTTTTAAAAGAATTTTTGGATTATGAAAATATTCTGCTTTTTTTCTATTAATTAAATTTCAAAAAGGTAATGTGAGTCACACAACTACTAAGAATTAACTGAGTAATATTTTTTAGCGATATAATTTATTTTGACTAATCGAAAATGACTCGACAAGATTTTGATGAAGGCGACAAAATATATGCACAGCTAATATTTACATAAAACCTATTCGATCTGGGATTAGTTTTTGTTTTGTTTTTGTATGAATGAATTTGTATTTGTATATAAAAATTATGTGGACGGATGTTAAAATCACACTTTCGTTAAAAAAAAAAAGTTTTTCATTTGAAGTACGAAAAAAAAAATCTTGAACTAAGACACTAAGGAATGCTTTACGCACAGTGAATGAACTCAAGGAAATTTTAAAGCGAAAGTATCTTATGCTGAGGTGAAGCTAAACACAGTGTTGTTACCTTCATCAAAAATTATAATATTAAATTCCCGCTCCTAGAATGTGATAATAAAGTTTTGATTGTGATCATTTTCGTTAAAATAGGCACTTTATAGGACTAGCGGGTCCTTCCAAGCCGCTACCCTAATATGAGATTTTCTCTAAAATCATTTCTTTTGATTCATTAAAAGATTAAATGAATGTGAGAAAATACATAAACGTGTATCAGGTACGGTTTCTACTTTGAAAATTTTAAATTTTCTTCCTGAATTGAAAAATTTTACTTGAGAAAGGAAAAGAGTTTGTAAAGCTCTTACAATGTGCAGCATTATAGTTACATACATAAGTGCTAGATTATGCAATGGGAAGAAAATTTTTCGTAACTTAAGGTACATATAGATAGGATACGGGATCAAATTTAAAAAAAGTTCATATGCACTAAAATTTTCTAAGTCATCGTGCATGTGCATTGGCATTTGAGGAAAAATGTTGTGAAATTGTCGAAATTTCCGACAAATAATTAATTATTTGAAAGTCGAATTTTTTAAATGGAAATGCAATGTGAAATTGATTAATTGATCGATTGATTTTGTACGACAAGTAAAAAAAGCAAAGCAACAAATTTTAAGTTTTAGCAATAACGTACGTATAAAAACAAATTAAGAAAAATTGACCTAGTTTTAGAAGCGTCCTGGACATGTTTATATCCTTATCTATAACCACCATACCAAACATATATTCACAGAACCCGAAACATTTTCAAACATACATACAGAATATTATTAAAGCCTACATGATATTAAGGATTTTACAAATGCATGTACTTCATTTATAGTACATACTTTTATCCAAGTAACACAGATCGAATTACTTTACTAGCAGTAGGTACTATACCCATCAAAATAAGAGCAATATTTTAGAATACGCTGTTAACATTCGATTCAATATCACTTTCAATCGCATCATATTTGGCGAAAAGCCTTAAATAATATACAAGCCTATTAAAGAAGATGTTAACAGAACAGTGCAATGGAAGGTAGTCTAAGGCAAGGCCATTTTTGTAAAAACTGCATTAGTTTAATATTGAGATAAAACATATATACCTAAACGAATGGATGTCACGTTAACAAAAAATGAAGAAAACTAAATTATCATAGTCAGGTACTTTGGCAAGTGAATACATAAAAAGAAAATTAAAAATAATGGTACATTGTAAACAGAAAGCGGCGACAGAGGCAGAAATCGAAATTTCTGCTTTATTAAAGACATTGGAAGCAGAAGCACATAATAGAGACAGTTGATGTCAATTACATAAATCTTTTTTCTGTTTAAGTCGCAGCTGCGGCGTACCAAGCGACCAGAATTATCATATATACACACATTTGTTTGTAACTGTGTTAATGTTTATAAATAATTAATTTAAATTCTCTTCCATGTTTGAATACTTCAAATTTACTTGGGAACTGGATAAAACAAATGAAGGCATACATTAGAAATCTTCCTATAATTGACAGCACAAAACACAATCAATATTATTGAGATTTGATCAAGTTTCAAACTCTGCTTTCAATCTGTTATTGATCGAACAGTCATGTAGTTTAAAAAAAAAATCTGACTCCGCCACTGCTTTGCGCGTTTAATATGTCCCGGCAAATGATATATAAATATTTAGTGTCCGTGCCAATATTTCTGGTGTTACCAATGTGTTAATTTTTACAGAAATCGTGAGGGAGATAGTTTATTGAAATTTAAATGCTGCGGAAGTAATCATCGCAATACCTTACACGTACAGTCCCCTCTACTTTTTATGGCAAAACTCTTAAATTGTCAAACTGTCTACTTGGAAATTGTCAAGTTCTTAATCGTTTTTTCGTAGATATTCAAAGACGGATCATGAAAATAAGTATAATTTTACAATTTCTAAAATATTGCATGAAAGCACGAAGGAGTTCGAAGCAAAGGATGAGATTATATCGAAAAAATTTCTCGCAAAATATCAGGTGGTACTGTAATTCAGTTCTGCAATCATCATTTTGTACGATAACGAAATTTTTATTTAATATTTATTTCATATAATAAACAAAAAGTTCACTCAAGTGCTCACATGAAAATAATTCCACTCCACTACCGAACTAACGCCGGTGAAGATAATTCCAGCCCGGTTCGTGTTCACATGACGGATTATCTCAAAGGCGGAATAATTCTAGCAAAATATAAGGAAAAGGACCACTGCAATCAATCTCTGAACACACTACTCTCTGCTTGTGGACAGAAAACTACCTCAGAAATAACTTCAATATTTTCTATAAAGAAATATTTAATAACTTTCTATTTCGTAATATTTAATTACAAACTCAAACCTTACTTTTGCTTATTTCGACAAATAATTTTACCTTACAGATATGTATATGCCACAAAATTATAGTAATAAAACAGCAATATGGCAGCTCCAGTAGTCGAAATTGACAAATTAGGATTGCCAATAACAATGTTTTAGTTTCAGTAACTACAAAAACTCCCTAGACTTGAGGTCTTTTTATGGTTCCGGATACGCAAACAGTGACAAATCGACGTCCGGAAAAAATTCCGGACGCGTTTGCTTCTCTCGTCACTCATAAATAAATTTCCGTATACGATGTACTATCTCCCTCACAATTTCAGTAAAAATTAGATGTCATCATAATGTAAATCCTGCTTAATAACTCTGAAAAATAGGAATGTATTTCTTTCAATCGCCTAATATATAATGTAACTAGTAATTCATAGTACAGCAGAATTAAATTAATTTTGAAGATTCTAAATAAGTAACAGCGTGTATGTCTAAATTAACAAGTGCTTATATTTTTTCGAAGAGAAAAAATATTGCTTTCAAAGTTTTTGTTTTAGCCAAGATGAGACCTTTTCAAACAAATACAAGCGGTCCGTTTTAAAATGCTTGACAGTTCAAAGATGATAGATACATAATCATGTAGTATGGTGGTTGAATCTAAAGAGTCCACGATGATGTATTTTGAAGCATATTGAAGCGAGCTGTATTTGTCGACAGCTTACATTTTATCGATAATTTTGACAGATTATCACACACAGGTCTGTTTTATTTTATGTTATAGAAGGGAGTTACAATGGTCCTTATACAGCTTGACGAGCAAGCTAAAGTCGGTAAATAGGAAATGCTTTGAACACAGCATTAGATATTTGACAACAACATCGTTAAACAGGCATTCCATTTGATCAAATGATGACATTATATTATCCGAAGTACTTACCTTATTCAAATTATGTCTATGGGCATTAATATTTTTACGTCTTTTAGTCCGGACGTCAGAAAAATATTATGTAAACAAAGTGGTGGAAATGGTGGATGTATAGACTTGATTTGCTTTCTTAGTCGAATGAACCTTCAGATCATTTAACAATTCTTAATATAGGTAACGTAAGTTTAATTTAATTTAAATTTATTTTTTTGCTTTTTACTTGTATTTGTCTAGGGCTTACTTTGGTTGGTACACGTGCTAATTCTTATTCAATCAATGTTGATTAGGATCGCAATCTGGCCAAATCAGACACATTTCAGACTAAAGAAAAAAAAAAATTATGGAAAGAATTGTGTGATTAGTGCGAATACAAAACTTTTTCGTCTATAAACCTGCTAAATGAGCCAAAAGTGCGCGCACGATGAAAGTGTGCAGGAAGGGCTACCATAATCTCAAAGTTTGGAAGTAAAAAGACATGAAAGTAAAACATTGTACTTATTTTGCGAGAAAAAATTAAACGGGTATGGTTAGGATAATCTGCGTGCATATGAGTTAAGGTAAGAGGCAAGAAACCAGCTTCGGAAAATTTGTGTTGTTTTTTGTTTATGCACATTGTACGCAGTTTCAAACAACTTTCAAGCTGAAATTAAGAAAACGAAGGTAGAAATTTCAATCAATATAAAACAATGCAAAACTTAATTAAGTCTAGCCCGAGTAAAAGTACAAATTTGTGAGCTAATTTCAATATTTCCTTTTCTGTATATACAGATAATAAAATGAACTGACAACCACAGATAAATACCATCAAAATGTAGAAAAATTATCTTTTAAATTACATTCATTAATAGTACTATGGGCATTCCGCCTTCAACTTCAATATTATAGGCCGAGTAAAAGTACAAATTTGTGAGCTATTTTCAATATTTCCTTTTCTGTATATACAGATAATAAAATGAACTGACAACCACAGATAAATACCATCAAAATGTAGAAAAATTATCTTTTAAATTACATTCATTAATAGTACTATGGGTTTTGGGTTCCGCCTTCAACTTCAATATTATAGGCCGACCGTATGAAAAGTCCAAATCTACAACCAATTCAGAGCATGGAAGAATAATTGCGCTTTGTAATGACAATTGAGGTCCCAACACACTAGACTGGGCTCATCACTTAAACCGACCAAGCGAATCAACTATGCAAGTATTTGGAAAAAAAAAAACTGATACGTACCGATACCTACAACCATAATTTGAACATGCCAATTAATTATGAGTACTATCTAAAAAGACAAAGCTTGCAAAGATTAGCTTTTCGGCAATGAAGTAAATTTTTTATTATTTCTACAATTTCACATTTCATTTTTCCTCTTTATTTATTTTTTATAGCAATGCATTTCGCACAAAGATGTCGAAGCAGAGTTGCTTACAATCTGGACAAAGTTAAATTTAAATAACACAATTTCAATGATTGTAGTGACTCGACTTATTGCTATTTTCCTTGCGATAATTTAAAAAAAATTGCGGCAGAGTAGAAATAAAAAAAGCAGTGATTCGCAAATTAATAACATCTTAAGTATGAAATGTAAACAGCAGAATATTTTGAAAATTTTATAAAAAGAATAAAAGAAAACAAAGAAAATAGCAAAAATGCATATTGCACAAGTTACACGTATAGAAATGATAATAGTACAATAGAGGGAGAAAAAAATAAACAATATGCAAAAAAAAAACTCTAAACTCAATGCTTGTATTTGGAGGTTTTTCACTATAGAGCCTACATTTCTACAGCCTTCAAAATACATCTAATAAACTTTTTTTTTCTTTTTCGTGTAAATAAATTTTATAAGTAACAAGCGTTTCAAAATTTGAATAGACATCTTTTCACAATTATTGCAAACTTAAAAACAAAGTTTCACTAAGATAATTTCTATAACTGACTGACTACACAGTTGTAAAATTTTGCAAATGATTTGTTTCTTAAAAAAAATTTCAACTAATCATTTCTTGAATCTTAACAAAAGGAATAAAATAAAAATTTTCAGAAAGAAATTGCTTACAACAGACACTTATACATAGAAGTGTAAAACATATATTTAGCTTATGTGTTTATGAGGTAAACTTTATAGTATTAGTTAAGGAAAAGTTAAAAAGCAGCATTTTGCAGGAAACAAGGATGAGGATTTTGTTACAGGGAAAGACGGCAAATTTTCTTCGAATTATCCATTCGTAAAACGTATTGTATCAGCTTGAACCAATAATCAACATTAAACTGCACTAGGGGTTGCATGCAAGTGAACGTGAGTTAACTGACAATTTGTAAACTTCACTCGATCGCTCTCAAATGCGAAAATAGTGTGGTGGACTCTGTTCTAAATTCCCAACTCATAGCCTTATGTATAATAATACCTATGAAAAGGAGTACCTATTTTTATATTTATGCCACATCCTAAATTTTGTGACTATCTAATTCTAAGTTATTCCACGGATTTTATTTTTACTTGCATTAGAATATAGATCTAATTAATTTAAAAGGATCAAACGCATGGCGGGTTCCAATAATTCAATGCGACTTTCCATAATTTGGAATGATTTATATTAAAATATTTTATTTCTTACTTCTATACTGATTCCCTCATTTTTAAATAGTTTTATATAAGGGATAATTTTATCAATAGTTGTTGATACTATTTAATTCTATTTGTCTACTACTTTTGGTATAAATAGCTCCAAAAGTAGTTGTATTGTGTATTGTATTCCTATTCCTACATAAGAAGGTTTGTCCTTCATAAAATTTATTCCCTTAAACTATTTTTTTAACTTTTTAATTAAATTAAGTTTCTTTTCATTAAATCAACGACCCCTATTAATGTTTTTATCGTCGTGAAAAAAGTTCCTCATTTATTTTTCTTAGATGAGATATAGAGGTAATTATACATATAATGGTTTTGGATCCTAAGTAATTTCGACAGAACCCCCAGGAAATTCGGTAGGATGTCGAGCGGGTCTGCGCTAAAATACGATGAAAGATGAATATGAGCAGTTCAGCTTGCTAGATTATTTTACTAGATTTGAAAGAAAGGAGTATATAGACTAATAATCAATAAGTTTTACATATTCATTAGTTTAGGGTCGTCAGTTAAGAAAAATAACTATTAGAACGAGATGTTTCTATACAAAAAGGCAAGTGAAGAAATGGCTCCCATTTGAGCATGTGAACTACTCTAAATCCATTTTACATCCCCGACCTAGCTACAAAGAGCTTACTGCTCTTATCTCCACAATTGAACAACATAAAAAAGCTTTGGTAATAAAGATGAATAATTAATAATGCTAGGGATCGGAGTTTTTGGAGTTTTATAGATGAAGAAGAAACGAATGCAATTAGTGATTGTAAATTTTCGATAAATAAATAAAAAAGATGTGTAAATGGACAGTATGGAGAACCATGTGGTCAGAGTGTGATACAATTGCCAGATTTTGATAAAAGCTAATGACCCAAATCATCAGAGTTAACTCTGCACAGTGTTCACAGAGTAACACCAATAGAGCAATTTATAAACCCAGACCCAGTCTCCGACATCTAATCTAATAATTGAAAAGGACCTTATGCGCCGCGTAGACAATCAAAAGAAGCTAAATATTTTCCTTTTATAAAACTTGCTATTTTATGTGAGACCAACTTTGATAGTTCGCGAAAACTAATTCACTTAGATTTTTATTTTCAATTAATATGGCTTCTGCACGTTTAAAATATTTCAAATCATATCAAATTATTGCTTTTACTTTTGTTTCTGTGTCAACAAATATGATTTTATTTTTATTGCTTCGGCCAGAAAGGA
The DNA here is from genome assembly GCA_963924295.1 of Dioctria rufipes. Classification (NCBI taxonomy): domain Eukaryota; kingdom Metazoa; phylum Arthropoda; class Insecta; order Diptera; family Asilidae; genus Dioctria; species Dioctria rufipes. The sequence continues at coordinate 117,758,405 of OZ002740.1, forward strand.
ACATGGAAAAAGAGGGATACGCAAATATATTGACAGTGATAATTACGTAAACTTAATTTAATTAAAAATATTTTGAATTTTCAAAAAATTAAATTTTACTCTATATCTAAATCGCATTTGAAATGGAACGCGCATGCAATTGGAAAATTTAAAATACATATTTGAATTTAAGCCGAGGTTGATGAGCTTAGCAGTGATGCAGATGATTTTTAATAGTTTTTTTTTTTTACATACATCCATATATACCTACAATAAAATATCATTTATGCAATATTTATGCAAATATTTATATATATGGTGTTAAATTCTCTATATTTTTATAAGTAAGTACGTTGTGGAATTTTTATTGATGAGAATATCTGAACCCATATTACAGTACAATTGGACGTTCGCGTTATGTGTGTATTTAATTTTGTGACTTAATATATAATATGTATAATAAAATATTCATAATATTACAAAGTAAGTAATTAAAAAGTTTTAAATCCTATTGTTTATATTTATGTACATATACATACATAATATCTATGAATAAAAACAGCCAAGTATGGTGATTTCATATTATGTGTAGGTTTTTTATTTTTACTTCTAAAATTATTTTCGTAGTGTATATTTTTATAAAAGTATTTTTCATAGATCTTTATTTAATATTTTATATTTCCAAATATTATGCACATTTTACAAATTTAGACAATATTTATTTATGCTTTTGAAAACACAAAAAAAAAAATTAATAAATTATTAAAATATATCACAAAACTCCTCTTTTTCAGAATAAAATATTTAAAAACTTAAGTAAAATATGTGCGTTTGTTTGAAATGATAATAATGGCAAACATACCAAAAAACTTTTCTAAATTTGTGTTTAAGTTGACTTAGAACAATTTCATATTTTTGTTTAAACACATTTTTTATAAATTATTTCAAAAATTCCACTCATTGCAAAAATGGAAGACATCTGCTTTTATTCCTCAGTTAATTTTATTTTTATTTTTATAGAAAATTACTTTCTTTATTTTTTTCTATCAAAATGAAAAGGAACCTTACTTATTTTTTTAAATCTCCTGACAAGGCAATTTTAATTTATAAGATAAATGCCCTGACTTGCTGAAGTTGAGTCGATCTACAATTATAAGCCCAGACTGCATAGAAATCGTAAGAAGATGTAAAAAATTACAACTTATTAGTTTAGTGGCACTATAAAAATTTCGACCATTTCGACGGTCGATTTGTACTACTCTCCCTCAAGTATCAGGGCGACGGAATTATGCAGTTATAGCAGCCGAAAGTCAATAAATAGTACAGTGCACGACATTACATCCTCTTTTTGTTTTTGATATCGTCGATTTTCGTTGGCTTTTTTTACGTCCTTTTATGATCTCTGATAATACAGCCGCAATGGATCAACTCTACTTCCATTATAATCAATGCCAAATATTAAAAACACCGAACAAAAAGTTTGATAATTTAGGTGCAGTTTCACTGCAGTATTTCTAAGTTAAAGCAAAATAATTTAAAAAAAAACTAAAAATTTAATAAATATTTTTTTTTAAATTCATTTAACCGAAATTCTTTTCTTGAAAATGGGAGCAAATGGTAGCTTGATGTCTCCAAATGGATATGATTTCTGCAGAGGTTGTGTTAGGATTTTCTTCTATAAAATAACTTTTGGACATTGTGATTTCAACATCAGTAAAATAAAAATAAAATTTATAATTTTTGAAAGTTTCTTTTATTTACGCTAATCATATTTAATCATTTACACTCCTGGTATACTGTTGTAAAGCCAAGTGCTCAAATCAGAAATTAAAGAATTGGGAGAAACTTTATTAAAGCTATTAAACGGTGGTAAGGTAAACAATGTACCTACTAAGAAGCATTTTGTAAATTATGAAACATGAGAATTTATAAGATTAGTTTTGCATAGTGGATTAAATCTGTACCGTTTTGTGTAATTGGAACCATACCGAGCATTAAGCTATTGAATCAAAAAGCATAAATTTTGGTAAATACTACATAGTTTATGTATTTATTATTTGTCTTAATGTTTCAAAAATAAATAAAATTACAGTGCTCAGTTCACATTGATTAGAGTAGTCTTTTATATGCCGAGTTAATACCATAATATTGGTGCATATATTATATTGTATTATATGACATCTTTCACAAAGGAGTACAGCAGTTTTTTTTTAATATAAAAACTTTTGAACTAAGAAGTATTACCTAATCTCAGAATTTAGCAAATTTATACCAAAAATTAAAAAGAGTGGAATTTTCGCTGTAAATGAAAGGAAATGATATAATAAGTCATAATAAAGTGGTTCGAATCTATGTATAGTAGATGGGCAGCCTTTATAAAAAAATGTGGCTACCGATAAAATATGCAAATATTGTTGCAAATGTTTTGCACAGTGGGAAACATTACAATATAACAAATATTTCATTCGAGAGCCAAAATACTATAAAATACCCGCCTTGATGGACACTATACAGCTTTGTCAGGTAGTGAAGTAGGGTTAAATCAAAAATATAGCGAGGCAAAGAGGTGAAGACTAACACAGGAGTTTTTGAAGATGTATACATATTACATATTTGTTACAAAAGCTAGTACTATGAGCTACGCCAGAGAACAAGTATATAACGCTGGAAAACTACAAAACAATGACTCAAATTTAAATTAAGAATTGCAAAAGTTTTCGAAAATCGAAAGGTGTGCAATTTTATTTAAATTCTATGAGCCTTGAAAATCCTATTCCCATGGAAGTGCATATATATATATGTCGTAGACACTTCATGAAATGTAGGCAGATAGTGTAACAGTTTGCGCATAATGACTTTTTACATGATGTGTATAAAATTTTTAGCCACTTCATGAAATGCTACAAGCCTTTACGCCGGTGTGTGTGTGTGCACGCGTGCGCGAGTGTGTGTATGTGTGTGTGCGTGTCGCAGGTCTGGGCGCTACCTCTGCCTTCACCACTTATATACCTCTCCCAGCATTCGGTTATGTCGGTTGGTATTACATGATCATCCTAAAAAAATTGCACCCGACAGAAATTAAATTACTTTCTTCGCAAGGGCTACGAGTATACGAAAGCCTCTATCGGACAAATTTTTGAATTCATTGTTAAATTGGCCGAAGATTTAAGAGAAATGATTGGCATTGGTGTTAAAATTAAAAAATTGAAGCTTTTAACGCATAGTGTATGTACTAACGTGGGCGCTAACCTGGTTCAAAATTGACTATAAATACCGTAAATTGCACGTGGAATATGATATAATCTTTTTAAAACTATCTTTAAAAAAAATTTACCTATACTACAATCTATAAACAAATTCACAGTCATGTGGACAAACGAAATCCTCTCAACTCAAGGGCGTATTCAAAAACTTGTGTTTGCGTACGTGTTGCTACCATTATGAGTAATGCACGCGTATATGAGTGAGTAATTCAAATTAAGAATCAGTAATATAATATATTTATTCTCACGCACTTGCAACATTAATTTTGATTAATTCTGTACCTCTGGCACTTTTTCTATTGAATGAATATAAATGCCCACATGAGTTAGTATAGCATAGTAATTAGCAGTGAGAAATTGTACAAATCACACACCCCACGTGCATGGGTTCAATGGACGAGATAAACAAATATACACAATATGTGTGCTATATATAACCGCACATAAATTATCTTATACACCAACAGCATGTACATTTATATACTCTGAAAGTACTTACATAACATTACTGTATTTCAAAATCCACTAACTATATAATCGAAAAGTTCAGAATATATTTAACACTGCTTTGAAAGCAGGAAGTAGTAGCTGCTGAAGGCGTTAGATTTATTACAAAAGTCCTAAAGTAAATATTCTACTTAGCATATCTGCTCACCTAATAAGTTCACGGCACTGAAAATGATCACGTGCAGTACAACAAGGTACTTTTATAAAATCTTTGTAGTTTTAGGAAAGTTTGGTATTAGCAAAGTAAACCAAAACTAAGTACATATCTGCAACGTGAAAAAGAAGAAAAATAATTGGCTCTAATAAAATTCATAATACAAAAGACAATATTAAATTATATTTTAAAATATCACTTGAAATCACAAGGCCACAATATAGTATAATTCATATCTTAAAAATGAGCTTTCTCTAGTTATTATTTGCACACGATCTAATTAGATAAATCAGCCTTCCAGGCGACCAACACAATTAAATTAAATGAATAATAAATTTTATGAAATTTTTTCATGTAATGATTTTAAAACGCGCACCTACAAAAAATAATTGATATCTCAAATGATACCTTACGAGGATGTGTAGATGATTGAAACATTTTCAACGAAAGTACACCTAAGTATTTGAAGTTCCTAATTTTAAATTTTATGTAATATTGTTGCAACCGCCCGATAGCAATATGAATATATAAAAACCAATTACACATAAAAGAAAAATACTTAGTCAGGGATACAACCCACACAAAATGTTCACAAATCACGTTTGAGTTATAATAAGCTATTCTGACAGATATAAATGTCATAAATAGGTTTTTATTTTAAGCTCTGTGCTTGTTCTGCTATTTGCAATAGTTTTTAATAATAATAATAATAAAAAGGAAAAAGTAATAATAAAATAAAACATTTAAGAAAGCTAGAAGAGACCACCCATGCTTCAGAAGCATAAAGAAATGACAGTTTAAATAAAACTACATGAACGCATTAAGTACTTTTCCTTAACATACTCTTACTCATCAAATACAATATTAGCATTCAGCAAGCTCTTGTAGACAGACAGGCACAAGGAGCCAATCCTCGAAAGCATTCAATAAGGCGTTCAAGCTCTTTCTACACAGGTCACATCATATCCATTGAAGTCAAGAAGCTCTCCAAGAAAAAGAGCTCCGCATTTGTACAGTAAAAAAATATAAAGTATCTGTATTCTTGTAATCACCATAGTATTATTAATTTATACAGTTCAGTTGTACAGTTGACTAAAAAACATTAAATAGAGTAACTTAGGCAGTAAACAATTAAAACAACACACGAGATCTATTCAAGAACTAAGAATAAAAGTCAAACAAAACAAAATGAAAACTGAAGAAATCAGAGTACGACTAAGTTGTCGCTACAACAAATCTACTACTCTCTATAGCATAATCGCGTTTGCCTAGCCTATTTCTAAGTCTAATCCTAATCTAATCTAGCCTAGCTACCTATAGTATAGCATATTATATACCTCAAGACTGAAGGGTGCGTCTCTCATTACTTTGTCAGTAGGATTGTAGGATTCTATGGCGGCATAGGAACAAAATAGATTTTGAGGGCAAAATGAAGCTATCACAGCACTTCTTCCCGTTCGCTCGAAAATATTTATATTATAAAAAAAAAAAAAAAAAACGAACAAACAAACAAACAAAAACTATAAAAAACAGACTTTTGGTTTTCTATAAATTAAAACCAAAGAAAATTTTTGTGGACAACACTGACAAGTGTTAAACCAAGATTGGTGTAGCATGCAAGTTCTTTTAGAACTTTCCTTTTAACCATTTCCGGCACATTGCACAATTTTCCAATTGCATCATTGTATTTAAAATACTTAAAAATTATTTAATTCACTTTCTTTATACTAAGTACATTAACGTGCAGTGCGGTGCAGTGCAACAAACGTTTTAGATTTATTCGATAAAATTAAATATTAAAAAATTTTAGTATGGTTGTTTTAAATGTAAATTTCTAGGCACGTTTTAAACTGTTTTTTTTTTTTTTTTTTTTCAATCATTATTTGTGGGAGCACTAACTCCATTCTTGTAGCATTTATGACGTCTTCATCTTTTTATATGGGTTTAAGACAACGGCACTGCCCGGTGTGGGAGGGGCTGGTGGAGCTACTGTGGACATAGTTGGAATTCCAGGGGTCATATTTCCTGGCATTGCAGATGGAACTGCATGACCTGCCATTCCTGGAGTGGAAGGCCCAACTCCGAATGGGTAACCAACAAAGCCAGGGTAGAAAATATTCTGCGGATGACTTAGGAACTGGTGCTGATTTGCTGCAGCAGCGGCTGCAGCAGCATAAGGGTTGGTAGCCGTTGCTGCAGCTAGAGACATTTGGGGTCTTAAAAGGTGATGACCTGCCTGAATATAACTGTTTGGTGGCCTAGAAATAAGATTGTGGGTTGAATGAGGAACAGCAGAAACTGATCCACCCATTGAGTTTGACATTCGACTGGCTACAGCAGCTTGATTTGCGGCAGCAGCGGCTGCTACAGCGGCAGGATTGATAACCTTGTTAAGGGCAACGCCCGTGTAACTAAGAGCAGTTAGTGGCTTTCCAGAAAGTGCGTTGGATACTGCCGCCATCTTTAGTGCATTTGCATAATTTTTCTGTGCGACTTCCTTCGCGATAGTTGCTGCATCTTGATAGTAAGATGCATGAGCAAGTGAAGTCATTGGGAAACTGTAGCTCACGGCGGAAGAATGGGGCACTGTGATAGCGCTGGACGCATTTGAGGGATGTGTTAGTACTGAAGCCGATAATGAATTTTGTGATGTATGCAACGCCGGGTTATGGTGTGCTTGCAAAATTGGATTATTATGCGTTTGCTGAATTTGAACCTGATGATGGTGATGGTGCGGCTGGTATGCATGTGTTTGTTGTTGCATCTGTTGTGGCTGATGTTGTGTTACAGCCACATCAGCTACAGGACTCACCACCTCTAGCTTTGGCTTAGTTAATAGATCAGGAGATGCAACTGTACTAGTAGCAACACTGTTTGCAGTGACTGGCAGCATCATGTTGAAGCCATTGTTATTATTGTTAATGCTATTCAAGTTATTATTATTGTTAATTAAGGAGTTATGCTGCGATGATGTCTGAATGGATGCAGAAGTTACAATACCATTACTACTACTAGCTGTACTGTTGCTGTTAATACTCGACAAATTATTGGATAAATTACTATTGCTTACGACAACACCGTTACTATTACTGTTGTTATTTAAATTGATTTGATTATTTTTATTATTATTAGCAATAATTGGATTTGCCGTGGTGGATGATTGTGGTTGTGGAATTGCTGTTGTAGCTGAAGGACTTGGACTAGGGTACTCACATGACACTGGTACAAATGGCTGTTGAAGTTGCATCAGCTGTTGATAGGTTGTTGCTCCTGGCTGATACACGGGTATACCTGATTTTTCGGCTGCTGGCCTTTTATAAGGTACCATACCGGAAAAAGCCTGTTAAAAAACACAAAATACATTATTGTTCTAATTATATAAATGTTTTATAAATTTTAAATTGTTATAATATTATACTTTGTCAATTCGTAATGTTTACTTGATTTTAATATTCTGTTGATATTACGACACTGAAAATTTGAAATAAAATAATTTTGTGTACTAAAAAAAAGTTCTAATAATAATATTCTTAACTATTAAATTTACAAAACTAAGTACGCAATGCATCAGAGTATGAGTGATGACTTTATTTTTATTAAAATCTATGTAGTTATAATTTTGGAACTGTCACAGTAATGAATTGTCAGCGTAATGAATCTTAAGAAATAGTTGCCCTTGATTTCTAAACAAATGCTGTTGATTGTTTTAACTATCATATTTGGGCTATGATATTACATAAGTCCGAGAATGACGAATTGTGAGGATAAAATTGAAATAAAATTGAAGAAAGGAAATTGATATGTGAACAACACTTCAACCAAGTCGGCAATATTGCTCCTGCGAAATTAGTCAAAGAAGTTGTAGTAAATCTACATAGGCAAGGATAACTCCATTAAGGCATTCAGCAAGATACATAAGCAGCTAATCCTAGGGGTTTTCAATACTAGATCAAGATTTACATCTACAACCTCTGATGGAAGCCCATGATATTCATCATTTACATTTTTTTTTAAATTTAACGTTAGAAAAAGATTGTGTCTCAAGAGACCTATATGAGAAACAAGCCAGTGCCAATGTTTATTATTCATAGTGAATACCAGCTACTATCTGAATGAGTACTAATTTGTATCGAAGAAAAACTTTCCATTAATACTGGCTAGGAGAATGTTATCTCAGTTCAGTTATTTTCTTTGTATAAAATCAGATGCCATTTTTATCATTCAAATCTTATAAGAATTTTTTAAAGAAAATTTTATCTTGAAACTCGGACTTTTGACATATGAGTCATCTGTGAAGAAGATCTGTCTTACAGAAATCAATAAAGAAAGCGACAAATCCTGAACTTTTATCTCACAAATAGGAAAGTAAAAAATCTATGACACTATAACAGTGATCGAACAGTAATGAAAAAAATAATCAATGAAATAGGAATAATATGATAATTCCCTAGACAGACGGGAAAAAAGTATATTACGTTCGTAATTTGAATTTTTAAAAACGACTTTACCTTTGTATTTCAAATTTAATTATAAACAAGTACAAAAGCTAGAATTGGTCTAAGACCAATTCTTATGATACCCTACATGAATGCCCGAATGTAATTTCGTATGGTGACCCATTTGTGGAAGTTTGATTTTTGAAGTGGTTTTTCACTTATATTTCTAGTCCGGCTGATCGGACAGTAAATATGATTATAACCAATTTCATAGGCAGAGCTTTTGGTAAAATAAAAACATCGATCGTTTTCACAGTATACTAAAAACCCACAATTTTTATATGGCAACACCAAGGGGTTGTCTAATTTATCCATTTTTAAAATTTCATTTACTATTACTATGAAAACATCATGTAGTAAATTTCATCTCTCTACGTCGACGCGTTCTCAAGCAGTGCCTAAATATATAGTAAAAAAAAGAAACTTTTGTATGGAAATCCTACGAAAGTGATGCCCAATTGGACCCATTTTTTTGAACTTAAATTTTCTTTTTTTTTCGTAAAAAGCTCGAGTGCTGAATTTCAGCTGTCTAAGTCAACTCATTCTCGAGTAATCGTGAGGACGGACGGACATTCAAAAATCAAAAAAACTTTCTATTTGCTCTACTAGCATTATTTCTGTGCGTTACAAACGGAATGACAAGCTTAGTATACCCCATGATTTCATCAGGCCGTGCGGTCAGATGTACACACAGATGTGCTTTTCAGCACATCACTTGATTGAAAAAGTAGGGATAGCAACTGAAAGGCTGATGTGCACTTCGGTTCGAAATGTCACTTTTGAAAGTACTTTAAAAATAAAACTACGCTAAACGTCAAAACTAGTAAGCGTACTAAGACGGTAGCGTAAAAATGTGCGCACCGATGTGCTGGGGAAAGGACAACGCTTCGGTTGCCTGAACGACATGGTGTGTAAAAATGTGACATTCTGCGAATATAGAGAAAACAGGAAGTGTTGACACCTGTAAAATTCGTGTGCAGAGCTTGGATTTTTTCGGGGTCCCGTGAAGTAGGTCAGCATTATATTGAAGAAAGAGACAAATCTATTTTCAGCTGTCAAACGAAGTTTCTCTACTTTAAAAGAATTTGAATCTAATTTAAAACTTGTGATAAAACTGAAAAGTGAAAGACATTTTTTTTTAAAGTAGTTCTAAATAAAGTATTGCTTGTTCATGAGCGCGATTTATGCATGCGACAGAGCTCTGATTGGCAGCAGCAATGTAGTTATCGCTGAACATGCTTACTCTTTCTACGTTTCGTGCGATACAAAAATTTTTCACAGCAATGCTCTTAGTTTGGTACGATTTAATCCTTAACCTCCACATTTATGTTTGTTTACATTTGTAAACAAATGCTAAAGCTCCGCAGTGATGTCGAAATTTACTATAATATGTAAATATATAAATATAAAAAATACAAAATTAAACAAATTAAGTTGTAGCCGCTGTCAACCATGTGAACGTATGGCGCGAGAAAAAGCAGTCACAAATAGAGATAGATCTATAGAAAGAGCAGGACGTCGCCAAAATATGGCACGTATCGTATCGCGCTCGTGAACAGGGGTTAAAGAGTGTAAGTACCCCTCAAACAATTTGGCGAGGTTTTGCCAAAAGTAAGGAATGAGCAATATATGTGAAACAGCTACAGCATTATGGCAATAAAGTGTGTATATGATAGCCTCTCTTTCAACTATTGCCTATTTCTCGCTTTTAGCAGGCCTCGTGGAAAATCAACTCAAGAAATAGAAAAACGAGGAAAACAAGCTTTAAGCAAGTTTTTGCTTCTGTTTGTTTATTTTACAGCTATGAAAGTGCAGTGCAAAAACACAATCGTACTTAAAAGAAGAAAAATTATAATAACATATTGTGAAAATATATAAAAAAAAGATTGACTTTACGTTTATGAATTACAAAATATCAATCCAGACACATTAAAAATAAGTTGAAATCGGTAAATTAAAAGTAATTTACTCAACCCTCGCAGTTGGCAAGTATATAAAATATACAGGGTGTCTCGTATGTGGTCTGGCACCTGAAGGCTACGGATAGGTCATGCTTAGACAAACAAAAAATTGTGTGAGGGTGGGGGGAAGGAAAAATTTGGGTATGTTTTTATAGATCACCCTGTAACTTTTGAACGTTACATCCTATGATAATGATTTAAATTTTGGTAGATAGATAATCGTTGGACCTTTCCAATGGCCACACCCTTTCTGTTTTGAAGTTATGGCTCAACACAGTTAAAATTTCGGAATTTTTTCTCGTTTTTTTTTTATTTAACTACTATATTTTTATCAAAAAACACGTCATCAATATCAATATTTCATATTGAATTTAAAAAGCCCAAAAGCCTAGCTTTAAAATGACCTATCACACTCTGTACTCAAAATGTAACCCTTTCTGCATTTTTTGCACTTTTTCTTAAGCATCTCCAGCGAAAATGGCTGAAAAAGTTCAATAAGTGCCAGAAAGTAGGCAATTATCTTTTGGAAATGACCTTTTTCTGCCATTTTCGCTGGAGATGCTCTGATTAATTTTATTTTCAGATATAGTTTACTTTGGCTTCATCTGTGTAAATTAGTCAAAGCATGGCTCTTCAAAGTCAAAGTTTTGCGAATGGTATCGACAATTTTAAGATTTAAAAAAAGTGTAACAAGCTTGGAAATGGGAAGTAATGAACAATCTATATTACCGTGGCTCAGCATTTCGAATTCCAAAAACTTCCATAATACTCTTCGATATTAAATTTCTAAATAATCGTACGGAAATAAAAACAGAAGTACAGTTATCGTTTAGGATAAATAGCAATATCCTAATTGTACTATGTTTGGTGTTACATAATTGTGTATTTGCTCGCATCAGACAAGTGTAATAACTTACAATAGTTAATCGTCTAATCAAAAATGATTAATTTATTTTAATTTCCACTAATTATTTTGGTTAACTTTCAAACATTTTTAATATTTTTGAGTAATCTTGTTAGGTACTGATCAAACAAGTGAACGTCTTGAAAATCGTATGGGAAAATTTGTGCCAATTTCATTCCCTTGTTTTCCACATGTTAACATGTTAGAATTTCAACAGAAATAAATTACCCAAGCCAACATATTGTATTGTGCATATTAAACCGTCTGGTTTTGATTTCTAATGCTGATTTCATAGTTATTTCATTGTTTTTATATCATTTCATTTCATTTGTTACTAAGAACTAATAAACTTATCTTGAATTAGCAATACCTCGTTTACTTTTTCAAATGAACAATTCAATCGGAAAAATACGATTAACGATTAAAACTTAAAGCCTATTTCAAGTAAAATGTGACATTTCCATACAAATTTTAGTTCTGGTAAATTCGCAAGCAAAAATTTTACTGATGATTTTATTATTGCAGTACGAGTTCAGTTATATATGTCCAGTTACTGAACATTTTAATGTGCGGAGCATATTGAAGGATTCAATTTTAATTGAAAAATTTCAGATTGTTTTGTTAATTTATTGAAAAATTTAATTTCTCTTAACAATTTTCAGATTAATTAAGTATATTTTAATTCTAAATTGTAAAAACGTTTATCTAAACTTCATAAACAATTTGAAGTTTTTCAGCGATAACATTTTTAAACATCTTTGAGTTTGTTTTCTCCAAATTAACATACCTACGTCAAAATTTTACCAGCGATTTTAATGTGAAAAATTTGTAGACCGCGTTAAATTTTACTTCGCCCGAATTCGATACTAGGCATAAGGAGTAAATAACCATTAATACTTGTCGATTGAATTCATTATACTCGAATGACGATTAAATTTATCAATCGATTAAGTTAATAATTTTTTTATCATACTTTTCAATCGATAATCTAATTAAAAAACTTAATCGATTAATGCCCAACACTGCAATATACCAATATTTAGGTCGTCCCAAATACGCATACCCAGTTATTTATCCTAGTAAGTATAATAGTGTGAGTTTAGAATAATTTATCATCTCCTATATTTTCCTATAGTTATGGCCCACAGGTCTAAAAAGTAAAGCGTTCATCGTCACCTCCTACACTCAATCCAACAGCCCTAACTTTCTATAGGTACATGGTTCAAATGTATGGTGTATAATGATTTTCAATTTTAAGATATATTTTAATTTAATGACTGAGTTATTCATGATGATATTCAGCATAATAACGTACCCACCTCAGCTGAAGTTTGCATTGCTGCCGTCTTTTGTATTTCACCCATACTGTAAAACTTTACAATACCTACATATTTTGTAATGGAACAATATAGTTTTTCATTCGATTTGACATTAATAATTTATATAAAATCAAGTAAACATCTTTTAGAAAATATTCTTAAAGTAAAATTTTGGTTTTATTTTTGCGGAAAATAATTAAAAATTACTAGAGGAAAGCCAATAAAAAGCAGATAAACCAAACAGCATAGTTATTAAAAGCCGCAGCTGAAATTGGAGAAGGTATTCAAAAGTAAAAACTATGAAAAATTGTATCAAAATGTAAATAAAATTCCAAAAATATACATTGAATAAGCGATGAAACTATGGCATATGGCATTATCCTGCCTAGTTTGACTGACTGACTTAAGAGTTAAGTAATTTAATTTGATGTCATGACAAAATGAGTGTTAGAAATTATTTAGACTGTACTTACGAAATTTTCATAGTAAAATGAACCAACCGTTTTCACATCCATCTGCAAAGTTTTCGAGAAAAGAGGAAAAATTACAAGAAATTATTTACGAATATTAAAGTTGCTATCGAACTTTTTTTGATTAAGGTATAATAAAAAGAACATTCTCGTATTAAAAATGTAGAAAATATACTAGATTCTAACTGTTATCTCTTTCTCTTATATACATATATGTATATATTTAAAAAAAAAAACAAAAAAAAAACCTCATATCACATGTCTAGAAATATTATTATCTCATGTCTCAGAGTTTAAGTTGCAAGGATGCTTCTTTAATTTTTTTTTTTTTTTTAAGAAAGTAGTCTTAAATGGATTATAATCTTGTTAATCTAATTTATTATCAAATAGAGCTTAAAGTTAGTAGAGAATCTTTCCCATAATATTTGCATCTCGGCTACACCTAGAAATTTTAATGGAAATTTTATTTAAAGTTGAAAATCTTATTCGTTTCAGATTATCTTTGATACTTCTTTTGTAGATGTAGCTATCTATATTGCATAATGGAAAAATAGCGCAAAATAAAATATAAGAAGCTATTTCACATCTGACTTTAATTTAGGCACATTCACAACAAAGAAAATTTTGCAATTTTGCTTTCGTACTCTAATGGTACATTCTGTTTTGGCGTATTAATGCATAGAGTCCCTATGTATGATTAAAAAAGAAAAAGAAAATTTAACCTTTTTAAAAACTTACAAGAAATAGTTCCGTTTTATGGTAATAATGTAAGAAATTGCAAACTATAATAAAAATTAGAAATACAAAATGTAAACTTACAAGGTTAAAATTAACTCTCTAGTACGTGTTTTGATTTACATGTGTGTTCCGCTGAGATCAATACTCTTTTTTTTTTTAATACATACTATAATAATATTTATGCAATCCTACTCTTTATTGGAAAATGTCTATTATTACAGGTATTTAAAAATTGCGAAAGTAAATAGTATACTCAGCGGATAAAGAGCAATTTTCATGGCAGTTTATTGTCAGACTCATTGTTAATGCTAAGAAAATTGAATATATCGGTGTTGCTGCAATAATAGCAATAGATTTATTGCCAACTATATGAAATAATTGCAGTCCATCTTTATGCCCGAACTCGACTAACAATCGAAAATGAATTCTTGCCACTAAAATTTTCCATCGAGTCTGCTCATTTTAGCTATTTCTTATTGATTCTCAAGCGGCAACAAAAATGGAAGGCAATTTTGCGACCATTTCCAACGCAATAAAAGGGCAATAAAATTGGCATTTCAGCTGAGTAATATGGCGGAAATTGAGACAAGTGATTATTTCCTGATATCTTTCAGACTTAATTTCTTTTAATAAATAAAAAAAATATTACCTATTAATACTTCATGTAAGTAAGTCCAAATGATTGACAAGATTTCGAACTGAGATCTTGTCTTATTTGTATTTAAGGGCTTTGATCTACAATCAAAAGGCAAAGTGTTTTACGTTTCGCGACAGAACTTCGCATATTTCACGATAATAACGGTAATGACAGTATTAAATGTAGAATTTTACGATCGCCCATCATTTAGCAAATTCCTGAACACAGAAACTGCCGTTCAAACGAAAATTTCTTTTACTTTCTAAGAAAAGTTGGCAGGATATATATTATTGACAATATGATTGGATACTGGTTCTATTGCTAATATAATATTTTAAAAGCTTCCATTAAAAATCCAATGTAAATCTTTCCCCAAATATTTTAAAATGCCAATTAACAAATGTTAAATGCAAAATAAAATAAATACATCTGATTTTGGAAGTCGTGTCGATTTATTCTTTTTTAAGAAAATCATATTCATTGACGCTTGCTTTAATTTTTAGAACCTAATACCTCCGACTTCAATGTGTTTTTTCATATGTTAAAATCTTGATAAATTCAATTCTACCATAATCAGCGCCAGCAGCAGCCCCACATTCATTTAGAGAACCATTATTTTATTTCGGTCGAATAGCGTAAAAGAACAATTACCTACGCAAGTTTTTCTTCTCGTATTTTTTTACACATAGATTTTTATTTTGAAAAATATTCTGAACTCAAAATTTTTTCACACAAGTCCATATTATAGTATAATTCTATCCAACTTTCGTAACTATAACCACTAAGTTCCATGTAAAATTGTATATTATTGTATACGACCCATATGGTCTCTAATAAACGTAATATTTTGCCGTAATACAGTCTGCGATCTACGGTAATTTCAACTAAAATTAAAATCCCGGCTAAACCCACCAGCGCCATTTTGATGATATTTTCAACGATAAATCCACATCAATAATAATCCTATCCATTTTGAAGTTAATTGAGAGAAAATCAGCAGAAGTGAGCCGTCCGTTTATCGACATCCAAATATTGATTGAGTGCAGTGTTATCAATAAACTTTAATCAGTGGAGGAAAAGTGTGGCATATACGGCAAGCCATTATCCGAAAAGTTAATTTCTATACTTTATGACAGGCACTAAGAGATAATCCTTCGTACGAATCTTGGACAGTCAGAGCCAGAAATTAATACTCGCCGTATTATCTAAATTCCTGTTGTGCTCTTATTGAAAATTCGGAATTATTTGTAATTTATTTGTCCGGAAAAATATATATGTACGTACATACATAATATCGAAAATGGAATAGTATTTATGTTAGGTTATCAAATAAAAAATTCCCAATTTTTTAAATTTTGACTACAGCTGTTTTGGATTAAATTCGGAAATTCTTGTTACTAAATTGGACTAAACTCATATCATTATGATTATGATAAATTCATTCATCGTTTTTAATTATAGGCATATTATACATAAGCTTTAATCTGTATGTAGTATTTTTGCATTCACTATTTTAAAAATGCACTAAAATTGTAAATATCCTTGCGTTGCTGTGCTTCATACATCCAAGTGTTAGATACTGCATTATGCAGTTGGCCATCTCATTCGAGAGTCACAGTAAAATGCTTCGAAGTAGAATATTTTTTACTAATCATATTGGTGTAACTCAATTTGAAAAAAAATGCTACATAGTGTTATGCTTCTGAGGTATCGTAACTGTTGTATACATGGGCTCTAAACATCTTGGAACTTTTACGGTAGATTGTCCGCGATTATTTCTGACACCCCTTCAAACCTCATCATATTTTCTATAATGTTTACTAACCATTGCTCATATTTTTCCACATTGAAGCTATAGTGCTTTAAATTTGAAATCTTGGAAAATTTTACACTATATTTACAATTGACCTGAATTTTCTTTTGCAAAATAGTAATACATTCGTACGTCGAGTTTTCGCAAGCTTACTTGCATATGAACAGTAAAAATATCGACAATTAAAATCTCTTATGGGATAAAACAATTTTGTGTGATGATATAAAGCTGAATTTGTAGGAAATCAATACAATAACAATTTAAATAGAAAAATATCATAATCTTATTTAGATGAAACCAGTAAAACGGCAACCGTGAATACTGAATTTCCGATTGGCAGACTATGTATATCACTTATTTCTATATTGCCTTTTAATTTTGAAAGACCCTGTATGTGCATACGTATTAAATTAATTTTCAGGAATACTACGCGGCTAAAGTAAGTAATATTGAAACGAATAATACATATACAAATTTAAAAAAAAAACCAAACAAAAAAACAGCACAGATGTATGCAGTCTGAAGTTGCTTTGCATGGCGGCAAAAACTTCATTCGAACGTTATTTTATTTTATATTAACACTCATTCATTTGTACATAATGCCTATGTAATTAATCGTAGAAAATGTTCAAAGTTATTTGCTTTTTTAATTCAACCAGCGCCATATATAGTATGAGCATGGAAGAAGTCTGGGGAAGATGAATGAGACGAATATGAGCTTCTAAAAAATAAGGAATCTTAAAAAATTATAAAATTAATTGTAGTATCCTTTGGATTTAGACTATTTGCATACAAAATAATTGCGAAAAGAAAACGTGAGAAAATCCCAAGGAAACACAGTTTACTCGCATAATTTTTGAATAATTCTTAAAATTTTTAAGCATACAGAAAAGAAGCTTTCTCAAATTCGATCGTCTACATTTGTCGTGTTTTTGAACTAACAAATAAAAGAATCTGGCAGGACGTAGGAGAAGTAATTACTAATAGTAGCAACGCTGGCACGCATCCAGTCTTTTTAACAATTAAATTGATTTAGTTTTAATATTAATATTTTTAAATACCCTAAAGGAATATATTCTTTGTCAAATGTTTCTTTGTTTCTATCTTTGATTTGTTTTATTTTATTAGTCTTTTAAAAAACACCTTTTTTTCAGTTTGCATGGATTCTTCAAACATTACTACTACATTAACATGAAACCTTCAAAGTAAAAAATGTAAATATGTAATAGTGGCTCAAGATTTGAAAATAAATAAAAGCTTTTTTGTTTTTATTGCATTGACTGTTGTGCATCAAAAGCCTTTCAAGTATAATAGTTTTTCCTGATTGTGTGCATGCTAGCAACTTTAACTTATTTTACGAATGTACTTTGTCAAATAATTAAAGAGTTGGGTGGGTGCTGTTGGTTCATATTACAGGAATCCTTCATGAATTCAAATGATCTGTGGTTGCACTTATATATACATACATACTTGCGTTAATACATATACATACTATAAAATATTAATAATAATGCGAGTTTAATTGATTTCCGTGTTGTTTCAAAAATATTATGAAATACTGGAGCCTTATTAAAATTATTTCGAACGAACCTCAATGCAAAATCCAATAGACTTGGAAGCTAGACAAAATCTTACGTTGAGTGCTTGGATTTCATCTAAAATAATACCTCGGAACACATCTTATTTCTCCATATATGTAACATTTCATATACAGATCCAGGGTAACAGAGCTATTATTTTGGGTCTCCTTTCGCGATATGTTATTTAAATTTTATATTTTTTTTTGAATAAAATAATAAAAAACGCAATATTGTTACAGCGAAATCTTAGCTAATCCTTATTTTAAAAGCTATTATCTGTTCATTTTCAATGTTCGTTGTTATTTAGGGATAGAAAAACCTGACAAAACAAATATATTCATAACAGTTGAGATGAAAAAAACATAGAAGAACATAGAACATAGAATTTAAAAAAGAAGAAGAAAAGTATATTAGCTTCGATTGAGATTTAGATTTCAAGAGACTGACATCACTAAATCGGAAGATTTTTACCAGGTTAATTTTTTAAATATGTAGTTTTAATGGGTTAGTCATTGTGTGCAAGATTTAAAAGTAATATTACATTAAGTTTGAACGTTGTACAATATTTTAGGTATATTATAGATATGTACAACAAGGCTGAGTGTCAGTTATGACAAGTTCGACGAAATGTAATAGTAAGCAGGCTTTGGTAGAATAAAGAAGGAGAATAAAACTAGGACCAATTGAAGGAATCAGCTATAGGAAAGTTGTAGATTCAAGAAGTTATTCCAAAGTAGCAATATCAGTAAGGTATAAGATATATTCATAAATATGAGAATGGAAAAAATATATATTCTACTATAAAATCCTAAATGGTGAAATCATATGGAATACTACCTAAGCTTGCTAGAAGCAATGAACTTGTGCATACATAGCATTCTCGTAATAATTGTAAATCTAAGTTCGAAAATATGTATGTATATATTGACGCGAGTTACATGGTCCTATTCATTTGAAAGTCGAATATTTTACGGAGGAAATATCTGGCTCTATTTAGCAAATGCTCTGAGGTGATTGAGTTATAGAAAACACTATAGTTACTCATTATTATTCTGTTGTTACGTGAGAAGCAGTGGTTTGGTTGAATATAGATCACTTTTAAAGATTCGAAGGATTAAGATGTTAACAAACGAAACGACAATCGAAGCTTGGGTATACAACAATCTCTAGAACCATGTTTTCCCCAAAAGGGTATAATAGAAGAAAAATGAGGGAATCTCTGCGGATGTTCTTTCATCCAAGCTTGTTAAACAGTGGAAAAAAATACCCAATTTAATTTTTATCAGAAACTACTCTCAGCTGGATATCAAGGTATAGTGGTGAAATAGCAAAGGAAAGAGCACACGCTTAGTAAGAAAGGCTAAACAAAACGTACGATAGATCCTTTCTGAGCCAAATATGCATCGTCCTTTGCCGTTCGAAAAGTTGATTATTTGGCATTCTATTGAAAAAAGCGGATGTAGTATGTGCTTCCAATAATGTACTTATGAATAAAATCAAGGACGCGTTAACTAGATTTGGAGTGAGCCATGCTCTCGAGCACTAAATCGCACCACATCTTAAATAACAAGCGGCAGATTATCACCTTTATTTGTAGTTGGGGACAATATTTTACTGACATTCACTTGGAAGAGCTAGTAGTATGCAATAGTACAGAGCTCTGCGGTCTGGTGCAAAATGGGATCTAGTTAGCAACTCGGCCATTGAAATTGAATATTACTCCTCTAAAGACACATCTTTTCTGTCTTTTCTCAAAGAAAATAAAAATTCCCTGGAAGGCAGGACGAGTGAGGCTTGTATGCTTTTGCCAAGAATCGGAAAGCAATAGGGAAGAAACGCGCTCTAAAACTCCCACAGATCTTATGGATATAGACAAGCATCATTCTACATATATACATATGTATTATCCTATAGAATTGGAAAACGAAAATACCAATGCTGTCACATAACTTCAAGCAAACTCTAAGGCTTCAAAATACCTTAAGTCAATCATTATGGTTTTATTTGACTTTTTCGGAATAAAAATAGAATTTACAACTACAGAATCCGTAAGATATGTATTCCTAATAAGGACACTAATGGAAGCAGTGCCTGATTAGTATCGCTAAGCAAACATACGCAGTATATCTTTCAAGAAGAAAAAAATTTCAACCAAATTGTATGTAAAATATTGGAAAATTTGTAACCTGAAAGGAGGATGTCTCTGTAGGGACTAAGAGAAAACCAAAGAAAACGATATTGAAAATTTATAGATAGATTTTTCTTCTCGTACTTGGCACGGAAATTTTGAAAAATGAAAGAAGATAAACATTTTGCGGGAAGATTTATATTTTTATTCATAAGTGTTGGCTCAAATTCCGATGTCGTTCCATGAAACTCTGGGTCAACTGTATCTTATATCAATTAAACTCACATTACTTTTTTTACTAATTTTTGTAAATTGCTACGGCCGAGTATCAAGCTTGTGAAAGTATTGGAATACCTAAACCTACATATATTTTACAAATTATCAAATCAGAAAGAAATTCCAATAATTCCACGGAGATATCTACGAGGAGTTCGAAAATAAAGTAGAAATACATGCATGGAACAAACATAGTTAAAAAGCAAATGCAGAAGGCAGTACCAGTTGAAACATGTCATTTTCAGCTGCACGTTTCTTGCCAACTTCCAGTGGATGGCCAATGGTAACAGTAGTAGTTGGTGCAGCCCCAGGCGTTGGGATGGGATGTGTCAAAGTAGCAGCAGCAACAGCAGCGGCTGCAGCGGTCAGCACAGGACCTGCGGCGGCCGCGGTAGCAGAAACAGGTGCAGTCTTTTTGAAAGTTATATACATATATGTGCGCATAATTTCCATATTAGCATTTTTCCCAAAAGTGTCCGTATTTTTTTGTATTTACATTTTGTGTGGTTGAAGAGGTTAGATAATGCATAAGCCACAAGCAATTTAAAAGTAATTTGATGATGTGGAATAGTTTGCATTACGTAATTATAATTGGCAATTAAAGTGGTTGACCATCCATCGAATCAAGATAGCAGGCGAACAGGTAATAGATATAAAATGAATAAAAAATTAAATTAGAATAGGCTTTAAACGGCAAAAATTTGATATAAATATTGAAATAAATATATACAGATCAAATACATAACATAATAATTATTTTTAAAATCTAAAACATTAGATATATATATATTCTTTTCTTTTCTTTTCAGCTTTTGTTGTATTTGGATTTATAAGTGTATATTGTGTGAAAAGCGATTTTATTTCAACCCACTTAATTAATAATAGTTTGATTATCCCTTAACGCACTATACAGTACATCCACGCATAAAATAAAAACAGAAAATAAAGCAAAAATATTTCATAAAGCTGTAGATTGCAGAAATATATAATAATAAAGCAAAAGGCATAAATTATTGATGAAGCTTTTTAAGTAATTAAATATTCAGAAAGAGCTGCAATAAAATTGTTTTATTTATATTTTACGAGCTGGTCGATTAAAGATGTATGCCCTATCCAGGTGATGATGAGAGTAATGTTAATTTATATGTATATGTACATGTAATCCTGAAAAAAAGAAAAGAAAACAGACCAATTTTGCAATCATTTAAATGACTTAATTTTAACACTTGATCTTGTTCTTTAATAAATTTAAAAGTAGTTTTTTAACAAATTCAATAAACATACATACAAAATAGAAAAAGCCTTCCGTTTATGTATATGTAAATGTTTTAATGAAAAGAAAAATACATTTTCTAACATTACGTAAATTATAATTCGAGATTGCAAAATATGTTTATCATTTTCTAGTCCAGTTGATAAAACTATGTTGATCACATACACACATAAGATAACAATAACTTTGAGCATACATTGATGTATAAAAAATATATACAAAATATCATTTAAAACAATAACAAAATGAGAAAAATTCCAATTCCAACGTATCTATGTATAATAAAAAAAAACTTTGTTAATACAGAGGCGCGACGTTATTGCTTGAAACCAGAACAAAAAGTTCTAAGATGAGAAATCAGGGTTAACCGTTTTGAATTGCATTATCTCGTGCTCTTTTGTGTCCGCGGCACAGAGTAGAAGAATACAAAAGATCACTTCAATATAACAATATATTTAGTTAAATATTCTGTGCTTACTTGCAACTAAGTTAATAACTGACCATGAAAAGATTACAGAAATGTATTTGAATAAGTGTAGATTTTATCAAACTTTTCACCCTTTAATTAAGTTCATCTGATAATTAATTTCCATCTACTTGCAAACTAAGAAAATTTAGACATATTAACACAACGCCAACTAATTGTCATAAAGCTAACTCGGGCGACTCATTCTTGATGTCGCCATATAAAAATTTAGTATTTTTACGTATACTGTGAAAACGATCAGTCTTAGATGATTTTAATGTACTGAATATTAAATCCTATAAAATTGGTAATTATTAGTTTCTCTGTCCGACGAACCGTTATAGAAATATATGCAAAAAATCACTTCAAAAATCAAACTTGCGCAGATGGGTGACCATTCGAAACTACATACGAGTACTCATCTAGGGTATCATAAGAATTGGTCTTAGACCAATTCTAGCTTTTTTACTTGTTTTATTTTAGTTTTATTTGCTATGCTTCCTCCAACTTTAATTTCTATTACAGAGGAACTACTTCTTATCGAGGATCAGGTGTTTCCTACTACATATAAACGACGCATCAACCTGGAATTCAGTAGAAGAATAGTTGCTGCCATAATATAAAAAAAAAAAAAAAAAAAATTTGAACGCTGGTGGACGGACGAAGAAACTTTTATCAGAGATGAAAACACAAATTTCCACAATTTGTACACTTGGGATTTTGAAATCTCTCACATCTGGAAGGAAAGATTTCTAAAATACACAGATACGGCATCATCGCATGAAGTTCTGTGATCACGCTTATTCTGCCAAAATAGTATTTACACAAACTACATAATAATCGGAAATCGAAATTGGCTTTTAAACATTCAAATGCAATCATATTCTTCAAAATTACTTATGAAAAACGTTAATAATATAAGTAGATTTCGCAGATGACAACAAACAAAATGCTTCTTTAGAAGAAATTACTGCTCTGCTGAAGTCTACTATGTATTTCTAAATTTCTCAAAAATTTTTTATATTTATAAAACTGGATAGTTTACGTTTCGAAACAGAAAGTACCTACTGACCTCTGGTTCTGTCATAAACATTAACAAATTCGACCAACACAATATCCAAACAGGACTGAATCAAGGTTGAAGTGATACCATATTACTACAAACAAATAACAGATTGAGAATCGCCTAGAAAAAATTGATCCCCAATTTTGCAATAGAAATATTTTAGCCAGTTAAACTCTATAATAAAACGCACTTTTACTTGGCTTTGAGTTATTTGATTGTGATATTTCGATTATGTGACTTTTTTAAACTATAAAATATATTGAACACGTCCACTATTTTGTGACTACTGAAGAAAAACAGTAATTACATTCGATTAATTTAAATATTATGTGACAAGTAGATGGCGCTGCGATTCTTAGTGTATACTCTTAATTAATTTTACGCTTGAGAGTGGATGTAAAGTAATTACCAGATGAAATTAATTAAAGTTTATAAAAGTTTCATAAAACATCCACGTTTGTACATAAATTTTTTTACAGGTCCAGACAAAAATTAATGAAAAATGCATAAAAAGTATTGAGAACCATGCATTCTTTATATTATACTTGAGATAAAGTTTGTTCTCTTGAAGAGTTCCTATGAGCTTTTTTTATTCTACTTTGTGCCGTGGAGATAAAAAGAATTCTGACTATAATATATCTTGAGCATTGAAAACATGTAGTGACACTGAGTTATCCCAGGCTGAAAATGATAAATCTTCTTTTACAAAGTTGATCTGTTTCAAACTTAACTACTTAAAGTAATTTAATTCTAAGCTGAAACACTTGACACAGTATAATAAGATATAAGAATAATAACATAATTTAGTAAAGAAAAGTCTGATTAAATATTTCGATGTCCAAAGATTAGGTAATTTCTAATGTAATGCTACTAACTAACATTAACACAACAAATCCCATAATCACACGTTCGTAGAAGCTTCCAATTTTTTAAATCTTTTAAATTTCATTATAAATTTGTTTCTGATTAAAAATCTACCGATGCATCGTACCCCAAAAAACTTACAATAACTAAAGTTAAATCAATTAAATTAACTCTTTTTTACTTTATCAATAATTAAAAAAAAAATCGAATTACATACTTCAAAATGCCAATTCAGCACAAACGCAATCGACTATTTTCATGTAGCTAGTAGGTACGTTTCGGAATACAATATATCTTGAACACACCTAATCTGTCGAAAAAAGCCATAAAATACGTTCCGCTCTAAAATAATGAAATCATTTGTTGACGCTGCGCTATATTCCTATCTTGCCTGGTACTAGATCCTATATGTCTCACCACGAATTACAGGTGATGTACGTTTTTGCAGCCCTTTAGAGCTCCGCCCTCGTCAAGTGTTTGAGCAATGAGGGGGCTAAAAGTGAAAAGTCAACTCTAAGCCTTTGTTAACGTCGACCTAGGATTGAAATATGTATGCATGTTGCCTGTATTCACGTTACTATCTGCACGTGTGATACATTCAAACGCTATATACCGGCAACCACAAGCCAGGGATGTGGGTCAATATACATACGTAAATACAAATTTCCATGTTCATTACGTAATATATGTATTTAAATATACAGAGAAAAGCCGATATATGAACGCTTTTATCCAATATAACTACTTTGTGGAACAATTTTCAGCTAGGATTAGAGGAGCCGAAATATAATGCCATGGACGATGGAAGGAGGTGTTGCCTTTTTCACTCGTGTTTAGCGAGGAAAATTTCGTTAACAAGACATTCCACCAGATTTATACGAAAATATCTTCACAGGCACAAACAAACTGAATATAGGGTTCAAGAAATAAAATAATACGAACCAAAGAAAAAAATTAAGTTGGAAGCATAGGGGTAGTAGGTATACATACTCGAGGATAAAATTTCTTGTTTAAATTTATGGCCTACTCCAAGGGAATTTGGGGCCAATTAAAACTTTTGCACATAATTATCATAAAATGAATTGGATCTTACATTGTGTGTATTTGTTCAGTGTGGAAGTGTTAAGAATGCAATTGATGGCATGATAGAAATAATTGCGGACTAAATAATTAAAAAAAAAAAAGAACTTGCGAAAATTGCAATTTGTTAGTATTTAATTAAAATTACTTATAAGAGCTTTGTCAAAACTATATTATTGTATTACATAAAAGTGTAAATAACTACTGAACTCTTCTACCTTGATATGGCACAGTATTACCTTGAACTGTATTATTACAGAACTTTAAAAACAAAAAAACAGAAAAACTAGCAACTAAAGCCTAATTGGAAGTACAGCAACGGAGAACTCACTTAGGGTTTTAATGCGAAAGTTGACAGGATGGTAAATTATTGAACATACCCAAGACAATCTTTTGTCTCCAAGATCAACCATTTTGTTGTTGTGACTTTTTGAAAATGTAAAAAAAATTGCTATATACGTGGAGTTCTACACAACTGATGCAAATAGTTTGGGTGAAATGGGTAATTTGTCACGTCATCGTATCTAGATTTTACTGAAGACGCTGTAGAACTGGAACTAAGATAGGAAAACAATGTAGCGCATGCTGACTAACACTAAATCCTGCAGCGAAGGTCTTATGGCTTAAACACAATTGCGACGACAGAGCGACAGATGACAACGAAAAATTCGCTGCGAAACGGATTGAACCTTCATTTGTTAAATGTTTCGAGCGTTTTAAAAGGAGATTTTTATCAAGAATATTTTATATTATATTGAAAGAAATGCAATGAACCAAAGTGTGGAAAAAAACTGAAAATGTGGAAATTAAGTAAATTAAACGCTTTGAAATATCCATCCAACCGACGTCTTTTTTGTCCACTTGCCTGGCTTATAAACTATAAATTATTTTATGGATTTCGCATTTGCTCGATCAATTTTTCCTCAAAGCTCATTATTTTAAAATTACCGCGGCGTGCTACCACCTAAAAAAGACAAAAGTGAATGCCACAACCATTTCATTCGATTAATTTTGTTGGTAGGACTGCAGTGACGACGGCAAAATTAGAACTGATCAATCCCGACGATAATATCGTCGATCGCTCAATGTCGCTCGTCGCAATTTGGTGCATTCGCATAAGAAGCTGTGCTTTTAGAAGTTTGACAGCGATATATCGTCGTCGTTTCTCGCAATTGTGTTTAAGCCTTTACGCGATTCTGTTTAGCCAGGCGGCTATATTCTAAATCAAAATTAATCTAATTTTTGAAAATTATCAAAGCAAGCAGTAATATATTTAGTTTTTAAAACTTTTCTTATGATAACTGTCAGTTTTCCTTGAAAAAATGGTGCAGTAGCTAAAATCTTCGGGTTAATTCAAGTAGGAAGGGAAGCTGTGACGTATACAAAATTCATGTAATTTTTTTGGACGAAAATGTAAAGTTATTTTGTACAAATTCATTACAAGACTTTGTCTCAAAAATGAGTACGCTAACAGCCCTAATGTTATGGAAAAAATATGCCGTGTACAGTTTAATTTGCAAAATGGGTTGAATAACATTAGCTTGCTTGCCATTAGCCTTTTTACATTTTGTGACTTATGACCAAATCTGAGCCTTGGCCAGTGAAGTAACACTGAATTTGCCTCTCGCCAAAACAAACATTTAAAATATCCCCGATTTCAGTTGCATATTTCGTACCTTTTTACACCCATATACTTTTTTTTATATAATGTGACGAAAAACAAATTTAATGTATGTAATAGTTGATAAGCCTACAAAATTATAAAACTTAGCGAAATCTAGACACATGTGTACAAATTACATGTTGCCCATACGAACAAATTACATGTCGCTTTATTTTGATTTCGTGGTTAGAGAAAAATGCACACAAATCCCACATCAGAAATGTTTTAAATCTAAGATTGCATTTATTGGGGGAAAAATTGTGTTAGATATAATTATGGATATTTTTGAAAATTTGGAAACAAAACAAACAGTACGAAATTTTCCCTTGCAGTGTGACGGTGTTGATTTTATCAATTATTGCCAACAAGGTTTTAAGATTTTTGTTACATTTTCATGAGGTTAGGTTTGTTTACGCTTTTAATTTATTGCAAAGATATACTGCCCATGAGATTGAATTTAGTTGAGAGTTTAATGAGAGCCAACAAATTTGTGCTTCTAAGACTTTCACATAATATGTTAAATGTTACGTAAAAAAATAATATACCGTATGTATCATAAAAAATTATTTTCCGTTTTTTTTTTAAATCAAAAACAAAAATTAAAAACTGATTTTTATTTAAAAAATCAAAAATAAAAATCATCAAAAGAATTAGTCTAGATTTTTTTATTTTTTTATTTGATTTTTAAAATTAAAATAATTTCATGATTTTTATTCATGAAAATAATTTTCAGATTTCTATTTTTGATTTTTTAAATAAAAATCTGGTTGTGATTTCTATTTTTGATTTTTTAAATAAAAATCTGGTTGTGATTTTTATTTTTCATTTTTAATATAGAAATCAATTTTTAATATAGAAATCAATTTTTAATTAATAATTCTGATTTTTAAAATATAAATAAAAAAAAAAGGTTACTTCTTATAATTTGAATAATAATCATAAATTTAAAAAGTGTAGAAAATTTGTGAAGATTCGGTAATGAGAATCATAATCTATATTCAAATCAATACTCCGATACTTTTTTGGTTAGAAAAAATTAAAATAATTGTTATTTTCAGTCCCTGGTATATGTACATAGTTGATCGTAGTGTGACATTCGGTGTAATACTTTGAAGTAGTACCTAAGCAAATACTGTGCCTGTATCATATGTTTGCCAATAAAGCCAAAAGTATAAAACACATTCAAAATCTAAGTCTTTTGTATTTTAAATAATAACAAATTTAACAATATTTCGCTGGAAGGAAAATTTCAATTAAAGCAAGGTTTATACCAGAACATATTAAAATGGGAATAGTAGAATGAGGGAGCAGAGCGATAATGTACAGAGCAGAGTATATTATAACACATTGAGTATAATATTATATGTTGCGACAGCCATAGCAATGGGGAAAACTAAAATTTTACAAAAACGTTCACAATATACTGGTGAATTAGGGGTAGCGCTGCATCGGGCAAGCTAATGTAGAAAAGGGGGATTTTGTTGCATTGCATTGTAAAATAAATAACAAAAAAAAAAAAAAAAAAACATTAGAAAAACAACACAAAAATAGTAACAAAAGGATATTTCTGTATACGGTTTTCTTTAACTCTTTTTCTATTTTCTATTTGGAACTGAGACTTGGAAAGAACTAGATTTATACTACATAAGATTAGTATTACGTTTTTAACTATTCTAAATATAAAATGTTGCGGTTAATCGTTAATATGTTTTCAATCACTACTATATTTAGTTGAATATTTCAATGTTTAACTGTTATGTTTCGTTTCACGTATTTTGGGAAAAAGTCATGTTGTCCATTTAGTCTACAATGTATAAAACAATTTATTTAGGTCAAAGTAAAATTAATACGGAAATTAAATATAAAAGAAAACAATTACATATTGTTATACTGTAATGAAGTAAGCTGTAGGCTACAAAAATTTTGCTGCATTTAATATTTTTCTGAGAGGAATAATTCCGAGGACTTTATTGAGAGAATATCAATGCGGATCGGATCCTTGTACTATTTACAAATAGTAAATTCATTGAATAGAAAATAATATCCAAGAAAGATTTCATTCTACTGTATTCAGTTGTAATGAATTGCTTCTGGATTATATGTATGTACGTTTGATTGTTTCTTTTTTTCTTGTATTATCATGGCTATGGATAAGTTGAAATAAGGATTATGGGGAGTATTGCGGATTGTGAGTTCCAATGCCTTGGGAGGTACGTATGTTATATATTTTTTCACCAATTATTTTCGAATGATATGCCCTATAATAACAATAGTTTTTGAGCTGATAACCGTATCCGCTCTCCAATGAGGAAAGGTTATTGTGTTGGCAATAGAACTCTAATTGAACTTAGAGCAAATTGGGCTATCGAAAGCTAAAAGAACCACTTTTCAAGTACTGAACCATTGTGAACTTAGCCATGTATCTTAATTTTGTAAATAGAAGGCGGTTTTTGAACTGCACCCTATCACGTAAACTACATAAGTGTCCCGACACGCTGTGCTTGCAAAAGCTACGTGTCTTCTGAAAACCAATTGTTAACATCTTTTTTAGAAGAACGGGTACTACCTTGCTTTATCCTAAGCCCTACTGTGCCATAGTCTTTCCTATATAGCTGATATTGCATTGGAGTATTATTAAGTTTTATATAAAACGAAAGTCCATTCATTAAACTATGTTTCCTTTATATTGATGGGAAAATATAGCTATATGTACCTACATGTATTAAGATAGACTTAAAACTGAACTTTGAAGAATCTATAAAAGTCTTCACTCTTCGAGCTTATATATAATTAACATTGTGGACCATCATTCGCAACTTTCCAGGAAATGAAGCTAATAAGGTTCTAAGATTTTATTTGCCTGGGAAAGATCGTCTTCTATTTGAAACCACAAGCTTGTGACAGCCCAGACAGTTCATAAGTGTCTAGGTAGCATTACTCTGATGGTATCAGAATAGTAAGTTTTTCTGTTTTGCTGCAATAATTTGCATTATTCACATTTTAACAACTCTGAAAAGTCAGTTTTCAATATATTTATACGAAGACCTGTCCTAGTTGAACAAAAGATGCTTTTTGTCTCAGAGATTACCATCAATGTGAAAATTCTCGCATTTACTCTTGTGAATAAGATCACAGAGCGGTCCATACTTTTAAAGTTTATACGTTAGCATATAAAAAATATATTTTGTACAGAAAGACCATTTGCTCGAAAAAACTTCTGCGCGCTTTAACGTGGGAAGCAATCAAGTACAAAAAGGATTTCACTTTCTTGATCAAGATCTGAAACTCTTTCATCCGATACAAGTGTGGGCTGCTGATTATCGTATCATCACGCTTAGTGTTTTTAGTTCAAACCATAAAGTAACACAAAGCAATAAATAGCAAACGGGAATGAATTATGGCATGTTGTGTATCTTCAGAGGTGGGTATGGCTGAAACAAATATTTTGCAAATTGCAGGGATTGCCCACTCTGGACATTGTCTAATGAAGCTTTGACTGTACAATAAAATCCTGCCTACATAAGAATTCCATATTCCATTCTAGTCCTCACCTAGGTTCAAAAGACTGAAATATTTGTTGACATTTCTTTTAAATCAATGACATTTGGACGCTTCTGATCACTGATGAATTAATGACTTTCTTAAGCTTTCAGTGATTGCAACTGACGACAATATCTCTTCAAAATGATGTCTTGCGATAATCGCTTCCAGATCAAACCATGTCGTAAAGTTTTTCTATAGTTCGATTTAGATTCATTATTTTTGCAAACCTAGAGCCAATAGTCCCTTATTATGATGTCATGACGAGGCACATTTTTTCCTTTAGGTAAATTATTATTCCATCTACATATGTGTACGATCGTTTATGTATATAGATTTGCAGAGATTTTATGTACTGTCGAAATATGGAACTGAGTAGTGTGCTCGTAGCTGTTCAATTAATAAGTTTAAGCTGTCGTTTCAACTTCTATCCGTAGTGTGTATATCACAACAATTTTTAACCATCTTTCTAAATTTGTCGCTAGAAAAGAGGAAGAATTCAGTTTTCCATATATAACTTCACCTGTCACAGTATAACAAATATGTACTGAAATATATTGAAGAATATCGAAACAAAAATATTTCCTTAATTTGTAAACGCAAAAATGAGCATGCAAGAATGAAACGAAAGAGGATGGGAAGCTTTGGAAAAATTTTGAGGGAAGCTTTCTGCTATTGAAAATGTTCCAAATACGATAAAAAAAATGAAAACGAGTTTGTAAGCATTTTCAATACAGGATGCGCTATATTATAGCGTATTCGTTCCATTAATGTGAAAATGAGATTTGAGCCATTTTTATTAATTTACCATACATTTGTATAAACTTTACAATTTTGATTTATTTCATATTTCATTTTACTTGAGCGAATTCAGCCAATTGAAACACAAATTGAATTAAGCAGGGGAGGCATAGAGTGTATGTGAATGTGTATGTGGGGAGGTACATGATAGTTGAGCGAAAATGGGCAAAATATTAATTATTCAAATGGTTGTCGGAAAATGTTAATGTTCGTGCGGTTTGTTTTAAAATAATAATTTTAGTACTTGTTGATTTAAAAAGTTTTCGGTTTTCAGAGTAATTGACAATTTTTTGTTTTAGTTTATTATAAATACTGTGTTAAAAATTAAATATGTAAATAAAGTAATTTTTAAGATAAAACGAAAAGAAGAAAAACACAAAAACACTTGTTATGGAAGGATTAAATTTAGCCATACCGCGGTAGCGCGTGACTGCGCTGCTTTAATTTGTGCCTGAAGGTGCAAAGGGGGATGGAAGTAGCGGCAGGGATCACGAGCGCATCTACCCTTCACGGCATCCATGCACACCGTGACGGACCCGTCTTCATGTGTTGTAACGCTCTCCTGAGGGTGAGCAAAACGGCATTCGGACTCAGCTCGCTTGCAGGCACCCCGCATAAACTCGCGACATACCTAAATCCATTATGACACAAGTTTATGATATGCAGATTGATTCAATTCAAAAAATATTTTGTTTTTGTTATTTTATTAATGACGTTTACTTGCCTTTTGACAACATTTCTGTAGTAAAGTAGTAAAAAACACAACGAACTGATTATGATTAAAAAATTTCCAAATTAGAAAATGTGCATCTTAAGTAAGAGTATCATAGGCCACATGAATTACAGCAGATTGTGACTCGACATGCGGCTTCAATCAATCAATCAATCAATCAACACGTCAAATTTCATGTTTAATTAATCGCCTAAACTAAGTTAGCTGCAGCATACTTAATACTAATGCTTTGTGTGATTAGTTGCCAAATCTCAAGCTATACAGTGTGGTGGTGCAGGTATGGATGGGATTTATTTAATATAACATTGGAGATGGATGAACAAAATATGCGTCGACTAAGCATCAGAGCATGTTAGAGAATTAGGTCAGCATACTAATTCACATTAAAACTATATTTAATTGTTATCTTCAATACACATTTACTTAATTAAGGAAAGTAAAATGGGCTATTTGATTATTGGGAGAACTCCAAAACTTCCCTCAATAATATTACAAAATTTATATCTTTGTGGTACTAAATACCAATAACACCTTGTATAATATTGACCCGTTTATTTTGAAAGTCAACTGAAGTTTTCCAGTTTCAATAAAATAAAGCTTCCTTTTTTTAGAATCTTCGCGCGTTTATTTAAGATGAAATATTTAAATATTTTAGTTTAAATAAATGTAAAAAAATTTATGGACCAATTATGTTTATTAAACACGTCTGAAAAAATTAGAGATACTATAACCAAATGGACTTGCACCATTTTCAAAATAAACGGGTCAGTATATATGTAATTCAAGGTGTTGTTCGAATTGCCCATGTTATAACTATATGTATATATGTTAAAATAGACTTAATAGAACCAGTTAGGCTAAATTGAACGCGAGTAAGACTATATAATCTTATATAGTACAGTTCCGCTGAAAGATCACTCAAATGACAATGAGATCAACCTGACTGCAGTTAGTGAATTTTCGAGTTCGTAGCATCTGTTAACGGACTTCTTTTCTCATGGCGAGATATATTTTTGTACGAATTTAGAAAAGATAATTTTTTTGCTCAAAATCCATTACCGTGAACAATAATGGGAAAATTTTGTGTTTGAAGTCATAGATATATTTCCCTCATCTAATATAAATGGAAAAATATTTCAGAAAACTACCTCTCTGCAATTGCGTACCGGAAGCAGGTGATGAATAGAATATATTAAAAACGAGAAACAATTACTATATTCTTTATATGAAAAGCGCCTTTTCAGCATACATATCTCTAACTACTTTTAACAGAATGATGTCATCGTAGTCTTATCAATTTGCCTTCGCCTGTTGTATTGAAGTATTCAAGCTGATATACCTCCAATAAACATCTATTTCAGACCTCAATCATTTTATTTTCAACAAGTAGATCAACGTGAGAACAAGCAAAAAGACAAATTAATGTCTATAAGTTCAACATTTGTCCGAATAGGCTCGATACCTATATAAGTATAATCAAAAATATTTACAGCATGAATCAGGCAAGTGATCAATATTAGAGTCAGCTGGCTATGTTTAAGGCTAAAACACAGTGCGAGAATACACGACTTCGACTCAGCCCGTTTGATAACTTCGGCGTAGTGAAATTTAGTTTAACACAGTGTGAGCGTTGACAGATTTTATTTCCTTTTATCTTTTTTCTATATTTGTATAATTTTGACATTTTAAGTTATAAATTAACTCCACAAATTAATCAACTTTTCTTGAGAAGACACTTCTGAATTTACTAAAAACAAATCCGCTGCTGGCTGTAAACACAGAAATCAAGCTACCATATGTCAAAAGTTGTGATGGAGTAGAAACTTGAGCTTCCTCGGCGTTTACTAAGCCTAGTGGGCGCAACCGACTTCACCATTAGACCTTGCTCAACCCATTCTTATGTATTTTACAAGAACTGAGCTCCCGTTCGTGCTGTGTTTTTGTCTTTAATATTGCCGAGAAATTAGCATCATGAAGTTACTCTAGTGAGAAATTAGATATTAAAGGAGGATTTACATTACGCCGGCATGTATTTTTCCAGATATTATGAAGGGAATAAATAGCATATTGAAAATTAAGTGCTGCCGAAACAATCACTGCAATATCTCACACGTACACCTCTAGTTTTTATGGGAAATATAGCAATCTATCAAACATTCAAATTGAAATATCTACTTCCGATTATCTTTAATCAGCTCTGAAAAAAACCTTTACAGCAAAGCTATGTATATTATATACTACTTCCTGCTTCTGTACGAGGGACTACCACCGAAATAACTTTAATCCTTTCTAGTATAAAGAAATAAAATACTTCAATTTCGAAATATTTAATTACAAATTAAAAACGTACTTTTACTTTCTTCTATTTTGACAAGTAGGAAATTTATTAAATTTTTGCTGGTATAAAATAATACTAAAACGTATTGTCAGTAGTCAAAATAGACAGATTAGGGTTGTAAGATTTGAAAAGCTAAAAGAGGAGCTTATGAAAGATTCTATCAGAGGATAAATGATCTACTCAGTAGTATCAGGATAAATAAGATCTATGATAATAGTATACTAACAAAAGTAGACTTATAGAAAGGTCGGATGGCATACGTTTACAGAATATGAAAAACAAACGCTGGAGTGCAAATAAATTTTCTTGAATGAGTTCATAGAGCTCCGGCAGTGAGATAGGCGTCACCCCTGATCAATTTCAGAAAACTGGTGGGTGGCTAAAAATGTTTACTACACACAGGATAAAGTTGCCCAGTAACTTATTTAAACCTTACAGATCACCAGAATTTAAGGCTGAATTATATTAACACGACAGCAGCAGCGGTAGCGGCTGCAAACTGTTTTCATTGGTTAAGAGCAGTCTGCTGAGTGACAAGAGTGTCTTGTGCTGCTGTAGTGCAATCTGATACACCCGTTAGCAAAACTATTTTTGACATTGCTGCCGCTCAGAGATTGACCATTATAAAAAAATAGACTACATAAGAAGAAAATGCTTTTCAGTCAGGTAAATAATCCTCTAAAAATAAATGCCCACTTTTCATACAACTTTAGGTCCGACATGAACAGACATGAGAGATATTTTAAACAAACGATGCGTTATGATACTCTGAACATATTTTATTAACAATGTTTATATCAATTAAGCGGGGGAAAGCTTTGACGATCGAATGTAGCTTGATCGACTTTCTTGGGTAAAAAGCGGACTTTTCTACTTCTAGTGTTTGCGCGGAATTGATGTGTGGTGGAAAATGAATTTCTATGAGAAAAATGTTCACAACAGAGCACATATCGCCATGGAAGAAAAAACTGCAAAAATATATGCGAAATGTATTAATTGGGGTGCAAGTGACCCAGTACATGAACATGGGTTTCTGAATCGGGAAAAATGTACACCACCTGATAGTACTCGGTGAGACTTTTAATTTGATATGCAACATGCCGTATTGGAACCCTCGGCGAGGGGGCTCCTATCCCCACCGTAAAAGTTGCAGAGAAAAACTTTCTTCTACGAATTGTAGCTGGTAATAAGATGAGGTGAACAGTGAAACCCGTGATGTGATCCGACATAAGCGTACCGAGTTAGAGCCAATCTAAGGTGCGAAAAATCTAGTACCTACCTCAGTTCTA
The DNA here is from genome assembly GCA_963924295.1 of Dioctria rufipes. Classification (NCBI taxonomy): domain Eukaryota; kingdom Metazoa; phylum Arthropoda; class Insecta; order Diptera; family Asilidae; genus Dioctria; species Dioctria rufipes. The sequence continues at coordinate 117,793,743 of OZ002740.1, forward strand.
ATTAAAAAAGAGGGAAATACTAAAAAAGTGAGAATTCGATTCTGTACTAGCCCCCCAGCCTTCCCCCGCTTAATTGAAATAATTATTGTTAATAAAATAGGTTCAGAGTATCATAATTCATGGTTTAAAATATCTCTTATGTCTGTTCATGTCGTGCCTAAAATGGGCATTCCCCTTTAAGCGTGTTCACAATGAGACTTATCTGATTCTTCAGTTCAGTAAGTTTGTATTTCACTAAATAAGTTCACTTTAGGTTCGCGCCGTTCAATAACATCATCCTCGTCGTTCTTTATACAAAAGAACTAACAGCGCTCAAATGCTTTCTTCAAGACTTTATATAACATCCAGTCAACTAATACGCATTCCTCCTGTTAATTTAATTTTTCTAGATGAAGTTATTTATCTAGCAATGAAGAACATAATAACCGCCATAGATCCTAGCATTTAAGTACCACTTGATCTGAATAATTATTAGATAAATTCCAAGATGCAGCCTTAATATGATCCCGGTTTGTTATGTACATTGACCGGTTCGGTCTCTAAGTTACAACGATGCTTATTGGAATTTCGTGACAAATATTTAGGTAGATATTGCCCTTCTGATCCCTCACTCGATTATAGTCCGAGTTATTACTCTCAGGACGAGACTGTCGAAATTTTCGAAACAGAGCCAAACGCGAAGTATTTTTCTTTTATAGAGAATATAATCTAAGGAATAAATCGTAGTTCTTATCATGCTTTAAACTAGGTCAGTTAATATTCGTTCGAGGATGTATGGCTAGGATGAGATTCATTCTGACCATAATAATCATTATAGCGATAGATGGTTAGAGTAGTTATTATTGGAATACCCTTTTTGCACTCTATATTAACCACACTGTATAGTTTGCAAAGTTGTTAAAAGTCTTAAAATAAGCCAATTATAGGAAACTCAAAATTTCGATATGATTTCGAAATTCCAATAATATTTTTGTCATTTTTAGCAAAATTCTGCTCGTAATCTATAAAACTGAATTTATTTGTGTTAACTAAGTACTAAAAAAACCTCTAGTCTAAGCAATTTTTTATAGTAACTATTACAGTACTAAGAAAACATCCATAGAGAGTTAAAAATAAAAAAGAATATTAAAGAAATGCGATTATTAAAAAAAAATGTTTTCTAGTGAATGCAGGCGATGCAAAGAGATATAATTTCAGCTCAGTATAAAAGATTAAGAGTTAAACAAGCAAAAAGTAATAAGGTTAAATGCATTATTCTTCCCCTGTGTGATATTTAAGTAGTTAAGGGAACAACATATATGACAATTTGTTTTATCCTTTTTTTCGAAAGTTACATGTTTCGATATGTGTGTGGAATAGCGAGCATCTGCTGGATGTGTTACTAGTTTTCTTATTTGCGCATAAATAGGAATCTGAGTATTTTTTAAAAGCTTGGTGAAATTTTTTTTATATTAACTTATACTTACATACTTACGAAATATGTATTTCTACTGTTATATTACAAAAGATTTATCACTGAAAAACTCTGCTTAAACAGAGCTCTTGTTATACGAACTTTATAGTATAAGAAACCCGCTTTTCTAACAACTAATATTCAAGTATATGTAGTATTTATAAAGGTTAAATTATCAAATAGATAAGACTTTCTTCTTGTCTGGATGTAAATGTCTTTACATATTCGGAAATTTTTGAAGAAATTATATAACCAGGTGGTTTCCGTTACATAATGTTACTATCATACTTGAAATAATTGGGGTGAATAATAATAATAATGTGAAAGCATAGCTGAAATAACAATTAAATAGAACCCTTCAATAAAGTTTTGAAAATTAGAACCATGAAACTCATCAGTTGATTTGGCTAAAAAGCATATCATCTGGCTTAAGTTTTAGCCCTTTCCACAAGCTCATCCATATTTAGATTTATTATCGCGTAGTCATTAAAAAAAACCCAAAACAAAGTGTTGTATGTTCAGCTTAGTCCCCAATTAAAAATTAAAAATATATATACTTATATTCAATAATTGGAGCCTTAGATACATAGCTATGACTACTTCATCATCAAAGCACGTTGAATTAGTTTTTGGAAGCGCTTGTTTTACTATGCATTAATTTTTTTTCATGCTCTCACGTCTACTGCAGAGGCAATGTGAACGGCTGTGTTGTATATAAAGCTGCGACTAGAATTGAAAATGGCAATAATTATGTAGCGCAATGAAAAGAGTCGGATAAAAACAAGATATAATATTACGGAGATCTCTGACGATATTTTAACGCAGTGTGTTCGCTTGACTCGAATTCGCAATCTTACGCGGAGTTTTGGGACTGTGTGAACAATGTAAATCAGTCGAATCGGTGCACAAAATTGTACTGAAACCTTGAACAAAATGTAGTATGGCAGTACTTTACCACCTAAAATGTCAAATTCACCAGTCACCTTTTTATTGAGCTGACACTTTTTAGATTGCATTAAAAAAAATTACAAGAGACTATAAATTGGGCATGCGGAGAAGTTTGGTAAAATACTTTAACTGCTATAAAAATATTTGTCAGAAACCAAAACAATTTTTGGTGCATTCAGACAACCATCTCAAAACCGCAAATAATCGGTAAGAGATTGCGAATTTGGGTCAAACTAAGCTGTCAAACAATAACGAAGCTATTAAAAATTTTAAAAGGTTAGCTAAGTATTAATAAGTTAAACTCTGTCGAAAGCTAAACAACTTAATGTTAATCCAGACAACGGATCCAGCAAATGACATCAATATGTCAGCCTATAGGCTTAGTCAGAGTTTCTCATCTTGCTTCCATTACAAACCACTGCCACAAAGCTGATCAAGCTCCAAGTACTAAAATTTGTGCTGAAATATCCGACTATTACTGGCCAACAACACAGTACCTTTGGCAATTATTTAATCCATTTATTTGTTCTGGGATCTATACAAGCCCATTAACACTACGGATGTCTTCAACTTGCATATATTCCATATTCCTATAAGAGCATAAAAACAAAACGCTATGGCTCTTGACTTTTAAATCTACTATATAGGGAGTAAAATTCCTATTTAGTTTTAATTTTGAACGCACTCTAGAAACGCTGGCATATTCATGTAAACCTTTCACACTCTTACAGACTACATTAATCATTCCATCGCGATTAAAACTAAGTCATGATTAAGTCATTAAATAACGATGCTTACTTTAAGTAAAGTTGAGTCGACTTCAATGCATGTAATACGTGCGATACACATAGGGTAAATTTAACTGGGTATTTAAATTAGTAGGCTGCTTTATTTCCATGGTTGTCACCAAATACCCTGAGTATTTTGAAAAATACCTCGATAAACGAACGAGTAATTTTGGCGTATTCTACATCCCCAAAAATTTCTGGGTAATTGCAATTACCCTGATAACACCGCCAACTGGTAGTTTCAGTATTCAGCGATGGACAGATAGGAAAAAAAAACAAAAATTGAAAGGAAAAGTGAAAAGTATTATCATCTACATCGCCTGCATACGTTTCGGTTGAATTAATGCAATTATACGTCCATACTAAACATCAGACATGCACATTACCATTCAAAATACCCAATTTTATGTGTATTAGGGGTATCTAATTAACTATGCCCAGCAAACATTTGTAGGAAAAATCTTCAGGGCGATATGTGGATAATATTGCCAAAATATCTTCCACGCGAAAGTAAAGCAAATACTGTGAAATGACTTCTTCCTTATCTTGCGTAGACGAAAAGAAGATGAAATCACAAACAATTTTGTTTTCTGATTTTGAATGTGGAAGCAAAAAGAGAATAGTTTCGCTTATTTGTCATCTCTATGATACACGAAACTATCTTTTGGAAGAACGCGTCATTAGAATCCATGACAGTAATTAATTTGTGAGTTCTCTAGTGATTTTAATTCCACCAATTCATATTAAAAAAAAAAAAAAATTTAATTAAATAAATATCTTCTTTATTCCCTTATTACAAATTCCAAAGGATTTATTTCGACGATTGTTGAACGATTTGCTTAGACGATAAGAAAGCAAATCATCTTGAAGAAACGAATACGCTTCTTATACATGATATGAAAATAACTCGCCAGGAAAGTATGTTGACGAATTACTTTAATGTATCGTGTAGAAGATACGCATTCGTTTCTTCAAGATGTTTTGCCTTCGGGGTAACAGTTTCTCCCGTTGGAAGTTAAGAATGCAATACGAATATGATTATCATCCACGAGATATTTTATCGTCCAGGTAATAAGAAAGTGAATCTTCTACGCTTCACCATGTTTGCTGGGTGTAATTCAATTATTCTGAAGCAAATACACAGTTAAATTGATCTATGGTATGACAAGCATCAGATACAAACCTCTAAGACAAGACTGCAACTCCTTATATCTTTCAATGAAGCAATGAGTTTCAAATTACCATCTGTTAGTATTCTTAATAGAATAATCCATACAACCAATAATATTCACGCTTCACACCGTAATTATGTACCGCTTTACCCTTAATATATTTTGTAATGCTTCCGTAGTTTTCACAATTATCATTCTCTGCTTTTTTAGCACTACTATCTGCAAAAGCTCAAAAGCGACATACATAAGCACCTTTACACTCTTCTAAAAATCGATATAATATTACTTTATGATTTAAAGTTTAACCGAAGTAATATTATGAAAGGTATAATGCAAAGATGTATTCGGCGAATTATTCGCAATTATTCTTTATGAAACTGATGCATTAGTAAGTCCTTGTATTTATTCTAAATGTACTTGCATAGAAAAAGGATTACCACCCTAATGTCATTTTTGGGATCAATCGATATAAACACTTTTTGTTTAGCTATTTATGATATAAAACTCTCCAGAACTTTCCCTCTGCTTCATTGGACATTTTTGTTTCCTCGTATGATCATGCTGGTACATTGCTTTAACATTTATATATAGAAATTTATCCTGAGAAGCTCAAAAAAAACAATAAATGGTGGAAAAAAATTATCATCAGAATTTTTCTCCGCTTATACATACATACATACATACATGCATATTAAACCTAGTACTGAGGTCTGCGCTAAGCTAAATTTTAAGATTCTCAATTATCGGGCCGTTATTTTAGCAGCTAAACTATGACAGCGGAGACATCTCTGAGTCTCTGAGATAATAAAAACAAAGAAGAATCATTTTTATACTCATGCTTTTCCAATTTGTCGATGTTTTCACAAATTTTCAATTTTTTTTAGTTGGCCTTTTTCAGAACTGTGACAAGAAATGCTTAAGAACGGCCCGGGCCTATAAGAGCTAGATTGGTTGGGAACTTACTGTTGGTGCCACCTCTAATCAAGAACAACAAGACAAATTTAGCGTACTGATCTCGCCAAAATTCAGAGTAAATTTTTGCCTCTTAGCGCGCTAAATTTTATATTGAAAATTCAGTTTAGTGCGACTAGCATAAAATTCTTCTTATAATTTGTATGATTTGCTGTATCCATTACATATATATCCATTAATACACTACTAAATATTTATTTGCGGATATTCAAATGAATCTTATATGAATTATATACTATTTAATTGAAATTTCATTTCAAGTAATTGAACTATGCATTTACAACAACTGAAATATCAACCTCATATTCTCAAAAAAGGAAAGAAAGTATTACGAGTTATTTATCTACATACTGATTGTTAGATTTTTTATGTAACTTCACTGCTCACAAACATTATTTCGTTATTTGAATAATGCACTTCACCTTAAGACAAGACATCTACAAATATATGTTTATAAAACATAACTGCATAAAAAAAATAAGAACACAACAACCAAAATAAAATCTATTTTTATACGGTTAAGTACTGGAAAATTTTGGTTATATAACCCAAAAAAGAAAAAGAAAACAGTAAATACATTACGAGAATTTAGAAAAAAAAATGATTTACGAATGTGTGATTAATAGAATTTTACTGATTTGTCGATTTCGTTCGTCAATGTTAAACATCTTAATGTAAATAAAAAGTAAAACAAAAATCAAAATGTTGTTAAAAAATTATTCATTTTTCATATAAAAAAGCATTTCTACTACACACGATTCTGTAATTGTAATTAAATAATTGAATGTAGGCTAAAAACACTATTCTATATGAAAAATATACCGATGGTAAAAGTATAATGAAAAATATTGAATAAAAAATACGTCAGTATTTTTTTTACGAGATTTTATATTTATATGTTTTTAAACATTCTCAAGTGAAAAAAACACTTTCTTCTGAGTTTTCATCTTTAATTCTAAGTAAATTATATTCACAAGGCGATGAATGATAAAATAACACAAACGTGCCGTTAAAGCTGTAGCATTCCAGATTAATATTAAATTCAAAAAATTTTTCATAACCGACCGATGTTTTCGAAACAAATTGGCTGTAGCTGAGTAAGTCGTTATATAAATTGCTTATTTTAACTGAGCAATAAATTAGGAAGCACAAAAAATAATTAGTAAAAAAATATAATATTCATATATGTATGTACAATAATATCATAAATTATCTGCTAAAGTTTTGAAAGCTCCTTGGAAATTGTCTGGGCAGCCACGACTCAGAGGGGAAAAGCTATATTCGAATAAACATCGCATTGAAATTAATTCAGTATTCCGCCCAAACATCTTCCAAATATATTTGCGTATCACGAACACAAAATAATAAAAAAATGCACAACTGAAAAGTGGTCGAGGGCAAAAGAACTGACAATTATGAACTTACCTCTAATCGGTCGGATCTTGGTATTTTTTGCTGGGCAACAGGAACTGCTTGTGGTACAACTGGACCTAATTGTGATGCAACAGTCGAAGGATCTGGTCCTAATAATGCAGGCACTAGGTGTCCAGGAGCAAAATATGGACTGTACGTGCTGGCTGGTATTCCAGTCAAGTAGGGATTTGTAGCCTGTGAATAGAGAAAGCAAGGATATATGTATATGTACACATACATATTTAGATATTTATATATATGGTAAGAGCACATCGTACAGTACAGTGAATCAGCTAATTAAGTTTTAATTAAGTTGTTCGTGTCTTGGCCGAGGTGCCGGGACTTCATTGAAAGCAAATTAGTCGTCTATGCAAAGCACATATATGCAAATAAGGTGAGTCCTGCAGCTACAGGGACTTTAATTTTAAATTCAATAGTAATAACAATTAGAATAATTATTATATGCGAAAATGTTCATTATATACACCACGTCAGTACTTATGTATATTTCTGCCTGACTGCAACCTTCTGTAACCTCATCAGTATAAGTGAACCAACAGGGATTAAATGGGAAGCAGGAATGAACAGCTTTTCAGAGGCATCAAATTTAGATGATATTTGAACTCGTATTGTGGCAGAATTTAATTTGAAATTATTTCATACAAAATGCGTACAAAACGTGAGCCTTCAGCAATACAGAAGGCTATAGAATTAAGCTGTATTACTAAAAGAGTGGTGACTCGCAACTAGAGTTACGTGAACCGGTGATGGTGCATTGCATTGTGGCAAAATTGAAAACTAATTTTGAAAACGCAGTTCATATAAGCAAGTTCAATTTATTTGTTTTTATAATTACGGTACACCAAAATAATTTGTAATTTTATTAAAATAGCGGGCAAACTGAAACTCATTATATGAATAATATGTTATCGTTTTTAATCCTTAAACCATTGTTTCCCTACACTACCCCTATGTGAACGATACAGAATAGTATCCTCTCCTGCTTGTCATAAGAGAACACTAAAATGGAATTCTACTAATTCCTTAAGGAAGTCTCAATATAGATGTAGTGTACGATTATAAAGGACCAAACGGGTGGGATGGAGAGAAAAGAGCCCAATAAAGCCAATGGGTCATCCCACACGAGTATGCAGCATGCATATCGGTTTTCTAGGGAAAATGTGAGAAGAAGCAAAGACATATCCCTCCAAAGTGCTCCTTCTCACCTCTTCCCTAGAAAAGCGGTATGCATACTGCATCAAGAATACTCGTGTCGGATGGCCCAATGGATGCACCCATAATCTCTCAAATAGTTCACAGTTACGGAAAAGAAAACTCGACAGAATCTATCATATCTGTATTTATCTATTTTATAAAAGGTATGATTCACTATCTACTAAATGAAGTAATAAAAATTAAAAGGAAAGTGTCACGGCGATACGATGAACCGAATAATACCTAGATAGCGTCAAATAATGTTGTAACTACTCTATGTGATGTGTAAGGTCATCTGCAATTGGGTAACGTAATGCATCCAATGACAGTGAGTAAAAATACAAAGGCGATTGAACAATATGTATATTAATATCGATCTAGTTGGTTCACTCACATAAAGTTTGAATTACGATTAAAAGGAGAAGCGCGACAAGGCCAAATAACCCTACGGACACCGCGAACAAAGTTAATCTGTTGTATCTTTCCCTAAAGTAATTAGACTAAAACTAACCCTTTACGAGTTCGATTATTGGCTTGGAATTAGCTTGCAAACCATATTTAGAGTAATAAATCCTTTTCCATTGCTTTGCAACTTTAAACCATCGCCTCACTAGATACTACACTTTAAATTACCACTTCAAGAAGAAAAGTATATAAAATGAAGATTTAATATAAGTAACCGTTTGGAAACGACAAAGTTTGGCAGTCAAAGGCTTTATTATTTCGATAAAGCAACACTTTTTCAGTAATATAAGCTTGGCATGCTAAGGCTCATGCTCATATACTGGGATATTTGAACATATATTTTTGTTATAAAATGTCGCTTTAATATCGAAAAAAAGGTCTCTGAAACCCCTAAAAATTCCGAGGCGAAGAAGATCTAGGCAGGACACCGGCATGTGAGTAGTTTTATTTATTCCGACGTTACAGCTGATGTTACGAAAATCAAATATAATAAACCATATGGGTCCAAACATATGCTCTGAACGGATGAACGGCTCCAAATTCCATAACTACAACTCCGCTAAACGTGGAAGATCAAGGTGACTGGATGATGTTACAAGAGACCGTTGAGTTAGAGGGTGAATTTATGATTGGATGAGACATGTATTAAGCTTCTATCAATGAAGAAATGTCTCCTGTCCTCAATCTACGGTGTTGTATGAAACCAGTGGTTTTCTTTTAATCTGCAAGGATAAACCCAAATATATATAACCAAAGTTTCCTAGAATTTTGGTACTTGGGCGAATACCTTCGATTATATCCTGTTTTTTAACTCATCGCAGAGCGATAAAATCCAATATCACAACCACGATAAAACAACGATATTAATTCGTTAACACGAGCGACTTAAGCAAATTATGTGATGTACACAACGGGCGTCAGTAGGACAAAAACATCCTGGAAAATGGTATATAAATGGTAAGCTCCGCTCTTTGTGAGAACAATGAATTAAAAATTTTAATGCCAATTTTGGGAGAAAAATTGCCGATAAAGTATTTCGAGGCTTTTTGCTTTTTAAAAGTAGTAAGAATGATAGCGGAGCTTTAAGTTGTGTTGGAAGAGGCTCACATACTGATTTCAAGTTCCTCATTGGTCATTCGTACATTGCAAACTTGGTTGATCTGTATGATATTGGTAAAGTATATGGAGGTATATATATGTTTTATTAGGGCATTTATAAGAAATAATAAATGAAAAAAAAAAATATCTACCACTGTTGGAACTTGTCCAGGTATGACAGGTTGTCCGGGCGCTATTCCCATTTGTTGCATAAGTGCATTTTTCAAGGCAAGATGGTTTCTTCCATTAATTAACAACTGATCCTTTAGATGCTGCGGAGGATGAAAATACTTGCACGGCGGTTTTTCCCGATTGCAGCGACCCTGTAAAAGAAAGAAGGCAACAATTAATAACTGATTTGAATAATTTGTAAAAATAAAGACTCTAAAACAAATTAGTAGAGCGTTCTGATGATTTTTCCCAACTTTATTATTATACAGTATAACAAAGTTCGGAAAATTATGACACGAAATCGATGCAAAGCTTGATTATTACTCGAATCGTTTGGAAGTTAATTAGATCGTAATTACTGTTAATTGCTCTGCAAATTGTTTTTAGTATATTGTGGAGTCGGCAATTAATGTATGATCTCCCTCCATTAATATAATTAGATTGCTAAAGGGAATATCACATTACATGGAAGTTAATATAAATATACTTGTAAAAAATTATACCTGGAAATTTAATACTGCGATGACCTACCCGATTATGTTAACAAAAATATTAAGTGAAATTTCTTTACTTTTACTCAAAAAATTAACCAGTGCTAGTAAAAGTATTAGTAAAAGTAGTTCCCAGTATTTACCAGTATTTGGTAGTACTTGTTAGTACCCATTAATAAAAATCAATAATTACAATTAAATACCAAGCCTACTATAATTATTAAGACGCATCCCATCAAACATTACGATTGGAGATCGAATCGGAATCGACCCGCTCAATCGAAGTTTAACTTCGATCTCGAAGTCGTGCTCGATTCGATCTCGAGCCGAAAATGAAGGAAAAGGAACGCATATTCGAATTGAAATATCGGCTCGATATCGATTCGTCTATTTCGAAGATTTTTCGTATATCGGTGCTATGTCCTATTTATTCGAGATTTCTTCGTAAAAATTATTCGATCTCAAATTGCATAAACGAATAAACTATGCTTTGTGAAAACTACTCGATATCCAATTGAAAATAAACAAACAAACTATGAGAAACATTTACCAAATGCAAATTTTAATTTCTCAGCACTCGCTTCACTTTTTTTCGGCCGAATACTTGAAAAGAATGTTGTCTGCACGCTTGCATTATCATGCAGAATCTAAAAAATCATGTACTGATAATCTTTTTGAAAGACTAACGAAAAATCATCGGATTATAATGAAGGCCATATGTCGAGAAAAATTCGTAAAACCGAAAAATTATCGAATTGTTGCTCTTCGAGAATTTCTCGCAAATGGGAAAACCCGAGAAAATGCTTGGTGGGATAAATGATGTACACGAAAATTTTTATTTATTAAGTCAATGAATTCAATTTTGCCAGATTTGTAGCAATCGCATTGTATGTACCTATATCGTTTAGTTCAACAGTTTAATTTGTTAAAATAGTAAAAAAAAAAGTAGAAGCACATCTATATTTAGACCTTGATTCTTGTGAATAAAAATGAGTATAAAGTATGTGTGCAATGCTAAAAGTCTACAAGTCATTTGAACGTAGATCAGTTTGGAGTATATACTTTATGCTTATATTTATTTTTATCACCCCGTACGCACCATCTTCATTCATTTTTGAGTTCCTGTAAATTTTACACAATTTAGGTATAGTATGCATACTTTTCATAAACATAATGTCTAGATAAGTAATACTGCAATTTCTTTTCTTTTACTCATTTTCAAATATGTAAATGCAGATAAAAAAAAATGTTTTAATCCTTTTTTAATCCTTCAACTACAAACAAAATATTTCTCACAAAATTATTTGTGCCTCCAATTTTCTTCCCACAATTATTTGTGCACACATAAAAACTATTTACACAGCTTTATAAGTATGTTAAAATTATACAGGGTGTCCCATATGTAGTATTACACCTGAAGGTAAAAAATTGTATGGGTGGCGGAAGGGAGATTCTAACGGTTTCCGAGAAACGGGACTTTAAAATATTTGGGTATGTTTTTTTTTAGAATACCCTGTAATTTCTTAACGCTACACCATATGATGATGATTTAAAATTTGTTAGATTGATAACCGTCGAACCCTTCCAATGGCAACAACATTTTAAGTGGGCATTGTATATTTTTATTATAAAATTATTGCTCCCCTATGCTTCTCTCAGGGAGGGCTCGCAATATTTCCAGCTACTATGGTCCGCGCCACGAAAAATGAGCTATCAAGGTCAGGGAAATTTCAATTTGGGGTTCACGCTTTCCAATTTAACCTGAGCTAAATTTAGTAATTTTTCCATTTAAATTAATTTTATAGATTTTTTATAGATTTTATCCTTGCATGTTTTATGTAGTGTTACTTAAGGTTGAATAAATTTGCATGGAAAAAGGTGTTGCGTTTTTTTTTTTTTTATCAGCCTCAAAAAAATGTTATTTTCCTTCCTGTCCTAAAAACTTTACACACCAAGTTTCATTATTTTTCGTACATAGGTCCAAACAAATTTGTAAATGCTACCGCAGCTGTTTTTCCAAATCTGTTAATATTTTTCCTGTTATAACCACTTTCATAACATTAAAACTTAGACCTCTGTAACTTGAATAAAATTTATTAATCCACATTTATTTTAACACGAGACTGAAGACTGAGGTAATTTTATTCTGTGACCTAGGAACCGGATAAAACCCGTGAGCAGTTTATTTTATAAAAATCAATTTGTAAACTTCTATCTTGATAAAAAGTGAATGATTTAGTCATTTTAATTCTCAAAAGCTACTCGAGGTGACGAATAATACTTTATATTTATAAGCATTACTGGTGTGATTAGAACGAAAGCTCACGCTACTACTAGATAGTTAAATTTTGGGAATCTCGGAATGGAGAGCTTTATTTTCTGCCATTTAGCCAGAAAATAAAGTTCTAGGTTCCGAGCTTCCAAAATTTTGACTATGTGTAGTAACGTTAGCTTTCGTTCTAATCACATTACTAATGCTTACCAATAATTCCTATAAAAACCTATTTAAAATTACATACATAAAACAAAACCGAGAATTTACTTAGACTACTGGATCGTGTTGTTACCACAAGAAGCTTTTGGGAACTGAAATGAATAAATCATTCACTTTTCATCAAGATAGAAGTTTACAAAATGCTTTTTATAAAATAAACTACTTACGGAATTTATCCGGTTTTTGGGCAACTGAATAAAATTATCTCAATCTTCATTCTCATGTTAAAGTAAAGGTATAGCAATAAATTTTATTCAAGTTACAGGGGTTTCAATTTTAATGTTATAAAACTAATTATAACATGACAAATATTAACATATTTGGAAAAACAGCTCCGGCAGCATTTACAAATATCTTTCGAAAACTTACCTATCAAAAATAATAAAAATTGGTGTGTACATGAAAAAAGTATTTAGCGGGGAGAGAAAAATAACACGGTTTTTTGAGCTTTTTGATTTTCTAAAAAAAACCAACATCTTTTTCAAAAATCTAAGTCCGGTAGCATTTGAACTATAAATACAAACCATGTACCAAATTGCAGCTCTCTATGTCGACGCGTTCTCAGGCAGTGTCCAAATATATAGTGGAAAACGAAATTTTTGTATGGCAAACCAACGAAGGAGTTGCCCGATTTGTCTCATTTTCGAACTTAATTTTACTGTTTTTTTTAAAGTCCGTTCACAAAATTTCAGCTCTCTAAGTATACACATTCTCGAATTATCGTGCGCATAAACAGACGGAGAGAATTAATTACTTGAAGCTTTAAATAAAACCAAGTAGGGTCAATCAGGGTCTAGCATCCTTATGAAGTGCGCTGTTGACCTACATAAAGTGATGGCCAGTGATAACCACTATGTCCCACATACGGGGCATAATGACGAAGGGCTCGAGGCATAATAACGAATTAGGGTAGAGTTGCATTCGTCCGACCATCTCCAGTACTAATTACCAAGAGTGTAATTTTTGGCTCTATGAATTTCTAACTAAGGCACTGCAATCCGAGTTTCACTACTACTGTTGTAATATAAACGTCCAGTAAGTGTCACGTGTTCCATTAGAACTAATTATTTTGTGAATTCAGTGTTAGAAAATACATAGTGTTATTTTTGACTAAACTTGTAGTTATGAATGCTATAAAGCATTGTTATACTGATAAATACAGTAATTTATATTATTTATATTATAGGTACTGAATTTTTATTTATTTTTTAATAATAGTACCTTTTATTGTGTGCTCGAGGAAGGGAAACCAAAATTTGCTTAGTTCCCTAAGTTTGACCAGATATGAAACTATTTCTTTTTATACCCTAAATGAAATCTATAGGGTATACTAAGTTTGTCATTCCGTTTGTAACAAATCGAAATATTGATCGTAGAGCAAAATGGATTGGACACCCACGCATAATATTAAAAGTTATTTTGATTTTTGCATGTCCGGTCCGTCTGTCCGTCCGTCTGTCTGTGCGCACGATAACTCGAGAATGTGTATACTTAGAGAGCTGAAATTTTGAACAGTGACTTTAAAAAAAAATTAAAATTAAGTTCGAAAATGAGATAAATCGGGGAGCTCCTTCGTGGGGTTGCCATACAAAACTTTCGTTTTCCACTATATATTTGGACACTGCCTGAGAACGCATCGATATAGAGAGCTGAAATTTAGTACATAGCGTTTTCATTATACTAGCAAATAAAATTTCAAAAATGGACTAAATCGGGCAACTCCTTCTTGGTGTTGCCATATAAAAATTTAGGTTTTTTACGTATACTGTGAAAACGATCAGTCCAAGACATTTTTGTTGTACTAAAAACTTCTGCGAAAAACCACTTCAAAAATCAAACTTGCACAGAAGGGTGACAATACGAAATTTCATATGCATTCATCTAGGGTATCATAAGAATTGGTCTTAGACCAATTCTAGATTTTTTACTTGTTTTATTTTCACATTAAAGTAATTAAATTTGAGGATCAAATGCATGAAGTGCCATTTTCTTAAAAAAAAAAATATAAAATGCGTAGTATTTCTAGTAGTTGACCAACGTTTTCTCAAGAGGTCAACATTGGGAAATACTTAATTCAGTTTATTTACTTCAAATTGTTATTTCTAAAGAAATTTTTTATTTGTAGTCTTAATTCCTAGTCATTTATATCCTTTAGATGAGTTCAGTAATTCAACTGATTCAGCCTAAAGTTTAATGGTCGAACACAGGAGAACTTCTGGACGTAAATAGGATGAGTCAGATTTATTTTTATAAAAGCAAAAATTAAAAAAAAATCTTCTCAGGAAATAGATATCAATAGTTTGATGAAAGGGATACGATGATTTGTTGCCTTGACTTCTAGAGTTCAATGAATAGTTTGATGAAAGGGATACGATGATTTGTTGCCTTGACTTCTATAGTTCAATGAAATTCACAAAACCGATTAAATTCTGCACATCACTTGCTACAATCGGTATACCATTAAGTAAGGCGCGGACAACAAGCTCTGTACATCGTATCGTACTAATAAGAAAGAAAGAAAAAAAAAACAAAACGGAACTATATATTGAAATAATTAACCTTCATCTTGGTTGTGCCAAAGTCTTACACAACTGCGAAATAATTCAAACCCCAATCATCTTAAAACAGAAGTAGCTCTACTTTGTTTTGATATCTATGGTGCAATATGAAGGTACCCAATATTTAAAATATTGTCACGTATATAATATCACATAACTCCGATGATATGCAATCAACTCTCACATTTGTGTGCCTGCCAATGAAGCGTTATAAACATGCAAAATATATCACTCCCAGGTTGAGGCAAATAAAGGGAAATATCCTCATGTTTAATATTACCCTCACAACATAATCTATTACTTTAGCATCCCAATAAAAAAGTCAATTTATGGGTTCTCAACTTGTAACCTTAATCTTGGAAAAAATAAAAATTCGAGGCCTTTGCATATTACTCAGTTTGCGGCTTGGCCTCCCCCCCCCCCTCACCCCTGCTGGATACTCAATTTACTCAAAATGCCATCAGATCGCCAAATTATAAATTATGGATATTGCGCTATCTGAGAAATATTCAGGTTTCCCTCAACTTATGAATAGCATTATCATATAGATCTCAGGGGAGGTCTCGCAGTAGCCTCCATCACTTAAAAACCGTCTTCTGCCGTTATGAAATTATCCTGGAACCAGCTGAGCTGGAGGTTGGATGAATTTCTAAAAGGTGGAAGTTTTTTATGCAAATTCTCCGTCTTTCCAGGTGTTCAAACTTGACCCTTTGCCTGGGATTTTCGTGCCCAGAGTCCACATGTTGATGTTAATAGAGCAGTTCTTACCTTTCCGTTACAGCTTGCTTCTTTGCCGATGGCTATCCCCGAAGTTTCCTTGGGAGTGTTTTCATCCTTGATGTTTTGTTCTTGTTATGGGACATATGCTAAAGGGGCATGAATTTCATTATATAAAAATTTTGCAGGGGTTTAAGAGATTATTCACAGCTGGAAATATAGTGGACAGAACACTCGTGTACTTTTGCACTCATCAAATAAATTACCTATACAGTAATTTCATATAAAAGGCAAACATTAAATTAATTTCCGCTTTATATAGTTTGATAAATTCCTTTTCAAAGCGAATGATGTGTTTATTTACATATCTAATTTATTATTTTAGACCAAAGGTATTCTTATATACTACTACATAAGGGAAATCATATAAATAAGTATAAATGCTTTGATTGTAATTATAAATTTCGAAATTTAAAAAAGGAAATTCACTGAAGTGAGGTGAAGTGGATCAATTTATTAGTTCAGTTTCTGTGAGATATGACATCGAAGCTCCTTTTACTTATATTATGAGAAGTAGATACTGCTCTCCGGATTGTGATTGGAGTACATTGGCTTAATGAAATACTTTTTTCAAATTATAATGTCCTGATTGATCCATCATCGCCGAGCCAAAACTACTAAAACTAAAAAGATGGTATACGCAATACAGCTTTCTTTTGTTACGGATAGACTCGATCAGAATGAATTTTAGAAATTCAGTCCCTAGGGGGATTAAAGAACTGTTAATGCTTTTATGGGAATATATATGAAGAAAGTGTGTATCAGCATGAGAATCTGCACAAATAATCTAATAAATAAATGATTAAACACGTATTTTATTGACCAAGCGATCAAAAGGGTCGAAGTAGAATAAGTATTGAAAAGAAATACAAACGTTTTGTAACGTCGCAAAAATTATTATATAATCAACACGTAGGTATTTTATTTAGGTATTGTCGAATTACAATGTAAATAAATACCACGAATATACCGGTGATACCCTCAGAGCATCCCCAATTACGATTAATAAATCCGAGCAATCATTGAAAGTTACCGAAATAGATCTGGGAGATGACATTATTTCTCACACGACAAGTTCTATGGGGTCTGTTTCAGAGAGAGTTCCGCAGCCCGGCGATACGTGTACCGGAAGGCACTACCGCAAATGTAGTTTATGAAGAGTTCTTTAACTAACCTCTTTGTATAAACTACATATAGGTTTTACCAATGCCACCATACAATGGGCAATATTTCAAAATAATTTCATTTTTAATGTGAATATCGAAAATATGGTATATTTTTAATTTAGTGAAAAAAAAAAAAATTTCTAAAATTTACTACAATTTTTTTAAAGATCATTTGCCGGTAATGTCATCAGAGCGTATACCTTCCTTCAAGCCAATAAAATCCCACCAATTAAAACAAAGAGTGACCATAGATTACAAGATCCTATGACATGAAAATTCAAAACTATTGTTTAATTGTGTTGGGGCTGGTATAATCTAGTAGGCGTAGTACGAATCTATGCGATCGGAGTCGCGGATAAAAGTTAATCATAAGTTAGATCATAAATGGCACAAGAATGTTCTTGTGCCATCTATGGTTAGACACATACATATCTCCCAAAGCAAAAACAAAAGTTTGGAACGTAAGTTTGTAACATTGTTATTTATACTACTACACAGTATTCCCCCCTGGGTTAAAATTGGTGTGAATTGCTTAGCAACATGTAGTACATGTGTAGTAAAATGAGGATATGAAGAACATGTTACGAAGTACATAGTTGAAGAATCGCAAATGACAGGGTTTGGAGGATAAAGCGCTTTTATGATACTGGTCTGCACAAAAACCATTCTGCAAAAACAAAAAACGGTTCAATTCCATTACCCAGTTGGTGCTGTTCTATAGATAGGAAAGATCGATCACTACACCTATGGCTAAGTTCATCCCTTGCTTCCATTTTAAATAACGGTTATACTCACTAATCCTTGACTAAATAACTTTGTGTCTGAGGGTGCGGTTCGTGATGTAAGTGTGAAATTTTACGAAGAGAAAATTTTTTGTACATGGAAATACTTACATTAAAGTGCGATTATCTTCTAAACTACTTGTCGCAGAAGAAGTAAACAAATTACACCATAACCTTCACAAGAGAACGTAGATACGAGTTAATATAAATATGTCAGATAAATTATGTAGTTTTTTAGTTTTTAGCGAAAATGTAATTATTGTGTAAAAAAAGCCCCCCCCCCCCCAATTCACATACAGATTATCTGCAGTTTCATACTGTATATGGCATTTTACAGTCCAAATTTGTTTTCATTCTCTAACTAGTATCACATGACAGACAGAAATCTTTAAATAAACTGACGATTAGCACACTCCTACTGTTTAGTCTTCTCTAATAATAATAACCAGTGAAGAATAAACAAGTAAAACAGCTAGAATTGGTCTAAGACCAATTCTTATGATTCCTAGATGAAGGCCCGTATGAAACGCTAGATGAATGCCTGTATGAAATTTCGTGCGTTCACCGATATATGCAAGTTTGATTTTTGAATTGGTTTTTCGAACATATTTCTAGAACGGTTCGTCGGACATAAAAAATGACCATAACCAATTTTATAGGATTTCGTATTCTAAAGAACTTTTTAGTACAATAAAAATGTCTAGGACTGATCGTTTTCACAGTATATGTAAAAAACCGAAATTTTTATATGGCAACACCAAGAGCGGGTTGCCCGATTTAGTCCAATTTTGAAATTTTATTTGATATTACTACCAAATTTCAGCTCTCTATGTCAACGGGTTCTCCGGCAGTGTCCAAATATACATATAGTGGAAAACGAAATTTTTGTATGGTAACCCTACGAAGGAGTTGCCCGATTTGTCTCATTTTCGAACCTAATTTTACTTTTTTTTCGAAGTCCGCGTACAAAATTTCAGCTTTCTAAGTATACGCGTTCTCGAGTTATAGTGCGCCCAGACAGACGGGCAGACGGACGGACGGGCGGGCAGATGGACGAACGGACAGGCAGACGAACGGGCAGACGAACATGCAAAAATCAAAATAAAATTTAATATTATGCGTGGGTGTCCAATCCATTTTGCTCAACCATTATTATTTCGAGGTATTACAAACGGAATGACAAACTTAGTATACCCCGATGATTTCTTCTAGGGTATAATAAGGCTACAAATGGATATTTTGTTTCATGCAGAGCGCTATTGGACTCTGCATCGCAACTGCATTTTATTACTGAAAGGCTTGCGCAACAACTTCGTCTGTACAAAACAAAGGCAAATCTTTCGTTAAATGGTATAAGTAACACACCTGCTACTGTGAAGAATCGTGCAAATGTGACCATCAAATCTCGAATTAATGACTTTACTACTTCGTTGGATGTATACATTTTACCTCAAATCACTCAAAGTCAACCATATAGTTTTATTACTGCCGATCATTTCAAGATCCCAGAGAATATAGCAAGTAGCCTAGCTGATCCCAATTTCAACGTGCCTCAGAAGATTGACTTACTTATAGGGGCTGGTCTATTCTTTGAATTATTGACAGTTGGACAAATTAAATTGGGAGAAAATCTACCAACATTACAAAAGACTCTATTTGGCTGGGTAGTTTCATGATCTTCTACGAGGCCCCTCTCAATGGCATCATGCTTTACAATAACCAACAATCAAACAAACGACCATTCAGACCAATTAGAGGTACGATTTGATTTACAGTCTAGGTAATCTGCGTGTGTATGTTGAAAATTTGTACGATTAGATTGTCAACCAGATCGGCAGTTCATGAACTGCAGACTGTAGATCTGTAGATAAATACACCACACACATGCAGTTCATCGTCAGATAACAGAACTGCAGATTTGTAAACTGCATACAAAGTGTACAATTTCATCGTCAATCATTATTTTCAGATCAGTTTGATATTTTCGTCAGATAATTGTAGTTTCTCATCATACCCAACATGAATAGAAGTACAACATTCAATGAATTCTGAAGTAGTTATACAAGAAACATGGAAAGTAAAATATGACAGAAAAAATAGAAAGAAAAACTTTATCAGGAATAAATAGAACGTTATAAAGCTACTACTAATTCTGATAGGAAAAAAATTAATAACCTCATATGTGAGATGCTTTGTGAAGCAACCAATCTTTCATCCAGAAACGTTTTTACTCTTCACTGGTACTTCTGATAAAAGAATTATTAAAATAAGAGCTGCAATTTTCTTCTTTGAAAAAATCATTTTAAAAATTCAACCGAATTGCATGAGAATCGTGAACAGACTAATTACGATATGGACTGAAGACCGAACTGTATGTGTGCTTAATCGTTAGTTTATCTTAAGTTTTTTGTCTGTCAAATTTCAAACTTACGATCTGATCTGATACTAGTGGGTGGACGAAAACAGATTTGGACTGACAGATGCCATCTACAGTCTGAATCTGCAGATAATCTGTAATTGAATGTGGACCTTTAATGTGTGGCGGAATTCAAATATATCTCAGTTTGGATCTGCCGATAATCTGTAAGTGAATGGCGGCCATAAGAGTTACGTTCGGAATGTATATCGTCGCATGCGATAGTGCTAAAGTCATGCTTCGTTCTAATGTGGACATTTTAAAACTATATTTATTTAGTTATGACTAAAAAGTAGAAAATAAAATACATATGTATATTACAAAACTTTAAAACAATAACTTTTATAAATAAATTGAACTAAAAAGTAAAAAATAATTTTTTCTTTCTCATTGATATGATATACGATTACATAAGAAAAATTTCATTGCAAAATAAGTAATGCTAGCATTTATTAACAATATTTTAAAATTATTATATCTCATTTCACTTGAAATGTTTGCATCTTATCAATGAATTGTGTAAATTTACAACTTTTCAGATGCATTAATAAAAGTCTGGGCATGAATTGCAGTTAGATAATTGTGATTATAGTTATGATATAACTTTTATAAATAAAATGCACTGAATGAGTTGCAGTTAGATAATTCAGCCGGTGAGAATCAGAGTGGCGTAAATCAAGTTTCCATAGTTTAGAGTAAATTGATATTTCGCACCTTGGTCCATAAAAAGTATCGAGATCTTTTGTTGCCAAACAGTAGCTGTAACTGTAACTTTTAACTTACTTTACGATGGTGCTGAGCAGGGTGATGGTTACGATGTAAAAATTTGACTTACGATACGCCAATGTGGCTCTTACCGGCTCAATTGGGATTATAGTTATGGATGCACAAACTTTTATTAATGTACTTCAAAAGCAGTTATCTTACACAATTCATTGATAAGAGTTCAAACATTTAATATAAACTAGATAATATAATTTTAAAATATTGTTAGCACATTAAATTTTAACATTTAATCTGAGTTCCAGCATTTTTTATTTTGCAATGAAACTAGTAAAAAGAAAAGATTATTTTTTACCTATAATGCATTTTATTCATAAAAGTTATTTATTTTAAAAGTTTTTCTAATATACGAGTATTTTATTCATTCTATATTTATCCATCTATGTCCAAGGCTCTACTTTTGTTTCTTGAATCATACATTTCCGCTATGTTAATTGTTTGGACTATGTTAGGCCTTACATGCTGCAGAATGTTTTACTTTTCGTCTATAAGACGGGAGGAAAAATTCCGTGCTGGACTTTTATAAAATAACGCACAAGCACAATACGAATACTACTGCACAAGGTATCTCTTCAGGGTTGACCTTCTAGCTAGGGCTGGCTCTGATTCTGAATCTCAGTACTTGCAGGTACACAAAACTTTTTTTTATGGATCCAATAGGAATAACTCTCATTTTCTTTTGGGGTTCGGAAGGAAACAATGTAGAGCTATGGTTGGCACCATTAGCGATCACAGCTCGCTTCACGTTTATCTAACAAGAATGGGAGTTGTTGACAGCCCTGAGTATCTGTCCTGCCTGGAAAGCGAGCCCGAGACAACCGAACACTTTCTGTGTGCTTGTCCGACCTTCACCCGGAGCAGGCTGAATATTCTAGGATCTGTTCTTCTAACTGTAGATAAGCTGAAAAACTTTCCACAGCAAGAATTGATGCGCTTCATTAAGAGTACAGAAATTCTTTGGTGGTCGGGTTTCTAGCAGGATAGCACAACGGGCCGCTCTGGCCTCCGTTCTTTTGATCTCTTGTCTCCCTGCCTTTCTAATAAAAAAAATACTTCTGCAAGAAAATAGTTTCGGCCATTTTGCACCTTAGATTTGAGGTACAATAATAATTTAATTCTCATTACATGCATTTATGATATAGTTATTATTAATATCAATAATTATAACTTGATTAAAGATGCACTCAATTAACCTCGGTAATCATATAATTAACTACAGCGTAGCAAATTTATTGTCAAAACACGTCTAGGCACAAGTAGAGCAAAATGAGCGTGCTTTCTGCTGTAACATTTAAGATGTCCCTAAAGCTACCATCGATCGTTTATTGGAAAAAGTGTACTGTTGCAGTTTGCAACAAAAAATCCTCTGCAGCTGACCTGAAATACAAAAAGGAAAAGAAAGGAGATTGTCTCTAAAAGTAGATGCAACAAATACCTTTTCAATGGCCTTCGTGCGATAAATAAATAAAAGCTCCAAACTAAACCAAAACAAATAAATGTTCGACACAGACAAAAGACAGATCGCAAAATTGTCAAATTATTGTCAGTCATAGTCATGATACAAAGATTAACATGGTATGGTCGGAAAATCTGTCAATTGGTTGCTTGCCTCCTTTGGCGACAATTGTCAGAAAGTTGATCGTCTCAATTTCAATCGTCCTTATCACAGTGAAAAAAAATTCTATTTAGAAATTTCTTTGCTTCTTTGCTTTCCCTTTAGCACATAATTACTTTTCCTGCAGTGATTTAAACGAAGAAACTAATATTTTGTTAAATATTTTAATGTATTCAAAAAGTATTTTAGTCAATAAAATACGCAAAATTCAAAACAAATTCGCTGAAAATGACTTTATTTACCTCATGACATAGCAACACAAAAAATTCCTCTTGAATCGGCCATACCTTGTTATCTGTGCATCATGGGTATAATTAGTCTACATATTACAGCAATGCCTGGTAAAGTTTATACATAAGGAGGGTGTGTGTGTGTGTGTGTGTGTGTGTGTGTCTGTGTGTCTGTGTGTCTGTGTGTCTGTGTGTCTGTGTGTCTGTGTGTCTGTGTGTCTGTGTGTCTGTGTGTGTGTGTCTGTGTGTGTGTGTCTGTGTGTCTGTGTCTGTGTCTGTGGGTGTGTGTGTGTGTGTGTGTGTGTGTGTGTGGGTGTGTGTGTGTGTGTGTGTGTGTGTGTGTGTGTGTGTGTGTGTGTGTGTGTGGCTTGTAGGATTGAAATTTGAACTGGTTTGGACAAATGAACAAAATAATAATTTCAATAAATGTATTTTAAGGACAAAATTTTATTTACCGGCGAGTTGCAAGGGGTCATAAGAGGCCGTAGTACGTACCATGATGGGTGACTTTTGGTTGTGATTCCATATATTTTTATTAATGTGGGGTTGTCGCATGTCTCTCAACGAGCTTATTCTGTTTATTGTTCCTGTTGATAGAAAGGCTAAGAATTTGGAATAGTTAATGGGAAGTTCTAAAAAACGAGAAAGGAGCGTATGTAGGAAAAAGCGCAGGACTAAGGAACGGACCAGCCCACGATCCTTGGGATGATTTAACAGCACACTTATCATTAGTTTACCGAGACCGCTTATACGGGCAATCATCTCTGAACAAAAGAATGCGAAGCCAGATGACCCGGAATAGAGTAAGGTGTATACATATGCATACATCAGACTGAGGCCTATGTCCCTTACAAGAGAACAAAGGTACTGAAGTAAAGTTCTAAATAAATAAAACAGCATATCGATAAAAAAAACTAAATTTTCCTTTTTCTTCACAATTTTTCTATTTCCACAATTCGATGTCATTATTAAGTGCCAAAGGTATAAATTACTCGCAGATTTTCCAGCAATAAGACAAAATGGATAATTTTTCTTATACACTTGCGGTTTTCCATTTTGGGATGAGTTAGAGTCCAATTTACCCTTTTAATTGCAGCTCAGTGAAAATCAAAATATACATACCTGTCGGTGTAAATAGAACAAAACGCTGGGAGTGACACTGTTTCGTTTTTCCATGGGCACTCATCGAAATGAGTTAAGCAAACACAAAGAAAACAATTTCGCTATTTACACTTCTGTTCGAGTGGACATCCGGCTTGAGTTCTGGTGAGCTCTGCATCTATCCAGACAGCTAAACACTGAAAAGGAGTTGTGTCGAAGTTGGCTGAGCTATTTCTCGCAAAGCTTTAGGTCTTAATTTCCGTTTTTTGATTGAAAATTGTTTTAGCAAACTACTGTACTGGACATATTTCGCTAAAGTTATGTATGCAATTGGCTTTTTGACACCGTCCAGAGAATGGTTGTATTTGCCATTAGGGAGAATACACATCCGTAAAGTTCAAATTGGCCAAATTCCGCACGCTTAGCTATGCCATCACTGGGCTCTTTTTGTGCCAAAAATTTTAGAGTTCAATTTGCCAAAATTACTTGACTTCCACACTACTTTATATGTTTCCGGCCTCGGTTATTAGCGTTTTGGCCATTCTCTTGGATGCACTAACTTTTGCAATATTTCATGTTTGCTTTAAACTAATCAAGCAGCTATTCAAACGTGAAAACTTATCTGTGCAAACACCAGAGAACCGAGCGCACAATATGTATTACGAAATACCAAGATAATATGTACCAACCGGAAATTTCAGCAAACAAATAGCAGGGTGTAATCTATCTATGCGTTAATATAAATCAACAGTTGACGCTTTCATTACCGCCTAATTATAATTGAACAATGTACAGCGCTTATGCGGCTCTGTGTAATTATTTATTTTCGCTCGTGGTACTTAATTCAGATATGATGATGAACTAGATTGGGGTAGGAAAGACTGGCTTCCCGCTCAATTTTAGGGCATGAATTGTACACCACAGGCAGTGGGATTCTCGTATTTTGTAAATTTATAATATTTTTAATTGAGTCTGTTATCTACTTTTAATACTAATTAAGGAGCATTTTCATTTTTTCATATGTTGGTTGAATGCTTCTTACTAATTTCTGGAAGGAATAACTAATATTCAGTTATAGGAGCTGCCATTTAGCTGTTACTCCAACAAAATTCTAGCAAGGAAGGAATAACTAAAAATCAGTTAAACCATAACTACCTATTTGCTTTTGTCGCATCAGCTACATTTTAGCTACTAAAACTAATACTCAGTTCACCAATTGTCACTTGTTCTTATCACATCAACTATAGATTCTTGAGGAACGGCTAATTATTAGTTATACCAATTGCATTTCATAAATAAAAATCATAGAAATAATAAACTTAAGGCTATTTGGGTAGTTCCGGAAGAGAGTGAATTAAATGAGGCTTCCAACGAAATAAAAAATAAAAATAAAACTATTTTTATTAATTTTGGATTTTTACCCCCTCTGGATGAGAAACACTAATTAAAAAAAGTTATTTTTGAAATGGTTACGGATACATTTTTTTATTGGCATCGCTGCAAGACTGCATATGAAAATTTTAGAATTTACTCAAAAATATGACTTTTTTATGGCTTTTAGAAACCTTAATGAAATATATATTTAAAAGTATAATAATAGTTATGTTTTATTATTTCATAAATTCTATAATTTTATTTTTAGTACAAAACGAGTGTTCTTTAACACTAAACCTATTGTCAGATATAAAACTGTGGTACCTTTTTGCTATTTCCTTGATAATATTATATCTATTTTTGATTTTTTTTCATTTTAACTATTTTGCAAGCTAATTTGAACTACTTCTGATTAGACTTATAATGAAATGATATCAAAAATAAGCAATCCATTAAAATCACCAGACCTGATAACTCAACGAAATGTAATGTCTTCTAGTTTAAGCGCGTTCATGTACCGTCCTGATTCTAAAACCACGTACTATGACCTTATCTCCCTCTCATTTTGGATTTTAGTTCTTGAAAATCTGTTTCAGGCGGATCTCTCTCCTGATATATTGCCCTGAAATTCCATTGTGTGTGAATTTATTCCAAAGGGACGTTCCGGAACTTCTATTATGGCAAAAACCTTGTTAGCGAAATCTCTACGCCAACGTAATCGGTTTTCGCTCAAAGACGACTCGCGAATTCCAAGTTCGACGAATTCCTGTTTCGACGTGGTCTGCTTGACCGAACCTTGGCTGAGTGGGAAGATCGCAGATAAAGAGCGTTTTGGTCGCGAGTTATTGATGTTTCGTCGTGATCGCCGTCGTCTATCTCTGGATACTTCTTTTGGAGGTGAAGTTCTTTGTGCCGTTCTGCGCGACATTCGATGCATGCTGGTCGATTTTGTTGATTCCGGTGATCTGGAGTTTATATGCGTGGCTCTCAGGCTTTCACACAAAACCGTATATATTGCTTCAGTTTATATCCCTCCATGCTCATCAGTTGAGATATTCGACTTGTTGGCTTCATGTATCAATAGACTTACTGAAGTTTTACTGGCTGTCGACGAATTATTGCTTTTTGGTGATTTCAACTTACCTATTGTGAACTGGGTGTACTCTATGGACAATGAGGGCTTGCTGTCCTCTTATTTGACGACTCCTAATCTTTTATTGACAAGATTAATAATCAGGCCTAATGCAGTCTAGCGGCGTGATTCTGGAAAATTTCTTGACCTGGTATTTTCGTCTGATCCCAATGGGTCTTCCGTTAAGCGTTGTTTAACTCCTATGATTCCTGAAATAAGTCATCATCCGATACTACATACAATTTTTTTTTATCCTGTAACTTCATCATCTAATGCTTCTAGTAACTATTGTTATAACTTTAAAAAGCTGATTTTAAGAAATGGATCCGCTTGCGACTGAACCAGTATTCTGGAGGAACGTGACATTGATAAAGCTGAGAGCTCGTTTTATGTCATACTATCTCTTTCTTTTACTCACTGTGTACCACTTGTTAGTTCGAATCGTAATTCGAATTGTCAACCGTCGATCAATGGCTCTTTGAAGCATCTTCAAAATTTGAAGAGGTTCTGTTCTTCAAGGAGTGGTATTGATCATGTAACTAAATCTAATTTGCATACGTCGTGCTTGTCTGGCTGGTATAATGATCATGTACATATGTTGGCCTTATTTACTGAACTTAAAGAATTTTGAAAGTTTGTGAACTCTAGCGCAACTGTGATGGATACCGTTCATTGTTGTGTCTCGGAAACATAGATAGTGTTGATCCTTTGGAAACTGCCATTCTTTTTGGTGACTTCTTTAAAACTGCCTTCTAACCAGTGTGATATTAGTGATACTGAATTTACCCATTTGACGAGACTTCCGACAGCTTCTCTTCAACCTAAAGACCTGTTGTTCGACGAAGCGTCTGTTTCCAAGTAAATTTCAAGCATAGCCCATAGTTTTTCTAATGGCTCGGATGACGTATCTTGTATGCTCATAAAACGTTGTGTTGTGCTACGTCCATCGTGTCTATATTGTGTTATTTATTTAATTTATTTTGGTGTTTTTCCTAAACAGTGGAAGCTTTCTTTGATTATTCCTTTGCACAAGAAGGGCAATAAGTGCGACATCTCTATTTACAAACCTGTCGCTAATCTAAGTTGTATTGGTAAGATATTTGAAGATATGGTTTGAGATAATTTGTACTTTCACTACAAGGCTTTCCTGCGCTCTTTTCAATATGGCTACTACGACTAACTTGTTAGAGTTTACTAATTTCTGCATTTCTGCTATTAAAAGCGGAAGGCAAAACGATTGCACTTTCATGGATATTAGTAAAGTTCCCGGTCGAATTAATCACAAGATTTTAATTCATAAGTTGACTGTTCTTAGTGTTCCTTCTATCTTTGTCAATTGATAGATAATACTTCTGGCGTTCCTTAAGGCAGCCATCTCGGACCACTCCTTTTTATTATTTTCATTAATGATATATCTTTGATTCAGGGTAAGAAAAAATTGCTGATAATAAGAAAATGTTGATAAATATCACGTGAAAAAGCTGTTGATTTAGCGCCAAGTAAATTTTTATTATTTTCTAGTAAACATATTCTTGATTCAACTTTTGGTTGCTTGTATCATTATCCAGTAAATTAAACTAAACTAAATTTTCTCATTAATAGAATAATAGAATAAAACTAAGCATGCTGAAAATTCATATTCATGTTATCTTTCTGATATTCAGAAAACTTTTATGCCAAATTCAAGCGACCTGTTTACTTGAATTAAACATTGAAAGATTAATATAACTAAACGAACAATCTATAAATATCTTATTTTGCAAATTAATTGAACTACAGTTTTGCTAAAATGTGCTAAAATATATACCATAAAACGCATAGATTAAGGAAACTAATGATAGATTTTATGTATTAGTATACACTTACAGCAGTAGTATCATTAATTTTCATTACCAACAATAAAACAATTAAAATGAGCATCTCTTCAAGTTTTAACTTTTATTTCTTACTACAAGCTTAAAGCTATCTTAGCTTAAAACATGGTTTTGTTTTTAACATCTTGAAATATTAGGTTATTAAAAATAAGTGGAAGAACAACTATTTTTATAGACTATAACTATAAAAACGATTAAATTGTGAAAAAAGTCCCTTTTCCCAGTTCTGAGCCCCCCTTTGACCACTTATGAGCCATAAGCCATTGCTAGTTCCAAGCCCCCATTTTCAAAACGAATTTATAAGTTTAAGCGATCGTTTATTGTAATTTAAGTGCTTTCTTCCTAACAAAAACTCGAAATTAAAAAATTGATAACAAAATATTTTATATTTCTTGGAAAAAAAAACAAGATATAGCAGAGAAACGGAAAAAATTCACCACATTGTATGCATAAAAAGTAGTGCATGCTAATACTTTAAGTACATATTTCGCACGTGAAGCATCTACTACATAGCGAAGCAGTAGCATGTACTACTTTTTATGTATATTTTTAGGAACATTTAGAGCAACTAAATATTTTGAAGCTTGCATACTCTATGCAGCTTTTATGGAAAACTTTCGAGCACTGAGAGCATGCCACACCATCGTTTGTAACCGTTACAAAGTTTTAGCACAGCTATAACATAATCCAGATATTATGCTATTTATGTTTTCATTAGTTTTGCCAGATTCATTATTTTCGGAAAATAAGTCGCGGACATGCATTTAATTCTTTAAAGCAATTCGTGTAGAGACATCAAAGGTGCCAATATTTCCTTTTGAAGGGTTTGTTCGTTTTTTTTAGTCCTGGCATTGATTCTTACCGGGTTTTGTTTTCTTTCAATTTTTCTTTTCAATATTTGGGCTGCCTTTTCTTCTCGTTTTTAACTGTTTTATTCCCTTTTAGTTTTCCGTTCTTCTTTCAATTTGACTTCTAAAGCTTTATTTTCCATCTTTGTTTCTTCTAATTGTCGAAAAGCAGTTGAGGAAACAATAAAACTTCTTCTCTCCGTTTGTTTTATTCCTTTTCTGACTGGTATAAGCAAGAATTGTTCAAAAACAATTTCATTGGATTCGGTTTCATTATAAGGCTGCAATGAACATAAATTAAAAACGGCCTTAAAAGAAACAAAAACTATGAATACTGCATGATATTCCTGTTCCTGATCTTTATTATTTGAAAGTTTCAGGAAGTCATCTGAATAGGTACACGCTGATGTCTCGAAATTTTGAAATTGTCCGATTATATTTTCCCCTAAAACTTCGACAAAACGTTAGTCTTTTCTTTCTCTCTTGACACATTTTCTATGGTATTTGACTCTTGCGTATTTTCATTTTGCTTTGTCGTTTTACCCTTAAAAGAACAAAAACTATGAATACTGCATGATATTCCTGTTCCTGATCTTTATTATTTGAAAGTTTCAGGAAGTCATCTGAATAGGTACACGCTGATGTCTCGAAATTTTGAAATTGTCCGATTATATTTTCCCCTAAAACTTTCTCTCTTGACACATTTTCTATGGTATTTGACTCTTGCGTATTTTCATTTTGCTTTGTCGTTTTACCCAAGCATTTCGAGTAATCGATTGCATCTGCGTTAAAAGGGCAAAGGCCACAAGTCCGAAACCCATTAACGATCGCCTCAACTGTGATACAAGTATCGACGACAGTTTTAAGTATGGGAGCAAACTCCGTTCTCGTAATTTTTTTGTCCAAATTATTACGCCTTCACTTGAGAATAGCTTGCTGCCAACCATATTTATTGGGTTTAAAAACAGATACATCGGCGGGCTGTAGTTCGGGTATAGACACATCAAAATTATTTTGAGCCTTTTACATAAAGTCGAGAGAGAATAGGTAAGATGTGTCTTATGACCATATACCAATAAGATTATTGGAAACTCGACACATTTCTCTTACAAATCAGCGTAGAGGACATGTTCTACATAGTATAGGAAGACTTCAGATGTCATTCCAACCCGAGTCGGTCTTTTGCCATTTAATACCATCAGGTAAAGAGGATAAAATATCACTTTGCATTCGTTTGTATGGATAAATAATCATGGGTGGGACCACGTATCCACTGGCGGAAAAAGAAAACATTACAGTCAAGTTCTCCTTAGCTTGACCGCGATCGGCTTCGTAGACGTTCCGTGAGCCTAAATAAGTAGAACAAACAATTTAAATGTGATACTTTATATATCTATACTAAGCAAATAAGAAAAATCTACCTTACGGTGTCATAGCTTTTCCACTTTTCGGGCACATCAAAAAGTTGGTCTCGTCACCATTAAAGACGCGCTCAGGATAATTCAGTATTTCTCGATAACCTTTCTTACTAACATATTCCTCAAACTGAAAGAACCAATTTCGAATGTCGTTTTCAGACACCTTCGAACTGGCATCAGGTACTGCCTCCGGTGTCCTTATGGCAAAAATAGGGTGGCGTTTTAAGACAGCCTTATACCATTTATCACCGGGCATATTATTTTTGAACAGGTTCGGCCTTGGTGCGTTGTCCAGGAATTCTTTAACAGATGATTGTACATCTAGCTTGCGTCTGGGAAATCCCTTTTCATGGTTTGATAAGAGCCATTGAACAATTAGCTGCTTCTCGTTTAAACTCAGAATAGAAGGGGGACCTGGTATGTTCTCTTTTGTACGATTATGTAATCGATTTTGAATGGTACCACGCGGGATTTTATATGTTTTGGATGCCTCATGAATGGAAAGTCCATTTCGAATGCGTTCAATAGCTAATTGTAGGTCATCTTCAGATATGTCTATCTTTTTGACATTTTTATCGAACCTGTTTAAATACAATGTGCCCAAGTGTTTGATTTATTTTAATATTAGGTATACGAACAATTCAATTTTATTTTATTTAAATAAAAGAATTAAAGTATATAGGCCCTGGTCTATGTAGTACAAATATTAGGGGGCTCGAAACTGGAAGTCTTAAATTGCTCCAAAAAGCCCTGTTTTGAGCCCCTGGCTCACAAATGGAAAATGTAGATAATAGGCTTCCAGTTACGAGCCCCTGGAATAAAAGCAAATGAATAATCTTTATCAAGAATATTTTATTAAATAAACCTCTTAATCTATGTCTAGATTCATAAAATACTATCACGCTTACGCGCTTTTTTTGATTTGGCAAAGAAATAATACTATTAAAAACTCGGTTCCT
This sequence comes from Dioctria rufipes, assembly GCA_963924295.1. Classification (NCBI taxonomy): domain Eukaryota; kingdom Metazoa; phylum Arthropoda; class Insecta; order Diptera; family Asilidae; genus Dioctria; species Dioctria rufipes. The sequence continues at coordinate 117,825,456 of OZ002740.1, forward strand.
TAGCAAAAACACTAGCACTACGCACTATTGCATGAACTGTTTACTTTCACTATTAGAAACAAAATGAAACCGATTCTCTATTTACTAAACATGAGTGAGTCATTTTACTAAAAATGCACTTTAACCGTTATTTCCACTTCAGGCTTATTAAAAAGGAAAAAACAAAGGGGCTCGAAATTGGCAGGGGGCTCGTAGCTGAGTGTTTTACCCTATGCCTATTCTTTTAAACGGTTTTTCATTTTTTATTAAATACAAGTTATTTCAAGTGATATCAACTTTCTAACTTTTGAAAAAGAATTCATTTCATACATTCTTAAATGTTTTGTAAAATGCTTCTGACTATTTCCACTGGCACGAGTATGTTTTTGAAAGTGTTGTTATACATGTAAATTAACCGTTTGATTTTATCCCAAGAGCAAAAAAACTTATGTCATGCATTTATTGAAATTAAGGAAATGATTCCTTGCTAAATTCTATTTATTTGTATGATGTTTATTGGGTTCTAAATTTTTATCACATTTTCATGCAGAAAGACTGGGGATAGCGGCGAACGATTTCTGCAGGAGCTTTAAGGACTAGGAGGAAATCGAATCCGTTCAACACGTGCTTTGCGAGTGCCCCGCTCTGATGAATAAAACAAGTAGGTTACTGAGTAGCTACTTCTTTTAAGTCTGGGGGAGCTGCAAAACAAATAACTTAGATATATCCTGGGTTTTCTGAGAGGAATAGGATGGATCTAGGTAAAGAGTGTTGGAGATATCATGAGATCCCTAAGGGAAGTAGGATTGATCTGGGGCGGCTTGAAAAGGTTATCCCATGGGGTCTAGGGGACTCATTAGATGTCTAAGTGATGCAGGCTAGTTGTCTTGCGGTACCCCTCTTACCTAACATAACCCAACTGTGCTTAATAAATCTAAGATTTAATATTAGTAAAAAATTCTTTCCGTGTTTTGTTTAATTCAAACATCTTCCGCATTGTTTCTAATGAAAATTAGTGTGAAATTCTAAACTTGAACTTACGACCCCTTTCATGAATGGTGTGCTATTATTAACGGTCTTCCTCCCAACATTAACAAATATACTGCTATGTTCTTTTCTCGTAAAAAGAGGCCTTTGGACTTTAGTTATACTTTAGATGGATGCTAATTAACTAGACTTGACAAAACCAAAGATTCCTTAATACTCGTCTTTCTTTCGAGGATCATATTAACACAATTTTTGCCAGGGTAAATGCTATTCTGCGGTTTGTGAAAAGATGGTCAAAGGAGTTTAATGATGCATTCATAACGAAAGTCCTTTACTGCACATTCGTTAGACCCATTTTGGAGTATGCCAGTCCGGTCTGGTCTCCCTTCTATGCTGTATACATAAATCGCATCGAGACTCTACAGTGGAAATTCGTTCAATTTGCCCTGCGTGGACTTCATTAGGACAACCCTATTATTCTACCTCCGTATGTTGACAGGCTTAAACTCTTTCCTTTGGATTTTCTTGAGCAAAAACTTCCAGAGTTGTTTTTGCAATTCGCCCGAGCTAGGTGCTCTTCCTACATTTCTAAAACAATTCCCTCTAAATGGTTTGCATTCAGGTAAACACACAAACATATCAAATTAAAGCATAAAAGTCAAATGCCTGGAAAAGTAATTTTATTCGACAAGGGTAGGTAATGTTTTTGTGCATATTTTACTCTCTGTTCTTTTTGGATCATTAGCATAATTATCATTTAAATCAGCGGCTTATACCCCCAAAATATATATTCTGCCTCCATGCCTCATCAGTCGGGCATTATCGTAATCCGCATTCAACCTAGCGCAATTTTGTACACGTGCCTCTACCTATAATATTACATGAGGGAAAATATTTTCACCTCTTGACCGTAAATTCGTAGAAAGAAGCTGAGAATATTGTAGGGAAAATGAATTGGCCTATCCCAAACAGGGATACCAAGGAAAGTAAATAAATGATAGAACGAAACCAACCCTATAGTAAGAATCCCCTCGCACAATAGATGTTGTGCGGTTAAATGTCAAGCCTAACAAGAATAAGTGATTGTGGCACGCTTGACACACGAGATACTATCCCATTTCAGGATAACCCTTACCTGCAATATTGATGTCAATTCTGGCTGTACATAAATGAATAAGAAATGACCCAAAGGTGAATCTCTATTTGGGACCCTCCTTCCTTATGGCAGGGCACGCGACACATTTAGACCTTTTGCATGCTCTTATCTGGTAGAAGCCTTTAACGAATGTGCGGCATTTCAAATAGTTTTTGCAGACTATATACATCGGTCTAACCAAGAAATAATTCCTAAAATATTAAAATCACTTGGCCTTATTATGGCGCGAAACGAGTAGATTTGACCCCTATAACAACGTCTTGATGAGAAATTTTGTTGATGGGTTGAAAAAAGGGACAAACCTACAAAGACGATTTTACAACCGGAGAGACGAGATACGGAAACTGGTTCAAAGCAAGTCCTTTGCTTTTGGTCCAGTTTCAACACAATAGGATGCTGTACTGTAAATAATGCATCTACAACTAGTATAAGGGGAACGCGGTATACAATTCCACAGCGCTACAAGAAATTTGTCTCGTGGGAATTTTGCTGTTAATATCGTCATCACTTTTATCATCTGCGCCTGTGAATGCATCTCATGAAATTTTAACTGAAAACCTATGTAACGAGACATAAGCCTTGAAAATAAAAGGAAGGTGAGGAAATTTATTCAGGCTGTAGGAATTTTAAAAAACCGATTTGACTTGTAACAGCTGGTTCAAAGGTTTGAGGAAAAGGTGACTGCAAACGAAAAAAAAAACTTAGTGAGAGAGAAATTTTTAGGGGTATTAATGTCTTCTTAAAAGTTCGTGCGTTTTCAAATCTTGAGAAATTCATTAATGGAAAGATTTTTCTTTAATGTAAGAGATTGTGGGAGGGCTGCTATTACTTTTTCGGAAGCTGCCAATTAGTTTCCAGCGGCAAGATACAATTTTGGCATGATATAAAATATAATCGAGGACTAAGGAAGTGAAAAAAGGAAATTAGATAGTAAAATTTTCCACGAATGCACATTCCATATCGTATGGAGATAAGAGTTAGAGATAAATTAAATAAATTTAAAAGTCAAGAGGCAGTCATAGTTATTAATTATCATCGAGAAGGAATATGATCTATGAGCGAAGAGCGGGCAATAACAATGGACTAAGCGCATTACGTGCGAAACGATTATTCTGTTTGATATCATGTATAAAAACGATTCCCTACATTTTTCTCCTCTTACCAAATGAGCTATACTTATTTTTATTTTTTTCGTTCTTGTGGGAGTTTCAGGTAAGTCACTTGATTTTATGCTATTCTTTTACTTATTTATTTATTTAGTTGAGATAGATAGATAGACGAACTAATGCCTAGAAGAAGGTGGCTCAACGTTAACGCAGTGAGATTGTTATGATCGTTTATTGAGCCATCTCAACAATTAAAGACTTGTGCTCCGAAAGCTTAAGCTAGGTGGACGAAATCTAAATGTTGCAAAGACAGTTAAGCAAAAATGATGAACGTGAAAATGAGAAACGTGCTATTCTTCCAATGTAAATATGAATTTGGCATGCCATTTCGTTATAATTTATACGGTACTTTGCTTGTAGCTTCTTAGTAGATTTAGAATAAATTTTATAAATTTGCTAAAATCTGCTAGTTTTAGAATAAATTTTATAAATTTGCTAAAATCTGCTAGTTTTAGAATAAATTGTATAAATCTTCTAAAATCTGCTAGTTAAGTAAGGACGAAATCAAAATAATTTTTCTAGTTTTTTGGACAAAGCTACCAGACATATTTACCCATTATTTTTAATAAAGTGGAATATGTATGAAAAGATGACCAAATTTGCCAAATTCAATTAAAATTTGTGACAAAGGCGAGAAAATATTCCACTATTTTCAAATTATGTTTAACTCAAACAAAGAATTTTTCTAATTCAAGAATTCCACGAAATTAATTTTCTAATTTACAATTTTTAAACTCCGCATTTTATACAAATATTGACTTCAGAAGTTGATTTAAAAAAAAGCATGCAATTATTATGTTAATAAGATTTCAGTTTATAAGTTAAAATGAATGCGCAAATATTTTTGGTATTGCTTTATCAAAAAAAGAAAAAAAAAAAACATTAATAGACGGAAAAAAATTCTCCATTTGTGGGCTGATATTGGCTTTGGGCTTTTGTTTTGTAACACTTTATTATTTAATACGAACAGTGTATAGGAAAAGGGGTTTAATTTAATTTAATTTTAATAGCTGAAGAAGATGTAAGTTAAAGTATCTATACTCTTTACACACTCATTATATATTTGCATTTAGTAAGTGCAGAAGAATAGACGCCATCCAGCAATGACGAAGCATGTAGAGGACCCAAATTTAATAAGCGGTAGTCCTCGCAGTCATGTTGAAATCGCAAAAGAGACAAACAAGTTAGTATAGCACATAATGCATGAAATGCTAAATGAAATTTTTTCACATCACTTTTTCATAAAGTCTTGGCATCTGATTATATCTGTGGGCCGAGTTAACGTCCAAATAACTTTAAAGATAAATAATCATTTGCATGTAAAAGTTTACATAGGCCTTCCTGCTCCAATGTTCCTCGCGCAAAGTGGAAGTGGATAATCAATAAAAACTTTTACATGGTAGGTTATGTATGTTATCCCACCAAATATGTATTTATATTAAAAATATCTTCTAATAAAGGATGCATTGGTTTTAAAAAGGCTGATTATTAATTCGTACATACCTAAAGCAAAGTTTCGTTTGAATCTGAGATCAGATAATAATATCTCATATTCCAAATAATAAGACTTTCGATCAGCATAACATATCTTAAAAATTAATTTCCAAAAACACAAAACCACTTCAGTCAGACAAGTAAATGCGCGCACCCACCCATAAGCAAGATTATGAAATAATATCGGAACTTAATGCCCAAATACATTTGGCGTTATTGGCACTTCAAGGTCTGGTAAACTCGTTTCTACCATTAAACGGTTATACCGTCTCGTGTTGTTCGTAATCAGCATATGAAATGGGTTTCCTCCCCTAAGAAAATAAGGGCATATCAAGAGACGTCGTCCATAAGAGATGCCGATCACATCTTTAGCACATACTTTGATTGCTTTCGATTGCTTCAAAGTATAAAAAGTAGAAATAACGACTTTCCTCATAGATGAAAAACTAAGGAGAGAATAGGCCTATGGGGTGCAGAACGGAAGCCTGTTTTGAGTAACTTTCCTGTTCGTTAGGGAACGAATACGCCTGCTGCTACCACTCGCAACATTACATTGGTGGCAACAGCTAATGTTCAGTGGTGCTATGGTAGAACGAATAACGTTTTAGGACACATTGTATCCAGCATTCAAAGATACAACGGAAAACTATAGAGGAAAATGATTTTTCTCTTGTTTTTCCAATTTTTCCGCATTAAACTTATAATAAATACTCGAATCACGTTCCACCGAAATTATTTCTTTTGTTCTGAACGGAAAGATTTCGTTCTTGGTTTGATGGTTTCTTAACTTTTATTTTGAAAGGAACTTAACCAATAAATAGGTCTGCGTTCCTTTCCATCACTTGGTGCGGAGCAATTTCGAACATGACTTGACTGAATTATATGAACAGATATAAAAAAGCTTGCATCATTCGTTGAATTTTCATTGTCACTCATAAAGCAATAATAAGGTAATGTTTTTATAATAGGGCAGTCCTTGAACGAAATATCTCTAAGCCCACGGGCTGTTTTAAAAATAACTGTGATGTATGTGTCACATAAATTGCATTTTAGTATGTGCCTGGTTCTAGAACAACTATATATTGAAGGGATCTTCTTGTTTTGTCGAGTTAAGGGAACCATTTACTATGTTCGCTTGATATAAATCTTCCCAACAAATATATGGCGCTGTGAAATTTATGTGTTTAACAGATGAAATCAAAAGTGTCAAAAAGTTCAATAAAACATTCATAAATTTTTAGAAACTTTTCACAGCTATAGTAACGTTAAAGACACTTCAAATTTGGGAAAATTAGTAGAAACTTAAAAATAATGACATTGCGATAAACCTCATTGTTCATAAAAAAAAGTCAAAGAAAAATTTTGGAAAACTTTGCCACAGAACCTAGACTGACTCATTCAATCTGTGATTTCTTTATAAACGTGCTCTACTCCTATATCCGTTTTCCACCCGTTATTTAAAAAATTTGAAGAAACAGAGACCATTAAAACAATTCACGTCTAATGTAATGTAAAGCCAGTTTTTTAAAGTTAGAAGTACGAAATTGAATACAATTTTAGAAATAATTTCTTAAATTCATATAATAAAAACAAAATTTTCGTTGCACTGACGATACACAACTGACTTGTCATATAGTTTTAATAACAATATCAACTAGGTCTTGGAAGTGGTAACGACACTACTCATTGAATTATCTACAAAATTTGTGTCTCGCATATAAAAAAAAATACAGAACAACCTACCGTTAGTTGGTTACAAGCAGATGGTTTTGAGACGAAATTTTTTTCAATGTTCAGAATGAGGTGACCGTGCATATAGTTTTTCAATTTTATTCTATTTTTCCATTTAACAAATTGATTTTGATTCAAGTCCTCAACTGCGGTAAGCTAGACGACATCTTAACATTAAGATGGCAAATGATGAGAATTGAGTTAAAACTGTCTTACGTGGCTTAAACTGTTGAATGTCGTGCAAAACTCTTAACAAAACCTGATATCAATTTTGTACTTATATACGGCTTTCAGTATTTTGTGAATAGCTATACTCACCCAGTTGCCAATGTAATTTATTTTTACAATAACAAATTCTAATTTTCATGCAATAATCAAATCCGCCTCAACTGTGGGCAATGTAACTATCTTGGAATTTAATAATTTCTTTCCTTGGAATTTAATAATTTCTATCCTTGTGTGATTTCTACAATTAGCCATCAAAAACTCACAAGGAAATTTCCAGTTGATTGAAACTTTAGAAACAACAAAAATTGTAAAACGCTTCTAAGGTAAATTATAATGTGCGGCGGTGTCTAGGGAAATGATCAAGTAAAATGCAATTTAAATCCGAGATATTTGTAGCAATATATACCTCACGGGAGAATGAAAGTTTGACGACTTTTATCTCAGAGCACATTCTATCAAATCATGTATTATGAATTCACTTCAATTCCTCCAAAAATGACCTACTTTTCGTATTGCAGCCGTCAGTCGAAATCACTTTAAAGAAGAAGAGCACTTTAGTTGATTTGATTTAACGTATCATGGGAATTCTAAAGAAATGAAAAGAATCATCAAAAATTGAGGTAAAACCCAAGGGACGCGCTACAAAGTCTGATGAAAAATATTCCGAGCTCTACTCAAATCGCTTGCTTAATAAAGCCATATATTGCACAATGGTATAGTTCAACAAACCAAAGGTGCATTTATACACATACCTAAATATACATACTACAACATATGCTAGGACAAAGATGCTTATATCGCAGCTATAGCGTTCCGTAAAACTATAGTTTCCTTTCCTCAAAAGAATGGCAGAATATATCCTGCATGTCGGCACACAAAAATTGCAAATGTAGTTTGTGTTTCATCTAGGTACCACAGAACTTTACTTAATAAATGTGTGCCAGACATTTTATTGTTGCCTTAATAGTACTCAAAGCGGTAGAGTCGACAATACATAGATAGAGCATGACCAAGGAGATGATTGCGGATTTTCATCCAGAAGAGTGCGACAAAAATTCTGATGGAAAATACTGTACAGGCTGGCCGACAAAGGCATAAAAAATATGCTCTTCCTTAGCAGAGGAAATATACACAATATATCCACAAACAACACTTGTTGACAAGCATAAGCCGAACCATCTTTCTAAATCGAAGTGAAGTTATTCTCGTTAGATGAACATCGTATAGTTCAGCTCGACTTTTCAAGTTTTCCTTCAAATATGCATACATATACATATATATATATATATATATATAAGCTATATATATAAGCCATATAAACATATGAATACATACTATAAAACAGGGTGGCCTACGGAATAGCAATCCGACAAATCTGCACGATACTCTGTGTGCAGTAGAAAAAGGAATACTATACATGCCGAAAACAGAGATAGGGTGAATTGCCTTTGTCCTACACTTTATACCAGATGTTACGTCTGAGGCCAGTAATCGATTGCTTAATGGAGTTCGTTGCAAGCATGCTCGGGCTCAATGTAGCGCAATTTTCAATATTGGAAAATAATTTCTTATAAATTTTATTGTTATCCGGCAATTTGAAATTCTCCTCTGTATTTCCGCACAGAGAAAATTTGAAATTATGCGAATTAAGATGACATGAAAAATAAATAATTGAATGGACATACTAAGAAGCATCTATTCAGAATACGATCAAGATTAATACAAAATGAGCTGGTGATTATTATAATATGTATATTACTGAAAGAAATAACTCTGTTGTATTTATACAGTGTGCTTCGAACCCAGTAAAGGTATACCATATAATTCTTTGACGTAAGCTGACCACCGGAGCTAAATACATCCATTTAAAAATATTCGTAAAGCCTGGTCGGAATAAACGCTTTTGTAGCACCTTATGGATTTTAGTTGGTGTTGAATTATTGAACTTGCAAGAAGGTACGAGTATTACTTCTTAGGCTCTTCCCTGACGGATTGGAGCTATGCAATACGGTAGCGACATAGTATCGGTACGATATTTGTCCCGGCGCGTCTATGTCGTACCGCATAGAACTCCCTCAGGGTCATACATACATGCTGAACTAAATCAGCAGACATTTTCTTAAGTTCAAGGCAAAATTCACTAGTCAACGCGATAAATGCCGCTTATCGGCTGACAAGACATGCCACAATTGTTACGATTCCCAAGGAAGTTTGTCTTTGGCAGTGTTAAATGTAAAGAGTCAAGTCCGTCCCTGCCGTGTAATGTCTATAGTTAAAACAGGTAATACTGCGCATATGTTTTTTGCAGGAAATGACTGTCTGTACTTGCTCGGATTGGCCTTAACTTCAACTGGTTAGAGCTCTGGAAGTGTAGGGAATATTGCTTGAGAAAATTCTTCCTGGTCGAGAGTTTTGTATATAATTAAGAAAAAAAAAAAAAAAAAAAAAAAAATTTAAAATCCAATGGGAAGCAGAGATCTTATATTTTGATCTGGTGCCATCCACTTTAAGGAGTGTGTTTTTGTATCTAGTCGAAAAATAATATTGTAAAACTAGTTCATATTTATATAATTGTGTAAAATAAGCTACTTAATATTCTTTGAATTATGTAAGGTAATATTAAGGTACCTACGTGAAATCTTATCTAGGAATTTTGAATAATTTTGTGCACTTACTGGATTTTCATTTTTTTTAAATAGAGCTTTACTAAAATTTGCATTTCTAAATTGTTAAATTATAATTTAGGTTGTTTTTTTACGCTAGTTAAAGTTTCGCAAAAGCTAGTTAGCGACAAATTGCTATAATAGAAACAATGTTTTTTTTTTATTTCTGCTTGCTGCCCGACATAATGAGATTTAGTTCTAAAGGTGAAAGGTAACATTTAAAGTAAAAGCTCAGTCCAGGGTTCTATTAAGAAAATTTAAAACAAAACATTAATCAAACTTCACTGAACGTACATAACCATAAAAGAAAATACTCAACAACCTTTATATAACCTTTATACAGGGTGCCCCGAATTAGGATGGCCATATGAAAGGAGCTGATAGATCTCGGTAAGAAACGAATGTATGGGAGGGGGGGGGGGGGGTTATAACCTCACCCCCCGGGAGCTACGGGGTCTGAAGTTTTTTCCCAGTGTTGAGTGTGTGCTTCAACATAATTCCCAATATCTCCTAGGGTTTTTTTTAAATATCGGAATGCGTCTTTTTCTAGTCGATGGCTAATCAATTGCCCATTAAGGAGGTTTGAAATTCTTTTCCTGTTGTTAATGTCTTCGAAGTTATAGCCCTCAAAGTAAAAATGTTGAGGCCAAAAGTTCATTTTTTCGGATTCAAATGAAATTATCTCACCATTTTACCCTATTATTTTTTTTCAGCTTAGAAGAAATCCCAATCGGTGCTCTATAAGTTAGTCTTCACAGCACACAAAAATATTTGACTGTTCTCAAATCATATCGTAAAATGTGCAGGTCTTACCTGAATTCAATTTTATAAATTTAAGGTTTTCACTAGAACAAACTGAAACAAAGTGAAACATTTTTCTGAAATAACTACAACAATTTTCAGTAATCTATTAAAACAGAAAATGTATTTGAAAGGAATGATGACAACGTGGTGACTGAACCGCAACTGCACTAACCCATGTATGCATGATTGGTCACATCCTCAAATTTAAAGCAAGCCATAAATCAATTCAAATTTTTGAACGACTTACAGGTAATTTGGAGGATAGGGTAGAGTAGGTACCACACAGATCCGTGTTTGCAGTAACTTACCAAAGATTGCGGGAGAGTGGAGCAGTCAGCAGACGAAGAGAAGACGCCCGACGATCAGCATTTATGGTCGAAGCAGAAGAACGAGTTCCAGATCTAATAAGGAGAGACCCTACAATAAGCATAAGAAGAATCTCTCTTCTCTCACCTGTTCAGCAGCTCTTACCCACGGATTTTGGGAAGCGATGGAAATTCTGCAACTGGATACTTGAGCATGACGTGGAAGACTACACATTTTTGGAATTTTTTCGAATACATTTTCTGTTTTAATAGATTACTGAAAATTATTGTAGTTATTTCAGAAAAAGGTTTGACTTTGTTCTGGTGAAAACCTTAAATTCATAAAATGGGATTCAGGTAAGACCTGCACATTTTACGTTATGATTTGAGAACGGTCAAATATTTGTGTGTGCTCTGAAGACTGACTTATATAGAGCATCAATTGGGCTTACTTCCAAAATGAAAAAAAATACAAAAATAATAGGGTAAAATGTTGAGATAATTTCATTTGAATCCGAAAAAATGAATTTTTTTACTCAAAATTTTGAAGGGCTATAACTTCGAAGACATTAACAACAGGAGAAAGAATTTCAAACTTCCTTAATGGGCAATTGATTAGCCATCGATTAGAAAAAGACGCATTCCGATATTTAAAAAAACCTAGAAGATATTGGGAAATATGTTGAAGCACATGTATGGGTGGGTGGGGGGTGAAGTTAGACTCCCCCATACATTTTTTTTGTTTCTTACCGAGATCTGTCACCTCCTTTCATATGGCCATCTTAATTCGGGACATCCTGTATATAATCGAATGCACAGTTATTTTTTTTGACGGATGTACTAAAGTACAACTCGAGTCAAAAAAACAAAAATAAACATTGGTAAAGAGTTCGATATTGAAGACGAAGGGAACGATCGCATAAAAGAAAAACGGTTACCAGGAAACTTAAAATTACAAAGGAGGAATCTATAGGGATCCTTGGACTGAAGCAGGATTTCTTTTTTCTATTAATGTCTTTGTTTTACGGCACGACTCTGGAAGATCAAGGAGGATTTTTTTTTAAATTATATTGTGTATGGGCCGACACTAATGTTTTTTTTGTTAAAGTGAGTGATTCCCAGTGATTTGTTGTCCAGTTTATTTCAAAACCCGTTTCGTGATATACCCGCAGCAGAGAAAACCACGTGGAGCTCATTTAAAAACATAAACCAACCACCTCGTCTCCTGAGTCAGCTAGCACGTACCGCGGAGTACGTAGCATAAATTGAAAATTTGATCACCTTAACATCTTGTGATCCGTGTATAACCTATGGAACAATTTCGCATGGGAATCATAAAACGAAGCATCTGAATATTTATTTATATACAAGTTCCATGATATATCTAGTAATAACGAATTTACAAGCAAAAACTCTTTTTAACTTTTGAACGTGTATAAGGTGCAATTATAATTATTTTTGAGAATAAAAAAGCTGAAAGAAAGAAAATTTACAGCAGGAAAATTAAAAGGTCGTAAAGGTCATAGACATCACAGAATTGTTTTTTTTTTGTTCATCGAAACTATGGTTATCACCAAAATTGCATTACATGAATTCCAGTCACATTTTTGGATTTGCGATAAGTGGCGGTTGTTTTTTTGTGCATGGAAGATCGTCTCTTGCTATTGTTGTTGGCGCCAAAGTGTGATCTGTATGCAGCTGTTTGATAGATTGATAATTTTTGTAAATAGGTTAAATTTTTAGTTCGTCTAATTAATTGAAATCTGGATTAATTTAACTTATTTTCCAATCAGTCAGATTGTGTTTATGCCTATGTTTATGTGCCGTGAGTTCGTGATTGCTGTGAAGTACATAATATTATGTAATTGCATTCCTTCTTCCTCCATCCCACATAATATTGTATAGTGAATTACTTTAAAGTTACTCCGACAGATATAAATCTTTGTTCTACTGATTTTCGGAATATTATGTTCTTTGATTAACTAATCGATAATAAATTGTTAATGATTGCTTGAAGTTTGGTTCCTCTCGGCCTTCATGCCGGTGAGTGGAGGTTTTAGCTTTATTTTGCAACTTCAGTTTGTTCTCATTAGTGCTAACTATTCTGTGTCATCATATTAGTGCTAAATCAACAGAGGTGAACATTTATTGGAATTTGGTTGGAAAAAAAGGCTAATGTTTAGTTTATTATAATCCAATCCGGTGAGTTATTCTCTTTTTCACTCGAAATTTTGGAAAGGAACAACTTTTTCTACTTTCTTTTGTACCGACGCTATTTTTCATTATAAGTTCTCTAGTTTTATGTTGGTACTTTCTTTTGAAAAATAGTTTTCCTAGCATACGTACACACATACATGCACGCCCGCTACATGAAGGATTTGGAATTTAAAGTTTTGAATGTGAAAGATTTAAATGCTGGTTTAAGGAACGTACTGAAAATTAAATGACATTTAAATTATTTAAATTTAGGTGATAAATCTACGATTAACATTTTGAAGATGCTCAGTTAATCATTTCAAAGTAATACCTGCAGTTCATTCAGAAGTTTAAAATTTTATTTTGGAATTTTTTGTTGTTGTCGATGTTTGAGTACGTATAGATAGTAGATCAGAATTTGATTGCGTAGTTTGGAAAATCATTTGAATTTAGTGAGAAAAAAGTAACCGAGATGCTTTAAAATTTTCTTAATACGAAGTGACTAGTTGTGCTAATTTAGTCTATGCATTCTTTCTCACCGCAAAAATAAATTGTTTATGCAAGGTGTCTATTTGGCAGTCTTTGTTAAAAGTTAAATACAAGTGCGTAAAACATTACTCATATATTAATATCTGCAAAGTATAGTTCAGTGGGAATTTATTATTCTTGTTTCATGATCGTTAATAAATAACCACAACTTTATTTAAACTTCTTGTCAATAAGACAATATTTTTATGCTTAATTTTCATTGCGAATTAAGTAACTGTAACCCTGTACATAGACATATCCGGTGTTTTTAGTCGGTCTGAAGATATTCAAAGTCTTTTGTATTTCTGAGGTTATAAACTTGAACTTTACATAGCTATCATTTAGTGCTATTAATTACTATTAACAGACAGCTTTTTCTCAATCTCGATAAAATACAAATTTTATTGGTTCCTTATTTTGGTTTATCCTGATCAATATTCTTATCAAAGTTAATTTTTTTTCACTTTGTGAGGTTTTTGTTTTAGTACAATGGTAAGCATCTTACGTCTGTACTCAGAACGTTTAATTAAAGATTAAGTATTATTTTAGGCATCATATAGTCCAAGAAGCCAACTAATATACGTCGAGCTAGAGGTTATCATTAGTTGTGTGTCATTTTAGTAGTAATATTGTTTTAGCTTTTGTTTTTTTTACACCTTAAATTTCCAAGGTACGGTTCTCAATAGTATTTATTTTCGTACTCAATTTGTGAATAATACATAGTTTATCTTAACATGGAGATTAATCGGCTTAATCAAGAAGAGCTTACTTACGAGCTAACCATTCGTGGTCTTCCAACGGGGAAAGTCGAAGAGATGAGAGCTAATTTAAGGACGCCGCTTGAATTAGAAAGGTCGGGGAAATGCGTGTTTGTAGAACAATATCCAATTCCAGCTGAAGAGGATATGGATGCATTGCGTAAGAAACTAGACGAGATTATTGGTATAAACATTCTTGTTCTCTTAAAGCGTGATTTTGTGTTCTTCTCCTTCTACTATGTCCTTCGGACAGAAAAGAACGCAACTATAAATAAAATTAAGAATTAATACAATTTATAAAAGTACACAGTAAAAAAATTCTTGATTTTTACTTTAATTATAGTAGTAACATTTTACAAAGTAGAGTAGGAATTTTATAAATTGATATTAAAACTTACACATTAGTAAGAGTCAACTAAAATGTGTAAAAGACGTACGTGTTTGTAACTTTTACATTAGTTCTTTAACATTGCTTTCATGGATAGTAAAATTCAATTCTTGTGCTTAATTTTACTATGGTTTTCTAGAAATTTTAACTACGCCATAGTATTTATCAGACAAGTTGAGATAAGCTGATAGCGTCAGCTCAGATTTGTTAAAACCGTAACGTGTTTTTAAAGGAACTTATAATAATAAACGTGCAAAAAAGTGAGTGGAAGTTGCAAGATTATGTTCAAGTGTAGAGCAGTGAAAATATTGAACTGACCTTAAAATGAAAATAGTTTTAAAATAAAATTTATGTTTATTTTTTTTATAGAAATTTTAAATTATATCAATAAAAAAATCTAAAAGAATTTTGTTTTCTTAATTTAGTTCTTCAATACCTTATTGAGCTTTGTGGAATGGAAATCAAACATATGTTTATCATGGATAAACTTATCTATTGTATATTTGCAATATGTATTTCATAAAATCAACAAGAGAATATGATTCCACTGATATTATGAAACACGACAATTTTTTATTATTTTCAGAATTTTCATCACAAATTGATTTCTGGAATAACCAGAGCGGTTACTGTAGAAAAGCAGCCAAATATAAATTTTCATTTGAATTTTATGCATTTTATTGCATTATTTGCAATCGTACGTGTAAATAAGCTAATCTCTTAGCGAAAATCGAGTCAATCCAAAAATGTTCCAATTTCTCTCAGAGAAGGAAGACAACTTAAATAATAGTCTTAAGAAAGTTTTTCGTGGACATAATTAAAACCTTTAGAGCGATTGTCTGATTTTAGCTTTTTGTCTATCTATAGTTTGTTTGCCTTATTTTCTCTTCCAGTCTATCGAGCTCAATTATCTTGTCCAGCAAAACTTGTTCAAAGCCCGAGAAAGAAATCAGTTAAATGCAGGAAAACAAGTGTAAAGAGCTAGGACGAGATAGAAAAAATTCTGTTTGTGTTATTTTGTCTACATATATTTGTTGTATACAGTTTTCTATTTTTCTCCGTTTATATACCATAAATCCAATTTTACCCCGGAGATTCATCCGTTTTACTCCACCGTTCTTGTAGTTTTGTTTTCTTGGTAATGCAATTATCTGCAACATAAAGCTTCATTACAATTGCAACCCAATCCATTTTGCCTTTCCCCAAGAAACTAAGAGAAACTCTGTGAGTGCCATTTTTTTTTCTAGCTGGGTGTATGTATCAATGTTTGTTTTTTGCAACAAGACAAAAAGACCCTGCTTCAGAGATAGCCTTTGTGCAGCTGAATGCATCTGGAATTTAGTGCCTTGTTCGGTTACATACATTTGAAAAGTGCCTTAAGTACCTTCCGATAGGATTAATCGAAGCGTACAACTTACGTGTTAGTTACTAATTTATTTAGGAACGAAAAATGAATAAGTACTGATTTTATGGGATTCATTTTTGATTCGAGCAATTTTATTCATAAATTCCCCTGCATAATGGTGTAAACTCACTATAAAGTGATTAGAGTTATTAATTGCGCATTGTGAAAAACTGAATTTATCGAGAGTTTTCTATTTTCAAAATGAGAAAAAATAGGGTACGAATTTTATTGAAATGTGTTGCATTTTTAAGCTTATCAATTACAAAACTAATTACTTGAGAAATTTCTTTATAGAAAATGAACAAAATTGAATTTAATCCATTGTTAGCTGAAAAAACCCCCCTGCAGAATACACTAACAATTCAGCAAGTATCGCTAAGTCATCAGTTTACATCAAGCATTATACTATTCGGATATTTATATATCATCGGGGCGGACCAATATACCGCAACCACATACACGAGTGACACTACCCAGCAGCGAATTTGAAGCACTTTCTTGGAGAAATAGTTCTAGATCTACTTTGAATTTGCTTTCACGTTCCTACAAGGGAAGTGATTATAGAATGGCTTCAATAATCGATTTTATCACATAATAATGACGGTTGTTTCCTTAAATTTTAAACTATGAATACTATGAATAATTTTTTCGTTATTATGACCTTGTTACTTCTTCCCCTTTTTAAGATACATAATATATTTTCTTCAAGACTATTTTATCTATTCAGTATTTCTAGTTTTTTTCTACTTCTCAATAGCTTAAAATAAAAATGGATCATTAAATTACAAATAGATACCAGATTTTAGATTCTAAAAATTTTATGATAAAAGTAATCCAATAATATCTTCTAGAATTAATCTGAAAAAGTAAACAAAAAATAATCCGGTAATGCTTCCGGTAATTACTTCTAGGATATATCCGCCCTATAAAAACACCGTGTAAAAGTAATGAGTTGTTTACATGAAGTGGTATCATACTTGAACGTAGTTGTGACTTCTGGAAGTACTTCTAGAACTAGGTCAGTAATGACTTCGACCGCTGTTGGGTAGAGAATGGTACATATTTGATGACACTCTCATAAATATTATGATACACTAACAACTATCCAAAAATGATTTCAAAATATACTTTAATGCGAATTAACACCAGTTATTATACACTGAAACCACTCTCAGCAGTGTAGGCAAAATCGAAACTTTATTTTGGATAAAATTAATAACCGCTAGAAGAAGAAAGTTTGCTGGTCAAAACACTTGAAATAACAACTAACATACGGGAGCATTTACATGTGTATGTTTGTCACTATCACCAGCCTTAGTAGATATAACATTCAATAAAAAGAATAAAGGCAACCCGTATTAAATATAAAAACAGAATGCATAATTTAAAAAAAGAAAACCCTCGTATCAGAACAGTACCTACCTACCTACATACATCATGTAGCAACACAATGGGATTTATCCGGTTTTTGGTCTACTGAATAAAATTACCTCAATCTTCAATCTTGTGTTAAAATAAACTTGTAGTTATAAATTTTATTAAGTTACAGGAGTCTCAATCTTAATGTTATAAAAGTAATTATAATATGAAAATTTGGAAAAACAGCTCCGATAGCATTTACAAATATGCTTGGACAACCTATGTACGAAAAATAATAAAAATTGGTGTGTACATGAAAAAATTTTTAGGGGAAAGAGGAAAAAAAAAGATTTTTAATTAAAAAAAAAAAAAAAAAAAAACGCAATACCTATTTCAAAAATCTAGGCCCGGTAGCATTTGAACTGAACAGTTTTTAATATTTTGCCGAAGTTTACAAATCAATATTATAAAAACTGTGGAAAATAAAAACAGGGAACAAAATGCTTACAAATTTATTCAGACTTAAACCACTTTGTTAATCAGAATTGCAAACTTATCACAAAGCTGATTGCATAAAAACCATGAAGCGTAGATAAGAGCTCAGTCATAAATAGAAAACACCCACTATTACTATAACTATCATACTCCAATTCAACTAGAAGAGGTAGGTATTCAATAGATAGATAATCGACCTAACAGTTTTGGTCAGCATTAATTATTATCACTAAACTTTGGTTAAAGCTTCAATACGAACTATTTCTTAATGTTTGTTTGTTTTTGTTAACTTTTCAATATCTTTGCTGTTGTTTGTTTGTTTATTTTTTAAAGGCGTTCTGCTTGTAAGTAACATTAATTATGGGTGGGTTAATCAATAATATTTGTAACATTCAATTTCATGTTATCAATATTTTATTATCACTGACTTTACTTATTCATTCATGAAATGGTTCCTTTTTCCTTTTTGTTACTTGTAATTTCTAATTAGTAAATAAAGTATTCAAATTTATAAATAAATCCTAATATATAAAAATCACGTGTCACTGTGTTCTAACACGCTATCTCCTAAACCACCCCAATTTCAATGCAATTTTGTGAATGTGTTTGGTTGTTTCCAGGTTTAAAGATAGTATAGTTTTGGAAACAATAGATGGCGCTGTTTTCCAGATCTTGTGGCGTCATCGTTATTTGCCGATAATTCTACTTGTGGCAGCACCGTCGTAAAAACATGAAATAATCATCTTTGGCGTTTTAGCTGATGTTCGCACTTCTTCATTCTATCGCTTTCATCTTGCACCGAACATAGCGAGTAAAAACATTGTAGCTCTTAAAGCCTTTTGGTTAAATTAATATTAATAAATATTTATAGTGGTGGTATTTAAATACTTTTTGTTTTATTGTTTCTATCAAAGACTTGAATACCCACAATCTAAAAACTTCCTGAGAGCAAATACAGTTCGAAAATGGGACCAATCGGGCAATTCCTTCGTAGTGTAGCTATACAAAAATTTCGTATTTTACTATATTTTTGGGCACGCGAAGGTAGAGAGTCAAGTCAAGTCAAGTGCTTTAGCGCTTTCCAATTTCTTCATTGAGGTAGAGAGCTACACTCTTCCACACATATGAATGTATGGCACCCACGCATACCCTCACACACACACACATGCACACATACACACATCTACACACAATCGGCGAATATAACACTGATAGCGCTAGATATGATTTATGTACCTTTTAGATTATAGGTAGGTACTCATGTTCATATTTAGAAATAAAAATAACTAGTTTGAATCTCAGTATATATGTTTTTTTTTGTTTTACAAAAAACATATTAAAAAAAAAAGAAATATGAGAACAGTCCAGACCAAGATATATAGAATACAAGGTATTCCGATTACGAACCACGTCGTTCGGCCATTAGTGACTAAATATTGTGAAAATATATAGGAAAGTACGGTACAGAGAGCACAATACTCTCTCTCCTCTCTCTGCCTTTTCTATAAAAATGTATATACATTAGTCACAGAATTACGTCACAGGCTATCAGCTGCAATGTGTCAAAATTTTAATGGGAATAACTTGCCTTCTAACCTTGGTCCAAACGCTTTGTAAGGGACCGTGTGTACAATGAGACGAGGCGAGGCTATATTCAGAGTTGGAAAAATAAAATGATTGCCAGCTGTACTATGAGAGTGTTCTTGTGGCAACGCGCGATGTGGTGAGACACCTCGAGGTATCTCGCTCGACAATGAAATTTTTCATTTTTGCGCGAGGTGCAGCGCGCTAATATTGATAGCTGGCATATTCTTATAGTTTTTTTCTTTGATATTGAAGGATTCTTTACTCATTCTAATATAGTGGAAAAATCTATGAGTATGTATAAATCTTCATTTATGTGGATAATGGAATTCCCCAAATTCTAATCGCCTTGAGTGAAAAATGCCATATAGTTGCACTACCTGACAAACACAAAATTTCTTCTTCAGAATCTGACATAATTTATGCTCTCGCTTCGCGATTTACCAAGAAACTGAACGCCTTGCTGTGAACACTACTCGAGATGTATCTTCACCTCGCCTCGCTCAACTGCCTAGCCACGCGTCGTTGTGCACGTACCATAACGTGTGCGAATCCTAGATTAAAAAAAGTTAGAAAACATTTATGTAAAATCAATAAGGCGGCTTTGAATGGAAATCCTAAGACGACCAGTTCAAAAAAAAATACAAGATCTTAAATGAGATATTTGAATGTTGTATACATATCTATCCAGGTAATTAAAACTTGAAAAATAAAAATGGCAGATTAACCGTTTTAACATAATTCTTTTCTATGTGCGCATTTAGATAGTTAAAAGTAAAAAGAAATAATTCGGTTAGGAGCGAGTCGGCCTCGGTACTGCCAGACCTTTATCAATGAACAGTCGATCGATCGAATTTAAGTTTATTTAAATCTAATCCGAATTTGCTTATGATAACTGAATAATATTCAAACAGACGGACGCAAGAGTAATTTTATAAGAGTTGATCTTGTCTAATAAAGTTAACACAAAAAACATTTTTATCCAGCAACTATGAGACTGCTGAAAAAAGCTGCATTGATACAATTAATTTGATGCAACAATATGAAGAGAACCCTTTTCTTCAGAAGGGTTTTACACAAGTATTGATTTTCGTCTACATCAAATCCTTTTGATATAGGTACCTAATTCATAATTTTGGTATTAAAAAAATATTTTTTTGTTTTTACTGTAACAAATTTTTATGCAATTAATAAAATTTAAAAACCTAACGGGCTTGTTGTAGCACATAAGTATCTTCACGGATTTTTTAGCACAGAGTAGAAAAACGGCAATTTTTTGTAAACTTTCATGATTCCATATTGACAGTAAGAATATCGGCAAAATAAATATAGATTTCTATGTAAATAAATCCCCTCACGGTATAAAACATATGTAACTTAATTTAAGAGGCAAAATTGCTAAATTTCGTTGAATGACATCGTAAAGCGGCAACCCTAAAATTAACTTTTTTTAATTTTTGATAGATCAGATGCGTGACCCATACCATACAAATTTAGAATTTTTCAAATTACTGCTTTGTGCTCAAGCTTGAAAAATGGCAAATAATTCCAATCAAGCCATTCAAATCACACAGGAAAGACATTTCACTATTAACCTGATTTCGAAAAAAATTTATGATCGAATCACTCGACAATTATGCAAACAAAACATCTGCCGGCACCTGTTTCAATCGTCCGTCCATTAATTATATCTTTGCGAGGCGTTCTGCTCCCGAGTTATTTATAATTTAATTTTAAATATAAACCTAAAATTGAAGACGAAAGCTGTTCTTATCACCACTGAAATGGTTTTTGCTTTCAACATAGTGCAAAAATGCCCTCCAGTGCACAAAACATGATTTCAGCTAGCTAGTGTAATGGTGTTGGTAACGTATGCATCTGCGGTTAGATAGAAGCATTCATCTGTTCATCTGCATTTGTAATAAAATTCCTTGGCGAAATTTCTACAAATTTCTTGTCCTGTTTTTCGGTTCAATTCTATTTTTTTTGCGTCGTCCTCTTCAGTAGAGCTAAAGGCCACATTTTCATCGCGCTTGACAAGACGAATCGAATGCTTAACCTTCACGACACTGACACATCTGCACATAGCGATTTATTGGAGAGCAGTGAACTCGTATTAAAATTTTTTAAATTGCGACTTTTTGGTTTTTTATTTTTCAGCGTAAATTCCTTTTTGGTTCTTGCAATATAAATATAGTGTGAGGCTCATATCATATTCATGGATGATAAAGAAAACGGTTTTGTATGAAATGGAAAAGAATAGAAATAAACCAAGCCGCTTCTCGAAATCGATATAGACATATCTTGCTACATATACTGTAACACACTTTTCATCTAAGAATTTTAAGTCTAATTTTAGCCTTAAAGTGTGCACACATCATAAAATTTATTTCACTGAGTGATTGTGAAGGGAGCTCACCGCCGAAGTTTATTAAAACTTCCAAGCAAACGAATCTTTTCTACTGAGTGTGTGTCTTTCAATGCACTATAAAAAATAATTTTAAAATCTCTTTTTAAATTAGTAGTCTGTATGTGTATTACTAAATATAGAAAACTAGTATATGGTATATGAATCGGATTGGAATGGATATTTGATGTTGTGAAATATAAGTATATATTATATTATCCTTCCAAATGCCAACCATAAGAGCGCATGTAAAATACTTTCAGATAGTAAAACAGAAATGTATGCCAAGCGCGAAATTGCAAAACTTCTAGACACTTCTTGTACAACAAAAATTCTTTCCCATATCATCCTTGCTTCGGAAGCCCCAAGGGCAGTTTGCTGAGACGAGATATTGAGAAGTTCCATTGCATCGTCTACTGTGACAGAATTCCAAAGTGAATCGGTAGGTACCTACTGTCTTCGCTGATTCCCATATATCTATGTAAATAACTCAAAATAAAATTGTGACATTTGTTTTACCGCTTGTAATACTGTATTCCTAACCATTCATAGACCTGATATGCGTTATGAAATCTATTCTGAAATAATTTTAATATAAATTCAACTCTTAAAGAGACTATTTTTGCGGCTCAGGCATACAGCTTTCGTAGAGCAGGTATATTGAAAAAATGTTGTATTAGTAAATGAAATGCAACCATACATCCTTAATAGTCCTGCAAAGCGTATTTCTTTCCAAAGATCACAAATCAAATGGCTATATTATAATGTAGATATAATAATATCTTTGATTGGTTAGCGTATCACAGTCGCAGTTCTTATCCATAGTTGTTTCATCCACTTCAATGAAGTGGAAATCTTCAACAACCACAGAATCAAAAAGTTTTTTTTTTTTTTTTTTTTTATAAGCTAGTTAAGTTCAGGTGTCAGCGAACATTTCTTTAGATCATTACTTGCTGTAAAGTATACTCCCTTAGCATGCTTGATGTAATTACGAAGAAATATTAATTCTTACAGCCACGCGCACGTCAGTAGCCCGGAGTCCGCCAACGTTTTTTTTCGGGTGTCTGATTGCATTATAAAAAATTCGATTATAAGAGGGTTTTTCTAAGTGGCAAAAACCAGCAAGAAAAGTTAAAGCTCCCAAATTATTGTGCGCTTTCATGGTTACTGGTTAGTGCCAGCTGAAACCATTTGTGGCTTATGTGCTAGAAAAATTCAGAAATACATCTGTCTTGTTATTTCGCCTGGAAAGCGGTAGTTCCCGGCTTCAAAAATCAGACCCAGGCGGTTGTTTTTTCTCTATTTAACAATTTAATATACAATCGTAAAAATAAAAACATTTCAGAAAATTCTTGTTCCATTTAATTATCAATTATTTAAGAAAAATGATTCAGAAAATTTATTTTTTTCTTGCTTGGGGTTGGGAGTAATTTATCGAATTATAAAGAATTCAGCTAAAGATGCTAAAAAACTGTCCGATGACCATTGCATAAAATCGGGATAAAAAATGAGCACACATGCATTGATTTCTGTCACAAGTACAACCAGTCAAATCTGTTGTTGTTATAATAAATTCAGGATAAATGGTCATTAAGTTTATTGTAATCCACAAATAATCAGCAATAAGTGGTGGATGAAAGACAATTTTATGGGACTGAGTTTTTACTCTTTCGAGACCCATATAGAGTCTACAGGCAATATTTCAACCTACTGTAATTAGCAGGCAATCAAAAGACCGGGTACTACCCGCTTGTTGGCTTAAAGCCGAAAATCAAGAAGTTCTGAGAGTATAAGTGAGTGATCAGCAGCACAGGGCGATCTCAAAATTTCTTCATGAAATTTTGATTTTCGGCTTTAAGAAAGACAATTTTATTTGATCTTATCAGATTAAACGAGTGAATAACTAAATTTTGAGGTAAATTTGAGCAGTTATCATATATACATAGCCCTTAAGTG
Source organism: Dioctria rufipes (assembly GCA_963924295.1). NCBI lineage: Eukaryota > Metazoa > Arthropoda > Insecta > Diptera > Asilidae > Dioctria > Dioctria rufipes. Next base: position 117,849,045 of record OZ002740.1, read on the forward strand.
CTGACATACCAGTTGTGTGATATTGCCACTGATGCAGCAAGTTCGTGATTAGTCAGTCCACTGTAAATTTATTTATATAATATTATCAAAAAATGGTTTGAAAATATTTGCAGGAGACTTGGCTGTAATAGGACCTGCCCTTCTTTCAGGTTATGAACAAATTTTCTATAAATGAAGGAATCCTCTTGGCTGTTGGTCTATTTATCTTTGGTCGAGCAGGCAGCAAGAAGGTGGTGTGACATTATGCACAAGAAATTATTGACAGTTCCAAGTTTTATAGAAAACTGCAGTCGAAAAAGGTTTGTGGTGGCCAGTGGTGAAAAGCTAAACGTGAAGTGAACGGTTTGTATATCGTTGGAATGTTTCGAGTGTAGACTATCATACTGATTTAGCTGATTAAATGTATTTCCGATGTTATGAGTATAAAAGAATAAGTCTCCATTCCATGCAGGTTATGTAAAACAAAACGGTATACCTCTGTAAAGTTTTAAAGTTTTATAAATACTGAATTCAGAAAAAAAAGAACGTTTAAAAAAAATCTGTGTGCAACTCAGATCGCAAATGGTAATCCACCAGAGCGCAGCATCCAAACTTGCAATGCCCGGAGGTAGCGAATTCGTAATTGAAGGCCACTTAATATTCTGTTCAGGATTCTTGTTTATTTCCACCCGAAAAATCCATTTGAGACATCAATTATCATGGAAACTTGAGGGATGTCAATAACTAAATTCTGCAGTGTACTGAAGCAATTTTTCGTCCAATCAACTGTTTGCCGATTGCCTCTGAAAGAGTCTTGTATTGTAGTCTGTTGACTGTTACATTGGATCAGGTTATTCAGATTCCTATATTGGAATGCCTTTCCCATAGGTAATCCACAATTCCAACAAACATTCTTTGAAAAGCGAGTTCCATTCCAATTTAATTCTGGATGAGAATTAGTATGTTTAAAAAAACAAACAAAACAAAAAAACTATCTCATTACTAAGGCATAGCAAAAGCAGTTGTCCTTATTGGATGTTATAGGAACAATTGAACTTATCTCATTTTTCGGTGATTGGGAATAAAATCGATTTCCATCCTTTTATGTTATATCCCAAAGCCCGTTGAAGGAAGAATAAGTTGAGTAAAAGAGCGCAATTCAAGATAAGTGAGGAAAATTTGAATTCTAAAACTTTCCTATGTAAACCTAAGAAGCTTTTCATAGCATCATTTAATTAAAGGTTCCTACTAAAGTCCCGATTTTCTAAATTTCATCGGACTTCTACAAGAGAAGCTCCCTTGAAAAAGCACCCATTGACCAAACTAAATATCCCTTGCCGTGATTATAATAATCTCTAAGGCTGGGACATACATAAATTCTGCATTAAATGTATGATATAGTCCGTGAGCATGCACATGAATGGCTCTGTAAATGTGGAACTAGTAGTAACTGTGGTAGACTGATGTAGTTTTAAGAGGATCAATAATCCACCGCATCATGGCGTTTCATATCGACTAAAATCTATATTTTGAATACACATAAAACATATACATATATGACAAGTCATATTTGTGTACAGATAAATATGGATCCTATACAAAATTGGAAACGTTAAGAAAATTCTGCAATAATTTTAATGTGTACTCTCTTGGCTATAGAACGAATATAGTTTTCAAAGTACGAGCAGACTTACTGTTATCTGGTACGCTCTAAAGTTTAGAGTCTAAACGATGGTGTTTTTAGAAATTTTTCCACTTGGAACGCAATATTGACGTTAACGAGGATGTATATGGACTTTGTTTTTATACAAATTCATTAAAAGTTTCGCAAAACTGAACACTCATTTCAATGTTGGTTCAATAAGTGACGGATAAATATGTAATATCACTTCCACACACGATATAGATCTCTACACCCAATGATCCAAAAGCGAAAGAAAACTGCTTAGCTCGATAAAAAGAGAAATTAGCGAATATTTCATAGAAAGCAAACTGCTTTGGGTAACTATTTTTAACAAAAGTACATTTGAGCGATCTAACACCCCAGACAGATATGTATATGTAGCATGTATATGTATATGTTGCATTCAGTATTTCTTGGTTGAACCGAAACATCATTACAAATTAGATGGTTAGATGTAAGTTAACAATTAAAATTTATAAAATTCCTAAAAGTAATGCAAAATTGAGTTCACGTTAATTCTCAATTAATGCTTCGTTTATCTGGGACATAATAGATAAATAATGAGGAAGTTCATACTGCACGAAAACCGATATATCGGCTTTAATCAATTTTTTATTAGTTTTACTTTTAGTCTTAATAATATAATAATAAGTATTACTAAGGGAGCCCGTCGGCTTTGCCCGGCGATAATATTGATACCTAGATGGGTGGCGGTGGGGTGGTTAGAGATCCATAATTAATATCTAAGCTATTATCTGACTCGATCGTGCGATTCCGTACTCTATGGTTTCACTCCGCATGTGTATGTGTGTGTGTGTGTGTGTGTGTGTGTGTGTGTGTGTGTGTGTGTGTGTGTGTGTGTGTGTGTGTGTGTGTGTGTGTGTGTGCCGATGGGGGGGTGTGCGGATGGGGGTGTGCGTGTGTGCTGACACGCATGAGACGAGAAGTCAAGTGTGTTTTTCTCCTTTGAGATGTCTCGATGTTTTCTTTTTGTCTCCCTTTTTATCCTTGGGGCTAATCTTTAGCCCTCAGTCCGATGACAGTTGTCTTTATTATTCTTTGCAACTTTGCGTTTCGTTGTCGTTTTTATCCTTTACGACCGATGCGCTAACTTAGCCGTACTGCATGTCGTTCTCCTTTTGTTAGTATGATGGCGGGAAGGAGTTATGAGAGGATAGGATGTGGATTTCTGGGAGAGCTTAGGAATCGGTGTTTTCTAAGGCTTTGGTTTTCTTCAGAGACACTCTTCGAGTGTATCATGTCGATGGTAGATGTTTCCAGCCTCGGGCTTTGTTAAAAGCAGGGGTAAGAGGTAATTAAAGTTTGCCGGTATGAGAAGGTCCGGCAGGTTGTTTATAAGTTGGTTTGGGTTTTTGTTTTTTTTTTTTTTTTAACTTTCTTGTTCGCAAGTTCAAATAGATCCTCGTGAATGGGAGTGATGTTGGCTGTCTAATAGACTACTCTGTTGGGAAAGTATTTTTCGTTGGCTCGTCTTTGGAGTCCCGTCCAAGCTCTTAGAATATTTCTTTCAAGCTTGCTGATTATTTCCATATAGGTGGGAGAAATAATATGCCAGACAGGGAAGCAGTAAGTGATAACAGGTCTTACGAGTTGTTTGTATAATAAAAGTTTGGTCTGAGTTGAGAGGCCGTCCTTGAAGTTTATTATTGGACTAAGTAAGCTGTATGCGAAATTTGTTTTACTAATGGTCGCTTTAGCATGCTCATTGAATCTTAAAAGTTCATGGAATTTGATACCCAAGTATTTCGCATTTTGTGTGGTTCTTATTTTTACCCTGTTGTAGATAGCCTCAATGGTCTTGGATTTTGCAGCTTGGCGGTTTCGCCCAGTGACAAGTTTCCGAATGCAAATCAGTTCGGATTTTTGGACATTTATTTTGTTCTCCCACTTTCTGTGGTAGGAGTCTAATTTGGTAAGGTGCAGGTGGACTTCATTTGTTGCCAAATTTGGGCAGCGAAATTGGGCACACGCGAAGGGAGTCATCAGCGTATAAGAGTAGAAGTTAGGAAACTGAGGATTAACATACTGAGGTGTGGGGGGAAACCGAACTGATTTAACTTAAAAACAAGTCCTGTTGTCCATACTGAATTGAATGCTTTGTCGACATCAAGGAAGCAGCCTACGATGCATTCGTTCCTATTTAGGGCTCTGGTTGCATCCGTATGAAACTTTAGTAGTGGACGAAAGGTGGAGTGTTGTGGTTTGAAATCAAATTGGGAGTATTGGTAGATATTTTTTTCTTGACAAGTGTTTATAACCTGTTGCTTGATAACTTTCTCAAAAAGCTTTCCTAAGTTCGAAATTAATGCATCATCTGATAAATTGTGCGTCTTGAAAATTCTCACAGGCAGTTTTGTTTCTTTTGCAAGGGCAGGTATGTACCTTGGACACTTCTAACATTTGTACCACGGACATGTCAAAAAAAGCTATTGTCCCGCCTTTAAATAAATAATAAATTAAATATATATGTGTACCTATAGCAATTTTTTAATTAGTTACCTGCTTTGCGGATATTGTTATTCTTGCTTGAATAAAGAGTATTATTTAATTTAACTGTGTTGATATACAATCATTTCTTTTTAGTAAATTACAAATGTCCAACTTACAATACCCCACTGTCCATGGTACAGCTTGTACCTTGGACCGAAAGAAGGACCTTCATATTTCCTTCCATATATCCTGAAATATAAATTTTTACTTGCAGATTCGACTATTATTGGAAAGTTTATGGGTTAGACAATCTATATTTATCGGTTGCTTAAGATTTGTCTCATTAGTTTTGGCAAAAAAAAAAAAAGACTCAAAAAAGGTACAAAGGTACAGCACCTTCCTCTATACTAAGTTTGTTATTTCGTTTGTAACACCCAGAAATAGTGCTAGTAGAGGTAAATGGTTTGGACACACAAAATAAAATTTAAGTTATTTTGATTTTTGCATGTCCGGCTGTGTGTCTCTCCGTCCGTCCTTACGATAACTCGAGAACGCGTTCACTTAGGGAGCTGAAAATTTTGTATACGGGCTTTTCTAAGAAAAAAGTAAATTTAGGTTCGAAAATGGGACAAATTGGGTAACTCCTTCGTATGGGAGAGCTGAAATTCTGTACACTGTTTTCATATAATAGCCTTGTGTATAAAATGTATAGTATTTGCCAAACGAAGTTTCGCCTCGCTCCAATATAAAGCAACGAAGCCTCAACCTGAGATAAGGAAGACCTCAATCTTTTCTCAGAAATTTAGTGAAAATTTTTTCCTTAAAATTTTTATGCATTTTTTAGAGGCCGATATGGGTACTAACAATTTTTATAAGCGTAGACGCGTATATGAGCAATAAGCATTCATTTATTCTTAGAAATTTACAGAAAATATTTCGGCAGAAATTTTATTCAGTCTGGTGAGGGTTACCGACTGCAGTTATTTTCAGATATACAATACTTTCACGTGTGGTGCCGTTGTCGGCATCCAAAACCCTCGAGAATACTTCACAAGCCATGAAAGAGACTCCCTCCCTACCTAATGCGAGGCCCAACGTAGTCCTTTCATTCTAAAATATTTGCAGTGTTCTTATGTAAAACTGACAAAAGTTTGATTTGAATAGCTCCTCCGCCCTAAACTACTATTCACACCGAAAAATGGTGTTCTGATAAACTTAAGCTTGCTTTCTTATCTTCCGAACTGTAATAAAATTTTCATACCTTTCCTAACAAAATTATTTTTATCTTAGCCAAATGACTACGATTTCTCAAACAAAAATTCTCAGGTGAGTAATCATTGTAATGTCGCTGTGCCGTCATGCGATGCCGTAGGCTGGTGATATCGAATGTAGCTGCCTACAGATTCGGTATTGAGCGTAAAATGGTAAGGTTACTTTGTAATCAAAACTATTTTATTATTTTGTTAAGGAAGGTATGTAGTAAGTGCAGCCTTTGGGTAGATAAGGAACCAAGCTGTAAATTAATAGAAGATTATTTTCCTGTATGGATAGTAGTTTGGACTCTATAGCATTTATAAAATCAATGTTTGGTACTTTTCCATAAGCATCAATATAGAACATTTTAGAGAACGGACTCCGAACGCACACATATAGGTTTCTGTTTCATGGCTTGGGAAGTTTTGCGCCAACCCATAATGCATAAAAATTCTAAGAAAACATTTTCAGCAAATTTCTAAGAAAACATTAAGCTTCCCTATACCTGGTCGACATCGTTGAGCGAGGCATTGCTGTCGGCAAGAAAACATGGGGTCGAGATCGAGGCATCGTCGATTTTATATTCTATATACCTATACATATGTATATATTCTATGTGCTCTTAAGGCTTATCCCTTGAAAACGGTTCAAAATGATACAAGCGGAGCCATCTGACATTATAACAAGGAAGCATTTTCGCAATCCCTAAATATTTTATACACAAGGGTAATAGTAAATAAAGCTTTAAAAATTGAAAAAAATCGGGCAACCCATTCTTGGTGTTGCCATATTAAAGTTTCAGTTTTTTACGTATACTGCAAAAATGATCACCCCAAACGTTTTGATTGTACTGAAAACTTATTCAGAATATGAAATCCCATGAAATTGGTAATAACCATTTTTACTGACCGACGAACCATTCTAAAAATATGTGCGAAAAACCACTTCAAAAATCAAACTTTCACAGATCGGTGACCAGGGGTGGTCAAGCTCCTTGATAGTCCGAGCCATTTTTCAAAATTTGAATCTTTCGCGAGCCGCAATTAAACAAGTATTTAAAAGGTATGCAAAAAAGGTATTAAAAAAATTAAATTTTTTTTACAGAAATTATATTTATTGAAAACATATAAATAAAAATACAAAATATGTGTATTGAATTTAAATATTAAAAATTAAACACATTATGCAGCCATTTTTAATTCAGGATACTTCGATTCTGATAAAAATTTCCATAATTCAGTAATCGGCGTCGACTTATATTTTAATTGTAGAGCTTGATCTTCTTTCATCTTTATTAATTCTAATTCTCCAGATGCTTTTTGGGTCATTATTATATTGGAAATGGAAAACTCACCTTGAATTAGAATCAAAAGACGATTTAAAATATTTCGAGTCTTGAAATCTATTTTCGAATTCCGTCAATATTCCTTCTAGCTTTTTTATATACTCGTTGAGTTTTTCTTGTTTAATATTGGAACAAATTTTTTTTAATTCGAGGAAAATCACAAAATGTTTTATTTTTAGTGTCCTTTTGAAAAAGTTGTAATGTAGTTTGAAATCTAAATATACATTGTGAGAGGTCAGATATTATTTTATCTTTCCCTGCAATTGTAAATTCAGTGTTTGCAAATGTTCCATGACATCAGTCAAAGTCTTGTAACCACTCGTCATCATCTAATTCTGAATAGGTTATTTCCTTTTTTTTAGAAATGCAGTTATCGGATCAAACAAATCTACAAATCGATTTAATACGTTGTAGCTAGATAACCATTTAACAATGCAAAATAAATTAATGTCATTTGGAAGTTCTTCGTCCTTTAATTCTTCAAGGAAATTTTTGAATTGTCGATTATTTTTTCCAATGGTGCGAATGTAATTTACAATGTGTTTTCATAACATCAGGATATTTTAAATATTTTGTAACGAGACGTTCTCGGTGAATTATGCAGTGAATTGGTATGAATTGTTGAATTTGAGAATCATCTCTTAAAAGCTCAATAAGACCGATTTTTTTACCCAGCATTGCCGGAGCTTCATCATTTGCAATGCTTACAAGTTTATTAAGAGGCACATCAAAAGTTTTCATTATGGAATCTAATGCATTTTTAATATCGCGGGTTGACTCTTGAAGTGCTACTAAATCTAATAATTATTCTTTAACCACGAAGTCAGGTGAAACAAAACGTATGAAAACTACCAATTGCGGAAGATTCGTCAAGGGCTAAGCCGAATGCAATATAGTTTTTCAAATCATTTTTTAAATTATATTGCAATGCTTACAAGTTTATTAAGAGGCACATCAAAAGTTTTCATTATGGAATCTAATGCATTTTTAATATCGCGGGTTGACTCTTGAAGTGCTACTAAATCTAATAATTATTCTTTAACCACGAAGTCAGGTGAAACAAAACGTATGAAAACTACCAATTGCGGAATATTCGTCAAGGGCTAAGCCGAATGCAATATAGTTTTTCAAATCATTTTTTAAATTATATTCAAGAGAGGTATTAATTGCAGTTATGCGTCGTTCGGTTGTGTGTCTCGAGATGGGAATTTGCGAAACAACTTCGTGCAATGCTGCATTATTTGGATATAAAACTTTAAGTACATCTTCCAAGTTTTTTTTTATAAACTCTCATTCTCCATACGGGCGTTTTGCACGAGCACTATTCTAGGCATAACAAAACTGGCTTCAGCCACATTATTACCTTGATTGCTAAAGGTCATCAAAATAGACTGTTGTTTATTTAAATTTGATTTTAAAGAAGCAAGTTTATCTGCTCTTAATTTGGAATTTGGTGGATACTGCTTAGAAAACTGAGGATGATTGGTTTCATAATGTCGACGTAAATTGCTAGCTTTATAATTTTTGACCGTAGGATTACAAATAGCACAATGCTTTTCCATTATCGTCAATAAAAAAGGAATTTCCCTCCCACTCATTATTAAAACTTCTATTTTCTTGCTCGTATTTTCTTTTTTTATTTTCGTTCTCAGTCGTCATATTTTTAAAAGAACTGGAAATAAAGGAATTTAAAAAATACAAGTTTTGTGTCATTAAAACAATAACAAAACGTGTTACATACACACTACGAAACAAATTATAGTTAACTTACCAAAAATTCCAGATTACAAATTATATTCGTAGAATGAGTGATACAAATTGTTTCCTCCAGAGCACAATGTCAACTGACCGTTGCAATGAAAGTTTACAAATTCAAAATCGGTCTGGAGTCGGTCGATTACGGTCGATTACGGACGATTACGCCACCGTTTATGTTCGTTCGCGCAGTTTTCGATGAGTCATATCATTCTTAACTTGGAAATTTGATATTTGTTACAACGTTGCACTTAGTCTTTCATATTTGTTGTCAGTAATTTAAAAGACATTTTGAAACACATCCGGAACGATAATATTTTTAAAATATAATAACACAAAAATGAAAAGGGAACTCGGGTACATTTATCGAGAGCCACAAATAATCTTTCAAAGAGGCGCATGTGGCTCGAGAGCCGCAGGTTGGCGTCCCTAATCTAGGTTATCATAAGAATTGCTCTTAGACCAATGTAGCTTTTTTACTTGTTTGATTTAAATTTAAAACACTTTCGACGCCTGATAGTGCATAATTATGCTAGGTTCCAATTAAGTTAACGCCGGCGTGTACCATCGGTGGCTCACACGCAAATGGTTCATATGGCGGCGTATACCACCGGTGGCTCACTTCAGCTATAGTTTTGTAGGATAGTTATGTTTGTTGAAAAAATACACTATGTGGTTAAAAATCATTTTTTATTGAAAAATTGAAGAGGTTATTTTTACAGGTAGGCTATAATAGACTTAATGTATTTATTTATTTATTTTTGTGAGTTTTTTTAAACATTCTAGACGTAGTGGTGGCTCACCTTCGCAAAATTGGCCTTCGTTTTTTTTTTTTTTTGCAGCAATAGCTCTACATCGCCGAGCAGATAAGTATTTATAACATTCACGGCATCGTTTCCGCAACTTTCTGAAGAAAATGTGTAGTTTGTGGTTCTGTAGGCATTTTATCCAGGAGCCGATCAATAATATTTTTCGAAATTTTAAAATATCAAATTGCTTGTTACCCCACCTTTGATGAATATATCATAGATTTATAATTGAGGTTGCACAAATCAACTCAATGACAATTTTTCTGTACCACTTAACGGTTTTACGTAAGGAATTGTAATATGATGTCATTTGATCAGATATGTCAACGCGTCCTTTTTCGCATTATTGTAGTCGAAAGATTATCATTTGTTCCTTGAATAATAGTACAAGTATGATTGTTGCAAGTAGTCAACATACAAACTGATCTTTTATCTGTCCATATAAAAATATTAACTCCTTTAGGATTTTCAACGCTCACAATGTCACCTGTTTTTTTTTTAGTTTTGCTTGTACCGGTAGAAATTTTCTATTTACTTTTACTGTACCAAATAATTTTGTTGATTTATCTAAAAGCTCTTCAGATAAGGGCACACTTGTATAGTAACTATCTGTATAGTAACTATCTGTATATACATACGTCGAAAAAGTTCAGTAAATTCCGGAGGGTATGAACTTTTTCTCTGAATAACTTTTTTAAGTCATTTTTAGTAGTACTTTTTGTTGTTTTGTTTACGCTGTACAATTTAGGTGACGTTGATCGTTGTTGAGATATTGGACGAGAAACTAAAAAATTTGCTACTTGGGAAGAAAGCTCTTTGTCGGCTATGAGGCAAATAGTGCCTCACTTTTTTCCCTTTAGCTTGGAAATCTGTATGCTTATCTGTGGCTTTACAAAGCTTCCCCCCCCCCCCCCCCCCACCGGCACACCCCATACATAATAACCAAACCTCAGCTTGCTCGGTTCACTTGCATTTATATGCCATTTTTCCGCTATAATGACTATAAGATGTAAAGAATTAGCAGCAATAATGCCTGCAACTAAATCAATGTGTATATTTTGTAATGGTGTGGTTGTGAAGATCAGTGCCAATTTGATTTCTAAAGTCTTCGATTGTTTTTAGTGGGCTGTCAGTTCGATGAAAATTGAGAAGTGACCAGTACCTTGCCCTTCCCAAGCGCAGACATATCTACGTATCCATAAATAAACCCCATTACAATCGTTGTATGCAATATTAACCTTTTTCGTACCCGAAAAATAAGGTGAACAAATCAACAAGCTATTTATAAAATACTGTGATAGTAGCGGACCGAGAACTGCGAAGATTTTCACCACAATATACATACAAGACAATTTATTCTGCATGCAATGAGCTCTTAATGGTGAAAGTACACCCTATACTTTCAAAGACAAGGGGCGTGTTTTGTGAAAAACTAGTTTTTTTCCATAATCACCCTGTAATTCCAAAACGGTCGATATGGATATGAAAATTATTGTCCCAAATCCGAAAAATTGGCACTTTCATAGACATTTTCATAATATATGTTCAAAAATGGAAACAGCTGACAATATGTAGTTTTTTTTTGTATTATTAAGTCAAACTCAGGGGAGATAGATACCCTATGATGCAAAGCACAGCATGGCAGGAAGGATATATGGAAAGGATTAGGGGATATCAATCAATTTACGAAAATTATCACAGAAAATCTTTATTCTGCGGTCTTTTTCAGCTATTACTACTCGTATAAACGTTGGTAAAATTTATGATAAGACTGATGGCAAAGAAAAATTAAGGTAAATATCAAAGCTGGTTTTTAGACTGTTAGGAATGCTTGAAACCATTATAAAATATAATTATTTCTAGTAGTTCTTGCAGTATAAAAACTTTTAAGACGACCGCAGCCAAAACAAAATATTTGGTTGATACATATTGCCAACTATAAAAAATTTGAAGTACGCAAAAGTGTGGCAAGCAGATAGTGACTATGAGAGTTCTAGTAATAACCAAGGCTGTGAAGTTTACCACACTAATTTGCAATTTGTTAAAAAGGCAGTTCCAGAGCTTAAAAATCGGATACTAGAGCATACAAGCAAATCGTAATCTTGAAAATCAATGCAAACATTTTAAAAATTTATCGAAAGCGACTTCTATCTACAAGTCGCTTTGGATAATTTGCATTGTAACAAATTTTTATAAGGCAACGAATTCTTATTTTAAAGATTTTTAATAGAAAGCCTATGAATCATTTCCAAATCTATCAACGAGAAACGTAGCAAAGATATTCGGAAAGTCAGCAAATTATTTTTCGCGATAGGTAGTAGGCAAAACTAAACGTAAGAATGCTTATAGTAAAGAAATCAGGATCATCTGCACTGGATTTAAGTGATAGTAGTGCAAGAACAACTATAAACCAAACTGCAGAATTAGTATTAGTAATTGTAGGCAGTAGTTGAAAATCTTTGTAATAGATTGACGGGCAGGTCATCAAGTGTTGCCCTTGAAATTTCCGGATATATGTCTAGCTACACATACATAGTAACCGAATTGAGCTCTTCCGGATTGAAAGCATAATTGGATTTGTCTAGACATAAACCCATCCATGCTAGTGTAAATTGAAAGCGGATATAGTTTAAAAATTAAAATATTAATATAATTAGGTCAGTGAAAATTCAAAAGTTTATAAACCAATTAATTTGTTTGCCCTAATGCGAATACTCATTAATAAAACATGTTTATAAAAAAGCGATAACAGAATACAACTTCATGATTAATATGACATTTTATATAATACTATCAGCTCCTCACTAATTTGAATATTTCACATAAAGTGGATATATATTTCGTAATTTATGTAAATTACCCTTAAAAGTCGTAAAATTTCTTTATTTCTAACCAACATCACTCAGTACAAAATGCAAAAGGTAATACCGAAATGGAAGTAACATGACCGAGGTAAAGGCCTTCAAAAAGCTTAAATTCCCTGAAATGTTAAATTATTCACATTTCTTGAAACCTTAGAAATTCTTTAGGACGAGAAAAGCATAAATGCAGAAACGGACTGGGAACTTCAGCTGGCTAGTTTCGCTGAATAAGTTATAACGACAAGAAGGTTCCCGTCCGTTTTATTATATAATACATATATACGGATTCTTTTTTACTTTGTACTTTCCTTTGAAGATGTGTTTTTTGTACATACAATCATTCTGGGGGTGCAAAGCATATTCCTTGATGATTATACATATGAATGACCGGATATTAAGCCTTCCTTAGCATGACCCTTTGTGGCTAGTGCACACACACCAACTAGCTGGGCATTGTCTATATTTCACATCCTGGGAAGATGAAGAAAATTATACTTAAGAAAGACTGGAGGCATTTTGGTCGAGCTGAGTTCTCATAATTTTGAGGGTATCTACTTTATCTGGCCAGTTTTATTTAAGGTAAGAGTATGCAATGAGTGCAAAAAATTCCGGAAGTTTTTCCTTTGAACTGAATGTGGGAATTTTTTTAGAAACACAATTAGAAGGGAACGTTTAAATAAAACAGTTCCATGCAAATCTCTGTTGTAAAGGAACTTGGGATTTGTACAATAATTTCTGTTTACTGGACCTACATACGTAGTGTACATCGCCCTCTATTTGTCTGTATGTTAGTGAATGTTAATAAGTTTGACTTTTTTCGAATAGAATTTAACACAAACAGCTTCAAGAGAGTACTTAATAGCGACGATATTTATTCACTAAACTGTACCAGTTCAGTTCAATTTAAAATGCAAGAAATTAGTGAAGAAATTAGAAATATAATTACATGTTTCCCAAGAAAATCTTCAATTTGTTTCAAAGAATTGCAAAGAAGTCTTTTACCATTTGAAGGCGTTTATTAAATTTAGCTAATGTTTGTCTGATTGTCAACAATAATATATGCGAAACTACAGGTCCATCCTTTTATAAAGGCTTGTCGGTAAGTTTCTGAATGACAAGCTTTTAACTAATTTGCAAATCAATCGAGTGTTCCTCAGTCGCTAGGTGTTCCATATACACTAATATAATATTCTCTCAGTTGTCTCAAAATCTACTGCACTGAGAAGAAAGTCACTCATTTAAATCAAAAAGTTGTTGCAGTTAGTTTAAAGGGTGGAAAAAAATTTTAATATGAATGTGAAAGATTTTGTAAAAAAAAATTTCACATACATATAACTCTTTTGCATTTCTTGTTATAAAAGTTCACAAAATCTTACTCGAAAAAGTTCATTACTTTTAGTTTAAGGGGGGTTACCACTGAAATCTTAAAAAACACGAAAAGTTAATACAAATTTGCTGCAAATCATTGCGTAGTATCATGATAAAAATTGCACATAGTAGAGAAAAACCATAAACTTAGGTAATGACGTGTAAAAAATAAAGATTTCGAGGTTTTATATGTATTTAATTAGCTTTAGAAAACTCTGGAATTCATGAAATTTACAAATTTTGGTACATCAAAACGTAATAATGGTATATGAAACAGATACATTTGTACTTGAGTATGGAAGATCTTGGGCTGGAAGAGGCAGTGACGGAAAGAAAACCAGTAAACAAGTTTTGCTTACTAATATATTTTCGTTTTAAAGCTGCTATTTTCAGAGACGAACAACTACCAAAATTATGGATTATTTCAAAGAAAGTTCAATTTGTTACAATGATCCAACCTTTTTCTATTTATTTTGAAAAACTCAAATTTTTCAGTGCAATGATAAAAGAAATAAAGTCAATAATGTTAACGACGGTAACGGCAAAAATTTCTTGTTTTTATGTGTTTTGCATACAATTTGGTGTTTTCAATTCATTTTATCATCGTTAGATGGAGTTTAATGTGCTTTTGGAAGGCTTTCATTTGTTTTGAAAGCTTAGCGGACTGTACCTACATGCTCGGAGAGTGTGTGCCGCCATTTTCTGCATTAGATATATGTATGTGTGTAGATTTCCCGGAATATTTTAATTTTTATCATTGGTAATTTGTTATTTTTGCTTTTGAGGCGAGCATTTTTTTAGCAGTTCTATTCTGGTTATAGGTAACGAATTGTGAGTAACCATTATTTAATCATGGGATTCGGGTAGGGTAGGGAAGAAAAGAGCACGAGAATGGCAGTTTCGATGGCAATGTTAACATCGAGTCGCAGAAAAGAATTCACTATTTGCTATATTGCTAATCTTACACAAACAAAATGTGTCACCCGTAGAATTTCCCAGTTACAGTAACTCCGACTAGGCTAATCTGGTTGAATTGCGTTTCTTGAAACATGCCAAATTTTATGCGAACAAAATTGTGGAATTAGATAGAGATAAAATTGTATGTACCTACTATATATATACTAAAATTGGATTAGAAAATCTACCAGACATAGCTCAACCCAAAACTTGTATTGGGTAAATTCAAATCTAACTCTCTAAAGTAGTTCTTTAGTTATATAGTTAAAAAACGGTAATTATATAGTTAAAAAACGGTAATCTGACAAAGAGTGAACATTGCAAAAATTATATGGTGTATTCCAAATCAGAATTCTGGGAAGAGTTTTATTTATATTGCTTGAAACTTTATACTCAAGACTCAGTGTAAAATTAAACGCTTATCAGATATATAAAATTGGTCCATCATCTTCGAGTGTAGGGGACAACTTTAAACTTGTGAGTAGTAAGAAAATATATCAATTTAAGAAATTTTGATGGTCCGCCTATTGAAAAGCTTTATCTAATGGATTCTAGAGAAATAGTTAGGTTTAAGATATATAATTCTACTAGATGCTGATAAAATCGATTACAACTGTAACTATATGTGCCTACTATAATTAATTAATGAAAATGTGAGAAGATGAAGAATAATAAGAAGAAGTAAGTGAAAGTAAGGATTGTTTTATTTTGAATTTTATATTATGACCAGGCAAAATTTTGTGTGATTTAAAAATTTCCATATAAATTGAGTCTTTCGTATTCAAAATAATAGCATTTATAGAATTAAAGTCGTTGAAAACTTGATTCGAAATAATACAAGTACTTGTTTTTACGTTTTTACACATCAAATTAAAGTTTCGAAAAAAACTCAAAAGAACTCCAATTTCTTTTGTTTTAAAGCGAGATTACTTACATTAAAAGTGGAAATGTAATTCAATAATTCAATATTAAAATATGAAATCAAAATGGAAAAGCTTTTAATTTAACGTTTCGTCTTTCCCTATACAAACAAGTATTTTCCTTTTGACTAAAATTTAAGTGTAAAAGTTCTTGTTTATGCATATTGAAAACTTTTGATTTTACCCTTGTTTTTTCTGAGTATGGCTTTTGTAATAAAGGGTTCGGAAAAACTAATTAGCGTACAAATACAAGCACAAAACATAGGTTTGATACACGTTTGCTTATGTTTTGCTTTTAACAATACAGATGTAATGCTACTTTACTTACTTTCGGAGACCAATATTCTGAGTGACATTGGAAAGAGATTTTATCAAATGCTACTGCTACTGTACTATACAGTATGCTTCATAAGGTACTATCTAATTGCTCTATAAATATAAATTTAGATACCTTTTACGTGTTAACAGTTATTTGAAACAGTTTTTAACAGTTATTTGAAACAGTTTTTAACAGTTATTTGAAATTTACAGTAATATACGAATTGCTTACTCCATAATTGAATTGCTACTAGTGAACCGGACTACATTCGTTCCTCTCCTAGTTTTTGAACTCTCGCTTTATTTTCTAGCTTTCTGTCTTTGATACAGTACATAAAAGATGTTACTTTAACAAGCTATCCGATGCTGAAGTTGTAGCAGACATTCGATTGTATTATCTACATTTTTAGAATCAGTGATGCAATAAATTTGCTTACTTCTAGCTATACATAGATAAGGTTGGGAAAAGGGGATGTTGTGCGAGTTATCCAGCCTGTTTCACCTAGGCCTCATGGGATAACCTTTTTAAAACTGCCCTAGATCCATACTGTTTCCCTACGGAATCTCAAGATACAAAAAGGCAGCTACAAAGTAGCCCTACTTCTTTTATTCATCAGAGCGGGCACTCGAAAAGTACGTGGCATCATTGTATTGACACCCCCACCAAAGTTTAGGGAAGGTATCATCACAGTCTATCTTCTGGAGTATATTGGAATTCTCAAAATCCCTTTCCATTCACCAACGCGCTGATTGCCGCTATAGTCATGGAGCGAAGAACTAGCCGCACAAAATCAAGCATGATTTTTAGTACCGCCGTGGGCGGACAGACAACCAGTTATTGCGAGGCAAACCGGTCTTGACAGCATATACAGATTGCATTTCCTCGTCAGTGCCATCCACCTGGCCTTGGAGCCGTTGTAGAGCATCGGCGGAATTTTGTCTGTGTACATCCATCGGCGGAATTATGTCTGTGTACATCCATCCTATCACTCTGGGTTTTTAGTTCGCCAAAACTTCTGTTGCACGAGCAGTAGGCTGCACTGGGTTTCTTAGAACGTTCTTCTATATTAGCCCTTCAGCTCGTTGGAGCGACTAAGATAATAAACTAATTATGTGCAAATTTAATTTGAAGTACACAAATCTTAAAAACATTTGGTAGAACATGCAAACAACATTTTAATCTCAGACACACGCCACTGTACATAAAATGTATGACAAAAATATTAAATTAAAATATTCTTTTGTGAAATTAAATATGAGAATAATAATACATAATTATAACACCTTTCAGGGTTTTATGCATATATAGTATATGTAATTATTATATAATTTTGTCCTTTTTGGAAAAACGCCATTTATATAACACTTTGTTTGTCTTTGTCGTTAAAAGCTACAACAAATGAAAAAAATAAGGCAGACAAGAAGATTAGAAGCCCTTTTTAAATTTTTAATTTGGAATTTATAAGCTACCTGCATTTATATCTTGAATGTGAGGAAGGGCGCAGTAGTTGCGCAAGCTCTTCAGTTCCTTGAGGCTCATATAATTTTCAATTAATAAAATCTATCTACCTTTAAGAGAAGTTATTAGTGTAAAGACTGCAGCTCTGGCGAAAAACTAGAAATTCCAAATTATGAGGTTCGTCAACATAACCAAGTTTCAATTAGACAGAGTATTTTAAGTCGTAGACGAAGTCCTTTTACATTAGCATAAAAGCTGGGCTCGTTTAGTACAGTTTATTGATTTTGCTGAAGAACCAGACCGAGTATTTGATATTAATATACAAAGAATTAAGTTATGTGGCAGAAACGGACCACTTAGAGTGACAACGTTCAAAGCTATTACTGGTAACTATGTCAGAGCTATCAGAAGTGCTATACATCTGAAAGTATTTATAGGAAATACACGGTACTATTTTAAAAATAATTAACTTCGGTACGGGATAATAATAATGAATAGCTACTTTTCGGAACAAAATGTTCGGTGAAAATCGCACTTATTTCTAATCAAATTACATGGAACCGGAACGCATCGCCATTAACATAAAACTAAGTCTTCTATACGG
This sequence comes from Dioctria rufipes, assembly GCA_963924295.1. NCBI lineage: Eukaryota > Metazoa > Arthropoda > Insecta > Diptera > Asilidae > Dioctria > Dioctria rufipes. Next base: position 117,866,809 of record OZ002740.1, read on the forward strand.
TGCTTAATTATTATCATCCGTGCCAGAAATATCTAAGTACTACATATATGTAGCACACGAATATAAATTCACATATTCACATATAATGTATTAGAAAAGGGGTCGGGGTCGGGCTGCCACGGGGCGGCATAAGGTTCGGAAGTCTGGAGGCAAAATTATAAAAGTAAAAACTAAAAAATAAGAAGAAAAGGTTTGAAATTAGATAACAGGAAAAGGAGTGTTCTGTTCTCGACCTCCCGCTTTTCTCCACTTAATGTTTCCCTATATTTCGCTGACTATGGACATATGTATGTGCGGGTCTGTACTATATGTAGAGTATCACTCCAGTTCAACTGTACTCCATACTACCAGTGGCTGTATACTCAGATCTGCAAGGGTCGCAAGCGAGCGAAAAAAAAATGAAAACTTTGGTGTCAGTTTGCCGGTAAGAGGTAAAAACTAACCCCTCAATATACTTACGATTGTGTATCGTCCACATGCTCCCCGTGCATAAGGCAAAACTGGAACTTATGCCAGTGCGGACAGAGGGAGAGGTCTGGAAAGTTTGCCGTTAGGCGGTTTTCTTGCTCTGCACCACCCACACAACCTCACGTCCGTTTAATTTCAATATAAATCCTACACTATATCTTCAGTGCCCCATATACATAAAGCCATCGCGGCGCCAACAGTGCGCCAGGCATCGGTCGATGACGGTGTACCATGAAATTTCATTTTTGTAAGCAAATAACCGGCGCCCCGATGCTCGCCCTTATTATTCTTACAGTTTCGTGGCAGTTGCCACTGCGGACTTTTTCTATTCGAAAAGCTTTTCCTTGTTTACTACTTGGCACACAGTCCCCCTGAAGCTTAGGCCAGGCTACGGAGGGCGGCCATGGTAGATATAGTCTGCATGGAACTGTAGCAATTTGTAATATGGCTGAAAAGCGGATACGAGGCGACAATCCTTTCGCAATATAAAAGGACTGGCGTTATCAAGATAACTGGAGAACAAGAATAAGTGAATGGCTCGTAATAGCCGTTTTTGCGTTGTTTGGCTGTAGGAGAGTTTAAGAGAACATACTTGACCGTGCATGGTTGCATTAAAGGATAAATAACACTGTTGAAGGGGTATCAGCAGGAAGCTTCTGGGATAGTTACCTACGGACGAGTGCTTTAATTAAACTGAACATTTGAATATTCAATGGTCACCGTAATGAATAAAAGAAACAAAAAGGAAAAGTTTTCACACTTTTATACAAAAAAGCGGACAGTCATAAAGGAGGGTTCGTAGCAAAGGTCAAGAATTCTTCCAAATGACTAAAAAAATAGGAACGTGAGAAGGATGGATGATCGACATGAAATTAAAAGCATCAAATTCAACAAGATATTACCATATTTTACGAGTACTTTCCTACTACTTACTATACTTATCGGCAAAACATAAATACCTACATACAAGTAAATTAAATTATAACACTAAAAAAGTGCATAAACTGACTAGGAGTAATGTAATATAATTTAAATCTCAATAGTGAATGAAAGATCAGTGATACATACAAGTACACAGAAAAAAATCATAGTACATTTGCGTAATTAAGTTTACACAACGACGAAAAACCAGAGCCTTGAATATTGATTGGCAGTCTATGCGCCAAGCGTGACGCGTGAATGTGAATAAGGTTAGATTTTTATGGACGATCTTACGGATGCACGGAATATCTAAATTCCAATTTAGTGAAAACGCACAAATTATATTTGATTAAACAAATATACATTTAGGGGTAATTGTACAGAGTAAAAAATATAAAATAAGAGTGAGTAAGGCTAAAGAGTGAACAGCCGACTAGGCGAGATGTTATAACCTTATAACTACTTCGGTACTTCATTGATAAAATGTTCCTGCTGTTCAACTTCCAAGCCCTAAACGATTTCATAGCCTTGTATGCGTAAGTAGAACTAATTTCTCCTTTATTACAATCTGCAACCCCATAAATCCCATATATCGATTATAAATCGAATCGAACAATAAATGGCAAAAGTGTTCAGACATATTGCCACCGCCATCGTTAAATTCTAAGTTTTGACCAAATATTCGTAATCCGGGACCCTGGCAATCCTAAGATATTGATTGAATCGGGCCATAATCAGCCTTATTATGGTTGTCACCTCACTTCAAGTGACATGACTATGTAAAATTCATAGGAACGAAAGGAAAAAAAGAAGAAGAGACAGATTTTACTTTACCTAAAGAAATTAAGTGATAATTGTCGACAGCAAGTGACAAAATTCGAGAGCTCACCGCACATTTCTCACCGTTTTTGTTGCTGCGATTGTCGATTTTTATTTCGTTTGTTAGATGTTCTATGAATTTTACACAGTCGTATCACTTGAAGTGAGGTGAAAATGCGTCAAATTAGCTTTACAAATTTTGAACCACAGTCACAAGGTAACTTCGAAGCTTCGAATTTCTTACGTTCGAAGGTTGCAGCTTCGTTCCTAGAATATTCCTTCGAAGTTTCGTAGTTTCGAAAATCAACAGCCCTAATATTTAGTGTCTAACACACACTCACATGAAAACAGGAGCTAAAATTGTGAGTTTGAGGCTCGCATGGGACAAGATAAAAAGAAATAATAAAAAGGAAGCTAATACGAAGATTAATTAATTTTATTTTAGTACACAAATTTACCAATCACAACAAAGAAGAGTTACCGACTATTGAGTCAAGTCTCATATTTACAGGAATATATTTACTGAATTTTATCACTTTAAGGGTTCAGGTGAACGGTAATACCATCAACATATCAATAAGAGGGATATCATTTGATTTTTGAAACTTAAAAGTATATTCAGAAACCAACAAGCTTCTGTGTGGTACACCAAGTATAATCATCATAAAAGACATATGTGGAGCAACGAGAATTTTCGTTTTAGGTTATATTTGCTACAAATAAGTTTTATTACCTGCATATAGCACAGGTGAATTACCAGATAGAGAGTGTGCGACGGCACATACATATTCGAAACGGCAATTCAGCATATAGTACGGCTGCATAACTACTTAGCAAAGTAGACTTAGACAGTCAGCTCACCAGGTCGTAGCTAACAGCGAGTCAGCAACCCAACAACAAATCAAGCTACCGCGAAATAACCATCCTTTTCTGGGCTCATTGAATCATGTAAACCATCGTCACCCGGCCATAAAGGCAGTTTCAGAAGGTTTTGACAATGCCGAATGGATAGAGGAAAGTAAGTGAATGTATACTATGGAATCCTGGAGTAGAGAATGAACGCAGCCCACAAAGCTTTTTAATTAGCCGCCAAGAGAATGTTTTTGTGTCGACTTTTGTTGCAGCAAAGAATGAGTAGATACTGCACCACGAGTCTGCCGAACACTCTGCTACATCTGCTATAAGCGAACACGCTTGTCTATATGCTTGTTTGTGGCAGTTACAGGATGGATTTATAATAGCCGAGCATTTTAAGGTAATTAAAAGGAAACTGAAATGGAAACCACAGAAGATTGGAGTGGCAAAGGAGTGAACGAAAACTTTTCAAAATACCAACTGCACCTCGAATTCGGTGAATATTTCATTCATAGCTTTTCCGCTTTAGCTAATTAAGCTTATCATAGATTACCCATCATTTTCAATTCCAGGATATCCCCACCAGCATTGATGCATTCAAGATGAAACTACGCTCCATCTACAGCTTTTCGAAGTTCATTATCATGCACATCACCTTCTTTTTTATGGTTGACTTGCAGACATATTTGAGTACCAAGCGCACTGCCTCCAATCACAGTCGTCCGAACAGTATGATGTTAGGATTTGGGTTTGGGACAGATTCCAGGGAGAAGGCACTTTTGAACGACGTAATCTACTTTAGAGATTTGACAAACGTTTCCAGAATTTTTTATTTCGTCTCCCGTAATAAAAGTTTGTGCACAGAATCATGTGAACCTGCACGATGTCTGCTTGCTGCTTGCACATGAGCGAATTTCATAAAGAAAAAGTTGCAAAAGAAGTGGACGACGGGGCCCTTCCTCCTCAAAAAATGTTCAAACTGAAATTTTTATTGTACGGGTTGAGCTGAGCGAAAAGAACTTTTTATGCCATGCACAAACTTTTGGATATGTTTTTTGCCTTCGGAAATGATGTACACGTAACGTCTTTTATCATCATGTAAAGTTACGGGAGAGTTGCACAATCACTGTCAGAAGTTTAATTCGGAGGTATTTATGTTATACATTAGTTGGCAAAGTTGTTTGCTTTTCCATTTAAAGGAGGTGGGTAGAATTGTGAAAATTGGAAACACGGAACATCCAAGCTTCACCTCCACCCTGTGGCGCAGAGTAGTTTGTGTTTACCGAAGCATAATTTTGCGGGTAATACATTCTGAAAAGAAGCTTTTATTGCTTAAAAATGGATGAAACGCAAAATTTTATAAATATCCTTTGTATATTATATGAATTGTACAATGCATGTATGGTTGTAGATTGCAGCGAGGATTTACGTTTTTATTTTTGCAAATAATAAGACAAGTGATGGGAGGATAGAAAAGCCCACAATCAAAACAATATAATATTCCGCAAATGAATTTTTTTAGTTTTTATTAAGCCTTTATTCTGACATGCTGAGTAAGAGAGTGGTATGAAATAGAGAAAGAATAAGGCTAACGCTGATCTAAAGAAGTTCACAGGAATATAAGCATGATTTTATTGGACGAATATTTTTAGTTGAAATAATCCGCTAGCCTCTAGAATTTTGCATTGCCGAGAATTCTGCTAAATTTAGTCGACGGTTAGTGAGTTGATAACAGTTATTTAAAAATCGGTTGTTCCGTTCGCGAGATATGATTTTTTGAAAATGACGTTTGTTCCAAAAACCTGGCCAATTCTTACGATAGCGAGATGAAAGTTTGATTGTTAAGGTATGCTTTTTCGCATGTATTCTCTTTCTATCTATCTGGAATAAAACTATTACTTTTCAAATGAATTAAAGTAGATATATATGTCGATTGCAATTAAAGGTTCGTCGGACAATAAAAAATATTACCAATAGGATTTTATATTCTAAAGAACTTTTCAGTTCAATAAAAGCGTGTAAAACTGATCGTTTTCATAAAAAAAAAAGTGTGAATTTGTATTTTATATTTTTAGTACAAAATTGCAACTCTCTACGTTGACGCGTTCTCAGACAGTGTCAAAATAAATAGTGAAAAACAAAATTTTTGTATGGTAACCCTACGAATAAGTTTTCCGATTTATTTATTTATTTTTGACCTTTAATCCACAATTTTTTTTTTAATTCTAAGTGAATACGATCTGGAGTTATCGAGAGGATGCAGCGACGGACGGATGGATGGACATGCTAAAATCAAAATAACTTTTAATATTATGTGTGGTTGTCCAATTTATTTTACTTTACCAGCATTATTCCTATGCGTTATAAACGGAGTGATAAACTTGGTATGATTTCAGCATCTAGTGAGGTATAAAAAGAAAAAAAAATGGAAGATAGGTACGTTTTCCAGGATATTCAAAGATAAAGAATTCAACTAAAAATTTGTTCGGTGAAAATATTTTCTACGGTTTCCTGTGCTTCATTTCATCCCTTTAAAATGTAAAAAAATTATTCAATTCGGTTAGTTACTTCCGGAGTTATATACATTTAAAAGTAACTCTACAGCGACATTTCACGAATATTTGAATTCGCATATGTAATAAGGTAATTACATACATTCTTTATAAGACCTTCAAGCATGTTAACTTTAAAAGAAATCCGTGATGGTCGATTGCGTGGAGCGTAAGGAGTCATTCGACGCATTGGCTGCATGGACTAAAATATATTAATACTAAAAAATGTCCCTGAAGATATATATTTTTTAGCTTATGAAAGTTTCTACTTTCAACTGTGTATTGTGTATGCAATTACCTACTAAAACGAAAATCATTCTCTTAAAAATTACACATACTTCCAACATCCTTCTGTATAGTACATTCTGGAGTTTTTTGCCTTTATAAATTTCCATAAATTGTTACACAAATGTTTTTCCTTGCAAAATAGAGCCAAAATCAAATTCATCATAAAGGAAAAACGCCCACCGTGGATCAATTTTTATTTGCACTTTCCAGTGCTCTATTGAAAATAATAGCTTTCATAGTGGAGAATATTTCAATAATTTTAGCAGTTAGTAACTATTTTGTTTGCCATTTACATAATCTGAAATCAATATGGAGCGCAGCAGAAGCTTGCGGGAATATATTTGCTATAATTCACATGCATTCGGTGCCAGAAAGATGCTGAATAGCGAATCATATTCAATTAATTGATTCGTATCCAGAATTTATTTCAATGAATTCCTGATGAAATCAACTGTATTAGTCCCACTAGGAAACCAAGAATTGGTTCGATATAATCGAGACCATTAAATTTATAAATACGTACACAGGCTCCAACGGTTCTGCCATAAAAACATTTTTCATATTTACATACACATTCAAAAATGGTGGATTTTCATAATAATATTCGCCCACATGAAATCAGAATTTAATCATTTTATAACTTCAAAACCAATAAACGATTGAAATACATTAGTGCCCTAAGAGGTAAGAAGGGGTATAAGCGATAAGAGTAGGAAAGTCCTCCACTCAAAGAGTGACCGTTCTGAACTTTAGCAGTTTAGCGCAAGTTAATACTATGTCAATAGTCTGAAAATGCTTTTTATAAAAAAAGTTTAGTTGATCGAGTCATCCCTTTAAATGCAAATATAATTAACAGCGAAATAAATCAGTAGGTACTCGGTTCACCATCCATCGACCTGCCCTTTATGCGCGAGAACCATCCACAGTTTTATGGGGTCGAAACATAATCGACGTAAAGCAATAACTCCCTAGTCTACTCTTAAAGTCCTGCGGCTCCTATATAGAATCCATGGATATATGCATAGACCATGGAGACAGATTAGATAAATTCACTTCGATATCCATGTTCATATTGCAAGCAGGCTTTTAGCGTAGTATAAAATTTTAAATTTTCGCCCGTTTTTTTCTTCAAGGGATCTTCTGTAGGGAAAAACAGAATGATTTTCAGGGGTCTTCCCTGCTGAGAATAATTCAATTCAATTACTGTACGATGGAAGTGGGTGTTGTAATAATTTCTCAATACATGGCCACTTAATTGCATCGCCATCATACCTCTTTCCGTTCGTCCTTTAACTTCCGGCGAACATGTAAATGACTAAATATTACACTTATTTGTATATGGGGCATGGAGATACATTTAATAGTACCAAACTTTTTTAAAGAAATTAAAATTGGAAATTTGTGATATTGCACATAATTTTTCTCGATGGTGAATAAAAATATTAAGTTAATAAAATAATACAAGTGACAAGTAAAATTCAATACATTAAGACACTTTTCTTTTCCTAACCTTTTGAAGAACCCACACTCACCGGTCATTAAAAAATACACAAAATATCATTGTCCATTGAGGAAATTTAATATCAAATTTTTAATGCTAAAAATTTCCATGGAAATTTTGGCCAGTTATTTAACCACATGTGAAACCTCACAAATGGTAGAAGCTAGACAGCTAGATAGTTTTGACAGGTTTTTAGAGATCCATTAAAGAACTGAACGGGTCTAAGTCCGTGAGGAAAATAATTTTAAAGGAAACATCTCAGTGTATTGCTCGATATTCAAAATCGAACATAAAAATGTATGTAAGGAAAAATCTATTTTTGAATATGAATATGGAGCGGAAATAGAGTGTAAAGTGCCCTTGACCTAACTTTCCGTTTTCTCTCTTATGACTTAAGTAATTCAAAACTGATGGGCATAGGATAAACCTTCTGAAATTCGAGACTACCTTAAGTTACCTTTTGAAATTTCATAAAAACAATTTAGTTCAACTAGTTGATTGATGAGTACCAAGGCATCGGAGGATATTCAAATTGTGTACTGAATTGGGAGTATAATTAACTACCTACATACTTTTCAACGACTATATTTTTTTCTACAAGAATTACATAAATCTCAAATTGAGAGTTAAATTACATTTATCATAAAATTTATCATTAAGTTAAAAAGAAGTTTCGTAGCGCAAACAAGGGAATGCTACATATATAGTATACGATACAAGGAATACTATGTGCCTAATTCAAGAGAATCCTTAAATGCATAGGTTATATCTACGTGTGCAAAAGAGTTTTCATTTTTAACACAATTTTTGTACGTATTGTTTTTTGGTGGCCCGTGTGTTTACACATAGAACTTCTTTTAAAGGCAAATATTAAATATACTTACGCTCTAAATAGCATGCATGCTAGCGTGTTCAAATGTGAATAGATGAAGCTATTGTAGAACTATACATACACCGAATTTAAAGGATAAAAGGCGCTTCCTATAATTCGAGAAAAATTATTGATTAACAATGCGGAAACAAATCGAATGGAAAATATTCGCTAATAAATTGGAATATCAAGCAGATCAGGAATATCCAAATCATTAATAATAGAAAATAAAGGATTTAGAAATGAAAGTTTTGGAACCAGTGGTTCTGTGATGAATATGACCATTCTATGTAAGCCATCTTTCCACGAAGAATTTACTGGGTTGAAGAAAAGATGAAGATCAAAAGTCTCGAATGTGAGGGAGAATAAAATGCAATGCAGCCATTCCACACGAAACCGCGACCACCTTAGAACCCGCCCATCTCCGATTTGGTTGAAACTTTCAGAATACGAGGTGTGATAAAAAAATACGGTGAATTAATTTTTATAACAGCAATGCTGACGCTATATCCATTTGAAGTTATCCGTCTGATAGCCTGATTCTTTGAGAAAGTTAGTGCTAAGTTTGAAAAAGTTGTGACTTGTTAGTCGGCTTTCAGAATAGCAAGAGTGAGGCCATTTGTACCGTTTTTGTCGCCCATCACGGATTTCGAGCAACGTGTTAATATTAAGTTTTGTTTTAAGTTGCAAAAATATGCCAAAGAAGCTCACAAATCGTTAAAATCAGTGTATGGCGATAATGTGGTGACTCTGAAGAATTTCCATAAGTAGTATAAATAAGTAGTATAAATAAAAACTGCACTAAAAAGAAATCGTTTTGACACCATTTTCGACATTTAGAGGGACACAACTGAGCAGCTGAAGACCCTTCTGCAAGAAGCCTTCCACAAATGCTCCCAATCATGGAATCAACGTTGGGATAAATGCATCGTTAGACAAGGAGAGTTCATACATTGAAAGAGATTAATTTAAATTTGATGTATAAACTTATTACTTTGTTTGTAATAAAACCATTCACCGTATTTTTTTATCAAACCTCATTGTACATAGATTACGGAAATAATACCCTTTTTGTTTTGTTTCACTCTAACAACATTCTAATTCCCCTCGCTTGGCGCGTTAGAAAATACCTCTATTTAAAGCTATAAGCCTTATCAACCTATGAGCAAATAATTGCGATTCATATACCCAAAATAACGCAGTATGGGAGCACTGCACTTAGAGGAATGTAGTATTTTTTTTCAAGTGGTGACCACTAGCACTTTATTTTTATAAATAAATGCAAGGATTTTTAGTTGCATATTCTCTTAAGCTTTTTCTGCGATACTCGAACTTAAACCGAACTTGGCAAGACAGCCTTCCCTAGTTATCGCATGGAGATCTTTGTTTTCCACCACTAAAATTCGTTATTGCAATAGTAAGTAAGTAGTTTTAAACAGGTTGCATGTAGGTTACGGTTGCTGTGTATCTGAACACAATGTAAGCCAGGAAAATATAATCCTCTTTTTTCCTCAACTGATGCTGTGGTATCAGAGTTAACTATTTTGAACGCCGATTTTATCTGATTGACGTATGTATTTACTATGAAAATCCAAGATAGGTATGTACATATTTAAAAATCTTATGAATAACCAGACGGTACCAAAGACTCATTATGTCGTAGAATTGCTGTATCAATAGGGAGTTACATGCGTCAGAAGAACTTACACTGATATGTGTAAGACACTACTTACTAGTCTTTTTTACTTGCTAGTCGTGTTTACTATCTAGTCAGTAAATTGTCAAAAATAAAGTTCAAATGACGGAAACTGAAAATAATCTTCTTTCTTTTGAGTAGGAAATGACTGAAAAAAAATTAATATGTACATTGTAATCTTTATTTTTAGAGAAAAATGCAGGAAAAGAGTTTGAATAAAGAAGAAATCATTAGCAGTGCATATACAGGGGTCGGATTCTGTAATATGGAGAGTTGGAGGTGTCGGGCTTAAGGTTGTATGAAAAGTGGGCATTCCCCTTTCAATTCCTACGTCACGTCGTTTTCGAGAAAAAGGTTTGTGACAGACGGACGGACAGATGCAAAAATGAGGGAATTTGGGAGATGAGAATTTTCGTTTTCTTCGATTAAAAGTCCCTTACTGTTCCTTATAAGTAGACGACGATAGATCTGATGCGTGATACGGATAGAAGGTTTTTCAAGGATTCAATGGTGCAGAAAGAAGAACTTTAAGAACTTTTATTTTTAATGATTCTAAATCAAATTTATAAATACAAGAAGAAAAAACAGCCGCCTCGTCCGGGGTTTGAAACCGGGACTTTCCGCTTGCCGGGCGACTGTCTTACCACTGAGCTAACGAGATAGATGATTTTCCGTCTTGCATTTATCAATTTGTTACTTTTGTCACTAGCCTACTAAGCCACGAGGCGGTTGTTTTTTCTTCTTGCAATTATAAATTTGATTTATAATCATTAAAAATAAAAGTTCTTAAAGTTCTTCTTTCTCCATCATTGACCGATTCTAAGAAGTGTAGGTTCGATTCCCGTCCGCGAGAAAAATAAATAAGATTCAATGGTGGTCCCTGTATAAAATCATATCACCAGTAACGCATATCCCGGAACTAAAACATAAAGATACGTTAGTTCAAACCATTATCTACTGCTACAAATTCGTTGGTCGGGTATGGTGGTTCAATGCCATATATACCTCGAAACCCAAAATGAAATCTAATATATATAATATTGTCTTTAAAAGAATAAAGATAGATAGCTAGAATAGATGTACGACAAATTTGAGCATATAGGTGCACCGACTAGGCTAGAAAATCTCATTGAAGATTTAGAAATACCACTAAAGAGCTCCGTTTCGGGAGCAAAAACGTTTCGGAAGAGCCTAATAGATGTCTATATGGCCCACATTCCTTGTATATCGACGTATGTATATATGTTTACCTCCTGCGTCGAGCAACGTAGCTGCCCCGTATAAAGGTCGATGTACACTTACCGGCACAGCACGAACCGGCACAGTCAGGCAAAATATTTTGATATGAAACCAATTTATATTATGAAACGGTGGCTAGAAACCAGACCGGCATTTGTCGGTGGGATCACTTTTCAATAGTTTTCTCTCGATACCTGCCTTAATTAGAAGTTTACTTTCCGCTTTATGTCGTTATATGTGCACGAAAAATGCCGGTGCCGGTCGATGCCTGTCTGTTCCGGTTCGTGCTGTGCCGGTAAATGTACATCTATCTTAAATTTTACTCGCAATGGTGGACGTTTTATCATACTGCATTTATTTTAAATATATGCAATATGGAGTTATGCTGAGCACCCACTAAAACAAAAATCGATAGAGGAGGGAAATTGGGCAGGGAGGAATTTTTACCTTCCAAAAACGTTTTTTTTTCCACGTGGGTTCTATACACCGCAGTTCCTGTATTTTGCATATATTTCTTCCGATCTTTGTTTCACATCCATTAGAATTCTGTTGTGAAAATTTTTCTCATGTGAAGTGAATTTCCACGACCTATCGGTTCGTAGGAATGATGAGTTGAAAATATTCCCATTTTTGTACTAAAATAAGGCCATTTTTTAAAACTTAAAAAGAATTCGATTCACTTCTTTTCCAGTTATCTCCGAAAGCATTCATCGGAAACAAAAATTAATTACGTCTAATTATTAAAATGTAGATGCGATTTCATCCTACGAGTACATACAAGCTTTAACGTCAATATTTAAAATTTTTATAGCATCTCTTCTGTACTGGAAGACGACTAAATGACAATTTTCGCGTGTTTTAAAATTTTTAGCGGGTATCTTGAGTCACCAAAATTGATATACCTCTGAAGTATAGCATGGATTTTCATAATTTGTCTTTAAGCATAACCAGGATAGTTTAATTTGAAAATTCTTAGGTAGCTAGGTACCTTTTCAAAACAGAACAAAAACAGACAATACTGTCAGTTGAGAATTTTTGCTCTTACTTTTCCACGTGCAAAACACCGAAGAATTAACAAGTGGAATAGAGAATTTGGGAATTCTCAAAACAAATTCGCCGAGTTAAGGCCAAAACACAGTGAGGACGACACAACAAAGTCGCCGTAAATTGGTTGCTGTTAAAGATTCGAATATATGGAAGTCCCATATACTTAACACAATGAGGGCGACGCGATAAGTTGCCAACAAAAAGTTTGGGAAAATCTCTAAATTAGTCGCCAACATAATTGACATTTCTGTGTGGATAGTGACATTCATGTTATGTGGATTTGGATATTTTTATGAAACATAGTAAATTAAAAGATAATAGTAAATAAACCAGTTATTAAAAACTTGTATAAAATTAATTTCATTTATTAGTTTGACAGATTATGGGTTTAGAGGAGGAATTAATAGAGAAAATGAGGGAAAAATTTAAGTTGTGCAATAAACGTCATCCCATGTATATAGTAGAAATCTCTTCTTAGTCTTCTTTTTAGTTTTTTCTTTATGCTTTGCAATTTTAAGTATGCAGCATAAGCTATCCTAGCGATTTTCCTTAATTGTTTCATTTTTGCCATTTCTTTTACAATAAATAAAACAGAAATAGATGTCAAAAACATTTGTCGAGTCGCGTTCACTGTGTTTTAAATGCGACATTATCGCCAACTAAGTTGCCAACATTGTTGTGTCGCTCTCACTGTGTTTTGGCCTTTACAGAATTACAAGTGGAGAATTGACTGTCAAAACTACTCTCATTTCGCAAATTCCCTATCTCTCCGTGTTATAGAATCCAGCCCCAGGAAGAGAGGAATTGCTGCACCGTTTGATGACATTTTTATAATGATCGAACGCTGCGCTTTGTAGTCAGTAAAACTGACATTTCAGTGATTAGAAAATTGCCCGCACATGAGGCCGAGCTGACATTTCTAATCACAAATATTTCAAAATTTCCTTACGTGCTGTAGGCTTATAAGACAGTTGTTTTTGTTAATCACGAAGATCAGCAGACGGACTTGGGTTTTTGGGAACTACATTTTCTTACACATCTTTTAAAACACATATATATTACGCTGACGTTTTGCATTATCATAAATATACTGGCCTCGATGAGTACATTGGAGAGCTAATGGCTCATTTTTGAAGCATTTTATCTAGCAGCAACAACAGAAACCCTTTAATATTATTTCAAAATATTATGCTAATACATATCAAGATTTGCTAACGTACCTTTTTCCTATTTATTTCATTTAATAATTTAACGCTACAAAGAAAATAGAAACAAATACACCATAGGGAGCCCTTGGTTTCCATATCTGTATTGAAGACCTTAATCAAACTTTTAACGTAAAAAACAGGATTTTTCATTTCACGTCATTCTCTCCTTAAGTAGAGCAACTAAAAAGTTAAGACGAAAATTTGTTGCCTAAAATCTTACCGCGTCACATTTTAAGAAAAACGTGGAGTATAGTTTAGCAAAAAGATATCTGTTTGACATGTTCTTTACTTTTTTTGCCTGGTAAAAATGCTATTTTGCTCGTATTCAACTAACTTCTTATAGCTCTTATAACGATACGGTGATTCTCTGGTCCCGGTTTCTCGAAAGCCCCAAGTCATCGTATACTCGTTGTTGCCTTTTCAGGTTACCCTCTAGAAGTATAGATAACTGCATATAAATTCAGGAACGGCAAAGGCGACCAAAAAGTCAATATCAAACCTATCAATAGCTGAAAGTTTCGGTATGTATATATCCTCATCCATTCACATGGATACTGCTATGAAAGCGCACATTGAATGCTTAGGGATTTTATCTAAGGGCTATGTGTGGGTATGAGCTTCATGTTAAAATGTTATTAGAAGACGAAGAAGAAGTAGAAATATCGTCGAGAAATATATGGATAGACACAAATCGTCAAGACGTGACCTGTGATAGCAAACCTGTTTAAAAAGGTTTTCGCCATTTACTGCTTCACGTTGCTCTCCTCCTCACTCGTATTGATACTGTTTTATGCTATAAGGGTGGCGGACATTTTTCTCCGGTTAGCTCGTCCAGCAATAGTGGAGAGACTTTAAGCGTTTCAATTTTAATTTGGTTTAAATATGTTCTTATGGAAGATTTCCCTAATTACTTGATGCGTAATGTATATGAGTACAACTTTAATTGTCCAATTACGTTAATTACCTCGAAAACTATGATTACTTTTGATTCGGTTTTGCAAATCGTAGTTTTAGTTACTACTGAATCGAACCTGAACAACTTCCTTCGCTTACTGGTAAATTTCATCTCGATAAAAATGTTTTTGCGTAATCGCGGAGCTTTTAGATCGCAAGATATCTTTAATTAACAATTTGAAACAATTTAATACTAAATTTCCCATTATCGCTGGGTCTAATTAAAAAGAATTGAATCAATAGATATGAACTTCCTTTCTCTTATTCTTCCATATTCGCATAATTAGGATCAATTCGTATTCCGGAGCTTTTACCAAATATATTTTTCTCGGAAATGAAAGAAGCTTTTGATGTATTTCAGAAGAGCAGAGTTTTAGCAACGATTACTCTCCATTTAGATAACCCATTCCATTTCGTTTATACACTTTATCCTGATCTGTGGTGAAGTGTGTGGAATATTACATAAAGTATTATTCTCCAATAATTTTTCTCCTCGGTTCTCATCCCTTCCACCATAATTTTTCTTTGATGGAAATAGTTCTGGTCAGATCGTGAACTGAATAACTAACACCGGGGATTTGTGAAGCAATCTTGTTACTCTGCAGACTGAGCTTGGACCTAGAGATTCCAATTCCGAAAATTAAATTAATTCTAGTCTGCCGTTAATATTAAGATAAAGTAGTAAAGCGGAATTTTAAGTTTTTGTCGCATCCATAGAAAGAAAGTCCTTTTCTAGTCACACATTCAACCGGGTGTACGGATGTTTCCCCATCTGGTGAACACTTAATAGTCCCGCCTTTTGAATTCCAGAAATTAATTTTGCATTTACACTGCGTTTTACTAATTAGGCGAACATATCAGTCGATTGGATTCTTAAAAAAAAAACAAACAAAATATTTCTTATCAAGCAAACTCTTAGAAAATGTAGGCGAAGGTAGGGCAAAACCGGGTACAATAACTGTTTTTTAAATTGTTGAAATTGTGGGCTTTACAAAAATATCAGTTTCCCAGCTATTCTCTTTATACAGATGTGCACAACCAAAATATATACCATTTTACCAAAATAATTTACTTACACACTCGAAAGAACAAATTTCAAAGATCAAGTCAAAGCCTTTATTTTAAAGAGGAGTAGTAGGGTTAGGCAGATGGACGAAAGCAATGATCATTCATTCGTAATTGATTTTTTTCAAAAATCAAGTTACCCAAGGTTTTGTGAATTAAAGAGAAAGTCCTGTCAATTATATTATAATATGTAATTGACAGCACATTTTTAATAATTAAAATTAAAATGCGAAGATAAACCGATTTTTGAAAAATTCAATTACGAACGAATGATCTGCTCAGGGTATTATATCCAAGGTTTTGTGGATTAAAACGAAAGTACTGTCAATTTTTGCATGTAATTGACAGCACATTTTTAATAATTAAAATTCAAAGGTGAATCGATTTTTGAAAAATTCAATTACGAACGAATGATCATTGATTTTGCCCGTCTGCCTAGGGTATTATACCAGGGTATATATTTATTTATTCAATGATTTTTGTATGTAATTGACAGCACATTTTTAATAATTAAAATTCAAAGGTGAATCGATTTTTGAAAAATTCAATTACGAACGAATGATCATTGATTTTGCCCGTCTGCCTAGGGTATTATACCAGGTATATACCCTGGTATAATACCCTAGGCAGACGGGCAAAATCAATGATCATTCGTTCGTAATTGAATTTTTCAAAAATCGATTCACCTTTGAATTTTAATTATTAAAAATGTGCTGTCAATTACATACAAAAATCATTGAATAAATAACTAATAAGGAAGCGGGGTATCGTGCGAATACAGTGTACGTGTTTAAGAATTTCAATGACAGTGTGACCAATGACAGTGTGACCAATGGTCGGTGGTGGTGGGGGATGGGGTGGTGGGGGATGGGGTGGTGGGGGATGGGGTGGTGGGGGATGGGGTGGTGGGGATGGGGGTGTGGGGGATGCGGGTGTGGGTGATGGGGGTGTTAGGGATTGGGGGGGGGGGCAAAAGGGCCTCGTTGCTATTTTGTGTCAGTTCAACATTCTGACATTTCATAATTTTGAAAAGAAGTTCTCGGATTTGAATTCGCGATATTGTGAAAAATAAATAATTAAACGTGATTTTTGCGTAATAGTAGTGTGAAATGAGTGCGAAGTATTCTTTTGTGAACGATATTTTGTGTAATAGAGACTCCGGAGTCTTAAATTATCATAATGAAGTGCGCTGTGCTGTGCTGCAGGAACGAACAGAGTTATTGTCGTGGGAAATAATTCTTTAAGTAACTTTAATAGCTTTACTTATTAATTATAGTGTTTCTAATAAAATAAAAGTGATATATTTATAAAAATAAACAGCCATGGCAAAAAAATTTACATTTTACCAATGCCGGTTTGTTTGTTTACAATTGAATTGTCATTGGTTTCTAAATTATTCCAGTCATACAAAGGCAACGCCAAGAAATATTATCTGAAAATAAGGGGGAGCTAAAAATTTGTTTATTTTACATAGGAATTTGGATTATAAAAAATGCTCCTTTTCAGAATGTCAGAATTTCATTACTGCCATGACGACACGAATACGTACACTAATACATTTCGCCGAGTGGCTTACGTTTTCACCCGATATGTCGTTTCCTTATTAGTTATTTATTCAATGACAAAAATTGATAGGACTTTCGTTTTAATCACAAAATCTTGGGTAACTTGATTTTTTCATTGATTTTGCCCATCTGCCTAGGATATTAGACCGGGTACTGGAGAAAATAAATAATTTTCATTTGTTGTTGCCAATTATATTATTTATTGAATATCCAAATTAAATTAAATTAAATTAAAGAGTGCAGTTCTTCGTCAGAGAAAATATATTATCAGAACCTGAACCTTTAGTTAGCAATATTATCAACATTAATCTATCAATGTGAATGAACTTTGCAGTGAGATGATCCTTCTCCCTCGTGAGCGCTGCACATTAGTGCCCATAGCATGCAAACACAAGCACAAGAGAATGACTTTTTTCTCTTGCACGAAGAATCAACTCAAGGTTTTTGGTATGAGCGGCATGACCGTCTAGAACCAATAGGACTGTCATTTTTGGTGTTGAATTAGAAAATTCAACAAACTTATTGAACCGAATAAAGGAAAAGTACATTCCCACATTATCTTCGTCTTGAGTCGTATAGTAGATATTAGCTTACTTAATTTGAAATTTAATGAAAATGACAACAATACGAAAAGAAATTCAACTCTATAATTATTTACAAGACCCAATAGATGAGGTAATAAATTGAATTATGCCATTAGTAATTAATAACAACTTAAGGCCGTAATCTGGTAACTTGGTTTTGAAAAATCGATATTCTTTTTTTAAACATATTTCGAAAGTACTATATATTAAGAATATACTGTAAAAATTTTAGACCGAAATTCGAAATATTGATGAAGTTGTAGCACATATACGTGAGCGCTTAGTAGTAGCTCGCGCTGAGGAAAGGGCCGGGCCCCTCTATTGTTTTCACGTTACCTTTATACCTGCTTCTAGCGTCGGATACCTTTGTGCATACTAAAAGTTTTATCTGTTAATTCACATACATTTATTTTGGAGCTCAGTTATATCGAAATTCAAAACGAACAGTCAGTGTACGTTCATTACTTTGTGCGTAAACACACTGATAAAGAGATTATTCAGGAAAAATATACATATTTATTTGAACCTGACTTTTTTTATATAAATGTGCCAAATTTCGAGAGAAGGGCCTTTGAGTATCTGAAACATTTGAGCATATTTCAATAAAAAACAGATATTATTTGCCTATAACTTATTTCGTTTAAATAAAATGCATTTCCCTTGAATATATTAGCCTTATTTTAATATTATAAAACGTTTTGGTTGAAATTATAACTTAATTATTTTCTAGAAAATGTATTTTTTCTTAGTAAAATCAGATTTATTTGTAAGAAAGAAATAGTTCCTTAGAATACATTTCTTCGTTTGAGCAAAAAATGTGAATAGGTATTTGACATTAATAGAGAGATTTCTTTTGGAGAATCGTACTTTACTGACTAGAAATAAAACCGCTTTCCCTTAAATATAGCTTATTTCTCTAAGAACATAACAGGTTTTCTACGAGTCAGTTTTATTCAGTATTCGCGCAGTTTCATTCTAATTGTGACTTGAAGCGGAGCAGATGTGGTGCTTGTGATGTGGTTTTTGTTTTTTTAATGGAAAAAATGCAGGTATTCTTTGAAGCAAGTAATTTAGAAGTTTACATTCAGATTTTTAAAGGTATGAACTTTGAATTATATGTATTGTTGACCACGATGTGCAATTTGAAGATCTACCGCACTTAAATGATGACATGATTAAAACGCTAATTCCAAAAATAGGTCATCAAGCAGTACTAAAAAAAAATTTCGGAAATGAAGGCGAAAGAGATTAGAATTCAAGATTTGTTATTAATATTACGAATATTTAATCACTTTTACAATTACTGAAATAGGAAAACCCAGGTAATCAGATTGTTGCTTCATATGTGAAAGACAATGAGATAAAATATAAAATGGGCTATGTTATACAAATTGGTAAGGATGCTTATAAAGAACCAATATGTGATGTGTGTGATGTGTTGCTTTTGGACTCAATAGTCATAAGAAATCGTTTAAAGTGTGCAATTGCGGTGAAACAATATAGACATAAAAACTTTACAAGATCTAAAAAAAAAAATCTTGTCTTTCCCTACAAAAATCCATTTTCTTGCTGACGGAAATAGTGTAATTAGTATTTTTAATCAGTAATACGAAAAACGATTTTTTTATTAAAAATATCTATTATATACATATGAGTTATATCATCAAAAGTGTAAAAATGTTTTTATGTTTGTGCTTTATTTTATTATATTGGTTATTAAAAAAATTACGCCTCACATTATTTTAAAGATAATAGTAATAATATACAAATATGTCTATGAATTCCTTTATTTTTGGAATACTTGAATAAATACAAAAAATACTAAACTTACAGTTTCGACTTTTATTTTCATCTCGCTATAACAGTTTGAGAAATACCCACAGTTTTTTAAAACCCCATGTATTTGATTGTTTAACAAAAATTTTTATTTCTTTGTAAAGAACAAAGAAATAATTTTCAGCACCTATCAATTATTTATGTTGAAATGGACATCAATTTGTTAAAAAGTACATTATTTGTATCACAAATAAACCTTTATTTAACAAAAATGAATGCAAGCTTTTATTGAAAAAATATTTATTTCTAACAAACACATGTAACATATTAGAAATATTTCAATATTTCTCTTAAAGATGCAATAATTTTAAGTAAAATTATTCCTTATTCGATTCAAAAGAAATTATTCTCTCCGATAAACAAATCTTCTACCAGTTGAAATAAAGATTCATTTCCTTCGGAAAACCTTTTGTTCTTTATGAACAATTATTAATCTAACTAGGGTAAATACAATTTTTAGTCAAACTACAGAAATACATAATTAAAATAAAACAGCAAGACACGATCATTAAATTGTTTCTTTCTGTCAAACAAATCAACTCAAACAATTCCTTCAGTTTTAACAACCTAATCTTTGTTTCGCCATATTTAAAGCTACCATTTGTTCGGAACAAGTAAGATTCCTTTCAAGGAAATAAACTGTTCTATCAGTTTATCTCGATACAACGTTTTTACGGTCGGCCGGGGTAATAAAAAATTTTCGGGTATATTTGCGAAGCGCACAACCCAAAATTAATTTAGTCAAAAATACTTTGCGAAGCGCAC
Organism: Dioctria rufipes; assembly: GCA_963924295.1. NCBI lineage: Eukaryota > Metazoa > Arthropoda > Insecta > Diptera > Asilidae > Dioctria > Dioctria rufipes. The sequence goes on from OZ002740.1 coordinate 117,887,043, forward strand.
ACCTATTGTTAAGGGATTACGCATTGTTCTAGCATATATCTTTACCTGCCCTAAGTAATATACCCCCGTAGGGTATATTTGCCCAGTGCAAAGAAATACACACCCAGGCAGGCAGGCGCACACACACACACACACACACACAGAGGCAGGCTGGCAGGGGCACACACACGCGCGCTCCGCTTCGCTCCGCGCGCGTGTGTGTGCCCCTGCCAGCCTGCCTCTGTGTGTGTGTGTGTGTGTGTGTGTGTGTGCGCCTGCCTGCCTGTGTGTGTGTCTTTGCACTTGGCGCAGAGCGTACTCCTCCTATTGATATTAGTGGTTTAAAAACTTAACTTAATTTACATAGATCAGGCAAAATTCATAGATCAGGTAAAGATACGTGCTATAACAATGCGTTGACCTTAACCATTGCCGCGCCTTTCCAAAACAATGCGTAATCCCTTAACAATAGGTGTGCGCTTCGCAAACTCCTGCTTGTGCGCTAGGAGAAGTGTTTTTTTATGGCTTGTGCGCTTCGCAAATACACCAAAATTTTCTATCCAACCGATTGGGCTGAAATTTAAATATGTATTCTACTCATCAATAGCTATCGCAGGAACTAGGATCTTTTTTTTTCGTCCCTAACTTTCCATTTTACAGCCTGATTTCCACTAAAAAAAGGTCACTTCTTTCGAAGCCCACCATTTTGTTATTTTTCAACAAAATTGTTTAATCCTAATTCCAACCAGAATGACAAGCTTACAGAATAATAATCTTTTGGACTTTTTTATTTTAGATATCCTCAAGCGGCGAAATCACCACAGCCAGCCACCTACCGTTTTTTTTAGATGTTCACTTCAATGCTATAAAACTGCACAAAAAAAAAACTACTAATAACATATTGAAAAATCAAACCGATTGAATTTTATTTTCCCTAAAAAAATTCCCGAAAAAAGCATTAAAAAACGTGCAAGTTACCAGACTACAACAACGGGGTGTGTAGCTACAATTGCCCGAATAGCTGGCCAAAAGAATGTATGCAAGAGGTAGGAAAATAGTAGGAAAATTGTTTGGGATGTTAAACATTTTCTAAATTTTTATGTAGGTATTACAATGTATTTCTGAACTGTACACCTTATGATGATAATTTAAAGGTTATTGGATAGATATTCGTTGGAGCTTCCCAATGCCACAATTTTCTTTCCAACTGTCTCTCCGTTTCAAGGGTTGAGGCTCAACAAACTCGATATTTCGGAATCCCGATTACCGAGCACTATGTACATACAACCCGATTGCCACTATAGTCGGAACTATCGAATTAAAGTGTTTGTTAATATCTTTAATAATATTAGCTACTTACACTGTGGTCGAGAGATTCATGCTGTAGTGAAATCATGCCTGTGATGGTTTTGATAACTTTTCCATTTATTGCAGCAATATTATAGTTGCCTAATCAATGATCAATGTGATGGTTTTGATAACTTTTACATTTATTGCAGCAATATTATAGTTGCCTAATCAATGAAGCAGCCTGAGCAGTTTCTTCAATTTAATGACAAAAAAGTACACGACATTCATGGACCTCTGAGCGGGGAGCACCCCATATATGTACAGAGGATGTTGCAGAACGAACAATAAAAAAAGGGGATAAAAGCAAAAGACCCCGTGTGCGACTTAGTGATTCTTTATTTTAATCTGTGTCAATCGACTGCGTACAGAAGACTAAAAATTACTTCACTTTCGACATAGTGCCGTACATAAGCGATACAATATACAACTACTTACTTACTACTCACGATAATGTAGTGGTAGGCTTCAACATTCCGCCCACCTTGAACTAATTGGACAATGAGTTCAAATATACATGACTTAAACAGAAAATTCAAATTATCGATATCAAAGAAATTAGTTGGCAAATGAATTCAAATTTACAAGATTTAAAAATTTCAGATTATTGATAAATGACTAATTAGAAAATGAGTTCAAATTTCAAATTATTGATACCAGTGAGATTAAGATGTAACTGCAACTTCGGAAGAGCTTTCATTTAAATGCAGGAGTGGAGAAACCTTGTTAATTGGGCGTATCAGAGTTCCATCATATGTCCTCAACGTAACAACTCGAACTCTCCCGTCTGCTCCTGGATGCGTGTTAATAATTCTGCCCAGTTTCCACTTCGTTGGAGGAAGTCTTTCTTCCCGCACAAGAACAAGATCGCCTATCTTGAGGTTGGACGTCGTACTATTCCACTTAGTACGTTGTTGAAGCTGGACCAAATATTCAAAGCTCCATCTTCTCCAGAAGTGCTGTCTTAATTGAGATAATAGCTGCCACCTACTTAGGAGATTCGTATTAGCTTTATCTGTGTCGGGTTCTGGCAATACTTTGAGCGGCTGTCCTATTAGGAAGTGTCCCGGCGTTAGAGCAGAAAGATCGTTGGCGTCTGATGACAGCGGACAAAGAGGTCTCGAATTGACGCAGGCTTCAATTTCTGTCAAGACAGTAGAGAACTCTTCGAAGGTCAAAAGATTGTCCCCTAGAGTGCGGCGCAAATGAAATTTTACCCTTTTCACGGCGGCCTCCCAAAAGCCACCCATATGAGGCGAAGCAGGCGGGTTGAAATGCCAAGCAGTTCCATCGTTCGCGAGATATTTGCGTAGCTGTTCATCTTTAATCGCCTGGGTTAGTAACTGCTTGAGCTCTTCTCAGCACAAAATTTGTGCCATTGTCGCTGTACAAGTCCTGGCAATGCCCACGGCGTGACACGAACCGTTTGAATACAGCAATGAATGTTGACGAGGCCAGATCACTGGCAAGCTCTAAGTGCATTGCCCCTGTTGCCATGCATATAAAGATCGAGATGTACCCTTTCACTGCCTTGGAACCTCGTCCCTTGGAAAATCGAAGCCAAATTGGCCCTGCGAAATCGACACCGCTGCGTAAGAAGGGCCGACACGCTTCTACTCGTGGTTTGGGTAGGTCACCCATCAATTGTTGGTGAAGCGTATGACTATGTCTGCGACACTTGACGCACGATCTGGAGATTTTGCGGAGGATTTTACGTGCATTGATGAGCCAGAAACGACTTTGTAGCATAACCTGCATGATCTGGGGACCTGCGTGCAACGTCATGTGGTGTATATCTTCACAGATGAGTAGTGTGAGTCTCGCCGATGATGGCAGGAGAAGAGGATGCTTCCTGTCTAATTGAAGTGAAGAGTTACTCAGTCTTCCGCCCACCCTGAGCAATCCTTTTGTATCCAGGAACGGATGAAGCCTTAAGATTTTGCTTTGACGACTCAGTCGTTTATTAGACTTGAGGCGCTGTATGTCGTCTGCGAAGCAGTGCCTTTGCGTTAGGTTTATCCAGAGGATTAAAGCTTCGTCCAGTTCTTGAAGATGTAATTGTCTGCCGGTACGGTATTTCACTTGTTCGCCGGCTTTACGAGCGGAGACTGCTAGTCTTGCGTTATACAAGAACCTGAGGACATATGCTGTGACATGCTTGAGTTTACTTAGAGATGTTCCCATACTGATGCCATTTCAGGGATGTTAGTTATGTTGACTGAATCGGGCCGTTGATCGAGGGTAGTAGTGAATTGCTGTTGCGGTGGCCATGATGATTCTAACTGACTAAGCCACGGTGGTCCATTCCACCAGAGAGGATGTTCGATTAAATACTGTGGGAGTAGACCTCGCGATGCACAGCCAGCAGGGTTCTGTTCAGATTGGATGTGAAACCAATTCTCTGGTGGAATTGCTCTCTGAATTTGTGACACCCGATTAGCTACGAATGTGCACCACTTACTAGGGTGTTGGCGGATCCAAGCTAGTGTTACAGTTGAATCTGTCCATCCATATGTGTTGCAAACGAGTGGCTCTAGTGAGGCTTTAATGTATGTTATTAGTTGAGCCAATAAACCGGCAGCATAAAGCTCTAAGCGAGGTAAAGTTGTTGTTTTTAGAGGAGCTACCCTCGTTTTCGCGGTTAATACATGAACGGAAATATGACCATCTGGAGACTTAGTACGTGCATAGACAACAGCAGCGAACGCAGTCTGCGAGGCATCTGCGAACCCATGTAAGTCTGTGATAGCATTTGAATCACCAGTACCTATCCATCTGGGCAATTTGATCGCCGCGAGGCTGGTGAGATTTTGGCGGTAGTGAAGCCACTGCTGTTTGACAGCTGGCGGGACAGGCTCATCCCAATCAAGTTTCGGTCTCCAGAGACGTTGGAAGAGTATCTTGGGAATGATCGTGCGTGGAGACAGCAGACCTAGTGGGTCGAAAAGTCTTGCGGCATCTGAAAGCAACAAGCGTTTAGTTAAATTTGTGATATCTATTTCATGAACCTGGATTCGAAATATGAGTTTGTCTGAAGACGGATGCCATTCCAAGCCTAATGCCTTGCGCTATCGCCGTTCGAAAGCTCTAGAGATTGTTTGATTTCGCGTTGTTCCACTGGAATGGCGTCCAGGACTAGCGTAGAATTGGTTGACCATTTTCGCAGCTGGAAACCTCCTTTGCTTAGTAATGCAGGCACTTGCAACTGTAGATGGTGCAAATCTGTTTTTTGGTAAGAGCCAGTAAGCAAATCATCCATATAAAAATCTCGAAGTGCGACCTAAACAGCTGTAGGGTGATCGCATTTTTCGTCGATTGCGGTTTGCTGTAGAGCTTTCACGGCCAGGTGAGAGGCTGAAGCAACTCCGTATGTGACCGTAAGCAGGCGATAGTCCTTGATGGGGCTGAAGGTGACTTACGCCAGACAATCCTCTGATAGTCGATGAGGGAAAAGCCTGAGCTGGTGCGACATGATGCATTGAAAACTGCTCTAAGCTTTGTTGTTGTACTCGACTCTTTGATAACAGCCCGATGCGGCATATAGTAATACCTTCCTGGTGCTGGAATACCAACCGCTTCCTCCATGAAATCCTTGTACTGCGCATTCAGGTCTTCATTTTTAGCGAAAACAGTTTCCATGCGAAGTAATGCACGCACTGCTGCATCACGTGAGTTTCCGAGGCGAGAGTGTGGTTTGAACGGAAGCTTGACAACGTAGCGTGCATCTATTGACGGTAATGTGTGTCCCCAAAGATTTTCTCGCAAATTTGCTCTTCGTCGGTCAGGTGCTTAATTTCCGGCAGTTCTTCGGTTTCCCAGAATTTGGCGACAGCCTTTGTAAGAGCGACATCTCAATGCATGCTTACCGCAGTAGGAATAGCGGATGTAATTTCTGGAACGACGATTTTTCCAAATAATACCCACCCTACCGTGGATAGCTGTGCGACTGGAGTTCCATTAGGTCCTTTGATTAGACCATTCAATAAAAATTGTCCCAATTCATCCGAACCTAATAAAATATCAACAGCTGCTGGTATGTGATAATTAGGGTCGGCTAATTTCAAGTTGTAAATGTGAGGCCAGTCGATTTTGTGTACTCGAACTGTTGGCAACTTATAGGTGATTTTAGGCAAGATCTGCGCGTGAATTGTTGTCGAAAAGCTTTCCTCGTATGATGATAGTGACAGCTGCACCTCACCTTTTGATGTTCCAGCTACAGTAGCGCCGATGCCCACAATCGCTGTTGACACCGAAGATCTTTTAAGTTTGAGTCGTTGGACACAGTTTTCGCTAATAAAAGTCAGATGGGATGCGTTATCGAATAATAGCCTTGCGGTTTGATATCGTCCAGCGTTATCGACGACCTTAACAATAGCTGTACCCAAGAGAACTTAATGTCCTGCGTTAGTTAGATGCGAAGGACTGGTTGTATTAGAGACTGCGATCGGTGAACTTTCCACCTCTTGATGTAAGAGAGTATGATGGCGTACTTGACATACACGGCAAGTATGCGCGCTACGGCATTTTTCTTGCTCGTGCCCGGCCCATAGACAATTTATACAGAGGCCCTTTTCGCTGACGAAGGACGCCCTATTTACAGCTGCTAGAGCTCGAAATTTATCACAGTTGTAAATCTTATGTTTGGCAGTGCAGTACGGACATGTATCGAATTGGAGTCCTGATCCCTTATATTGAGTGTGCAAATTATTAGGTATGTTACGCTTATCCCTTTGTTCTGGACGCTTTGCGGCAGCGGCGGTATGTAGTGAGCCTGAAACGAACTTAGATTTCATTTTATTTTGAGAATACATTTGTATTTTAGGATTAGAACTTGCGGCTCGATAATGTGTGCTGACAGCATCCAAGGATCGACATCTCGTTTCTAAGAATCTGATTAAGGTGTTGAAATCAGCAGCCTTATCGTCTGTCTGCGACAACTCCCATTGCCTGTGAGTCTCGGCATCCAGTTTGCTCACTGTCAAGTGATTCTGTATTGAGTTTTGATATGGAAAATAGAGCTCGAAAATGAGAATCCACTATGACTCGCTCCACGACGTATCGATTCTTCAGCAGCTTCCAGGCTTCACTGTAATTATTAGCGGTAATTGGTAAAGCTTTAATTACCTGTAGGGCTTCGCCTTGCAAGCTGCAGCGTAGATAATGGAGTCTTTGCGCACCAGTCAATAGCGGCTCGTTATGGATGATTCGATGTAAATGTGTCGTGAAATTGTCTCCATTCCTTTGGATCGCCTGAAAATCGCGGGACGTCCACACGTGGTAGCTTTATATCTGCGCGAGCTGATTGTGGAGGGAGCGTTTGTTTTTCTTTGTCACTTAACACCTTTGCGCGCGTGTGAAATTAGCTAAAGCTTCTCTATACCATTCCTCACCTTGCACTCTTTCCACTTCTTGATCTTCCAGCGTAGCTTCACCACAAGAAAGTTCTACTGCTTCTTGCGCTATACAAAATTTGCACCATTGATCATTTAGAAGTGTCAAAAATAATTGCAATTCAGCCTCATCATAATAATCCGCCTTTTTACTCGAGGCTAAACAGCGCTTTATTGCCCTTCGAATTGTGTCACGTTTGACAAGGGTATTTTTATTGGTGATCATATTTGTAACTCGAGAAAATTATAATAGCGATCAATCGTGCTTAATAGTTGTATACTTTAAAACTTTGGTTATATACTGTCACAAAATGGCTTCGTAATGTCACTGCTTACTGTTTAGAAATATGCGAAGAGACTGCGAGCACATAAATTTTGACAACACTGCTTACTGCGATATGGGTATACACAATAATTTCAATTGCTTGCGTGTAGGTTTGTTTTATGCTATGATATTGATAGTAGGATATATTACGGGTAATACTGCCGAAAAATATTCACAATTGTAAGTCGCACAGCGGAGAATAGCAGCAATTACTGCTGCACTTGCGAATGTAAAGGAGTGTACTTCCTTTAGTTTTGGCCTGTAAATAGGGAATCGTAGCGATTACGCTATGTAATTTTCCGAAAGTAGCTGAATGACACAGTCTTAACTTGTGTAGATAGAGGATCGTAGCGATTGAGTGGGCTATGTACTTGCGAGATATTCGTAGCGAATGTGGCGTACACAGTTTTCGTTCATATAGATGATAATAGCGTTTGCAGTATGTACACTTGCGAAAATCACACACACAGAGTTTTCATTTGTATAGATGATAATAGCGTTTGTAGTATGTACACTTGCAAAAATCACACACAAAAAGTTTTCATTTGTGTTTTGTGTTTTAAAGCGTAGCGGTGAATATTCCCGTTAGGAATGTTACTTAATTATAGCACTTTTTGATGCTTAATGCCAAACAATTTATGATTTTCGCACACGCGGAAAATTATGCGAGTGTTTTTGCATGCAAATCGCGACGTTCACGGTATGACAAATATGACAAATTACTCTAAGAATGCTTTAGTTTTTTTCGCAATTTGGTCAATAAGTGTTCGAAATCCGTCTTGAAGGACCATAAATGTTGCAGAACGAACAATAAAAAAAGGGGATAAAAGCAAAAGACCACGTGTGCGACTTAGTGATTCTTTATTTTAATCTGTGTCAATCGACTGCGTACAGAAGACTAAAAATTACTTCACTCTCGACATAGTGCCGTACATAAGAGATACAATATACAATTACTTACGTACTACTCACGATAATGTAGTGGTAGGCTTCAACAGAGGAAAATCCATTTAATCAACCATACCACAAAATTTATATGGAGGTATTATCGAAGTTTTTTAGTTTCAGTTTTTCATTTAGTTTTTTACGATGGCTTTTGCATTGGTATGCGTTTCAAAAATACTGCTTACTATATCTTATTATAAAATGTGGTGTTCAATAAAAGTAAAAAGGACCACATGATTATGTGGTAGATGCTTACTAATAATACTGTAAACTAAATATAGCAATTAACTTAGATGAAGAAATTTCACATGTCCGAAAATAAATTAGTAATAAAAAAAACAATCTTATTGCAGACAAACCTCTATAAAGAAAACTCGTTCTTAAAAGGGAAAGATATAATAATAGAGAAAAATAAACATTTAAAATTTTGGCTGTCTATATATGTATGTATATGTACATTGTACGTACTTGTGTATACTTCAATCCTAATGGATAGGTAGGAAAAAGAAGAGACGAAGACTTTGAAAATGTAGGAGGAGAAAGTCTTGGCAAGAGTTTTCATTTATTTGAGGAAACTTAATGTAAGCAAAGTTTATCTGATAGTCTTACCAACGCCGCAAAATGAAAGTTGTGGTGAGAGTCAAACAAGTTGAAGTAGGGTAATGGAGATATCATATTTCTTCCAATTTCTTTTTCTGAAATACCTTCAATGACAAACAAATCTTAAAGTTAAGGAAAGGAAATATATTTTAACGAATTTAATACCTACGGACAAGGAGGAAATCCACACTTCCATATCCTTGAGTATGTAGAACAAAACTAGAACAAATTATTTAGAGAGTAGAGTTTTACGAAGATAAATTGGCCCTGGGTAATAATTTCCAGAGTGGCCTGTTTGCTCTTTACGCTGAGTTATGTAAGTACCTACATACATATGCATGTATTTTTGTACGTTAAAATTAAGGAGAAACAAGTAAAAAAGCTACAATTGGTCTAAGGCAAATTCTAATGATACCCAAGATGAATGCCCGTTTGTAATTTAGTATGGTCCCCAATTGTTACAAGTTTGATTTTTGAAGTTGTTTTTCGTAGATATCTCTAGAACGGTTTATAACAAATTTCATATGATTTCATATTCTGAAGAACTTTTCAGTACAATAAAAAAGTCTAGGACTGATCCTTTTACAGTATACATAAAAAGCCAAAATTTTTAAATGGCATACCAAGAAATGGTTACCCCCGATTTAATATTTTTTTGAAATTTTATTTACTATTGCTATGAAAACACCATGTATTAAATTTCAGCTCTCTGTATCCAGACCTGGATAGGCGAGCATTCCAGTTGTCCTAACTGTAGACGCCGCCTCACGCCACAGGACCTCACTGGTTACACTGGTGCCTTTCCTAAAAGATCGTGAGGACGGACAAAAGGACATGCAAAAATCAAAATAAATTTTAATATTATGCGTACGTGTCCAACCCATTTTGCTCTACCGTCATTATTTCTGGGTGTTACAAATAGAATGACAAACTTAGTATACCCTATGATATCATCTAGGGTATAAAAATAGAGCACCTAACGGAATATTATTGATTAATTTTCAGCTATATAGTAAACTAGGTTGTAAGATCCTAAAGGATAATATTTTGATACGTATATGCGTAAGGTTCATCAATAAGCACATACACAAAAAAGTTTCAAATAACTGACCCTTTGCGGGGAAAAAGTATGATTTTAAGTTTAACACATTGGTATCGACAATGAACAAAAGTTAAAAGAAGACGGACAGTAAATGAAGAGAACCTGTATTGGTGAAACAAGAACTCTCAAATTTCTTTGAACAATGTTGGGAGTTTTATTACTGGAAATGATATAAGATCTCTAGATCATTTTTCAAATAAGTAAATGAACGTGAACTTTGGTTTCTGAGAAATGATGTTCATTCATCTGCCAAAGTATCGTTGAAACAGAATCCAGCTATCTGAAAAAAAAGTTTATATTAAATTGTTTTAATTGCAAATTTTGCTCAATATTCAATATTATTTGAGAACGATGATATCTAGGATCTTATATTGAAATATTTTAACGATTTTGAGTTCCATACCAAAGTATTAAGCATAAATTGAAAGTCACAAAATCATTTCTTACTCGAGGTGGCAACGCCTACGGCGGATTCCAGTCTGAGGAACGGAAAATCAGAGTAGTGATGGGGAAAATTAGAAAGCGTATCGATGAATCGACTAATGCGACTAACTGCAGAAAAAAATCGACGAATAAAAAAAATCGCCAAAAAAATATCGATGAATCGACTAAATTTAGTCGTTTCTCCTGTGTAAAATGAGCTTTTCAGAGCAACTCGCTATAGTGACTTGGAAAGCGTTTTGAAGTAACGCTGTGAGCGATTGACGATAGCGTAGAAAGCAGCTTTGTTTGCCCTGAACAAGAAAAAGCAAAAAAAAAAGGTTATTAAAGGTATCCGGGTATCCGGATATCCGCATATTAGGAAAATTGGAAAATAGTGACGAATTCACAGCCAAGTGATTGATCCACGCAAATCCACAAATGAAATCATATTAAGTTAACGCCAGTTCTCATAACTTAACTACGTGGCCAATCATCGGTGGGTCAATCAGGATACCTGTTATACAGACTGTTTCCGTCTCAGAGTGGTCCAAAGAAAAGGAGGTGATAGTACCTACATAGACAACAAAAAATTAGATGGCGGCTAAGGCGTATCGCAACCGTTTCGGAGTTATGAGCGATTAAAGAAATATGCTAGGTTTTTACAAAACATAGAGTAGATTTGTTGTTATACATCCTATAAAGATGATTATTTTTTGCCCGAGGAAATATAAAAAGAAGGTAAACTGCTGCACATTCGCACAGTTTCGGATAAAAAACATCACGACAGGCGGTGCTCGAGTAAGTCGATAGAACAAATTATTTTCACATCGCCAAATAAGCTTAAAGGCCCCTATTTTGAACTGTATTAAATGAGGTCTCATAATAAGAGTTTCAATATTTTTTTCTTTTATTTTAAAGTTAATTATAACTGTTACCGAAGACTTTTATTTCAGTCTTCGGAACAGTTATAATTAACTTTAAAATAAAAAAATTTATTGAAACTCTTAAACTTAAACTTAAAAGTTTTTTAGCAATTATTAACAATTTGCCATTACGTTTCAAGTATACCATTCAGTCTTAATGGGGCTTTTTTAGCTGATTGCCAAAAATAACAGTTATTTACGATCCCTGATCACATCTATTCAATAATTTTTCAAAATTCCTAAAACGTTCTATTTCTCAAAACACAGCATAAAAGCTGCCAAATTTAATAAAGATATTAATAATCTCGATAACACCACTATAACATACAATTTTTCACAATTCCTAGATGCACAAAGAGCAGAAAAACATGTCGTGTTACAATTACAATTTCACAAAAACTATTGCGGCTGTAGAGTTTTGTTTTTGTGCGTGCCTGCACACAATACCTACAGTGCTTCTAAAACAGCAACCGTCGTTTTGATGACCGTAAATATAAGTGCTGCCATGAAAGTTGAAACTGGGAAATAGGAATCAGAAAAATTATGAAATTTTTTTTAATATTAAAAAAAATCGGAAAATCGAAGATAAATTAATCGATGTGTAAGAAAAATCGCACGAAAATAATCGACTAAAAATATCGGCTAATCGGTTATAAAAACATCGATGTTTTTAGTCGCTCGACTAATTTTCCCCATCACTAAATCAGAGCCACCCCTAGCTTAAAGGTCAGCCCTTTCATTCCCCATGATACCCATGTGACCAGAAACTCACTGAAGTGATACCATATTGTGGATACAAAGCTTATCCACAGACAACTTGCAATCCTTAAGTAACTTAGATGTTATCCGAGGGTTATCCGAAAGGATAGAAAAGTCCTTCCCTTACAGGAAAACTCGCAGAGAAACGACGCCAAAAGCGAAGCTCTGGTGCCATCGCATCACGTGGCATACAGATCAGAGAGCTTTCAGGTCCAGACCATACGCCAAAGAGCAATGAGAAGAGCCAGTCCAGCCATCCTCCCAAGATCCCAATGAGCGCAACCTTCACACAGCGCTTTTGGCATATGCCTGAATGACAGTTTAAGTAGGACTTCAAGTACGGCGGTAGCCGTAGATCGCATGGAGCCCGTAATTGTAAAGCAGGCAAGCTCTTGCATGCCCACCAGCTTCCGGATAGCAGTCCGCACAAGGGTCCTCGGCCAACATACAGAGGAGGTATATGTGAGCATGGGTCTAACGATCGAGGTGTACATCCAGTGCACAACCCTCGCCGCATTAACTTTATCCTCCACATGCAACCCCCACGTCAGTTTCGAGTCAAGGTAAACTCTAAGGTGTTTGACATAGGGAGAGAGTTGCAGAGTATGTTCAAATAGCTTTGGATGAACAACGTCTTTTGAAGAAGAGCACCTAGCTGGTCTTTGTTGGGCTACTGACATATCATGACTGCACTAGCCCTCAATAATATTGAGGCCTCGTTGCATGAAGGCGCAGGCATCAGCCTTGCTTTCGATGTCTTCCGCATACGCTTCACATGAGAATCCCACGTTTTTCAACACCGTGATGAGTGAGTAAACCAAAATACACCAGCGTACTGGGGAAAGCACGCCACCCTGCGCGCAGTCTCTCTCCACCAGCATACAGGTTCGGCCGCCCACATCTACAGTTAAGTATCGTTGTCTTAACATTTGATTGATCAATCGTAGTACAGTGCGGTCAGCACCATGTCGACGAGCTGCCTTACATAGCGACTCGGGATGGCCGGTCGATGTCCAGAAAGGCTCCCAAGGTAAACAGACCACGATCCAGTCCCCGCCCAATGACAATAACCAATGAATGGAGAGCTGTCTCCGTAGATCTGCCCCTCCGGTAAGCGTGCTGTGACATGTTTAAGGGAGAAGCCTTTAAGGCTACTCCCTTGATATATTCATCCACAAGCCTCTCCAGGCATAACAATAGGAAAGAGGAGAGGTTTGTGGTTCGAAAACTCTTCGGGTCCATGTATAAAACCTTACCAGACTTCGGAACGAAGACAACCTTCATCTCTCTCCTTACCTCAGGGATACATCCAAAGGATATACATGCTCTGAAAATCGAGTTGATGTATGGAACCAGCACATTGCTCTCTACCTTAAGAAAGACAGGCAGAACCGCAGCCTTCCTACTACCTTCTCCAAGGCGGAAATACTCCTGATTCTTCCAGCCGGAGAGGCGAGCGTGGAAACTAGATCCCTACGGTATCTCTCCCAACAGTCTGCATCGGATTCCTGTATACTTCAACCTCAATGAAGTCAGCACCCATACAGAATTCAATGTAGCGAGGATCAGAGAGAGACTACTCTCGCGATAGCCCCCAGTCGGAGAAGAGATGATAAGTGTCAAAGAACGCGAAATTAACATAAATGACTTCTTGTCTTCGGCTGGTAGCAAAGCTTTTTTCGTAGTCCTGATTCAACACAACCAGATCCACTGAAGTTATGAGCTGTTCAGACACAGAGAAATACCTAGATAGTTCGTGTCTGAGCTGCCCCAAACAATGCGATGCATTGGCATCACAACCAACCGAGACACCAAGCCGATTAGATATAACCTACTCAACCTCTCGCCTTCATCCTACAGTGGGAAGGGGAGCAGCGGAGTCATACGGAAAATATGCTGAGGCTTGACCGATGTAGTGTCCCTATTACACAGATAAGACAAAAGGTCACGACAACTTTTTTGTCGCAACAACACAGGCGCTAGGGGTAGAATACGCGGTACCATACAGAATTTGAGCTCCTTGCGCCTCTGATAGACCGAGTATTCGATCTTTCCAGACCCAACGCTTCTACACAAGCACCGCTTTTTGCTTTTAAGTCAGCAAGACAGCGGTCCTCGCAGACGCCGCCGCGCTGTGCAGCAGATTAATCTGGGTGTAGAGATGTCCCGCCATGGATTACTTCGCTACGCCAGGAGGATTTCTACAACTTTCCACTACCTTTCGGACGACCGACCTCTTGCAAAGAGAGAGGGAGGGGACAGCAATAGCCATCTCTCTAGCACTTCTCCTGCTCATTTCCTCTGCACCACACAGATTCCTACCTCGGTAAATCCCGCATCGCTCGCAACCTTCACCCGCTTTCGACACAGTGTTATCAACTCCAGCTAGCCCGCCCGTGCCGAAATGACCCGACCCCATGAGAAATGAAAGTTTTACACACATTGAAATGGTATTATTTCTTAAAGGTTCCATGAGTTGCGTGATAAAAACAGTCACCTGCAGCAGAGCTCAACCTCACAGCCCTCGGCGTATGCTGTTGCACCTTGGCTTGGGATGGAAGAAGCTTTAAGCCCACTAATCAGTGCCAAGCCCACTAAACAGTGTCAAGCTGAACCCAAGGCTAGCACCTTCACCTCACTCACCCACTTCTGGGCTGACATGATAGCAGCATCCGTTACTCACAGAGAAGATAGCTCTTCTGATGTTAGCCGAAAGCTAGGTGTCTGATTACTGGTTTATCGAATATTCGATAAGCAACCAGATTAGTGATGTTTAAGTTCGGGACCTGTAAAGAGAGTGAATTTCCCGAATCTACTTAAGTGAGACTGAGAGCTAACACAAGGTAAATTTGTCAGGCTAGTTACCTCTTCTGCGCAGACTGTCACTATGATAGCCTGAACGTGCGTTGGAATCAAGCTGACCCTATGGCGTCTTAATGGCTGCACCAGAAGCAATGATAACGATGTCTATCAGGTCCAGGCGCTTCCATTGACAGCCTGAAGGTACGTTAAAATCAAGCCGACCCTATGTCCTTTTGATGGTTACTGCAGAAGTAATGATAAAGCTGGTCTTGTCTGCAGAGTTTTCTACTAGAAGTCTGAATCCAGTCGATGTGTTCTAGTAACAGCAGAGGGATTACTGGATCTGCAGCTGGCCTTCCACTGGTTCCGCAGCGGATCGTCAGCCAATTGCGCGAGGCTTAAGCAATCGTGGACTCTGCAAATATTTTGGGAGTTATTGAAAAAAACGCCGGTTCTTCGATTAAGAGGTCCTCTCGGATATTTTTCTTTATTTAACTAGTGTGTTACTTGAACGTGATTACTTTTTCTTTTCTGATTTATTGGAGGTTCGGCAATTGCCGTTTGATATAAGTATGATTACATTTTTGTTTTTTATCTATACAAATTCAAAAGCCCATCTTATTAATTCCAGCTTTGTCATCAGCAAGGTATTCCAAAGTATTTTTTTGATTTCTATTTATAGCGATTACAGCTTTTTTTAGAAAACTCGGTTGGTCTGGAACAAAAGTGGCGCCACAGGTTTACAGTTGATGTTTTTTCTTAGTATTTAGATACATCGCCTTATTGCAATAAGAATGTAATTCAACTTTGTAGATGTCAATAATGTTTGGAGATCAAAAAATTTGTGTACTTTCAATAATCTGTGAAAAAGTAAAATTATTCAAGTTATAGGTTACTAACAGCCGAATTTCCTTTTTATTTTCATGGGTATCCAAAGTTTAAAACTTATTTTGGGCTAATTCAATTCAAGCATTTCACTGCTACTCTAATCTTAAAACAAAAACCACAAAAACCTTATTGAAAAGTGTGAGAAGAAAATCCGGGAAAAGACATGATGCAGCTTTTTCTTAAGATGTTTTTCCGAATTTTCTATTGACAAATGAAAACTTTGACAGTACCAATATATACATACAAGGTATACATTATATATTTAGCTATTTTGAATCATACACACATCTTTGTACTTTTGTAAGAAAAATTAAGAGAGAACCCAAAATAGAGAAATTTTGTTCACTTAAAGAGGTAAGCTTTGCTGAAAAGATATACATAATACATACATATAATATGGATTGATATCTTCTTAAATGAACTGGGTGGTACACCCGGCGCAGCCCACTGCTCCAGCAGATGATTAATTTAGAGTAGTGAAGAAAATCCATAAAGCGTGCTGTTGCTTTTTCAAGCCAACTATAAGTTTGTATTGTACAGGATGATACAGCGGAAAAAGAGGTTTTAAAGAAATTCCCCAACCAAATTGACTGAAGCCATAAACCTAACGAGTGAAAAGTAAAGTGGCAATGAATAAAATAAGCCCACTCCGGGGTTGCTAATAATTCCTTACCTAAACATGATTTAGCATTTTCGTAGGTGTGGGGTATAAGATAGACAAGGAGATTTTATTAGACATATAATGAATTTTACGCGTATTAGTATATGTGCTCCCTGCAAACATATGTAGGTATCTTTGAAAAGTAGCGATCGTATGTCAGTCTGTCTGTCCGTTTGTTTGTATGATACCTGAGAACAGGTTCACTTAGAGAGTTGACATTTTGCACACGGGCTTTTAAAAAAATGTAGATTTAAGTTCAAAAATGAGACAAATCGTGTAGCTCTTCATAGGGTTGCCTTAAAAACATACACAAAAAATATGGTTTTCGAAAAATTCCAATTTTTCTGTTCTTGAGCTGAGCCACCAAACGTTCGAAAACCCGAAAAATTCACACTGCGAAATGCTAAACACACATTGTTGGAGAAATTTTCCTTATTTCGTAATATCTGTAGGAATATTTTTTCAATGTAAAATTATGACTTTTCTGGATCCAATCTTCGTTGAGCCCCTAAGAATATGAAAATCGAAAGATTATTCCTATTTAATGTCTTCATCACGTCTAGGACTGATTGTTTTTACAGTATACGTAAAAAACCAATATTTGTATTTGCCCGGTTTAATCCATTTTCGAAATTTCATTTACTATTGCTTTGAAAACAGCATTTACCAAATTTCAGCTCTTAACGTCGACTCGTTCTAGCTATTATTATTACTTTATTTTACGTGATTTTTTACAAGTTCATGCCACCAGCTGATGCTGACGATTTTTTTTAAACTTACTATGATGTCAACTGTAGTTTCAGCCGGCATACTATTACTTTAAAACAAAAACAGTTTTTTACCATTTTCACTGCCTCTCACACCCACACCCACCGCGAGTGCGTCAGCTGACGTTTGGTTCACTTATTAGTCATACCAGTTTTAAAAACACTACCTAAAATGCAACGCTACCTCCCGGACTATTACTATATATCAATACTTTATGCGTAAGAAAGAATAAAAAAGGGGAATCTAGTTCGTTGTTATCGATGTTTATTCATAACTTTAAAAATAATAGTAAATTATTCAACAAAATCGAGTATTATAATTTAATATGGTAGTCTAGCATTGTTTTAGTTACATCACTTAAAAATGTTATTTATATATTTACCTATTGGAAAATCTTTGTAGCCGCATTGCAATTCAGGTTGTTATTAATATTTAAATAGGTAGTTATAACCTTTAGTCTGTTTTATCTGTCTTATACCTAAAATTTGCCACCGCGGTACTTTTTACCCCGAACGGTACGAGAACATGTTTTTAGATGGAACACAATGGCAACAACAAATTTGTAGTTGTAAGTATTATCAGAAAATAACAATATAAAAGTACTTATTTCATTTTTCCAGCAAGAAACTAAAATGTCGGACACGATTTTTTTACTTGTCTCCAGATAAATAGCCCTATGACACCAACGTTCTTATCTAATGCCTGACAGCGACTGGCTATATGACGAATATCAGCCCATGACTAGCGAATTCTTTGCATGTACGCTTTTGTTTATTGCTCTATTATTATACGAGATATTAAAGGTGGCACTTCTTTCTTACACAAGGTACTTTAAGCCCCGCTCTACTACTATCCCACTTTTACGTTCAAAGTAAGTAAGTAAGTTTGTAAATCATGGTAACCTATTTTAAGTAGTGGTGGTCCTAACTTTGGATAAAGCTGGATTATCCATAGATTTTTTTAAAAAAATACTGGAGCATTAAATTCGGGGAAGCGGCATTAAATTACCCCTAATTGAGCTCTAAGATTTTGACGTATTCAAAACTTTTCTACCATTAAATGAGTCTTGATCAGACACATGATCTCGCAGTTTTTTCCGATACAATATTAGCCAACAGTAATTTGCAATATAGGCTTTAATTATTAAAGAACCTTTTTTAATTTTATACAACCAATCAATAAATATTCCACGTTTGTACTCTTACTTACATATACGTACAATGTAAAAAAAAGTAGGACAATTCCTGAAATTTAAGACACGTTTTTTTTCTAAAAATAAATCTCATTTTCTGATATAAAGGGAAAATCTGTTTAATTTTCCCCAATAAATTGAAGATTTAATGGATGTAGGTATTTGTCACCAGAAGACCTATATTGTACATAAAATTCCCGAAATGTTAAGCTTTCTCAGATAAAACGAAGAGAACATTCAATTAACTAGGTATTATTCTACATCTGGAAGTACCTACATTTTAGGGATAATAACCTATTACACTTCTTCCAGGTGGAGCTTCCCCTAATCTTATCAAAACATACCTAAGCTTAGTGGCACAAATTGATGCCACTCACTCTAGGGACATTTTTTTACTGTGTATATAACCTTTTGTTACGATAATTAATTCTGATAATTAATACTGTTAATATTATTTGTTTTTATCTCCATTATTTTATCTTCGGCTTGTCACTCTTTCCTTTGAAGATTCAAGCTTGAAAAATGTCTCTTCTCTATTTAACTTTTGGCGTAATGAGCACAAATTCGTGTGTAGTAGTTTAATATCAAAAACGTATTGGTAATATCTGATGTATGCATAGATTCAGCATAGTTTAGAATCAGAGATTGTGAATTTAATACAAAATAGCGTTGCTGGATATGACAACAATCACAAAATATATAGCTAACCTCTGTTTGGAATCACCGTGTATGTTATTCAGCAAAACAATGCCGTTATTACGACAACGTCGTTTTAGTAACCATTGTAGAGAAGTTATGGCTCACAACCTTCGAGTTCTCTGTGTAGAGTATAAAACAATAATTGATAATATGTTAGAAGTTTTATTGGGAACAAAATATGTTGGAACCTAACAACTGACGCACAGTGTCGATATGTCTTCAATGTTTTTTTTTTTTTAAAGAAACTAAAAATTAGTGCAAAAGCACGCAGAAGCCTCTGCGTTGCTTTTTTTTTTCTTCTGAACATATCTTTCTGTAGTGAGGATTGAGAATTCGAAAGGATTTGTTTCAAACTTTCATTTAATAATTACCGAGCAAGTCAAAGACCTTTTATAAAGTATTCAATAAAGCTTATTCCGTTTTTACTCAATTCCTGGAATTTCTGATAATGCTTTTCTTCTCAGCAATTTCGCATTAGTTTTATAAAAAAAAACGTTATTTACAAATTGCAAAAAATTTCGTAATTAGTTGGGATGAAAACATTCGAAAAACTATGCAAAACTTGCAAATTTTTTGCAATATTTCCACGACTGTAAAAATATACAAAATTATAATTGTGAGTTTTAGCCATTTCGGACCTTTTCTGAGGTTGCAAACTTACCAGATTGCGACGAACAACGCAGTGAATGTTGATAACCGAATTTCAGAACTTATACATTTTTTTCCTTTTTGCAAAATAGCCAAATAAACAATTGCTAATCCATTGATTAAAGCAAAAAAATATTGCGGGGAATATAAAAGGATCCAAACTGATACAGATGTTCCGGTAAGTTGCAAAAGTTAAGTCCTAAAAACAATGAACGCCACGCGTTTTATACCCGCCACAAAATAACTTTAAATCAAAGGTTTTTATATATACCTTGATACAATGTTAGCTAGCTATGCTACTTTTCGGCGCCGTAAACTTTTGATCGATCTTTAAACTTTGTAGCGCATTGTTTCTTTTTACATTTGTTCCCTCTTCCAATTTATGAGAATAAATGAAATTATTGACAAATTTGAAATAAAAAATATCGTTTCTTTGATAATAGTTTTTTGCGTAAACCTTTTTGGGACAAGAATCTTGTTTTAATTATCATTCTTAACTTTTTTTATTCATTTTTAACCACTTTTCACAATTTCGCAGAAATAATCAACACATCTCAGATAGTTCGCACTGTCAAGTGTAAAAAATGCATGACTCTCATTGTATCCAAAGTGGCGCTGACCCGTGGCGATCGGTCTAGGGCTTTATCCACCATTCTGCAGCACTTGGAACATTTTTTTTTATATAATTACGGGGCTGAAATTGTATTATTTCGCATGTTTCAGTCCTTGCTATTGGTTGCAAAACTAAATTTATTGTAATTTTACCTCAATCAACATTCCATCAAAGATGAAAAACTCTTGGAATTAAAATTAAATCTTGGAATTTAATTATCTCTATTATTGACTGGCCTATAATAACTAGTGGGTATTATGTGATGAGGAAATTGGTACTGAACTACATACAATGAAAAAACATTTCAATTTTCGATTTCAATTTCAATTTATTCAAAAATACTTTGGTATAGTACACAAGGCTTACAGTCTTTTGAGGCACTTATAATCTAAGATACAGAATATTGTCAGAATTGATAAACTATTAGAAAATTAAGAGGAGTCAGTACCAATATTTGCACGTTTCATACATTTTTCAATGCAAATTTCTGGCAAACTATTTGTAGGAGAATAATGATTTATATCTTAAATTAAAGGTAATGAAGAAGTCTAGTATATAACGTCGGCAAAAATTAAAAAAAGTGTATTGGAATGGAGATATTAGCTCGGAAGCTTGTAAAAAATGGTAAAAATTGATTTTAAATCAAATTCCTGTGGGTAGGTATGCCAATTTCTTTAAATTGTGACTGTTTTAGAAAGATAAGGCCTAGATCTAGCAAATAACGTGGAGTTTTTTAATTTTTAGTGGCGCTTTTTACAATTATTTGGCTCTAATAGTACTTTTTTTTTCTCCCTAAATTTCACCGACGAGAAATTGCAATAATTATTTGAAAGTTGTTTAAATACAAAGCAAAATAGCATATTTAACAATTATGGGGAAAAAAAAAATTAGGAGAGTTAATTCTCGTTAAAAATTTTCAATTTATGTGAACTGCAAATTTTAATTTTTCGTCTTAAATTGTATGGTTTTGTCGGATGTTGGGTTTCTGTTGTTGTAAGTGCTCGCTATACGCGTCACCTTACACCCTAGTTACTTCACATGACATCATTAGCATCCCTCGTTTGGCGTTATCTGTAAATTACCCTGAAATTCAAAACATTTTCATCTCACTAGCATTAAAATCCTAAAACATGCATCGCACTAGCATGAAACCAATAAATTTCTTTCCTAAATTATCTTCATGCAGTTCATTTATGCCTTGGTTACTTTTTCTCACAAAATTTCTCCAAAGCAAATGTTAGTATCTCGGATTTCACCTTCTAAATTATTTACGCCAACGTAAACAATCCTCGCGATGAGTTTAAAGTACTTGAACGCATATGAATTATGCGATTTTAAAATATTTTTGTCACGAAAACCAATAATGCCGACGCAAGCGATTTACGTTTTTTGTGATGAGTTCATAGTACTTGAACTCATACGATTTAATCACTTTTCCCCTTAAATCGATTCTTGCTGAGAATAGCATCTTTTTCACTTATCGAAGAAATTGATTGGCCGATAGATTTTTACTTTGAATTTTTTCAGTAAATCGATGGAGGGAGAACCTAAATAAATTCAGTTGATGTTGCTAGGAACAAGGAGAGTTTTCCTAACTTTTGAAGTGATCTGGAGTCCCCCTACCAGAGGTAAGGCCTTCAGATCTCTAGAAAAAGCAAATACTTACATGTTAAATAAAAATTCATTGTATTAACATAAGTGTACAAAGTTGTTGAATAAAATTTCATAGTGTACAAAAGTTATCCAGTTGTTAAATAAATAAAATTGGGACTGGTGATCTTCTCTGTATAGAAAGCACTCCCCAGTCCTTGGGTATCTCATTAAAACCCAGAACACTGTCTTTTGTGGTAGATGTCTTTAAAGTGCTGTGTGGTCTAGGTATAGGCTAATTTTATATAAATTTTATCACTTTCATGACACAAACCTACGTATAGTAAATTTTATTACCTACAGTTCACTGGTATCTAAATTGAAACTTTTGCTTAGTACTGACTCCTCTTAAAGTTAAAACTAGTGTGCAAGTTACCTAACTACATATAAATCCTTTAAGTAGTAGAACAAGAAACAAGAAGCTAAAGAAAGCTTTTTCCCACATTTGGATAGAAACACAATAAAATTGAAAGTTGTCATTGTACATTCTGTGTTCAAAGTGCTTAGAATGATTTAGGCTATATTAATGCATCAAAAATCCTTCGGTGAAAGCAATGAAAATTCTTTCAATTGGATGGAATCAATCGGAATGCCCAGATTGAGAAAAAAGAGTAATTTCGCTCAAATCTAAAAATTTACAGCACTGAAAATAATATTATTGTCAATAATAGATATTAAAATCCAACACGTAAAATAAAATAATAGTAATAGCCTGAGAACGCATCGACGTAGAGAGATAAATTTGGTACATGGGGTTTTCATATCAATAGTATAAAAATTTTGGTTTTTTACGTATACTGTAAAAACAATATGAACAATATGAAATTCTATGAAATTGCTCATATTCATTTTTATTGTCCGAAGAACCGTTCTAGAAATATATGCGAAAAACTACTTCAAAAATCAAACTTGCACAGAGAGGTGACTATACGAAATTGCCTGTATTCATCTATGGTATAGTTAGAATTGGTTTTAGACCAATTTTAGCTTTTTTACTTCTTCGTATAAAAATGATATATTGACGAATCTTCGGGAATTCCCGGAACCAATTGCATTGTAATTTTTAAATCGTCCTGACGAGCACTCATATTGCTGAGAATTGTGATACAAATATCGGTATCTGGCCAATTCTTATGATACCCTAGATGAATGCCCGTTGTTATTTCGTATGGTGACCTATCAAGCAAGTTTGAATGTTTAAGTGGGTGCTTTCGCAAATATTTCTAGAACAGTTCACAGGACAGCAAAAATTATTACAACAAATTTCATAGGATTTGATATTCTGAGAACTTTTCAGTACAATAAAAACGTCTAGGACAGTATACGTAAAAAACTAAAATTTTTATATAGCAACATCATGAAAGAGTTGCCCGATTTAGTTCATTTTCGAAATTTCATTTACTATAACTATGAAAACACCATGCACCGAATTTGAGTTCTCAATGTCGACGCGCTCTCACTTTCACGTGTTTTTTTTTACAAGTTCAATTCAATACAATTCAATTTATTCAAAAATACTTTCGTATAGTACACAAGACTTTTGAAGTACAATCTAAGATACAGAAAATTGTCAGAATAGATAAACTATTAGAAAATTAAAGTTAAGGCTAGTGTGCAAGTACATATATCGTTTAATTAGAGGTAGAAATTAAGTTAGATTTGTACAATTTAACTAACATAGCGATATAATAAATAATATTGAATTAGATGGATTATATAGTTAAAGAGAATTATAGCTATACAAGAGAGAAACAATCTAAAAGTTGGTAGAAAAAGTAACAAGCAAAAGCAATTAAGTTCTAAATTACATACGAAACAAAAGGAGTAGATCTAATTATATAAAATAAAGTTACTGATGTTACAAATATTAATAGTTTACAAATATTTAGAATTAAACGAAAGAAATAGCCAAAAAAGTAGCAGTAACATTGATATAAACACATTATATAGTTAATAATTTTTTCTTGAATGCACCTAAATCGCTCACACTCTGGATAGAGTACGGTAAAGAATTCCAGGTTCTTGCGCCTTGAACAAAGTAAGAGCCTTCTTGAACCATTCTAAGATAATGGGGGAATTAAAATACATCGTCGGCGTATAAGTGGATGTTAACTTGTTGGATAACACTATGTAAGTCATTGATGTATAAACCAAAATTATTGAATAACTTCAAGAATATAGCCTTGAGTCAAGGGCGGATCCAGACGTTTGCTCTAGGGGTGGCGATCGCCCCCATCGCCCCCTATAACCGCCCTTGCCATCAGCTGTGGACTTATCTGTATAGCTTTATCATTTCGTTTTGGCATGAAAATTTCATTAGCATTCAGATATCGCCAGAGTTCTTTTATTTATATATTATAGGGTCCGCCAAATAACTTTTTTTTTTTAAACAGGGCGCAAAACATCGAGTGTAGCTTCGGCTGTGTGGCACGTAGCGCCGTCCTGTTGAAACCAAATGTTGCCAATATCCTCCTCTTCAATTTTCCTAAACAAAAATTCGTTCAACATGGCCCGATAACGATTGCCATTGACTGTAACGGCCACTCCTTGCTCATTTTCGAAGAAAAATGGCCCAATTATGCCTCTGGACCAAAATCCGCACCAAACAGTGACTCGTTTTGGGTGTATCGGCTTTTCAATGTATGCGTGCGGGTTTTCTGTGCCCCAAATGCGACAATTTTGCTTGTTTACATACCCGCCAAGATCAAAATGAGCTTCATCCGAAAAGATGATTTTTTTGGCAAAATCGGCATCTTCTGTAAGTCGATCGCAGGCCCACTCAGCGAAGCGAAAACGCATTGGATGGTCAGTTGGCTTCAACTCCTGAACCAATTGGACTTTGTATGGCGTCATACCAAGATCTTTATGCAAAATTCGTCTCAATGATGTCTCCGAAATGTTCAATTGTTGAGAACGACGGTGAATTGATGTTGATGGCACTTCACGCACACTTTCTGCCACACAATCAATATTCTCGGGTGTACGCACTGTTATTGGCTTTTCACGCTTTGATTTATCGATGAGGATGCCAGTTTCTTTCACTTTTTTCACAAGATAACGAACATACGGAGCTGACGGTGCTTCTCTTCTTCCAAAATCCGTACGCAATTTTCGCACACATTCTGCAACATTACCACGATTTTCAAAGTAATGTCGCAATATTTCCCAGCGTTGTTCAAACGTATACACAACCATATTCGTTCAGCGGAAGAATAAAACTAATTATCTGTCAAATCAGACATGAGCTAAGTGTTACCATTCACGAAATAACCACTAGTTGAAAAAAAAAAAACGTTAGATGGCGGACCCGATATAAGTTTTTGATCCCGTAAGCATACTAAAATTTAATCTCACATAAAATAGACATTATACACTTCTTGCTTGCCTTACTACTGGTGTTTTTCATACATAGGTCGCTTGCATTTCGCTAAAACACCATAACTTCTTCGGCTGGACTGCAATTTCTTGCAACTTAAATGGTGGAAGAAATTTTCGAGGAATGCTAATTAGGTAGGGTTAATATATATATTATCCTATTTGCCTTAAATTAATTATTTGCAGGACAACTGAATCTGAGATTAATTACCCCGGCTATGATAATTTTCCCAACATACTACTTTTCATCAAAATACCCGGCTTTTGTGAGCTTTCGATCACAAAAAAGTGCAACAATGCTTGTACTGAAAATTCATTAGTGATATAATTTTAAATTTTTTGAGAATAATTTATGACTAAAAAGGAAAAAACAATAAATATATCAAATAACTATCTATAGTTTTCCATTTAATCAAATTACATTTGTATAAAAATTGTTAAATTTTCATGGTACACAAAGAAAGCATATTCAAAGGAAAGTAATTTAATTAAGTATTTTGATAAACATTAGGAGTTCCAAATTTAAATTTCGGGAAATTGTTATTCACTGTAGTGTAATTTGAGCTGCCCAGATCTTTTTTTTCTCTGTATACATTGAAAATTTTAAAATTTATATACAAATGTAATATATCTTAAAAATTTAATTAAATGCAAAATGAAGGGAAACTCTGGAGAAATGAAGGGAGAAATTATTTTCTATTTTTTTAACGCCGGTTTAGAAATGGTCTTTTTTAAAAATTTTTTTTTTTTGTATTTTCTATTTCATTGGATTAGAATATAAATTTTGATTTATTATTATTAGAGCTCTAGGGGGGGGCGATCGCCCCGATCGCCCCCCGCTGTATCCGCCACTGCCTTGAGTAGTTGACTCTGTCAAAAGCCTTAGAGAACTCAAGAATCACGAGAATGCCGACCACACCCTTATCCACGCTTTTTCGCAGTTCCATAGTAACCTTTAAAATGGCTGTTTCGCAATTACGATTTGGGCGGAAACCTGACTGTAAACGTGTCAGCATGTTATTTATTTCGACATATGCTAGGATTTGACCACACATTATCTGTTCTAGTACTTTGGCTAAGAAGCACAAAATGTTAATAGAGCGAAGATCTGATGTTGTGGCGACTCAACTTTTAGGAATAGGAAAAATCGTGGCCCATTTCGAGTTAGTAGGGAAAGTAGATGACATAAGGGAATACTTTAGTAAGTGCAGGATATATTGACCTATATAGTGGAGCAAAATTTTTATGAATTTAGGTGAGATTTTATCAGGTCCTACAGATTAAGATTTGACAGAGAATAGTACTATTAAGAGTTCTTGGTAATCGATTCCGTGTAAGGAGAAGCAATCGTCGTGGAGTTGAAAGTGGTTCACACATTGAGCCAATGGAGTGCTATTATGTTAATTAGACGAAGCTACAGGAGCGGATACAAAGAACTCGTTTAAATCGTTTGAATCAAAATTACTATTGTTCAAATTGCCTTGTCTACTACATACACAAGCTTATTTCAGATTCCTCCACAAAGTTTTTGGGGAAAGATTTGCATCGAGTTTATTGCCATAATAGCGACGTTTTGCCCCACGGATAGCAGTGGTTACTCTATTACAGGCAGCTTTATACAGAGAACGAGTGTACAGCATTTTGAGTCGTCTAAATTGCTTGTAGAAATATTCACGCTCTGCGATAAGAATCCCGATTCTGCAGTGTGCCAAGGACACGTTTTTGAAGTAGTCCTTTTGGTCCGCAAAGGTACGTATTTATCGAACAGATAGCTGTAAAGGCTTTCAAAAACAGCAACTTGATCGTCGACAGAGCTTAGAACTCTTATTCTATCCCAAGGCAAGTCAAAGCACTCCTGAATTAAGCTGTTCATATCCAAATTATTGAAGTCTCTAAATGAGAAGCAACTTGAACGCTTTGAACACTGGGTAGCAAATTCGTAACAGATGAAAAGTATGTCATGATCGAGCAAGCTAGGGGAGTCGATTTGGTTATTAAAAAGAACTCGACGTTAATCGGTTGTAAAAAATAAATCAAGGAGTGATGGCCTAGAAGTATTAAAATATGTTGGTAGAGAGTTGACGACATTAAGATATAGAGACTGCATGAAGTGAATAAATTCCATGAATCTATTATTGGAACACAAGATGCCGATATTGAACTCGCCGGTAACGATAATATTGTAATATTGACGAGACAAATTACTAAGCATAGATTTAAGTTCCGAAGCTCGGTCAGCAGAAAAACATTCAGGAGGACAATATACAACTGACTGTATACATTTCTCAATCCCATTATTCAGCTCCACACATAAAA